>CM053622.1:649453135-649503883 GCA_028646595.1 Phalanger gymnotis | reverse complement strand
CAGAAGGGAGGGCTGACTGGGGAACAGGGCAACCAGAATATACACCATCTTGGAGTGGGGGGGAGGGTAGAAATGGGGAGAAAATTTGTAATTCAATCTCCTGTGAAAAGCAATAAATAAAATAAATAAATAAAAATAAAATAAAATAAAAACAGCTAGCTTGCAAAGAGCTGTGTGTGATTTATTTCATTTGTCACTCATAATTTTCTGATGATTATTGTTTGGTAGTATAGTTTGTAATCTGGTATTGTTAGGCTACCCATCATTCTCATTTTTTCCCATTTTTCCATTGAGATTCTTCATCTTTTGTTTTTCTTCTAGATGAATTTTGTTATTATTTTGTCTTGCTCTATAAAGTAACTCCTTGATCATTTTGCTGATGTGACATAATCTACAAATTAATTGAGGTAGTGTTGTCATTTTATTATACACATTAGAACCTTTCAATAATGAGAGATTAATAGCTCTGCAATTATTTGATTCTTACCCTATTTTTATAGAAGATTTTATAATTATATTCACTTAATTCTTTGTGTCTTGGTAAGTGGATTTTGAGATATTTTACTCCTATTTTGAATGGAGTTTATTTTTTATTCTCTTTCTGCTGGGCTTTGTTGTTTATATCCTGCTTCTTTACCAAAGTTATTCATTATTTTAATTAATTTTTAGTTTTATGTCTAAGATTTAAAATAATCCCATTGTCTGCAAAACATAATTTCTTCTTCACCTATGTAAAATTAGTCAGTATATTTGTCTTCTATTACTGTGAGAGCTAACATTTATATAATTGTAATATATGATAGTCAAGATAAGAGATATTTTTGCTTTATTTCCATATTATTCAAAGGGATTCTAGCATTACTGCATTAGAGATGTTAGCTCTTGGTTTCAGATAAAGTTTGTCCAATCAAGGAAAGACACCATTTATTCTCATATTTTTTAGTGTTTTCACTAAGCTTTTAGAGTTTTTACTTTATATGGGCATTTTACTTTGTTTAAGGATTTTTCTGAATCTATTCATAGAACTATGTCATTTTTATTTATTTTGTTTTTAGTATATACGATCTATTGTGTTTACTGTTTTCTAATATTAAACCAACTTTGTGTTCCTTATATAAATTTGACCTGATCGTGGTATATAATCTTTTAAATATATTGCTCTCACCCTTTGTTAGCATTTCATTCATTGTTTTTATACTTCTATTCTCTACAGATGTTGATTTATATTTTTCTTTCCTTGTCTTATTTCTCCCTGGTCTGGGTATCAGGACCACATTTGTCTCATAGAAAAAGTTTGTTATTATGCCTCTGTTTCAATTTTGTAAACTATTACTGTAATGGAATTAAATATTCTTTGAATGTTTGATAGAATTTGTATATAAATCCATCTGATCTTGAAGTTTCTTCCCCCCCACCCCTTCTTTTGGCATTCACTTTTTGTGTATGTACGATTGGGTTATTTATATTCTCCACTTATTGACTAGCTATTTTTTGGTCCTTTATAATTTTTGTAAATATATAGCCATTTAATTTTGACCCCCATTTCTTCTTTTTTAGTTGTGAATCTTTTCTTCTTTTTTTAATGCTTGCAATTTGTTTTTTTTTAAATCAGCCAATAGTTTTTAATATTTATTTTAAAAAAAAAACAGCTCCTAGTATCAATTCAGCTGGAAGTTTTCCAGAAAATTGGAAAGGATTCTTGTAGAAGTTAAGTACAGATCAAAAACTCCTACCATATACACAAATTAGCTTCAAATAGATATGTGACCTATATATAAAAAGTTATATCATGTTACATCGAATTAGAGTATCAATTAAAAAAAACTATGGAACTATGGCAGAGGAGACTTATGAACACACAAGGGATATAGAAGCTTACAGAAAAATTTTTTAAAAATTCACCAGGTAAAAATAAAAGGACTTTACACAAAGGAAACCAATGCACTTAAAATTAGAAGGAAAATACAAAACTGGTGAAATTTTTTTCTTTACAACGAATTTCTTTAATAAAGGTTTCATATGTAAGATAGCTAAGGATATAATTCAAACTAACAAAAACAAAAGCCACTCCCCAATTGAGACATCATCAAAGAATAGTTAGAAGTGGTTTTCAAAGGTAGACATTTTCCCCTGTACAATTATATGAAAAATGCTCCAAATGACTGATAATTAGAGATTTGCAAATTAAAGTGACTTTGAGGTATTACCTCGCACTTATCAGATTGTCAAAGATGATTTTACAAAGGATAATTATTGAAAGACCCATGATAAAAAAAGGAAAAAAAAGTACATTAATGCATTGTTAGTGGACCTGTGCATTGGTTCAGCCATTCTGGAAAGTTATTGGAAACTATGCCCCTAAAGTCACTAAACTGTGTGGACACTTTTGTCCAAGGTATACCACTGCTAAGCCTAATTCCCCCCCCCATTAGATTAAAGAAAGTAGAAAAATGACTCATATGTACAAAAAATATTCATGTGTATGAAATTGCACTGCTTTCCTTTTTTTGGATGTAGCAAAGAACTGGGAACTAAAAAAGTTTCCATCATTTGGGAATGCTTGAATGTAATTTGATATGTGAATATAATGGAATATTATTGTGTCCAAAGAAAAAGAGCTTAAATTTCAGAGAAACCGGAGATGACTTGTATAAATTTATGTAGAATGAAGTGAGTAGAAATAAGAAAAAAATATATAACTGAAACATTGTAAAGAAAAACAACTCTGGAAGACTTAAGAATTCTGATCAATGAAATGACCAATCGGTCCTCTGAGAGGTTGTTCGTGAAGAAGGCTACATACCTCCTAATAGAGAAATGATAGACTCAAGATGCAAAATAAGACACAAATTTTTGGATGTGGCCAATTTGAAATTTGCTTAATTGACTTTTGAAATTCGCTTTTGCTATGAATGTTTGTTACTAGAATTTTGTTTTTTCTTTTTCAATTTGGGGGGCTGGAAGAATGGAGCCAAGGATGGAGAATGCTGACTCTCACTCTCTCAAAAAAAAAGGAAAGAGAACAAAAAGGCCAGAAGGAATCATAGAATCTCAGAAAAGAACAGCTTTTAAAGTTACATATTTAATTTATTATTTATTTTAAAAGAAAAAAAGCTCTACATAATAGAGATTCAATATGTCATTTGCAGCTCCTGCTTTATATTGTATCATGGAGGTGCTTGTTTATTTTGTGTTTGTTAAGTTCAGAATAAAAATAAAATGGAATTTTTTTTAAAAGGCAGAACAAAAAACAAAATCCCTATTTAGAAATTGACTTCTCTTGATATAAACTTGTCAGGATCCAATACAGTGTTCAAGCAAAAGATACTGGTCTTTTGTTTCTTGGTCTTTTACTTCCTGCAAGACCCATACCAACCTGATCATTAAGCTGGTCCCTGTGTCCTGTTGTGGCTCTGAGTACTCCAAGGCAGGTACTGGTAGGACTTTTCTCTTTGCGATGACATTTCCTCCTGGGGAAAGGTTCTATCTTTTGCTCTAGCTTTGGCAGAAGAGGTCCTAGCTCCAGTAGACTTCAGGATTCATTTATTCAGGGCTCCTTGTGGCCTGTCCCTGCTCAGATCATCCACAGGTTTCAGGACTTGTTGGGTTCTGGCTGGCTTCCCCTGCTAGCGTCTCTATATGCCTGCAAGCTTCTGACCATCATTTTGTTCAGTCCAGGAGTAAATGGAGGAGCTTACTGCTATATGTCTTTGATTTTGACCATTGTTCCATGTCTTCCTTTCTGGATCTTTGCAGAGGCATTTGTAGATAAGCCGGAATCTTCCAGGACTTTTTACACTGCTGTCCTAACTGGAGGACCACTGCAAATGTTTTTGAAAGACCTTTCTGAATGGGTGAGGTTTCACAATACTAGGAAAGGGCAAATGACTAAATTTTCCAAAATGGGAAGAGAATAGAAGTTACTAACTTTATACTAGTGGGCTTGACTTTAACATTTGAGAAAATCGAAAGAACACAGTATTAAGGGAATAGTTAATAAATACCTAGAAAATAGCTGTGAGTTCAGAACATCATCATGGTTTAATCAAGGAGAATTCTGCTAAATTAATCTCTTTTAATATGGTGACTAGTCAAGTAGATAAAGAAAATGGTATTGTTAAAATTTATCACTATTTTAGCTATTTTTTAAGCATAATCTCTTTAAACTATTCTCTTGTACAAGTTGGAGATATATGGACTAAACAATAAGAGGGAAATTGGGCCCAGTTGAATGGCTGATACTAAGTAACAGTTATTAATCATTTGATGTCAACTTCGGAGGAAGTCTTTAGTGTTGTGCCCCAGGGACCTTTGCTTGGGCTTGTACTGCAAGAGGAGAGTGAATATGTGGGTGGCATAGTGGATAGAATGCTAAACCTTGACTCAGAAAGACCTATATTCAAATTTGGTTTCAATACTTACTATCTATGTGACCCTCGGCAAATCACTAACCCTGTTTGCCTATTTTCTCATCTGTAAAACCAAGACAATGCTACCTACCTCCCAGAACTGTTGGGATCATAAAATAAGATAAAAAATTTTAAAGCACTTTGCAAAACTTAAAGTACTATATAAATCATAGCTATTATTCCTTATTATTCCTGTCAATATTCAACAAATTTATCATAAAACATAGATAAAAGCACAGATAGGACATTTATCAAATTTGCAGAAACCACAAGGCTGGGAAGGATAACTAGCATTATATATGTCAAAACAATGATCCTGATTCCCAAATATCTCAACAGTCTAGAATGTTGAGCAAAACCTAATGAGATGAAATTAGCTAAGAAAAAAATGTAACATCCTGCATTTTGGTTCAAAAATGAATTTCAGAATTATGAGAAGGGGAAGGCAGGCCTAGGAAGCTGATAGTCTGAAACAGATTTGGGAAATCCGATAGGTTAAAGTTCAGTATGATTCAATAGTGTGTTGTTGCCAAAATAAATAATTAGAACTGAATGATGTTAAGAGAAGGGATAGCAGTTTATTTCCTTTAAAGAATAGAGCTAATGAAGTTCATATTAGATCATAAATCCTGTGCCTTATTAGATGTTCTAATGCTAATGGATATCAAGACTAGGTCATTTTCAAATTGTGTGCTCGCTGTCTACATTGTTTTTCTTTCAGTTATTTTTTAGGTTCTTTCTTGACACTTACTCCACTCTGGGGCACTGACTTACACATCATATAGTGACAGTAGAAGGTTGTCAGGTCAACATCACAGACTGAGATCACCCTGAAAGTCTCTTTGGCTAACAAGGGTTTTCTGCTCTTGGTTTCTGGCTAATACTGCCAGATATCAGTTCACAAGTGATCACAGTAAGGGTAATTTTCATACTTCATTGTTCTTCATCCTAGGGTGGCCTTCTTTAAGAATCAGCTCTTTGAGTATTTCTTACTTAATCAGCTATGACTAAGAAGCTCTAGAGACTTTGGATAGGGAATTCTTTAGGTTCTTTCTTGGACCAATGATTCATTCATTAAAACATTTACATATACCTTTAGAAATTCTAAATTACAATTATCTTGCCAACTGCAAGCATAGATTTTGAACTGGAAGAGACATTAGCGATCATATAGTTCAGCCCCCTCATTTTGCAGATAAAGAAGCTGTGGCTCAGAGATTTAAGTGATTTGCCCTACGTTAACATAGGAAATAACAGCAGAGCTGCAGTAATCCTAACCCAGGTCCTTTGATCCCAAAGCCCAAACTCATCGTGTTACCATGCTCATATTTACTATATGGAGCTCAACGAATTGTAAGAATAACAAAAACATCAAGGTTCAGATTGGTTTTGTTGACTTTTAAAATGAAACTTCTGCAACCTCTGAGAGCTTAGTTTCTTCTCCATTTTCTCACCTATGTGGGATATATCCTATATGTTCCTTATATAGTGAAAGGCAGAGGTTGAAAAAAAAAAGTAGGATAGAAGGATTTGCAGTTGTAGATACTGGCCTAAGGCAAAGCAAAAAGAGCAACCCTGCACTCCTTGTTAAGGTTCCTTAATGTTTTCTAGGAAATATAATTAGAAAAATGGATAGAATTAGAATAAGTTTGATGGACTCAAATTTGTTAGCTATTTTAGGTATTGTTTTAGTAAACTTTGCAACCATCCACAAGATGCAGAGATGTTGCTTTTTCTCTCCCATTTGATAAAGGGGAAATGAAGGCATAGGGGGCCACTGGTTTGAGATAGACAGCTGGCTAGGTGACAGATATATGGAGAAAGAAGGGAAGTGACAAAAACACTGTTGTGCTCGGTGGCACCAGGGAATCTACCTTAATTCCACACCAATCCCAGAGGAAATCCAGCAGTCAGGCCATTATGCAATGATTTTTTTAAAAAAAAATTAAGATATATTTTAATTATCCTATTATTTCCAAATTACATTTAAAAAAAGTAACATTATTTTTTCTTAAATTTGGGGTTCCAAATTCTGCCCCTTTTTTTAGCCCTTCCCCCACCCATTGAGAAGGTAAGCAATATATCAATTACATATGTGAAGTCATACAAAACATATTTCCACATTAGCCATGTTGCAAAACACATATATAAACACATATACACACAAAACAATAAAAATAAAGTGAAAAAAGTATGCTTCAATCATTTTGTAGTGAATTTAAAGATTTATAGCTTCTTGAAATCTCTTGGGATTCTTGATTCAGAAGAATGCCAGACATTTACCCAGTTATCATTGATGCTTTCTAATACCCTGAGATACATATTTGAATTCATTTTTAAGACTTTACTTTAGCATTTGCAACATATACTGTGTTATATACTACATAATGATTTAAAAAAAAAATTAGAACAAGAAATTTCTGCCAAATATCTGATTGCCAGTGTTAGAGGAGAGGAACAGAAATGAGATTCAAATAGGAGTCTTACAAGAATCTGCTGCCAGTATTTCTCATCTTAAATATCTCAGATCTCCACAACTGCCTTATTAAATTATTTGATATTGCTTTTATGTAGTAAAAAGTGAGTGACTCTTTTCTAGATGATCAATAAACTATACTTTTCTCTTTAATAAACTGTTGTGTGCAACTAGGCTTTTTAATTAAGACTAGATTAATATTTTAATGATCATTCATTCATTCCACAAACTTTTACTAAATGCCCTTAACAAACCACTGTGCTTGGTGCTGAGGAAGATTTAAAAGATGAAAAAGAAAACATGACTGATTCTCTGTCCTTAGTAAGCTTACAACCTAGTAAATTCAATTTGTACTTCTTTAGAATTATGTGAGTCACATATGATATGTAGCATACAGACATTAATAAGATCGTAAATAAATTCAAGTATTAAGGAAAGAAATTCAATAAATGTTTATTGAAAGAATGAGAATGTCAGTTTAATATTTTTGATAAAGTCATTTTGAGTATACTGAATGGACATAAATGTAAAAATAAAACCCATAGATGATCCAAAAACCTAATTTTAATATTTTTATAAATCTTTATTTTTCATCTTTTCCTATGATTGTTAATAAGAAAAGTTAATTTGAGATTAATATTTAATCTGTTGCTACTTTTCTAATGATATGTTAAAGAGCACTAAAATGCCCAAAATAAACAAAAGAAGAAATAAAAGCACCCCAGGTTTAGATAATCTAGATAAGAGACTATTCTTACAATCCTATCCCTCTAGGACTTTGCATTTTAATAGGGAAAGAGGAAAGTACCACATTTCTTTGAATAAATCACAGGCAATCTGACCTGAGAGAACACTAGTAACTGGGGGAGCAGGGATCTGCAGAGTTAATGACATCTGAGTTTAACCCTGGAGGGAGATAACACATGTGAGAGACAAAGAGGAGAGAGAACATTCCAAGTTTGAGAGTGTTTTAGGCTCAGCTTCAAAGCCAGCACCCTCTCAGTTTAGATTTGATGTAGAAATGGGGCATTTGGATAAGGCACTGAACATTTAACAAAGAAGGAGGTTTACTTTGCTCTAATAGAAAACTTTAAAGCTCTAATTTAGCTTTTTCATGTGAGGACCACCTTGTCTCAATCTGGATGTGTATCTGGTCAGTCTGTTATCAAGGTATAGCAATTTCCGTGGTATAGGCCCTAAGTTCAAATGGGCTGGACTTTTTTTGGCCCTAAACCAGGAAACTGCATCAGAGAAGTTGGGGTCAATCAGGTTTCTCGGGAGGAGGAGGAGAGAGAGAGAAGATGGAGCAGGGAAGCCACTAGAGAAGCTGGAGATAAGGAAGTTGTTTGGTGGTTGAGTGTGGCTAGGAAGCTGTGTCAGGAAAGCCAGGAAATCATGGGGAGGAAAATGCTGTTTTCACACTGAAAATAGTACTGGCAAACACAAAGCAGTGGGAAAGGGAATGTTGAATACAAGGAACAGATTTTGGAGTCAGATTGTGGAGAGTCTTACAAGCCAGGTTGGGGAATTTGTACTCATCTTAAAGACAATAAAAGGATTTTTGTTTGTTTGTGTTATTTTTTTAAGGGATGAGAACCTAAGAAAGGTACTTGGGAGATTTTGTTGTTCAATTGTGTCCTACTCTTTGTAACCCCATTTCGGGTTTTCTTGGCAAAGATACTGGAACGGTTTGCCTTTTTCTTCTCCAGATCATTTTACAGATGAAGAACTGAGGCAAACAGCGATAAGTGACTTGCCCAGGGTCACACAGCTAGTAAGTCTCTGAGGTTGGATTTGGACTCGAAAAGATGAGTCTTCCTGACTCCAGGCCAGGACTCTATCCAATGTGCTATCTGGCTTCCTCAACTTGGGAGATACCCACTCTTCAAAGGTAAAAAGTAGATGATAGATAATTCTACCAAATGAGGAAGGGACATCCAGGAAAAAAAGTACTTGTTCAACTAGTCAAGAGTATCAAAAACTGCAGAAAGGTGGAGGATAATAACTAAGACAAAGCCCATCGAATGAGTAACCTTTAAAAGAGTAACTTCTGCAGAGTAACCAATAGATTAACTGTCAAATTGCAAGAGGTTGAGAAGTAGGTTGATAGTGGGGAAATATAAACAATATACTATCTGTTAACTAACCCAGGGGTGGAGAACCTGCAGCCTCAAGGCCATATGTGGCCTTCTAGGTCCTTGGGTGTGGCCTTTTGACTAAGTCCAAATTTTACAGAACAGATCCTTTTATTAAGGGGATTTGTTCCATGAAGTTTGGATTCTGTCAGAGGGCCACACTTGGGAACCTAGAGGGCCACATGTGGCTTTGAGGATTCAGGTTCCCCAACCCTGGACTAACCCTTACTTTCATTGAAGGAGACTAGAACTGATCAATTCTAATTGCCTAGTTAACAACTTTCCATTTGAAATTAAAAGAGACCTGAGACACTCCAGAACCAGAGAACAGAAAGCTTCTTTAACTATCCTAAACTTTCTAAGCAACAACTAAGAATCTTTGCACAATCCCCAAAGAAGAAGAGTTCTAAATCAGAATTTGACCCGATGTTAATGAGCCCATTTCTTTTTTCTTGTCTTATGCCTCATTTGAAGTTATTTTTTATGATGCTTCCTATATAATTTTTTGTTACTAATATGGTGCATACTCCTATACATATTTTTTCCATTGCTGTTTGGGTGATCTTCCGTTTTTATTCTTGAGAAATTAAATTATTTTATGATTCTAATCTATATGGCACCATTGGTTCTATCTTGGGCACTACATTGAGTAAAGTTATCCAGTAACGGTGGAAGGAAAAAAAAGAATGATAGTGTTACTTGGAGTCTCCCTTTAATGGAGTAAAAAAAAAGCAGTCAGGGGGTCATCTTGAACTACAGAAACTAGTAACAGGAGGAAGGGAAGGAATGGAAGAAGGAAAGGGATAAGCATTTATAAAGTGCTTTCTATGTACCAGGCACTGTGCCAATAGAGTTTCAATGACTTGCCATGGGTCATATAGTGTCTGAGCATTAATTTGAACTCGGATTTTCCTGTCTCTAGGCCCAGCTTTCTATCTACTGTGCCACTTAGCTGCCTATTAGCAAATTCTAAAGGCTCTATATCTCTTCTGTGATTTATAGCAAACTACTCCCACTGCCCTACAAGACTACATTGACTGATTGTTTTCTAAGTACCTGTGTGAAATGATTCATATTCTGAAACCCACTAGAGACACACTTCTCTTTATCTTAACTGTTGCTTTTGTATGCCATGGCTTGTAGCAATATCTGGAATAAACATTTTACTAATTAAATTACAATAAAGTAGGGTTTCTTGCCAACACAAACTGGAGAGAATCAATAATACAACATATGACAGCAAGTGTCTAAAAAAGAGATCCAGATAGGCTAGATTGATGGACCAAGTCCAATAAGAAATTTGATAGGTATAAATGGTAAGCCATATACTTTGGTTTAAAACAAAATTGACTTGAAAAGTTCAGATTGAAAAGGATAGGGCAGGCAATAGTTCATTTTAATTGTTGGTTTGTTTGGGGTTTTTTTGGTGGATTCTAAGTAAAGGGTCCCCCTCATAGTATTTTTCCAATTAAATGCAAAGATAGTTTTCAACATTCATTTTTGTAAAATTTTGAATACCAATTTTTTTCTCCCTCCCTCCCTTTCCCCCTCCCCAAAATAGTAAGGAATCTGTTATAGGTTATACATGTGTAATCATGTTAAACATATTTCCATATTAGTCATGTTGTGAAAGAAGAATCAGAACAAAAGGGAAAAACCATGAGAAAGAAAAAAAAAACAAATGAAAAAATAAAAATAGTATGTTCAATATGCATTCAGACTCCATGGTTTTTTCTATGGATGTGGATAGCATTTTTCCGTCTCAAGAGTTTTGGGATTTTCTTGGATCAGTGTATTGCTGAGAAGTGCCAAGTCTATCGTAGTTAATCAATTTACAATGTTGCTTTTGCTGTGTACAGTGTTCTCCTGGTTCTGATCACTTCGCTCAGCATCAGTCCATGTAAGTCTTTCCAGGTTTTTCTGAAGTCTGTCTGTTCATCATTTCTTACAGAAAATAGTATTCCATTACATTCATATGCCACAACTTGTTTAACTATTCCCCAATTGATGGGCATCCCCTCAGTTACCAATTCTTGACTACCATACATACACACAAAAGCTGTTACAAATATTTTTGTACACGTGGGTTCTTTGCCCTTTAGGATACAGACCTAGTAGTGGTATTGTTGGATTAAAGGGTACACATAGTTTTATAGCCCTTTGAGCATAATTCCAAAATGCTCTCCAGAATGATTGGATCAGTTCACAACTTCAGCAACAGTGCATTGGTATCCCAGTTTTCCCACAGCCCCTCCAACACTTATCATTTTCCTTTTCTGTCATATTAGTCAATCTGTACCTCAAAATTGTTTTAATTTGTATTTCTCTAATCAATAGTGATTTAGAACATTTTTTTCATATGACTCTAGATAGCTTTCATTTCTTCATCTGGAAACTGTTTGTTTGTATCCTTTGACCATTTATCAACTGGGGAATTATTTGTATTCTTACCAATTTGACTCAGTTTTCTATGTATTTTAGAAATGAGGCTTTTGTCAGAAATGGGGCTGTAAAAACTGTTTCCCAGCTTTCTGCTTTCCTTCTAATGTTGGCTGCATTGGTTTTGTTTGTGCAAAACCTTTTTAATTTAATGTAATCAAAATTATCCGTTTTACATTTCATAATGTTCTCTATCCCTTGTTTGGTCATAAATTCTTCCCTCCTCCACAGATCTGACAGGTAAACTATTTCTTGCTCTCCTAATTTGCTTATGATACCATTACTTATATCTAAATCATGTACCCATTTTGGATTTATCTTGCTATAGAGTGTGAGATGTTGATTTTTGCCTAGCTTCTGCCATACAGTTTTCCAGTTTTCTTAGCAGTTTTTGTCAAATAGTGAGTTCTTATACCAGAAACTGGAGTTTTGGGTATATCAACAGTAAATTTCTATGGCCATTTACTACTGTGTCTCATCTACCTAACCTATTCCACTCATCCACCACTCTATTTTTTAGCTAGTACCAAATAGTTTTGATGATTGCCACTTTATAATATTGTTTTAGATCTGGTATGGCTAGGCCATCTTCCTTTGAATTTTTTCATTAATTCCCTTGATAATTTGACTTTTTATTCTTCCAGATGAATTTTGTTATTTTTTCTAGCTCTATAAAGTAAATTTTGGTAATTTGATTGGTATGACACAGAATAAATAAATTAATTTAGATAGAATTGTCATTTTTTATTATATTAGCTCAGCCTACCCATGAGCAACTGATATTTTTCCAATTGTTTAGATCTGACTATTTGTTTGAAAAGTGTTTTCTATTTGTGTTCATATAGTTCCTGATTTTGTGTGGCAGGTAGATTCCAAAATATTTTGTGTTATCTGCAGGTATTTTAAATAAAATTTCTCTTTCTAACTCTTAAGCCTGGCCATTGTTGGTTTTACATATATGTATGCATATGTATGTATGTATGTATGTATATACACACAAATATATGTATGTGTATGTATATATTTATGTGTGTATGTGTATATGTGTATACACACACACACACACACATATATATACATTCTGATGATTTATGGGGGTTTTATTTTACATCTGTCAACTTTACTCATTTTTTTTCAAGTAGTTTTTTTAGTTGATTCTCTAAGTCTATAAATAAAGGGTAGTTATAAGGTTAGGTATATAAGTAAAGTTAGTTACTAATCAACAGTGTACCATAACAAATGAAAATGTTCTCTGATGCAGATGGCACTGAGATAGGCATAGTATCGATTAATAGTAATAACAATACCAACAACTAGGATTCTGCTTTAAGATTTGTTTTACAAATATCTCATTTTATCATGACACCAACCATGTGGGGAGGGGGGATTCTAAAATCCATTTTACAGATGAAGAAACTGAAGCTGACCTTAAATAACTTGAACATGGTCATACAACTTGCTGAATTTAAACTCGGGATTTTTATAAGGGAAGAAAACCCAAGAAAATACTTAGAAGATTTTGTTGACTCCAAGTCCAATGTTCATCTACCACTACACCTGTTGGCATCAAAAAAGAGGAAGTATTATTATTTGTGGTATTGATCAGAATACGTTTTATATGTTGTGTTTAATTCCACATATCACTTTTTGGAAAGACATTAACAAGTTGAAGTGTATCCAGAGGAAAGCAATTAGCATGGTGAAAGGACTAAGTTATCTCTCTTCAATCTATTTTCCAGGTTAGTTGTATTTCCAATAAGATATTTCACGTTTTCTTCTATTTTTTCATTCTTTTTATTTTATTTTATTATTCCTGGATGTCTCATATTGTCATTAGCTTCCACATGCCCAATTCTAATTTATAAGGAATTTTTTTAGCTTTTATATCTCCTTTTCCATTTAGCCAATTCTGTTATTTAAGAAATTCTTGGCACAGTTAGGTGGCACAGTGAGTTGAGCACCAGCCTTGGAGTCAGGAGGACCTGAGTTCAAATCCAGCCTCAGACACTTGACACATTTACTAGCTGTGTGACCTTGGGCAAGTCACTTAACCTCAATTGCCCTGCCTTCCCTGCTCCAAAAATAATAAAAAAAAAAAAGAAATTCTTATCTTCAGGGGATTTTTGTGCCTCTTGTAACAATTGCTCTATTTTAAAATTATTTAATATTTTACTTTTCCCAAATACATGTAAAAACAATTTTAATGTTCTTTTTAAAATTATTTTTGAGTTCCAAATTCTGTCCCTCCCTTGCTTTTCCTCCCCCACTCATTGAGAAGACAAGCAATTTGACACAGGTTATACATCTGTAGTCATGCAAAACACATTTCCATGTAAGTCATCTTGTGAAAGAAAACAGAAAATCCACAAAAAAAAAAAGTAAATAAAAAGTATCTTTGATCTGCATTCAGGCTCTACGAGCTCTTTCTCTGGAGATGAACAGCACCTTTCCTAATAAGTCCTACAGAGATGTCTTGGGTTATTGTATTGCTGAGAACAGCTAAATTATTCATAGTTGCTGTGTACTGTCTTCTGGTTCTGCGCATTTCATTTTGCATCAGTTCATGTAAGTATTTGCATGTTTTTCTGAAAGTATCCTGCTCATCATTTCTTAAAGCACAATAGTATTCAATTACAACAATACATAACGACTTGTTCAGCCATTCCCCAACTGATGGATATCCTCTCAGTTTCCAATTCTTTGAGACCACTAAAAGAGTTGCAATAAATATTTTTGTGCACATAGATCCTTTTCCTTTTGTTTTATATCGCTTTGGGATACAAACCTAGTAGTGATTGCTTAGTCAAAAGGTATGATTGCTTTATAGCACTTTGGGCATAGTCCCAAATTGCTCTCCAGAAAGACTGAATCAGTATACAATTTCACCAATAGTACTTTGAGGTGTTATTTTTCTCAGTAATTTTTGTGCCTCCTTTACCAAGCTGTTGACTCTTTCTTTCATCATTTTAATTTCTCTTTCTCACTTTCTTTTGCCTCTATTACTAGATTTTTAAAAATCTTTTTTGAGCTCTTCCAGGACCTCAAACCAATTCATATTTTTCTTTGATGCTTTGCATGTAGCTGCTTTGATCTCATTGACTTCTGAGTTTATTTTGATCTTCCCTGTCACCAAAGTAACTTTCTATGGTCAGATTCTTTTTGTTGTTGTTTGTTCATTTTCCAGCCTATTTCTTGACTTTTAACTTTATGTCAAAGTTGAGCTCTGCTCCCAGAGTAGAAGAGGCATTGTCCTAACCTTTAGGTTTTTCATGCTGTTGTTTTCAGAGCTACTTCTGTGGGTCTGTAAGTTTCAGTTCTTCCAAGGTGGTATGATCTAAAGAGAGGTATGGTCAATGCTCTTTTGACCCGCGCTCCTGGTTTTTAAGTGGCCACAGACATTCTTTTCTTCTCTGGAACTGTGACCAGGATCCCTGCTCCTGCTAGTCCTCCCCTTCATCCTGGGACCATAACCCAGAATCAAGTATGGGCAATGCAACAGAGTTCTGCACCCAGTGCTAGCAAAGGGTTTCATGTGATTTCCTTCTGACCAATTTTCTGACCATCTTACCATCTGTTGGCTGAGAGTTCTAAAAGCCACCATCTTGCTGATTTAGTCCTCCCTGCCCCCAAGGCCTGTGGCTGGTTTGTTAGGGTTCAACCTATGCTGTAACAATCTGTGCTGGATTTTGCTCTATTCTCACCCCAGTGAGACAGACCCTTCTTGTTGATCTTCTAAGTTGTCTTGGGCTAGAAAATTGTTTCACTCCATCCTTTTGTTGGTTCTGCTGCTCCAGAATTCGTTTTGAGGTATTATTTTAAAGTTTTTTGGAGGAGAATATAGGAGAGCTCATAAGAGTCCCTCCATTACTCCATCATCTTGTTTCTGCCCCTCAAGGGTAGGAATATATAAAAAGGAGACATTCATCTGAGGTCATTCACTAAAAGATTCCTTTTCTCCCCTCTTCTTCCTTCTCCCATGTCACATAAAAAGCTGGCTTTTTGCATTGTAAAAGCAAACCCTGCTACATTCATAAACAATTCCATTTCATTCTTTCTTTTCCAGAGAATTTCTTCCACTATCATACTCATTCTCTCACTTATCTTCAATCTCTCTCTATCTACTGGCTCTTCCCTACTATCTATGAACATGCTCATGTCTCTCCCATTCACAGAAAATCGTCACCTGATCCATCTATTCCAACGGACTTTCATCCTATATCTTCACCTTTTCCTGGCTGAACTCTTTGACAAGAATGCATATAATTAGTGCCCCTACTGCCTTTCCTCTTACTCTCTTAATTCTCTTGTCTGTATTCCAGCCTTATTCCACTGAAACTGCTTTCTCCAGTTACCAGTAATATAACTGCAGGACCTAATGGATTTTTTTAAACCTAATACTTCCAGACCTCTCTGCATTTTTCGATACCATCACTCTCTCTCTTATTGATATCCCCTCATCTATAGTTTTTGGTGACCCAGCTCTCCTGGTTCTCTTATCTTATACAATTTATTTCTTTCTCAGACACTTTTCCTGGATCTTCATCTAAATCATGTCTGCTAACTCTGGATATCTTGGACCTTCTTCTCTTCTCCTTATATGCTTATTCACTTGGTGATATGATTAGCTCCCATGGATTCAATTATCATGTCTCTCTTGATAATTCTCATATCTACTTATCCCACTCTAATCTTTAACCTAAACTTCAGATGCACATCTCCAACTTCCTATTGGACATATTGAACTCTATGTCCTGAAACATCTTAAACTGAATATGACAAATCCAGAACTCATTATCTTCTTCTTAACAATCCCTCTCCTCTTCCTAAATTGTACATTACTGTTAAGAGCACCACCATCCTCTCAGTCAGCTAGGCTCAAAATATTGGTATCATTTCAGACTCTTCACTCTCACCTCACATATTCAATCAATTGCCAAGTCTTGTTGATTTCACCTTTGTAATATCTTTCACAAATCCCACCTTCTTTCCTTCTGCACTGCCACCACTCTGATACAGACCCTTGTCACCTCAAACATGGACTGTTATAATAACCTTTTTGTTTGTTTTCCTGCCTCAAGTCTCTCCCCACTCCAGTTCATCCTCCAGTCAGCTATCAAATGTGTCATTGACACCATCCACTTTCCTAAAGATAATTAAATCTGACACCCTATTCAATAAACTACTGTAGGTCACTATTACCTCCAGGATCAATTAAAGTCTCTATTTGGCTTTTGAAGCCCTTTATAACCTGGCCCCTTCCTACATTTCCATCTTACTCCCCTACATGTAAGCTGCGATCTAGTGACACTGAGTTCCTTGTTTTTCCTGATACAAGATGCTCCTTCAGGGAATTTTCATTGGCTGTCCCCCATGCCTGCATATCTCTCGCTCTTCATCTCTCAAGTCTCAGTTAAATTCCCATCTTCAACGAGAAGCCATTCCAAGTTTTTCTTAATGATAATATGAGAGACACGGCACTACCATTAAGAAGAACTGGGAAAGATTTCTTGCTAAAGACAGATAGATATAGATATTTATATACACATATACACACATACTATATATATATATATATGTATATGTACATACATACACAAAAACCCATTTACATGTGTATATATACAAATATTTGCTTATCTACATATATACTATATCTTGCTTGTACATAGTTGTTTACACATTTCTCCCCCACTATGAGTTCTTTGAGGTTATTGTTGATTTTGCTACTGCTGTTGAGTCATTTCAGTTGTGTCTGACTCTCTATGAACCGTTTCGTGGTTTTCTATGGTTTGACATTCCTTGAGAATAGGTACTCCTCCTCCTCCTCCTCCTCTTCTTTTTCTCCTTCTCTTCATTCTCCTTCACCTTCTTCACCTTCCCATCCTCCTCCTGTTCCTCCTCCTCCTTTTCCTTCTCTTTCTTCTCCTCTTCTCCCTCCCCCACCCCCTCCTCCTTTTCCAGTGCTTGGCACAGTGCCTGGCCAAGAATAATAATTAATGCTTAATAAATGTTTGTTGGATTGACAACATCTTTGCTTGCTGATTTAACCTAAGAAAAATGCATATTTGAGAACATTTAGATAGCATTAAAAAGGGAAAGAAATATAACTTATTGGCCTAAGGAATTAAACTACTGAGTAAATGAAATAAGTGGATGATGAGTTTTAGACATAGATTGTGGAATTAGTATGCAGGCAAAAATGAAGAACCAGGGAGACCTAGTTGTGGAGTACTAATTATGAGAAGATGGTAAAATGGTACTATGCCTACGGCTAGATTATTAGTCATCCTGGCCTACAATCTTCAAACAGTATGTGCCAGCAGAGTGAGCTGCAAAAGATTCAAAAAGGAAAGAACAGAACCTGAAAGCTACTGATGCTGAACTTGATTTTGCTTCCTGAGAAAACTCTACAATTAAAGAGATAATTGCTTAAGCATTTAAAGCAAAAAGGAATACTTACAAAGAAACATTATCGAGAAGTCAAGAACAGATCATCACTTAGCTCAACTCACATGGACTTGTGTCCTATCAAGAGTTCAAGGTTTGATGGCTTTGTTGCTCTGGAAAAATTTTGTGTATTTAGAAAAAACAAAGAAGACTAACAAATTCTCAAGAAATTTCAGTTTGATTCAGATTAGCTGAATGCAGCAGTTGCTTTCTTTCAGAGAATTTGTAACAGAAATGAGTTCACCAGGGAATATAATAACTATACTGGCTTTATTTCCTTTTTGGACAAGGTTACTCAATCAGTTGATGAGAAGACTGCTATTGATGCAGTTTGTCTATATTTTAATAAAGGTTTTGTTAAAGTATCTTATACTAACTAGATGAAAAAGGTAGAGATATGTGAACTAGACAATAATACAATTATATGCATTCAGTATTGTTTGCATGGCCTGATTCTAACAGTAGCAATTAATGATTCAAAGCCAACTTGGCTAGTAGTCTCTGCTTAAGTATACTAGAGATCTGTACTTCTCTCTGTGCTAACATTTTTTTATCAATGACTTGGAGAAAGGGATTGATGGTATGATCACCAAACTTTTAGATGAGACAAATATTAAAGGAAAGAGACAAATTTAGGCTTGCTGTCAGGAAAAATTTACTAACAATTAGAAAAAGGTTGCAGAAGTTGAATGGTCTGCCTTGAGAGGTGATGTACTTGCCTTCCTGTAAAGATTAAACAGAGGAAATTAATTGTATACTGAGTTTCTCCTTATTTCTATTCAGAAGAGATTTTCTTGGGTAACAGAGTCACTTAGGATGTGGGTTACAATGATAGTAGTGAAGCTGCATGGCCTCAAAATCAGAAAGATCTGAGTTCAAGTTCTGACCCTGATAAATACTAGCTATGTGATATTGGGAAATTCATATGCCTGTACTGCTCTAGGCAATTCTCTAACACTATGAATTGCAGAAAGGTGCTGATTTGCATTCACAGAAGAAGCTTCCTCTCCCAGAAGGTCTAGTCCCTATCTTATTCCCCTCTTGACATAAATCGTCTACACACACACACACACACACACACACATACACTGCTAACACCACCAACACCACCACTACCACTCCCATAAAGCTGACCCTATAATTTAGCTATACAAGAGTATGAGGGATTTATGTTTGGCCCTATAATGAAATACTTCAGGTGTATAGTAGCTTAAGATTCTTTACCACCTTAAATCTTAGTCACTTGTTAGAGGTGCTCATTAGGAATATGTTTAAAAGCAATAGAACCTGAAGAACTAATCAGTGGAAACTAATCAGTGTTAGCCATTGTTCTGTAATGAAGGACTAAAACAGGGCACTGTTTCATGATCCTACTCTTCACCAGTTAAAGGATGCATTTCTAATATGTTGCCTTTGTGACTAAGTGGAGAAAATCAAGGCACATATTTCAGACTAAAATTATTCCCTGGTAAACTCATTTCCATTAGCAAATTCTCTGAAAGAAAGCAAATGCTCAATTCAGCTAATTTGAATAAAACTGAAATTTCTTGAGAGTTTCTTAGTCTTCCTTACTTTTTCTATATAGACAAGGTCAATGTTTTCTCCTAAATAACAAAACCAACAAACCTTGAACTCTTGATAGGACATAAGCCCACGTGAGTTGAGCTAAGTGACTCCATGAACCAAAGATTTTCAATGTACTATTTTAGTATCCCTGATTTGAAGCTTGAAATAAATTGCACATTCATCAACAATAATCCTTGTGTCAAACCCAAGTAAAATTTTTGACCTAAGGAGTTGTAGAGACGCTTATTAACATATGACACAAGAAGGCATTTATTTTAGAACTTATTGATGAGGGATGCAAGGACAGAAAAGGAAGTTTCCACTGGAAGGCAACAATATATTTTCAGCACCATAATTATTGTGATTTACACTGCTGTGAAGCTTTTTAATCCAGGGGAAACTCATCAGTAGAATATGACTCAATTTGGTCTGAAAGTCCTTGAAAAGGGGAGAGATATTTGCAGATGGTTGATCATCTGCTCTTCATAATTACAGTATACGTTCACACACTAATAAACCTAAAAATATATGAAGACAAATACATTGATACCAATATAGCCAATCTTCTGAATAAGCAATAACTAATGAACATCTGGCAACTGCTGCAAAACTCGTAATTGAGTAGTTTTCAATTAAGTCAATAAAGCAATTACTCTTTGTTCCTAATAGAAATAGCCCAACACAACCTGTATTGTTAAAAATCACTAGGCATATTAGAACCTCTCTTTCTGCCTCAATTCCCTTATCTGTAAAATGGTAATGATAACAACACCTACCTCCCTGGGTTATTGTGAAGATAAGATGAGGTAATATTTGTAAAGCACTTTGCAAGCTCTAAAGTTTTCTGTAAATGCTAGCAGCTATTACAGTTATTGTAATTAAGGAATACTGAAGTTTAAACAAAGAATGAAGTATCCTTCAATCAGGGAATCTTAATCTAGACTCTATGGATTAATTTAAGGGGCCTGTAAAATTGTTAGTTTTTATATATTTTTGATAACTCTATTTCAGTATAACTGGTTTCCTTTGTAGTCCTTTATTTTACTCATTTAAAAACATTATTGTGAGAAGCGCTCTGTATGTTTCACCTGATTTCCAAAGGGTTCACAAAAAAGGTTAAGAACCCCTGTTTTACATAGAATAAAAGATGTGCCAAAGGGCATACCCGCACCTAGAGAAAATTCTGATGTAGGTACACAAGGAATGTCTTGATGTTCATTTAAGGAAATCCACAGGAAAAAAAAATACTGCCTGTTTTAGGGCTGTGTCCTGATTTTTCTTTGGCTGTGTCACAGAATCATAGAATGCTATAGTTGGAAGGAAACTCCAAGATAAATCACCCTTCCACCTGCTTTCTCCCACACATTTTGTAGATAAAGAAAACAAGGTCAAAAGAGAACTGATTTGTCCAAGATCACAGAACTAATTAATGATGGTATTGCAACTATATTTGTAGGTTATTTTTTCTACCTGATAAAGAAAACTAACTCAGACTGTATATGGCATTTTCTACCTCAATATTTAAAATACCTTATTTAATTCCTGTAATTACAGATACTTTTCCTGTCAAGGCTAAACTTTCCCATAAGTCTTAAACCTAGATTTTAGGAAACTGGAAGAGAAAACTGTAGCTGTTCATTTTCATCCAGTGCATTCACTGGGATAACTACATAGCACTTCTCATGGCTCTTATTCATAGACATAAATCCGAAGGCTTTAGTAGATACTTTTGCAACTTTGCATCTTGTGGAAGTAAGAGGAATGGTT
This sequence comes from Phalanger gymnotis, assembly GCA_028646595.1. Taxonomy (NCBI): domain Eukaryota; kingdom Metazoa; phylum Chordata; class Mammalia; order Diprotodontia; family Phalangeridae; genus Phalanger; species Phalanger gymnotis. Next base: position 649,482,644 of record CM053622.1, on the reverse strand, counting down.
ACAGACAATGATTTCTATGCACAACCAAATGTATCTCATTGCAGTATCACTGAAAGCATAAAATGACTGTCATTTTTCTCTTTTTTTTCTTTCCTTCCTTCCTTCCTTCCTTCCTTCCTTCCTTCCTTCCTTCCTTCCTTCCTTCCTTCCTTCCTTCCTTCCTTCCTTCCTTCCTTCCTTCCTTCCTTCTTTCCATCTATCCTTTGTTCTTCTCTCCCTCCCTCCCTCTTTCTTTCTTGGGAAGACATGTAAATTAGATCATATCTAACCTCAAATGCTAAATGATTCCAACGTTAAAATCTCCCACAAACATTTCCTGAGTGCCTCCTAGATTCAAGACTCTACGCTGGGAGGTTCATATTCGAGGAATATGAAACCGACAACCATGAAAATTATATTCACTACTTATAGTTATGAATAGCCCTTAAGCTAGGATTTAAAACTTATCTTAAAATTTATTTTAAAATAATATTGACCATATAATGATATAGTGTATTGTCATAAAAAACGAAAACTCATTAAACAAAGAAATACTTCATTTAGATTATTTCTTTATTTAGTTAATTCTAGGAAATTCTCAGTAATTGAAGCCATGAGGCTTTCCTAATGACTATCTTCAAAGACTCTGGTCTTTCAAAACTGGATAGTCCAGGATCTGGTTAGGAATAGGGAAAAGCTGATTTTTTTTTTCCGAAGGAAGAGACTAATGAATAAGCCTTTCTTTTAAGAAATAACTAGAAAGGGCCCTTTCCAAGGAGAACCAGTTGCTAATTCCTGCCTTTCTACTGCCTTTCTTTGGAACTTTTGGTCAGTCACTTAACCTCTTGAAAACTCAACTTATTAATCTTCATGGTCTACTAGACTTGACAGTTCCATGAAGGAAAGGCATCATATCTTGTCTATGCTTTGTATCATCCCTTTGCACAGTGTCTACTTGAACCTTTTAAAAAATCAATTTGTCTCACTTTGAATGATGACTACTTAATAATAAATTTGTTCTTGTTATATTCCCTGATTCCTACCAAAATAACAACATTTTGGTATACAAACAGGGCCAGACCATCAGAGTTGTGCTCTCTAAAGTAGAGTTTGAATGCTTGACAGTTTAGTTCGAGAAAGGACCTCAATGTCTGGTATCTTATCCTTCCAGGTGATCTTCAGAATCTTCCTAAGACAATTCAAATGGAAGAAATTCAGTTTCCAGGCATGGTGCTGGTAGACTGCCCAGGTTTTATAGTCATACAACAATGGGGTCAGCACAACAGCTCTGTAGACTTTCAGTTTGGTAGGAGTCTAAGATTTCTTCTCTCCCACACTTTCCTTCGGAGCCTCCCAAATACTGAGCTAGCTCTGGCAATCCATGATATGTCAACCTCATTATCAGTGTGTACATCCCTGGAAAGTATACTGCCAAGGTAAGTGAACTTATCAACAGTATTCAAAACTTCTCCATTTGCCATAACTGATGGTTCCATGTATGGATGGTGTGATGTTGGCTGATGGAGCACCTGTGTTTTCTTGGTGTTGTTAGGCCAAAATTAGCACAAGCAGCAGAGAATGGATCCATGCTTTGCTGCATCTCAGTTTCAGAGGTTATATTGAGTGCACAATCATCTGCAAACAAAAAATCATGCACCAACTCTCTCCACTTTGTTCTTAGCTTGTAGCCTTTACAAGTTGAAGAATTTGTTGTCAGTGTGGTACCCAATGTGTCTGTCCTTATTGAAGGCTTTTGGTAACATGGCTGAAACATCATGCTAAAAAGCATGGGAGCAAGTTGATCCATTACCCAGAAACAGACAATGCTGTCATGAAACTGACATACAATACTGATGAATTCTCTGTGCAGCCAAATTTTGACAAAATTTTCCATAAGCCCTCACAACTGATAGTATCAAAGGCCTTGGTAAGATCTACAAACATTGCATACAGACCTCTGTTCTGCTCTTAGTATTTCTCTTGGAGTTTTCAGGCAGCAAACATAACAACTGTTTCTCAGCCATTTCTGAAGCCACACTGGCTCTCAGTTAGATGACCATCTTCCAGGTGAAGGATCAGCCTATTAGGAAGGACTCTGGCAAGAATCTTGGCAAAAATGACTAAGAGAGAGAGAGAGCCCCCTGTAATTGTCATAAGACAATCTATTTCTTTTACCTTATAGAGATGGACAACGGAGGCTTCCTTGGATTCCCCACCACCACCGCCATCCTCTAAGTCTCAGCTGGTATAGAATCAGCACCAGGTGCTTTTCCATATGAAAGGAGCCTAATGGCATTCAAAACCTCTTCTTCAGTTGGAACTTCATCTAGGCAGGGATTGACTTCAACCTGAGGTAAACTGTCAGTGGTTTCAGCATTGATTAATGATGGTCTGTTGGGAACACTATGGAACTGTTCAGCCCATCTCTCCAAGATCATGTCCTTATCACATATCAATGTGGTTCCATCAGCACTGAGTGCCTGAGATTTACCATATATCTTTGACCCCTAAATGGCCTTCGGAGCATCATAAAAGCACTTTGGATTGTTACTGTCAGCTTAATTTCATCTACCTTCTTACTGAGCCAAGAAGTCTGCATCTCTCTATGCTTCACTTATACTTTTGATGCCTTTTTAGAGATAGATAAACTGTCCTGCTGGTAAAACCTGTGGCATTCTCACTTTTCATTAAGCAGCTTCTGAATTTCCCCATCATTTTCGTTAAACCAGTCTTGATGTTCGCAAATGTTCTGACCCAGATGAGCAAACACAGCATTGTACACCAAATCTCTGAAAGCTACCCACTCCTTTTCTGCTCCACTGATGCCAACTGTGTGTTGGCTCAACTTTCCCTCCAAGTTAGCAACAAACTGTTCTCACTCAGAGAAATGCTCTAATCTGTTGACATTAATTCTTCTGGTAGTTATTTTGCCTTGGGTCACCGCTTTTGGTGAATGCGAATATTTAGCTTGGAGAGGATAAGTCTGTGATCAGTTCAGCACTCTGTGACACACATTGCCTTTGTAGCTCTCACATCCTGTCTCTTCTCCTCATAATCACATAGTTTATTAAATGCCAATGTTTGCTATGAGGGTGCATCCATGAGGTTTTATTGTGTTGAGGTAAATGGAAAACAGTGTTGGGGATGAGAAGGTCATGAGACATACAAGTCTTTAGTAGTAAGTGACCATTGCTGTTGGTGTTTCCAACTCCACTCCTCCCAAAGACTTCCTGTCACATCTGGTAGTCTGAGCCTACTCTAGTGTTAATGTCACCCAGAATTATAAGCTTGTCTTCTTTTGGCACATTGACAATAAGGGTCTCCAGGTCTTCATAAAAGTTTTCTTTGACTTCATCAGGGTTCATCATGGTGGGAGCATAGGCACTGATGTCGGTGGCAGGATATTTTCCTGCAAGTGGCAATCACATTGTCATGAGTCTGTCATTCACTTCTTTTGGGAGGCGTACAAGCTTGCTGACTGGATTAGTTTTGATTGCAAAATGTACACCAACTTCACGGCACTTTCCTTCACTGAGGCCATTCCAGAAAAAAAACATATCCAGCCCCAATTTCAGCAAGCTGGGCTTCATTTGCCAGCCTTGTGTCACTCAGGGCTGCTTTTTGGATGTGATCCCTGCCGAGTTCTCTCACAATAAGAGCAGTTCATCTTTCAGCTCTATTGAATTTTGTGTTGTCTGTAAGTATGTGCACATTTCATTTACCAATGATTAGTGGAACCATCTTTGCAGAAGTTTTTGTACTTTTTTTGACTACAGGATAGAACCCTCACCTGCTGTGTTAATCAGTCCAGGGTTGGTTAAGCAGACAATTTTTAGGGCAACTTTTCTAGCCCTTTCCTCACACAAGGAGCATTGACCAGCGTGCTCCTTAAAAAGTTGCTCAGATGCCCAGGGGGCTGCTGAATCCCACTACCGTTTCCAGTGAGAAGTCAACCTTATGGCCTGGGCCACCTGTGTGCAAGAGTATGACTATGGCTCCCAGTATATCCATATCTGCTGCTTCATCACTTGCCTGTCACCACAGAACATTGAGATAGGTAAAATGGTATGGGTGATGTATTTTGATTCTGTTTAAATTGGATGTAAGTGAGACAGAGTTGCACAAAGTCGTTGGCCTCACTCTGTCTTCCAGAATCATCACAGTCCAGTGGCAGGACAGTCATGATGGCTCGAAGTGATGGCTCAAGATGCAGTGGATGACTTTAGTGTCTTTGATGTCTGACCAAGCTCTAAGTGCTCCACAGCACCTGTTTTAGCTGCCTTCATGGGGAACAAATTGTTCTCATCCAACCATTCCACTTGTGGAAGCCTTCACATATTTGGGGTAGATACCCCCCAACTCAACAACAGGTTTGAGACCCCTCAATCTGGTTTAGCCTGTCTGCCAAAATGGTTTATCAGGATGTGGCCACTGTGCCTGCTTCTTGAAGCTTCTTGGAGTCAGAGGGGAGATTTAGGTGGATCAGGTGGACACCAAAGGTGGAAAGTAGCCCTTAAAAAGGCTTGGCAACCCTGACAGCAGAGATACTAGTCTTTCCTGAACACACTCTGCACCCCATTTTTATTCTTGGTTAAAGAAACTGGAGAAAATTAAATAGTTTTTACAAAACTTAAAGTCATTAGCATGAGTCAAGAAGAAATTTATGTAAAATGTACATTAGAGTCCTTAAATTGCTGTATATAAATACTTGTAGATATTTTTAAAATGTTTGTGGGGAGTAAACTAAATGAGAATGTCATTTATGTATCTAACAGACAACGATTCTCTGAGTCTAAGTAGCAAAATCGATTGTTTTAAGATTCAAACCTTGTCCCCATATTTATCACTATTGTGGAAGATGCCCAGCAGCTTCTACATGGAAGTGAGGTCCTCTAGACATTCTAGGTTGTGGATAATGTTCTGTGTATGTTGGTGAGTGGATGTGTTTATGTTTGTGTGTACATGACCAGAACTTACCTGAGTATTGTGCAAAAAGAAAACAGACAATCAACTCTAGGCAGGATTGAATGGAGGAGGAGAGTGGGAGAGATCCCACTTAGAAAATTGTCTGCTTCTTTTAATGGCACCAAGCTTGTCCCTGAAACAAAGCTTTACCATTTTTTCTTTAGGGGTGAGGCAGGACAATTGAGATTAAGTGACTTGCCCAAGGTGACACAACTAGTAAGTGTGTCAAGGGTCTGAGCCTGGATTTGAACTCAGTTCCTCCTGACTCCGAGGCTGGTGCTCTATTCACTGCATCACCTAGCTGCCCCAGGTTTATCATTTTTAAATACCAGTATTCTTATGGTAATGCTGTGTAGCGGTAGAATGAGAAAGTGCCATCATCTTTGAAAAATTCAAGTTGCAGTTCAGCCAAAAAGCTGTGCAGAAGTAGTGCAAAAAGAATTATCAAAGAAATGTACAACTGGAAAAGGAAATGGGCTTGTCAAATAACAAGAATTAGGCAGCTCATCAGATTTACTGGCATCCCTGAAATACCAAGACCCAAAGCTCTTGGGATGGATCTTTGCAGAGAATTTACAGGAAAAAATGGAGGGATAAGCTTTGCCATTGTGGGAAACACCCATGTTGTTAAAATCACAGATACAAAAAACTTTCAACCTACCTCCTGGGTTGGATTTTTCTTCTAATAAGAACTGAGAAATGTTTATTTTCTATACCGCAGAGACAAAGTAGGTTCTTTCCCTCTTGCAAGCCCACATTCACTAATAAAGTAAATGCAACTTCTCTCTCTTATAGTTATTTCATAGGAAAAGGATAATTGTTAGTCAGAGACCAAGCACTTGTATTTGGAATCCCTGATAGTCCTGTGAGACTATTAGAAACTATTGCAATTTCTGCCTAACTGAAGTCTAGAGGTCTGTAGCTAAACTCAAAACAAGTGCTTCTTCCATTAAAGAACATTCTTTTCCTCCCCCAAACCTTTCTCTCTATCTGCCATGGCTGGAATGAATTCATCTTTCTGTAGTGTCATATCTCCTGTTTCACAGTTGTTGCTCATTATGAGCCTGTCAATCGGCTCAACACATCTCTGCAAACAGAAAGCAGAATGCTGAAGCAAGCCATTAGCTTGGCATCGTGGGTTAGTTTGAGCATCCCAGAACAGCTCTGCTGTAGTCACACCAACTTCAGGACAAAGCAAATGATGCATCTCTAAAAATTTTACTTGGGAAAAGCAATTTACTGGATGTGGTCTGAGCAAATTTTTTAAAATCTTTTAAATGTGAACCATTTTAAAGATTAACTGTTATTACTTTGAATGGTAACTGCCTCATTCCGAAGTTGTTCATGTCAGAGTCTCTGGCCCCTACCCAGATATCAATTGTCCTATTGTATAACCACCAGTTCGTGGTAGTTAACCATGACACTGAGAAAGCAAGCATAGTAATGCTTGTCATTTTATTTTCTTTGTGTATTAGTGACAGATATCCATTTTCATGTTCAGCTCAAAGACACTGGAGAAAAGGAAGCTTGTAAGTTTTAGGAAACTCATAGTGTGAGTTTGTGAGTCAAGACAGGGAATTGATCTACAATGTATAATGAAATGCTTTGGATTCCAAAATGATGACGTACATAGGTAGGGACCATATGGTGGCATACAGCTGTCCCTAAAATTCATTATTTAGTTTGTGCCTATAATCTTTCTCTGAAAAAACAATGGCTAGTCATCATTCTGTCTTTTCAAACCACAACTAGCCTGAAACTGTGTGAAAAAGAAAATACAGGCTGTCTCTCATATGTCCCATTCCCCTTTCTTTGATTGGGTCTGTACTGACTGGTGTAAGGGACTACTTATCAAGAAACTTTCTCTACCTAAGCAGAGTTGGGTCTGTGACTTGTAGTCTTAGCCAGATGCCTGAGGTCATTGAGAGATTAGGTTATTTGTCCATTCACATAGCCTCAATATTTGCTAGAGATGAGACTGGAACTCAGGTCTTCTTGACTCCAAGGATACCTTTCTATCCACTCAATCAACTATCCTCTCATGCTCTAGTCAAAATCTATTTTTTGCATTTTAATTTTTGTGTATCCGTGTCATCTCTCCTTTTATATTGCAAAGTCCCTGAAGGCAGGGTTTTTTTTTTTTGTTGTTGTTGTTGTTGTATCTCCCACAGTACACAGCACAATGCTTTGCCAAGAGTCGGTATTCAGGGAAAATTTTTAGAACCAGAATTTGAATCATGCAGAGATATTTTTACATTTGATCATTTTACAAATAAATAAACCAAGGCCAAGAAATTTTAGATGAGGCCATAGAGCTGGTAATAAAATAGCATTAACTGAATTACTAGAGGAGAAAGGCTATCCTAGTAATATTTGCCCATTAACATTAAATTTATGAAAACCACCAAATATTTCAGGAATCAAAGGAACAAAGCTATAATGGGCTGGATTACAGAGATCAGACTTAGTATAGTGCTGTGTGGATTCCTGCCTAAGATTCTCTCAACTCATGCTACCTAGGCTGATACTTGTTCCCAAGGCTGCCTTTGTGACTTCTGTTCCCCCTCCTAACAGTTATGGTCCTTGAACTATATTGAACTCATAAGATTTAGAGCTGGAAGAGACCATGCATATAATATAGTTCCATTTGTTTTTATTCCCATAATGTGGGCATACCTTTAATTATTATCTGAGTCCTAGCAGGATTGGGAAGACCTAATCATAACCAATAATCTTTTTGCCACATGAGAAGCCTATCCTAGGCGGCTGTTCTGGCTGTTTGGGTGACCTGTCCCTGTTTGCCTCAAAAGACACATGATGCCTGTGCTCAAAAGCTGCCTGGGCTCTGATTGCTGTCCAGCAAATGGCTGTTTCTCCTGCTGTGTCTCAGCAATCCACGACAGGATTGTTTGATTGCAAAGCCCACACCTGAGATATGTCACATGGGAGAGGGAAGTGATTTCCCAGAGAAACCCATCTGACCTTTGCTCAGTGAGGCATTGTTAACAATTCCTGTGAAACTAGTGTGGATCTTTCAGGATGACAACTGATCTCCTCCTCACAGCGTCCCTGATGTCTTCCTATTAAGCAATTTCTCCTCGGTTTGTCACCAAAGAAGTAAAAATGTGAAAAAAAAAATGGAAACTAGTGGCCCTGATTTTGGTTGACCAGATAATGTTTATCTAACCTACCTCAGGTATATAGTACAGGCCTACAAAGGGTCTGTGAATTAAGAGTGACAGTATTGGAAAGACATTTTTATAAAGAAAAAGCAAAATTGGATTTGCTCCTGACATTCCTTACTTTAACATATGTCGAAGTCCAGTGATATATCTATGGTATGATTTTTAGTTACTATAATCATGTCTATATTAACCATTAGGGGGAAGCAAGTGCACAGTGTGGCAAGGCAATAAGCATTTATTAAGCGCTTACTATGTTCCAGGCATGTGCTGAGTACTATGTATACAAATACAAGCAAAAAGAAGACACAGTCCCTGATACCCACCCCAAGGAGTTTACATTCTAATGGAAGAAGACAATATGTAAAAGTTTAGCTGCTTGGGGGTGGGGAAGGGAAATATTAAAGTAAAGTCAATAGAAACACACCCACAACTGAGAGAGAGGAATGAAGCTTGGCTCACCTCTGTCAGTATCCGAAATGGAAGTTCCAAAAGGAATTCACCAGTGGGAGAAAGCAGCCGTCATTGTAGAGGAATAGTCCAAAGTGAGAATGCCTCAGGCACTAAGTAAAGTTTCCAGGGAAATAAAGCATCTAGTTCATTCATGATAGCAAAGTTCATAGAGCAAGAAACACAACTTTGAAGGAAATGAAAGTATGTTTTTTCAGCAAATATTTATTTTGAATCACTATTGCAAAAATCTTCTACAATTTTCCCTCTCCCCATTCTCTCTCTCCTCTAATCCAGAGTCAACGCTACAACGCAATTAATACCTGTAAAACTCAACTTTAATAAGAGTCCAAGAACCTGCATTCAAATCTTTTTTCTTTTAATGTCATAAGTACATTTTCTTTTTAAGGCTCTTTTTATATGGAACAATTTTTGTATAAAGGAAGAGATTTATATTGCTTGTCAAATTATATAAAATATTGCCCCCATTATGGATAAACAATTGATATCTAATATGAACAGGGAAAAAACTTATTTTTAATATATATATATATATATATATATATATATATACACATAGCTTTCAGAGTAGATTTTGGGTACTCCCCAAAGGATTGTTTAAAGGGAAAACAATATGTAGTATAAATTTGATGACTCGTCTTTTTGTTAACACTATGAAATGATGCCTTATTTCTGTGGGAATAGTTTAATGTTATAAAGAGGCAGAGAATAATCTTTGACTTATTAAAAACTACAGAAATGTCAGCATGAAGAAACATACTTTTAAGGGCACCAAAAGAGATGGAGACTGCCTCATTGGAGACTTAAGAGGAGGCATGATGGGTACCTCCTCTAATTTACATTAACATACTTTATGACGTACTAAAGTACAACTAAGTAAATAGGAAATAATATAAACATGGGAGACTGAGGTATGGTTTTTAAAAAGGACTGTTGGTTTGATAGGAGAAATTCGGGGAGCTGTAATTTTTTAAGCAAATGATAAGGCACTCAGAGTCAGAAGCTGTCATTGAACAAAAGAGGAGAGCAAGAGGCATCATGAAAAAACAGCAGTAGAGGAAAAACCTAGAAGACATAATAGGGACACAGAAAAAAAAAACTATGGCAGTTAGAGGTATTCAGCTCAGCTGAGTGATTTCTGATTGGCCCAAGGGGAAATTGATATCACTAACCCTTCATCTAAATGTGGAGAAAGGTGGAGCTTCTAGTAAGGGCTTATTTCTCTCTTTTTGCCACCTCTGCCTTGAGAAAGAAAAAGAGGAATTTCATAACCTCTGGTACACAGATGAGCTGACTTCAAAAGTATACCTTGTGAGCTTCATTCTGATTAAACAGTGCAGCATTCTGTATCAGAAAGGCAAGATTCATGACCTCAAGGATGACCATGAACATGCCTGTATGGTTTAGAATTGCAAAGTATGAAAAACTGTCTAGGTAGAAGGCAGAGGAAGTATAACATTTATTTAGACAACAGAGGATCCAATCCCAAGACCAGCTACTCCAATTCGATATAGCAGTAATTATATTCCAAAACCAGGAAGCCTATCTCATTGTAGCAATAAGGAAATTATAACACAGTATTATAGCAAGTAACCAAGTCATCCTGTAATCTTCCCCCTTCCTGGACCTTGCATAAGCACTGAAGAATCTTGTTTGCTTGCCTGCATTCTCTTGCCCCTCAGTTGTCTGGTGTTTAAAGCTCCTTGGTTTCCACTCTGCTCCATACTCCTTCTGCAGCTTTGTCATTAAAGAGTTCTTATTTCTCCTGGGGCAGGATTCTGAATTCTCACTTCTAGATTCTGACTTCTTAATTCTCAGTTCTCAATGGATGCCTTCTGGATGTATACACTCTTTTTAGGGCCTGAGGGCTTCACGCCCATCAGCAAAAGGGTGTGGGCCTGAGGCTTAGCATCTACTTAGCAAAAGGGTGTGGGAAAGATCTTTAATCACTGATTCATGTCACAAAGGTGTAGGCCTACCTCTAACCAGGTCTCCCTTAACTGTCCCCACCTGAGGCTTATTGAATGGGCTGGGAAAGATCCTTAATCACATTATTACCACACATTCCTGAGTGAATAACTTCTTAGGCTTGTCCATATAGTTTAGAGATAACAAGTATCTTGACTTCCCGGCCATGTTTGGCTTAAAGAGAACTGCTATTCATATTAGGAGCTAATACATTCTAAATGTAATTCTAAGTAAAATTGTTCATTGAAAAAGTTTATAAAAGTCATGCTTTGGTAGAGAGAAGAAGAGAGAATACCCAGCTTAAGATGGGTAAGGATGAACAGTTAAGCAGTAAGGATAGAAGCATTTTTGTGTAGTATAGATATTCCTAAATGGTTCAATAACATTGAAGTCTGGAATTATGTTGCACTAATCACCAGGAGTTTTCTTTTCAGCAAGTCAATATGTTTTTATTGAAAACTACAATAATGCAATAAAATAGAAGAGTAGAAGGAGCTTTTTAGCTGAACTCTCCCTATGTTTCACTCCAAATAACTTCAAAATAATGCTTCAAATTGAATTCTGGAGCAATATAGCGAACAAAAAGTCAGGATGAGCCATTTTCCCAGCCCAAGAAAACTTAGGAGATTGGAAAGAGAAGTCTGTGACATGGTATGCAGGCTGACCCAAAGCATATGTAGAAACAACACCAATGGTGGACCTTGGAGAAACCTGTGACAATGACAGCAGTAGCTTCTGGAGCTCTCATCTCAGAGATGGTACAGAGATTAGAAAGATGATCAAAAAAATATTACATGGGATCCTTGTGCTAGCACTGGATACAGGACCAGATGCTATTACCAACTCCATTGCCCATATCCAGTTACAGGTTAACTTCCAGGGAGGAATGGAGCACTGGTATGGCTACAAGGGAGCAGGAACTCTTCCTGGGTAATGATGAAAGCACAGACCAGGAAAGCAGTGACCACATCTCTATCTGGATCACATTGGTGGGGTATGGGATCTGGACCCCCAAAATGAACCCCAGTCCTTGAACTTTCCCACAAATTTCAGGAATGGGGTTTGCCTGAGGCATCCAGTTCATCCCAGTATAATGCTTTCAGTTGTCCTTTCATTGTGGTCTCTGACCCAGCCCAACCCATCAGTCATTCTCTGTTACCTCTGGACCACCTCAGGCTACTTCCCACTCCTTAATCCCATTCAGACTCCCTCTCTGTTACCTCTGGACCACCCCAGGCTACTTGCCACTCCTAGATCACATCCAGATCTTCCCATAGTCTTTTCTGTATACAGTACTTTTATCAGTCTTGTCCTTATCAAATGCACAGACTCACTAGGAATCGTATCTACTCACATAATAAACTTGCTACTTGGACTGAAACAAGGCTTGAGTGGTTGAATTCTTTGGAGGCAGACTTGCAACCTATACCCTTATTGTTTAGAGTTTCCAGCACCCCAGATGGTAACAACACCACTTTGGAAACACTAAAAACTTGCCACCTCTCAGAATTAGCTATCAAAACAGCAATACAAAAAAACAAAACAAAACAAAAACCCTGGCCCTTAAGCCAGTACCATCCTACCCCACCCTTAGTGGATGAGCAGAGCCTGACTTTTACCTAAAGTTAAAAGTGAAGAAATAGACTGAAAAAAATGAACAAACAACAAAAAGAAAACCTAACCATAAAAATCTGCTATAGCAGAAGAATACAATGATATAAAAACAGACACAAAGAAAGCCTCAAAGGAAAAAAAAAAGTAAATCTGACACAACTCCAACGAGAATTCCTAGAAAAGGCAAAGAAAGATCAAAAAACTTAATCAGAGTAGTATATTTTATTGATTCTAGAGCTAATAGGGAGCCACTTAGAGTCCTTTGAATGTTGGTGATGGAGATGACATGGTCAGAGTCATGGTATAGGAAGGTCAGTTTGACATGTGAATTCAGGATGGATTGGAGTGGGAAAAGACCAGAGGCAGAGAAACCAACCAGAAGGCTATTCAAGTAGCCTAGATTTGAAGTGATAAAAGGTGTTCAAGGTAGTGGTGACATAGAAGGAGACATATACAAAAACAGTTATCATAATATGATGGAGAGGATTTAACAATTAATTGGATATTGAGGATGAATACATGTCAGAGACCTATGAGAAAGTGCTCACTCTTTACCATGGTTATTGAATGCATTGATGGAAGAGTATGCCCTAGGTTTATATTTGTATTATTGTGATTTTTATTATTTATGTATTTTCTTTATTAGTAGTGTCTATGATATTTTTTCTTTTATTTTATTAGGTACATAGTTATGTTAAATATCCAATTGTGAATGGCTGATTACATAGATAGAAAACATATTACATGGAGGCTCAAGCATATTTCCTTTCCTTGGGTAACACTCTAGGGTTACAGAGAGTTAGAATATATTACAGAGTTATTTATCTATTACAGAGAGTTAGAATATAATACTCTGGTTATGCTCTATAGCTGGGAACAGAGACTTGCAGATAGGAGGATAAAGGCAAACTTAGAGAAAATTTGAGTGTTTCATAAATCTAAGTGAGAGTGGTGAGGCCTCAAATTCTACATAATAAGTCTAGACTCCATCTATAGCACATAAACCGTGTTATATTTTGAAGATTTTGGAATAGTATCAGTACACAGCACTAATTATGTGACATCGAGGAAGTACTAAATTTTTTTGTATCTCATTTGTTCATCAATAAAAGGAGGAGGAGTTCCTGTAGTTAGGTTCATAGGATCTGAATTTCAATAACAGCTCAACTATTTACTGCCTTTGTTACCCTGGAAAAACCCTTTAAACTCTCTGAATTTCATTCCTCTCATTTGTAAAAGAAAGGAGATTGGACTAAATGATCCTTAATATCGTCCCAACTGCAAATCTAGAATCCTATTATCTTATGCTTTGATGATATCTTAGGTACCTTCCAATTCTAAATCATATGATCATGTAACTCCTATTCTCAGTGTTTCTTCACTGACAAAAAGGTAAAATCTAAACTTATTATTTTATCATCAAAACAACCATGGGAGTTGGAAGCTATTATTACATCCTCTTTATAGTCAAGGAAACTGAGACACAGAGCAATTAAGTGATTGCCCAGGGTCACACAGTTAGCAAATTTCTGAGGCTTAATTTGAATTCAAATCCTCTCACTCAAATAAAAGACAAAAGTAGTAGAGACTTATGTGAAGTAAAAGAGATAAGACAAGGTGGCAAAAATACGTAAAAAAACTATGTAAGAAAAATCTTAACGTAACCAATAACCACGATGGTATGGTTACTGATCTAGAGCCAGACAGCCAGGAAAATGAAGTCAAGTGGGCCTTAGGAAGCATTGCTAACAATAAGGCTAGTGGACGTGATGGAATTCTGGCTACCTAACTAAAATCCTAAAATATGATGTTGTTAAAGTGCTGCACTCAGTATACCACCTAATTTGGAAAACTCAACCGTGGTCACTAGATTGGAAAAATATAAGTTTGTGTCTTCCTAAGGGCAATGCCAAAGAATGTTCAAATTACCAAATAATTGTTTTCATTTCACCAACATTGTGCTTAACACTTTAGCAAGGTTATGCTTAAGATTCTGTAAGCTAGGCTTCAGCAATATGCGAACAAAAATTATAGAAGAGCACCGTAGTTTTCAAAGAGGCAAAGGAAACAGAGACCAAATTGCCAAGCTTCACTGGATAATACAGAAAGCATGGGAGTAACAGAAAAAAAAAATTATACTTCTGCTTCATTGACACTAAAGCCTTTGACTGTGTGGAACACAACAAAATATGGCAAGTGTTCAAAGAGACAGGAGTACCAAATCTTCTTCTTGTCTCCTGAGGGACCTGTATGTGAGCTAAGAAGCAATTGTCAGAACTGAATGTGAAACAACTTATTGATTTAAAGTTGGAAAAGGAATAAGACAAGGCTTTATATTGTCACCTTATTTATTTAACTTATATGCAGAGTACATCATATGAAATAACTGGCTGGATGAATCAAAAGTCTGAATTAAAGTTGTCAGAAAAATATCAACAGTCTCAGACATGCAGATATGTGGTTGTATGTGTTGTTTGTCCTTTGTTCTTGATGAGAACCATGACATCAGGAAGATGATGCTGTGACTTGCAAGTGAATTGGTTTTAAGTGAGGGAGAGTTGTGTAAATTTACCATCCTCACTTTCTCCTCAGGAGCCATCTGGGTCCAGTGGCCAGATATAGATCAGGACAACTGGAGATGGCCCAGCTATACAGATGATACCACTGTGATGGCAGAAAGTGAAAAAAAAAAATTAAAAAGTCTCTTGATGAGGATGAAAGAGGAGAATGTAAAAGCTGGCTTGGAACAAAAAACAAACTAAGATATTAGCAAGTGGTCCTAATCACTTCCTGGCAAATAGAATGAAAAGAAATGGAAGCAATGTGAGGTTTTATATTCTTGGGCTCAAAGATCACTGAGATGGCTTCTGCAGCCATGAAATTAAAAGATGCTTGCTCCTTGGAAGGAAAGCTGTTGTAAATCTGGACAGCATGCTTAAAAGCAAAAATTTTACCTTGCCAACAAAGGTCTGTATAGTCAAAGCTATGGTTTTTCCAGTAGCAATGTATGGCTACGAGAGTTGGACTATAAGGAAAGCTGAGCACTGCAAAATGGACATTTTCAAATTGTGGTGTTGGATAAGACTTTTGAGAGTCTCCTGACAACAAAGAATTCAAATCAATCAATACTTAAAGAAATTAATTCAAGGAATTAATTGGAGGGTCACGGGAAGGTCAAATACTCAAGCTTAAATACTTTGGCCACATAATGAGAGGATGGGAATTATTGGAAAAAACCTTGGTGTTGGGAAAAACTGAAGGCAAAACAAAAAGAGGACAGACAATGAGATGGGTGGTTAGTGAGATGGAAGCAACGAACCTGAGCTTGAAGAGACTTCAGGATATAGTAGAGGATAGAAGAATCTTTCACGGGGTCATGAAAAGTCCAACGTGACCAAACGACTGAACAACAACTTCATTCAAATCCAGTGTTCTATTTACTTTGCCACCTATCCATGTTTTCCTTGCTACCCAACCTGTCAAACTTGGAATATAGTTTGGGGACTGCACAATTTCCTACTTTGCAGTTTATTTACCACTGGTAGGTAGGTACCATTGCCTGTAGAATCAGTTCTAATGATGAATAATGAGAACATTTAAAAGGCATACTTCTAAGTCAAAAGACCTCTAATCCATCAGAAAAGCTTCATAAAAAAGTTCTTATTTTTGGAAGTGACATTTCCCTGCTTTACCCTTGTTATAGAAAGATATTACTAAAGATATTGTAGCTTTTAAACACTCCTACGATTCCTTCTTTTATTTAAGGCAAATGATGAGGCAGCAGCTCTTTTGTTCTAAGACAAGAACTGAAGTATCAGTGACATTTTTATAGTAAGGTATATGTATCTAACTTAATAGTATTTAGTGTGCATTACTATCTTTAAGAAGTTTACTTTCAGAAGTCATGGTTTGTGTTGCAGAAAGAAAAAGAAACAAGAAAACTACATGATGACCACAGTAAAACACCACCAACAGCTATTGGCACTCTGATCAAGGCAGTGAACAATGAAGGTGAATTAAGGACTGATGGCGATTCATACCTGTCTCCTCTCCACAGGAAAATAATGGACCCTAAATGGGGAATGAAGCATGTACTGTCAGACATTGCCAATATATTGGTTTGTTTTGCTTAAACTTTTTTTTGTTGTTACAAGGAACAGTTAAATGAATAAATGAATGAATAAATGAAAAATCATTTAAGTGCTTACTATGTGCAAAGCACTGTGGTAAGCATTGGGGAGACAAACAGAAAATCAGAAATAGTCCTGGCTTTCACAATCTGTCAGAGTATTCACAATGTAATGAGAGAGAAAACACACAAGAGATTTCAGCTGCAATAAGATGGAAAGGTTCCATGGTCCTTAGGATAAAGCAGCAAAGCAAATGTACCTTCTTAAATGTAATTTCCTTTTTTAAAAAAATCCATTTTTTATATGAACCATTTGAAAGTATTGAAGACTTTGGTGGCAAAAACTTTGTTTTCTGGTCCTTAGCAGTTGCCACAGAGCTGTCAAGGACTGCAACACATGCTTGTTGGTGGCAGCTGGTCATTAGTGGCCATAGTTTGCATAGTGGGCATAGTTTGACTGACCTGTCACATGCGGCCTTCTTTCTTCCCCTTAGAGAATCTTGCTGCTTCAGTCAGGCCTGCTTGTCTGAACCATGATCTGTTTTATGTATATATATGTATTTGTCTTCAGGTGGGGAGCTGGAGGGAATATCACTGGGAAGCAAGAAGAATGAAAAAAAGCGCCAACAAAGCATTTATAAAAATAAAACAAGGAAAGAACTCACAACTTCCCAAAGCAGCTCACTACACTTTTGGGCAGATCTCATTCTTAGGACATTTTTTTCCTTGCAAGCCTAAATATTCCTTCCTGCAACATCACGCTTTGGGTACATACTTATGTTAAAAGTCCAACTGTGAATGGCTGATTACATAGATAGAAAACATATTGCTCTGTCTGCTAGAACCAAGCAGAAAAAGTCTAATCCCTTTTTTACATATTAGCCCTTCCAGTATTTGAAGACCTCCATGAAGTTCTCCCTAAACCTTCTGTGCAGGTAAATGGCCTCAATTCTTTTGGCCAATTCTTTTATGCAATTGTCTTGAGTTACCTCATCCTGGTTACTCTCTCCTGGATGCTTGTCGATGTCTTCCCTAAAATGTGGTTCCCAGAATTGGACACAGGACAGATGTAACCTAACCAAAGCAGAATATAGCAGAATTATTATTCCTTTACTCTAGATACCATGCCAATCTTGACATGGCCTAAAATAATATTAAATTTAGGGCTTCCAGACATTAATATTGACTCATTTTGAGCTTGAGGATCCGTAGTACCATTAGATCTTTTTTACAGGAACTGTTATCTAGCCAAACCTGTTCCCCTTTGCAAACTATATTGAATTTTTTAACCATATATACCTATTAAATTTCATCTTTTTCAATTAATTCTATTGCTATGACTTGTTGAGATATATTTGGATATGTTTTCTGTTAAACAGTATGTTACCAAGCACAGTATGTTATCTTGCACAAGACCAAGAACAGATCTCTGGTATACTTTATGAGAGACCACCTTCCAAACTGACATCAACCTATTTAAGAATTATATTTATGAGCATGATAATTCAATTAGTACCAAAGTCACCGAAATACATTACCTTCTTACCAATAATTCCACTTCTCAATCACAAGGCTATAATGAGTAGCTTTGACAATTACTTCAATGAAATCTTTCTGTCATGTCCACAGCACTCCTCTAATCTACCAGTCCAGTTTCCTTTGGTGGGAAAAGACAACAACAAACTCAGAAGAAGTGATATCATACTGACATGATTTGTTTTTAATGAAGCTATGCTAACTTTTAATAATTACCTTTTTTCTCTTTATTAAGTGTTCACAAACCTTCCCTTTAATAATGCATCCTAGAATGTTGCTTGGAATAGAAATGTGATTTGATCCCTCTTTTTATAAGTTTGTGATGATATTTGCAATTCTTCCATCAGGACTTGCTCACTAACCACATCTGTCCATGCTTTCAATACCTTATAAAGTACCTTGTCCTTTGTCTGGGCACAGCCTTAAGAAGAAGACAAAAAAGAAGAAGGAGAGGAAGGAGAAGGAGAAGGAAGAGAAGGAGAAGAAGGAGAAGGAAGAGAAGGAGAAGGAGGAAGAAGGAGGAAGAAGAGGAAGAAGAGGAAGAAGTGGAAGGAGGAGGAGAAGAAGACAAAAAAGAAAAAGACGAAGAAGAACAGCAACAACAACAACAATGAAAATATACAAGAACTCTCAAAAAATTGCAGCAGTCTTAAGCCATTTTGTGTAGGAACAAATAACTACATACTTCAAAAGCTCCTGAGGGCAACATTATGTTACAGAAAGAGAAAGGATTTTTTCTGTATATTCTGTTTAAGAAGACAAGGCAGCATGTAACACATTGAAGAAAGATTGTTATTGAAACAAGTATAATAATACAAGTTGTATAGTTATTAGTATATTCTTATTATTTGGAAAACTCAATTATGCAGCTGATTTTCCTGGTTTCAAATGTAAGATTACTTTGGTGTTTTGAAACAGCTGTGATCTCATTAACAAGAAATCAACAAACACTGAATAAGCACCTATTATGTGCCTGGTACTTCTAGGTACAAGGGATGCAAAGAGTACAATGCAATAGTCTGTGCCCCAAAAGAGCTTATATTTTATGAGATCAGAGTATATTCTTTTTGCTGGTAGAGAGGGCAACTCCTTGAAGCATTCATATACTGCAGAGTTTCTTTATTTTTTCATAAATCCTCCATAGAGAATCTACCTAACGTGCTGAAGGCTGTTTTCTGTTTTTTTTTTTAAGCTAAACTTTTTTTTAGTTGGTTTCACTGTACTTTAATGACTTGTATATTTTATATGTTTATCTATTTTATGGCTTTTTCTTTGTTAGTATTTTTGCCTTGGAACATAAACTCCTAGAGTTAAGTGGTTCATTTTAAAGTTATTTCTAACATAGCTTCATATTCTAGGAGGAAATTCATAGCTTATTTTTAATAATGTATGTTTCCAATTAAAACTATGTTTGGAAAGGTGCTTAGGATAAAGGAACTTCCTTGCAAATGGTGCTGGGAACTAGACTTTATATGTGGCTTAACATGTTAATTATTGCAGAAAGTAACAATCCATTTAATTTGAGGCAAAGTAAAAGATCATAAATTTGTATTTTATCCATTAGGAATTCATATTTGGAGTATATATGTGATCACTCTGCATTATTCGGTTATGATGCTGTTGCAACAATTCAGCTAGCAGCTGTTGGAGTGAAAGACCAACACAAGCCCAACAACAAGAACATTGCCAGCACAGGTTCTTTTGATCTGCTTTACTAAGGAAAGCAGCATTAAGGGGTTAATAATCTTACTTTAATCCAACATATACATACAAACTCACTTAGTTGAGGAGGAAAAGCTAGCAACCTGAACTTCAGAGCAAATGCAAACAGGATATAGTAGAGGATAGAAGAATCTTTCATGGGGTCATGAAAAGTCCAACATTACAAACATACACAATGTAAACAGACTAGATCACAATTCATAGTTACCAAGAAACCATCAACATCTGGGTTGACAAGCCGCAAGGCTCTTAGAGGGGTTACCCAGAGTCCCAGGCCAATGCTCCACCAGGAGTGACAGCGTCAAGCAAAACAGCTCTGTTCTCTCTCTTTATACACTCTTTAGACATCATCAAACATCATTTGAGTGACAAACTTAGGTGCATACTATTGGCTCTGGTTTTAGCAACTCCCCTTAAGACCCTGAGGGCATCACACCCGCATGGGCTTAGCAGTTAGGGGTTTGGGCCTGGGTCTTTGCACCTAGTAAGACTCAATCCAAGACACTTAATTAATTTAGCATTCTAAAACAGTAAAAATAGTCCCAACTTAATTAATATTACAGATGTCTACCTGGATAGGCATAATTTTTCTAATAATTTCTAAATAGCATTTGCACTGTAGGGAAAATATCATTTCAGTCTTTTATATAGTTTTCAACCATCATTGGACCCACAAGAGCTCTCATAATACAGAGATTCTGTGCATCCTGACTGGTTTTGTTCTCTTAGACTCTCAATAATGCCAATTGATCATAGAATCTTATTGGAAATAAAGAAGAACTGGGAGTCCAAATGTTGTCATCTACTAAAAATTGACATTCTTTCTGTGACAATTTGTAATGATATTTTTAATTCTCCAATCTCTAACAAATATGTATGCTCATACTTTTCATAGGAAAATGCAATCAAGGTCCTTTGTACTAGTTCATTAATCAATGGAAATGGATCGACTAAACTACTTTATAGAGACATTCACATCTATCTGGAAGGTACTGAGTTTTTCATAGAGTCAACGTCCCAACCAATGGCTTCATCTTTTAAAGTTAATTTAGCAAACTAACTTGTTTTTCCTGAACAACTCTTATGTTCAAGAAAAAAAAGTTTATTTTTTTCTTGGTCCAGACACATCCTGGCTGTGTGAACCAGGTCAAGCCACTTAGCTTCTAGATAACTTACATTCTAGACTCTAAATTACAAAGAAGGTACTGACCTCCCATAGTAGAGAAAGTTTCCTCATCTGAAAGTCCTCTGTATTAATGATACCACGGGTTTAATCTTTGGCCCTGGTGCTGGCCCAGACCTGTGTTTTCATTGCTATATAGGGAGTTCCCATTGGAGAGTCTCCTACCAATGCAGATGTGTAAGTTTTTTTAAACTTTTAGCCTTAGAGAGCTGCCTAGAAGACTATGGGATATAAAAATCTCTTATCTAGGGTCACATAACCAGGATTCAGAGGTTAGGCCTTGAAACCAGGTATTCTTGACTTTGAAACCAGTTCTCTATTCACTACTCCATGCTTCCTCTTCGTCTTTTGTCTATGAGAAATAAAGTAGCACTATCTTAAGAAAAAAAAAACAACTCTTCTTGATAAATACTACTGATGCAAAAGAGGTGTTAATTACTGTATGTTTAGCACCCTTAAAAGTAACTATGAAAAATTAAGAGTATACATCTCTTCCAGGAAATTCGCTAGCAACATGACTGTATATAGTGGCCGTATTGCAGGTAAGATATGTTTTAAATAGTTTAAAATAATAGTTTTAAATAAGATTAGATTACTTCCTGTGACAGTGTTGTCTTTTAGCTGTATTAGCATCTAACAATTGGTATGCAACCTTTCACAGCTCTAGAGCTGCTTTGTCACTCATCAGTATTGTAGAGAAGCATAAATAATCATTGTGTGACATCTTGACATGAGTTTTGCATTCTGACATTGACAGAATATGTGAGGACATTTCATCAGCAGCCAACTTCTGCCTTGCAGAATGCAAGGTAATGATCCTGTCCACTGGTTGTTAGAACTGGGTTTTTGATTTCTTATTTTCCCATCTATCTTTTTTTCATTTAGCTTTTCTGAGTGTTACATTCTCATTCTCTGGTTTATCATAAAGGAAACTTCATCCTGAAAGGAATTTCTGTCCACATACACAGCAAGGTAATTCATTATTTATCTGATACTTTTATAGAAGATTTTTCAATGCTTCTTTATATCTTTCATCTCCCTCAAAAGAAAACAAAAACAAACAGGAAATCTAAAAAGATACATCTGCTTTAGGCTAGATCTTCAACACAAAGTTAATACCCAAACAGTTGCTATTAAAAGTCCTTTTGGTCCATTTGGATTAGCAACAAAGGAAGAAATTCTCTCTTCTTTGTCTACTGTGACGTTCATTTGGGTTGTGCTGAGAGAACAGGATTCATAATTACTAGATAAAGAGTTACTTGAGGAGAGGTTGGAAAAGGACAAGGAGATTTGGGGATTATTTCATTATTTTAATTGTTTCTGGAGCCACTGTGTCTGAGGGATAAAAAGAGAGAGCTATAAATTTTCTATATAGTCATCATATTATATTTTACTTCCCTTTTTCACCTGAATGAATTTTTGAAAATATTTACTGTCTACACACTAAAATTTGAATTGAAATGAATAAAAACTTGGGTTATCAGTACCAGTAATTGGAAGAAGACAATATTTAAATAATATGTCTGCAGCTTAAATGTTTTTTCATCATGTTAAGAAACAAAAATAAAACAAAACAACTTAGTTTTCAAGTCCTGAGAGTCACATTATAGGAAGGGAATTTTGGAACCTCAAGCAATGAACATAATATATGTCTTTATTGTACTTCTGTAGGGGTAAATTTAATGGGAGTTTACCATAGATAGAGAACAGGGGATGGGTTAATTTCTAAAATGCATATACAATAACAGCTTAGAATCCAGTTGACATTCTAGGTAGGCTTTTTTGGAATAGATCATCTCATTCACTATCACAAGGCAAGATCATCTCATTGAAAGGCCCATAATTACCAACTCAACAAATGCAATCTTTTCCCTCTGTCACCTCTGCCACAGGGGCTTAGCTTTATGTCTACTACCAATGCATATGAAATAGAAAGGCACCAATGTACACTTCCGGTTTTATTGCATTCAGAGTTCTGAACTTTAAAAAAAATAGATTTTTTTAAGTTACTCTGTAAAAGTGCCTCGGAAAAGAATGATTAAGAAGGCACTATTTTTGTACACACAAAACAGTTGCAACATTACTAAGGAGAATCCTTAAAACATTTATGGATTTTACAATTCAATGGTCATAGCTCTCCTCACTTGAGTTCACTTATTTATGATTGTGTGGGTCATCGGAATGGTTTAAACTTCCCCTAGCCCCCATTATGTAAGGCATCACTAAAAAAGCTTTCCCTGTGAAAGAGACTAGTTAGAAGTGATAGGAATATAATTATCAAATAGTTGTGTCCACTTAAGTGCAATGCTCTCATGGGCACTGTACAATACATTAACATTCTAGCCAATCTGTGATCTCATTGACGTGTGCATTCATTTAAGTGGTGCAAATTGCAAGCCATCCATGCCTGCCTGTCTTGTGTAGTTCTTCGTGTCATAAGACCACCGTAAAGGATCCATCCTAAATGCTGGGATCTCATTGGTCTGACCGTGTCACTTCTTTGTTCAAGAAGCTTCTTTGTCTTTCTAGGAGAAAACAAACTCTCTTGTTGGACTTGTAAAGCCTTTTACAATCTGTTTCTAACTTACATTTACAGAATGGTTTTTACATCACTTCCCCTCACACGCTCTGATGTGCCAGTTGCAGCATACACAACATACTGTCTCCCATTTTTCTACCTTTGCACAAGCCATCTTCAATCTCTAGAGTGCTCTTCCCCCTCACTTGTACCTCTTGGAACCTTGAGCTTCTTTTAAGGCTCCAGTGACACATCTGAAAATGTTCTTTCTTGATATCCTCAGCTGTTGGCATTCCAACTCTAGAAAGAATTACTTGGTGCTTAATTGGTATATATTTCATATTTACTTATCTGTGTAATCTTGTTTACTCCCACTAGAATATGACTTCCTTTAAGTTAGGAGTCACTTCATTTTTCTCTTTGAATTTTTAACACCCAGCTCAGTGCTTGGCACATGCTATAATTAGCAAATGCTTGTTGAATTGAATTAATTCCTTTAGTTTTCTTCACATAGCATGTGTGCTAATGGAGCATAGACCACCTGCCATTGAAATACCTTGATCTTGCTATGTGATAACTGGCTCATGTTTTTCTTATCATATCTTTTTTATGAAATCCTTTATAGTACTTTTGCTATTTAATTGCACATTTGTAATGTATTACAGACTGTTCATTCCCATTGTATGGGCAGCTAGGTGGCATAGTGGATAGAGTGCTGAGCCCCAAATCAGGCAGACTCATTTTCCTGAGAATCTTGTCTCAGATACTTAGTAGCTGTATGACCCTGGGCAAGTCACTTAACCCTGTTTCCCTCCATTTTCTCATCTGTTAATGAGCTGGAGAAGGAAATGGCAAACTACTCCAATATCTTTACCAAGAAAATCCCAAATGGGGACAACAAAGAAGAAGACATGACTGAATAACAACAATATGCTCTTTGTGTAACTTTCCATGGCCTTTACATAGTTTTTACCTTCATCAATCTTTTGGAGTCTATAATTTTTCATGAATTGCAATTATGAAAGTTCCAGGTCTAACCAATGGAAGAAAATCGATGTTAACAAATTGGATCACTATTTCAAGGAGATGCTTAAGTTATTAAATAATCTGCAATTTCCTAAGGGCAATACAGTCATATCTTCTGTTAAATTTTGAGCCCACCTCATAGTCCATTTGCGTTGTCTGTCCAAGATATACATGACAATACATAATAAAAGTATGGTCAATATTCAGCCTTCCTACACTTTTTTTCTGTGTAGTTAGGCATATCCCTTTGAGTGACTACGTATTTCGTTTCAGAGTTTTTACAATCATCTAGAATTTAATCAGTACAACATCATCTGTAAACAGAAACGGGAAAATGACCATCTATAATAAGACTTCTTAAACTGAGGTCAATGAACTTAAAAAAATTGTTTTGGCTAAGTATATTTCAGTAACTATATTTATAACTATAGTTCTTTGTAACCTTAGGAATTTTACTGTGTGCATTTAAAAACATTACTCTGAAATAGGGTCCCTAAGCTTTAGCAGACCAAAGGGGTCCATGACAGAAAAAGGTTAAGAACCCCCAATCTCTAGAGAACTGCTTTTTCACTCTGTGGTGGACCTTTTCCATGTTGACTGGTTAATAACACTGGCTAAAAGGCCCTATGCAAAAGAAGTGAAAAAAGTGATGGTGAAATATATACCAAATATGTGAGTTAAAAGTTGAAAACTTTGGGGAACTTGTCAGTTAAATTGCCATACTGTTCATTTGGACATTCATATTGTCTCTGAGGTAAGTGAAGGAATATTGACATGAAGTTAATGTTAATTTAATCTGTTGAAGATTTCCATATGCTATTTTATGCGGTATTTATACTTAATATATAGCTATAATTCAATAATAAAGGCTGTTCCACCAGATGCAGATTTTGAAATACTGGAACTTTTTAATGTTTTCAGAAGAAAAGGCCCTGATCTTTAACTGAAATGGAATAGAGAAATCTTGAGACTCTTTGTTCAAACCAATCTAGTTGATCATTTATTAAGTAACTTTCATTTGAAAGACACTGTGCTATGATCTGGAGACAAAAACACAAATTAAAAATAATCCCTACCCTCAAAGAGTTTCACATTCTACTGCTGTTCATGAATGAAGCCCTGACAACAAACTTGAGAAAACTGTTCAATATAAAAGTTACTTTCCTTTAACTAGAAGCTTAATTCTTGCTATACATTTATGCATTTTTAAAGGACTTACCATGCATGGATCTAAATCATAAAAAGCTTTGAGGGTTTAAAATAAACAGATTAAGGGTGGTGACATTTTTGCTTTTCCCTGAATCCTCTGGAAGAGGGCACTATTTGGAGCTAAGATTAAAGATGGGATGGGATGAACTACCTGTTCTGGTAAGTTAGTTTCTCATTTTCTAAATCCAAGCAGTCACATCCCAAACTGATTTTTTTTTTTCTGCAGAGAAAATAACCAGTGTTCTTTTTGGGGAGAGTAAAAGTGGAAAACCATGCTGTTTCCCCACACTACATATAAGAAGTTCAGAGGGTGACCTCCTCCAAGTGTAAGCAATAGCCAGTGACATAAACCAAGGAAAATGCCTTAGATAAAGCAACAGAGAATTAGTCCCCCATGCCTTTTTCTTCCTAACACCAAACTGCCATCAGTGTTTGAAATAGGAAGGGGGTGAGTGGGTATGGCATAACGTAGAAGATAAAGCACATTTTCCTGTCTGGATAATGTATTAGAGTTCGTACCAAAGATGTGCGCTGTAAGTCACTATGGCCATCCAGTGAATGATGAAATAAGCCCGCAATAGTTTATACTATAAAATATTGAAATACTAAAGTAATTGCCTTTTTAAATTTTCTTATTTGGTAATTTTTTAGAAATATGCTTCCCAAGAGCAAAGACCTTTGCTTTAATATCCACTATGACGGGTAATTAAATGACCATGTGGTTGCATGAGTCTGGCAGATTTATTTAGTATGATGCATAAATTCATAGTTCTTCAGTTTTGAAGATGCTGCTGTTAATGATATTGCTATCTATAAACTTAGAGCAATCCTCTCCAGAATTTTGTAGGTGACCATTATTTGTGGCTTTGTTTTTTCACATTCTGGGCTAACCCTGGCCGAGTATCAAGCTCCCCCTTTTCCATTGTTGCACTCTAGGTAGTTTTCCGGAATTATACAGCTCTCTCTGTTGTACGACCGCTTTGACCCTTTTTGCTTTCAGTGCTCCACTTCAGCTCATCAGACAGCAGTTGCTTTAGTATCCAACTGTTTGTCATACATTTTCTACCTGTCCTGGCCCATGGAGCCGAAACTGCTGAAAGCATGACTTCAATCCTGGGAAGCCAGCAGTCCTTCAGGATGTCTCTATTGTGGATGCTGCCACTTTTCCATTACCTGGTCTCTCAGTTCCATCAGTGAAACCCTTCAAAAAGTTGGGCAAGATGTCTAAAGCAGGTCAAAGGTTCATTCCCATATTAAGTATGACACAGCCACACTCTGATAACTTCATATGGTGCTTAATGCTATGTTGATCCTACCTTTATTTCTTATTCTTTTTGCTTTGTTCTATTATAATGTTCTGCATTAATTTAGTGATAGCTTTCCATTATGTTAAAGCTCTGGAAGCCTTTGGTGAATACTGTTGGGGAAGTGGATGGGGACCTGAGAACCCCTTAAGGCAGTTCCTATAAGACCTCTGATGCCTTTTGACTTAGTCCATAGCATCAGGGTAACTCTTTAAAATGGCTCGTGATCTCTTGTTGGCAAATGTAACTCCAGAGCACAGCCATGAGCATATAGACAAGAACAGTAAGAACACAGTGCTATTATGTAATCTTAGCAACAAAAACAATGGTAGAAAACCTTTGAGAGTCCAGCCAATCTCTTATCAAAAAGCTTACATGAACAACATATTTTGTCATATAATCCAAGTAATGAAAAGTCCCCTTTTGTCTTCTTGTGTCTGTCATGCTAACGTTTCAGTACATGAAGATTCTGTTTTAATGAAATTTACATTTGAGGAGGGATGAAAAGGAGTACCCTGTATACATACCAAACAGGTTTAATTGTAGGGTACCTTTTGGATAGTTCACTCAGTCAAATGCATGTCTTTTATATTTACATTACTATGATACTATAATTTTCCAAAGAGGTCCTCTTATTATTTGTCTGCACTGCTTTTTACGGAAGCAGGAAAAAGAAAATAAAGCTTGGTACCTTCCTCAAATCCTTTCCCTCCTGCATTGTACCCCTCTATTATGCTAACTGAGCTGTCCCTTTTACCCAGCTTTTCTTAAAGGGAATGAATCAACAGCTAGAATATTAGATTCTCCCATAGCAAAGCAATTGTTGACAGGAAAAGTTGGGAACCCTTCCTATATACCTAGCACCGTTCTGCTAAAGCCCCTCTTGCCGCATGCACCTCGGAGTTCTTACAGCCCTGTCTCTTGCTTCCCTATCTCAGAAGCTGGTTGTTCCCTACTTAAAGGGACCTCTGCTGTTAATGATGGAGCACCACAACTAGGCATCATTTTTGAGTTAGAGCCATAGTTATAACCAAAGAGTGCAATGCTCTTCCTTCAGACTAGCAGTACTTGCTTGCTGAGGAGGTTTCTGGCTGATGGGGCAAAGAAGGAGAGTTGGCTGGTTTTGGCAAGCAGATTTTGAGACGTTGCTGATTCTAGGGGCTTGCCTTTTCTTGTGCTGCGAGACACTGCAGGCTCAACTCAGGAGCGGAGGTGCAATTCAGGCTGTTGGAACACTGGGAGAAGGCTGGGACAGGCGGGGCTAGCTGAGCTCTGCAGCTGATCACACGCACCAACACCATACTCCCACAGACCCTCTGCTCCTTCCTCTCTCTCTCTCACACACACATACACACTCAGGTGGAATAGCGTAAGGGGTAGATTGAAGGAGAGAGGTAAATCTTCATACTATGAAGAGGCAACAGTGGAGCAGCGTTCCCCTTTGACCTGAAAGTCTGATCGCCAGCTCCCAGCTTTAACCTCTTGGCTAAGGAATCACCGCGATTTGCCAGGAGAAGGGGTGGGAGGGGAGTGAAGAGACGCGGTGAAACCAGGAGCTCAGCCCTCAAGTCCCACTGTGCCCAGCGCACCAGGATTCCTTTGGGGGAGGGGGCTTTTTGGTACGCACTGGAGCAGGCTGGCTATGGGGGAGCTGCATTGGCACCCGACGTGGTAAACCAGGAAAAGTGGGGGCGAGGATGAAAACAACCTGGGAGTAAGAGAGGCTCTTGAGAAGGGAAGCCACTGCTGCTGCCGCTGCCTTCTGCTTCCCCCTCCTAAACACCCCCACCCCCCATTGGCGCTCCCTCTCCCAGATCTGGGCGCTTGGTACTGCCAGTCCCATCGTCTCTTCGCAGGGGGGCGGCCCATGTGCCACTCTTGGGTCCAGCTGAAGAGCCCTGGCTGTCGCCAGTGAAAGCCTGGCCGGACGTCGAACTGGGGGTAGTCTCGGATTTGCCAACAAGAGGGGGACTGCTCTGCTCTATCTTCTGAGACCGAAGGCAGGGGGGTGATTTGCGGGGTGTCGCACCATAACCGGTCAGACATGCCTTTGTATCCAATTTTGGCGGAAGGATAGGAACCGGGAGTGGAGGGGAGCAGTGAGACTGCCACCAGCAGCGGGGAAGAGGGTGGCTTTGGGGGGAGGGGGGAGGGTCCAGGGAGACCGTTCAGCCCTTAGCTTCTCAGCTAATTTGCAGGTGGAGTGGGAGTAGGTTTTTTTCTTTTAATGTTTTGTTTTTATTGCAACTTGAGGGTGCAACTGAAGGGAGGGAGAAGTGAAGAAAAGAGGTAGAAGGTAAGGGGTAAATGAACAGGAAAGAAGGGAGAAAAGAGCTTTAATTGCACAAAGGTAAAACTGGGCTCTGTCCTTGCCTGCATTTTTCCTGCTAAGTGTGGGAGAGCATCACCCCCACCCCCCCTTTTTAGGACTCAAATCAGAAAGAAGAAATTTGTCCCAGGGGAGGTGCCGAGGCGTCGTACCTGAGGAGGAAAGGAAGAGGGGGGGGAGGCTAAGAGACTTAGGATACCTGCTTGGGTGTCCTCCTTCCTCCCTTTCCTCTCCATTTCCTTCTCCTCTCATTTCCTATCCTCATCCCCCCCCCCCCCCTCGTTCCCCCCCCCCCCCGTTGGTATTGGTTTGCAGCGCTTCGCTCCTGCGCCTCCTTCCTTTTTGAATCTGGCCGGCTCCCCCGTATTATGTCT
>CM053622.1:649412460-649453035 GCA_028646595.1 Phalanger gymnotis | reverse complement strand
CGTCCATGTGGTGGGTGATCGCCTACACCCGGGGAGACCTGAACAAAGCCCACGTCGGCAACTACACGCCCTGCGTGGCCAATGTCTACAACTTCCCCTCCGCTTTCCTCTTCTTCATCGAGACCGAAGCCACCATCGGCTACGGCTACCGCTACATCACCGACAAGTGCCCCGAGGGGATCATCCTCTTCCTCTTCCAGTCGATTTTGGGCTCCATCGTCGACGCCTTCCTGATCGGCTGCATGTTCATTAAGATGTCCCAGCCCAAGAAGCGGGCGGAGACCCTTATGTTCAGCGAGCACTCGGTGATCTCCATGAGGGACGGGAAGCTGACGCTCATGTTCAGAGTGGGCAACCTGCGAAACAGCCACATGGTCTCCGCTCAAATCCGCTGCAAGCTGCTCAAAGTAAGTCAGACATCCTCCCACTTCCCTCCCTGCTGAATCCTCACCCTCATACTCACCCTTATTTCCTGGAACAATCAGCAAGGCGGAGCTTAGATTTCCCCAACAAGTATTACTTCGGGTTCGCAATCCCAACAGGTAAACTCACTTTCTGTCCTAGGAAAGCAAGGGAGGGCGCTCAATTCATTCCTCACTTCGCCGCCTTTCACACCTTTAGTTAAATGCATTGTGTTGAGCGAATATGTCTCTTTCTGGAATAGTAACACTTAGCAGGAACGTCTTTTGGGTCTTTTTTTTTTTTTTAACCCAGAGGGAACTGTCTGCTCGGTTTTGTTTTTGTTTTGTTTTTTCCTTTCACCCTTGCCTTGTCGCCCGTCACTACACTTTAGATTTGTTTTCTACACCTTGTCCCACTAAATTTGAGTTGTTAAAATTGAATAGCTTTTATTTTTGAAAAACTCGTGTTGATATCACTTTCATTTGGGACAGGCATTTTTCCTTAAAAAAAGAAAAAAAAACTTATTTTCCTGGAAAAAAAAAGCAAAAAAATAACATTTCTCCTTTTGCTCCCCCCCCAAAAAAAACAAAACAAAACAAAACACCTTTGGATCTTTTAAATTCAATTAACTCTGCCCAGCTCAATAGATAGTAGAAGTCACACCTGGGCCAGAGGTAGTTTCACCCTCCTCTCAATGTTAAGTTTTAGAAGTTATTGCAGAGTAAAATTGAAAGACTTTTGAAACCTTAACAACCATTTCCCGCCCGTGCCTTTGTTAAGTAGGTTTTAAATTGACTGTTGCTATGAAGTCATTGTCAATTACAGTTTGTACTTGAAGCTTTTCCTTATCAATTAAAGAAGGCCTCCTAACAGGAGCAGCTTAAATGACTAAAATAAATTGCATATGGAGTGATTTTGACCATCCCCATCTTGTCTTTAGAGGGCACTAGAACAAACAAGAGGCACAGCTGTCTTTTTATGGCCGAGTCACCCAATTAGGGTCTGGAATACTACAGTTCATATCAATTTAACCTATGTGAGTGATTTTAAATTCATTGTTTCCAAAAGAGGCTTTGGGTAGTTTTCAGATATGATAAACTTGAAAAAAAATAGATGAGCCTGAGTAAAATATTTAATAAAAAAGATGTCTGGCAGAAGTCAGTTTCAGAACTAAGTGTAATAAGAGGAAATGTATTAATCACTTAAATGTCTCTAAAGATTAAATAACCACCCTTATTTAAGGATATCTTGTTTTCCCTAAACCTTTCTACAGTCATTAGTAAAAGCTCACCCAGGAATCTTGGAAAAAAAAAAGATTTTCAGTCACTTTAATTGTAATATATAAAAGTTGTATCATGTATGTTGCTCATTAAAATATGCTACACTTTAGGCTGTGCTCTATGGCTTGTCCACATTTTTTAATTGCTTTGAAATTTTGTTTTATTAATCATTGCTTGAATAAGTGAGCCATTTCTTATGGCTTTTGGATCTTTTTTATAGGAATGCCTTCTTCGCAATGATGTTAAGTTGGTATGACATACATATGTGGATAATATACATATAAAGATTTATATTAATGCATGTATTTATCTCCATACACACTCAAAATAGATTATAGATAGTCCGTGAAGTGGCCATCTCTTCCAGTTCCTTTCCTTAAATAGGATCTGATGACAAGTTAATCCCCGGGCAGAGGATGGGACTCTTCTATTAAATAGTTCCAGAGAAGAGTCTAATATTTACCACTTGATTAAAATGAATAATGTCGGATATATTTCTTTTTTAGACAATAATTTTGTTTTATGTGCCACCTAAGCCTCCCTTTTAGTAGTTGAAGCACAGTGTTGTCTTATTTGGGCCTCACTGGAATGAAAAATGGTTATTAAACATTTATGGACATTCTCCAGTTTTATCAAAATAAACAATTTAATTTAAACATTTTGTAGAAACAAATTTCTATATTAGAAATTGACTTTAGGAGAGAGATTTGAAACATCACTATAGAAATTTTTTTCTGCCATACATGTAAGTTTCTTGAAAGTAAGCAATATACTGAAATGTGTAGATGGTCAGTTTATTGCTCATTTCTGCTTCCTCATGCATAAGTATGTTCTTTTTGAAGTGTATCTGAGACCTTAGGTAACTCTGCTTAGATCACCTAGGTTTATAGTCCATTACTGGTGCCTTGCTTGAGAACCTAATATTTAAGAATTTTGAGCAACTTGGAGCAAGGTGCTATATAAATACAAGGTCATATAATTCAGTAGTTAAAATTTCATTTGCAATATTCTTTTTATATCTTTTTGATAGTTAAGATGCTGGGGAATGGGGAAGATATAGCAATTACGTAGAAGAAGAGAGAAAAACAATTTACATAGGGAATGAATTTTTTAGCAGAATTATGGGAAGAATGTCTACTGAAATGGTAACCTCAATGGCAGCATTTCACCCAGCCAATTATAATAGTTCATTTGAGGTCAGTGTTTACTATAATTGCCCTAATTTAAACACAATCTGAAAAATTCTAAATTAGTCTTAGATTTTATTAAAATGGGATAACATTTTCCCCTCAGAACTGAAAATGGACTTGTGCTTTAATAGGTAGATGTCAGTTATTGGGCTAATTTTCTCAAAGATGTCCTGGGAAAGTGACCTTTATGAACTAGCTGCATTTTAAAAATATACCACACTAAATATTTACTTATAATTTAGGTCAACATTTGTTTCCATAAAGATTCAAGCAGTGAATTATAGTTTTAAGTATAACCCAAAGTTTTTTGAAAGTTTATCCCCAACTTTGAATCTCTGTCTTTGGAAATGTATATTAGTTTTTACTTGAAATTTGAAGAGAAAAAAGATGCAGCTTCTAAAGAGATGAAAGCAACATATTTATGTGATAATTATATGTCCTTGATGTTACCTTAAAACCAAAGCCCACTTTCTTCTTTATTATCCTATTATTTCCTAAATTTCTACTTCTGTTTTGAGAATTTATTCTGTTGTTATAGATAGGGTTTTAGAATTTAGAGAAGAAAAGCCCCAAATAGACAAAAGATTTTTATCCTTTTCAGCAGGAAGTTTTTCCTTCCTCTGATACCTTTGCCATCCCTAGGTCTTCATGGAAGCTAATTTCAGCTGTCCTTCCCTTTTTATTTGATCTTTGTTTCCTTTTTTCACTTGTGCCCAAGATGTTTTCATTTATTCCAAGAATGAAATGTATTCTTTAACCCCCTTCAAATATAGACATTTCATTTAATTATCTACAACAGCCTGCTTTAACTATATCAGAAAGCATAGGCTAAGGGAAAAAAAAGTTTAGTCTGATAATCCATAGTATTTATCTTCACTTAGTTGTACAAATGATGAAAGTGAAAAGTATTTTTTTTTATTTCCATCCCTCCGCAGTTGCCCCAGAATAACGTTTGGTGTTTACTTCTGGTAAAGGGCAAGATGGAAACTATACCAATTAAATTGAACCAGTCACTGAAAGTTTTGAAAAGGGATTATTTGTATGAAGGGATTAGAGCAAGAAACATGCACCTATTTGGTGAAAAGTATTTAGACTATAAGTATTTTTGTGTTGAAACTAAAGAACCTCATATGATCCTGTAGTCAAGTGTCTTAAGAGCAAAGTAACACTTTGGGCCATCAGTTCTAATGGTTGTTGCATTATTAATGATTTATCAGAAGAAGAATTTCAGTGCCCTTCTTTGGTACCTTGTTTCAGTGTTTAGCAGATGTACTTCTTGAAAGTCATTGGTTGGATCACAGATACAGAGCTGGAAAGGACTTTGGAGGTCATCTAGTCCATCTCCTGATGTTACAGATGAGAAAACTGAAACCCACAGAGGTTAAGTGATTTGCAGAGAGTCATACAGATAGTCAGTGGCAGAGCCAAGATTCAAGCCCAGATCTTCTGACTCTAGAGCCAGAGTTCTTTTTTATGGTACCAAATATAGAAATCTAAAACTGTATCAAGTCAAACAGTTTCAATTTAATTAGATCAACAGATGATTTTCTGGCACTTTTATATCATATACCTTCTTTTATAATTCTAACATCATGCTAGTCTTTGAAATAATGGCTAACTCATTCAGCTTGTGGTTCACAGTCCATTCCTGGATTACTATCTTAAGGCCCTATCCTTCATAAAGGGGCTTTTTTGTCCTTACACAAATTCATGTTGTATTTGATAGACCATTTTCTTCAGAAGTCTTCTCTCTTTTAATATCCTGAGAGAATTTAATTCTACTTTAAACTGGTTGACCACATTTCAGCATCATCATTCAAATTATCAATAAAATATTAATATCATTTAATGATCAGGGACCCTGAGGGAGCCAGTTAGCAATGACTTGATCTTGACTCCTCCAATAAGTTACATTATCTACTTAAGATAGGTTGGTTCTTATTTGATCAGGATTAATTTTCATTAGTCCCACATGTATACATGAAAAAGTCAAGATTCTATTTTTAAACTGGAGTTGATTTCTTTTAAGCAGTTAAATTATTCGAAAGAAGGTATTAGCAAAGATGGGACCATGTACTACTAGCATAAAGTCTGAGCTGAAAGAATGGAAACAAAGATCCCTAGTTCCACATCAAGAGCCTAAGAATGAAAGAGGAAGGAAGGAAAGAAAAGAAAAGAGAAAGGCATAGGTTGAGCAGCAGTAGTGGAGGTGGATTTAGTCAGTAGCAAGGTAATGTGGTAAAGACAGGAAAAAAAAAAGACTTATCTTTCCTTATATATTATTTAAAAAAGATACCCATATAATCTAAGTTGTTTTCTCTGAAATTTTATTCAGATTCATTCCAATTATTATTATTATTATTATTGTTTATATGAGCTTTGGGACATCACAATACATAGTATATGTTTTCAAGTATATGGGGGTAACACTATTAAGTATAGATTATTTGCTGAGGTTAATACTAAGTCTTCATATTTGACTTGGGACCTTTCTTCAGTGGAACATGTATGTATGACATTCTCAGCATAAACAGGTAAAAGACATACAGAGCCACATAACCCCTTGCATATATATGTCCTAAAGAATTAAATATATACTTTATTTTTTTTTCTTCTTGCTGCCACTCTAGTGCTATATCTGCTTTCAACCTTATTGGCACAACAAGTCTTGATTCTTATCCTGGTCCTTACCCCCTACTGTGTTCTGTTCTCCATTCCTAACTCTTGCTCATACTTAAAATTCCAGCCCAAAGTAGCTCCTTTTCTCTTCTTACGTGAACTTCTCTCTGTACCTTTTAAATATTTAAGAATGGGAAAGTATAATAACAAATGAAAAAGTAGGAAGTCCTCTCTCTTTCATTCTAGCTTATTGTTTTCTACTACCCCTAGGCCACCAATTCTGACAAAGCTATTGCAATGAGGAAGAGTATCCACAGAGAATAAAATAGCATGAGGTGAAAATCTCTACTGTTCTTGACATTTTTTATGGAGGGGGAAGAACAGTCGTGACTAGATTAAAGCTACAGTATAGCAGTATAGATGAGAAATGGGGGGAGGGGGCTGCGAAAGGCAGCAAATTCCTAATTTACCTTACATAATACCAAGTATAACCAAATTAAATTGACAAATTACATCTTAATAGGTCTTTATGAATAGTAATAATGTGTTTCAGATAGATGTTTATTGACAAAAACTGAGTAATTTGACCCCTTAGATGAACAGACATGATGACAGAGTGTAGTCTTGCAGATGGAGCATGGATTGGTTCATTGTCATGTGGTCTCCAGAAGGAAGGCAGAAACAGGCAAGGGTGAGACATCTCCCTTTAATTTTGCTGTTTCCCCCATAGCACTTATTTACCATCTCTAAGTTTTAGTTTCTCAAATGAAGGGTTAAACAAGGCTATCATTAGAGTTGCCTTCAATATTCTCTGTATTTTTGGTGCCCTTTTTTTTGCCCCTGGTGAAGGCAAGGTTATGATGGCATGAATTCATCTATATGTTGTTCTGTTGCCTCTTTGAAAGTTCAGAGTTTTGTGATAGTTTACAGCTGTGTTCTTTGCAATTTAATATTTGATTACATAAAGTTATAATAAATTAATATTAGCACATGGGCCCACACATAAAATAAAATGTGGGCATACCTGTAAATAGGTGGAAATTTTTTTTTTTGGAAAATTTAAGAAATCATAACTAAAGGTCACTTTTAAGGATTTAATGGTATGTAATATCTTAAAGAATTCAGTTCACTTCTTCCCCTGGTAATTTGGGCAAGTTGTTCCTGATGGATACAATCTAACTACTGCCATAATCATTCCTGATATGTAAAAATAAAATGATAAGCTTAATTTAAACAAAAAGTTTGTATTTTCCTCTCCTGTAGTTATACAGTCTGTCTGCAAACATATTACTGGAAATTAACACTTGTAAACAAAATTCATTGTGGTGTGTTGGCAGGAGCAAGGTCTAGTGGAAAGAACCCTGAAGACATAGGTTGAGGTCTCAGATGTTAGAATATCTAGTTAGGGGACCTCAAATCATCACCTCTCTGGTCTCAGCTTTGTAATGTATGTGAAGAGAGGACTGATCCTGATTAATTCTGATATCATTTCCACACTTAAAATTTCATGATTTATAATCCTATGTGAGCCAGTTACTCTATTGATTTTTATTTAATTGAATATTTTTATAAAGTCTTAGAACTTGTAAGGTCACAAATTTATATTATAAAAACCCCTCTTTCAATCTTATGCTGAATCTACATGCCTTTAGCTGGTCAGTTGAATGAAAAATATGAAACTGGTTTATAGCATTGCAAATACTCTATTTTCTAACTTTTCAACCAGTTATTTTAGTACTTTTATCACCATAGTCTTGGAGTAGCCAAAAATAAACATTATGGCTTCATTTTAAAATTCTCTTTTTATTTTCAAATTGGGGAGTCAATAAAGCCACAAAAAAGATAATCTAGCCCACCAACGAGTCAGTGGCCTCTTTATTATAAGGTATAAAATAGCTCACATAAGAAAGTAGAAGCTAACATTAACATCAGTGGCTTTCACATTTATTCTAATATCAGTTTGCTTGGAATAGTGTTGTTTAGAATGAAGTAAATGAAAGTATTCTTTGAAACTTGGCAAGTGTTTGATCACTAGAATAAATGTGTGTTTGAATAGTAATACAAATAATTCCATAGTGGTAGAAATTACTTTCTTGCTGGTGCAAAAATTCCATATCATAAAATTATCATAAAAATAAAAGCATCTTACTCCCCTTCACCCTTTTTTGTATTCATATTTTTATTCAATTGTTAGAAATTGGATGAGATAACAATGAAGTTGACACTTGCTGGCTCAAGTCAATCTCTTTAAATGGGGGTGATATGGAAGTAGAATTAGGATCATCTGGAATGAATTTTATTGACATTAAAGGCAATGTATATGTTTCTCGACAGATTTTACAGTGTTATACAGGTGTCTGTATCATGAACACAGATGTGTGATCCTTGCCATAAATCCATAAGTAGCACCCCATTTATTTGGCAATTTCAGTCTATGTAATATAAACTCAAAACAAGGGGTGAGTCTGAGCAACAGAAGCGATTATTAAAAGCCCCTGTGCCAAAGCAATGTATTTTATTCCTTCATTCAGAACTTTATTGGTCCTTTCTTAGTACCATTTTAATAAACTCGATTATCTTAATATACTATTCTTAATAAGCTTGACTTCCTCTACTGAAGTAAAAAAATAAAAAGTAAGGAAAAAGTAATCTTATAATAAGCAGATTTGACAGCCTGATAACAAGAGAGGAAATAGCCAAACTAAAAATAAGGTATGACTGCATAGGAAAATAATAGATGTTTAAAATTATGACTATGAAGAAAAGGTTAAATGAGCAGGGCATTGCACTAAGTGCTTAAGATACAAGATTTAAAAAATGACATAATCTGTGCCCTCAAAGACTTTATATTCTAATAGGAAAAATAAGACATGCACGTGAGTAAGAGACAAGATAGAATGCGATGAACACTAAGGAGAAGTTAAGGCAGTAAAAATGAAGACAGTGAGACCAATATCGAGACCACCTGAGGGATTAGTTTCAGTTGGGGGCAACTCAAGAAATTTTAAGGGAGGAGTTTCCTACATGTGATGGGTCTTAAAGAAAGAAGGAATTTCAGCAAGTGGGATGTGAACTGACTTCGTGCTGGCAGGAGAAGTCAGAGCAAAATTAGAAAAATTTACTTTGACTGGAATATAGAATGAATGATGTAGAGGGAAAGCCTGTTGATTCTGGAGTCAGAGGACCTGGGTTCAAATCCTTTCTTTGACATTTTGTAACCTTAACTTGTGTCACTTAACCTCCCTTGGTCTTAGTTTTTTCATCCATAAAATCAGGGGGTTGGAACTGGTGGTATCTTTTGGCATTAGATTTTTGTACATGTAGAGTAGTGCAACATAAGGTAGAAAAGGTAGGTTGGAGGAGATTGTGGAGGATATTAAATGCTAGCCTGAAGAATTTGTCTTTTATCCTATAGGTAATGGAAAAACTTTTTAAGTTCGAGCAGATAAATGGAATTAAAGGAAATCCTTTTCCATGTCATGTGTTTTAAAAAGTTGGGGAATGACTCAATTAAAAAAAAATAGATGATTGTAAATTTAGAGCTAGAAGGACCTTAGGGGTTCACCAAGCCCCAAATCCTTCATTTATTTGAGTTGTTCCCTTTTTGAAACATTTTGTTTTTTAATGAAGCCAGATGAAGTATTATCACATTTTTTTAAAGGTACATCATGGATAAGGTTGTCCACAAAGACATGGATGGAAGATTGAGAATATTCTGAGGGACCAGATCTGCTCTTAAGAGAATAGGGCTTTCAGGAAAGGGTCTTTTTAGAGCCCTATAATTTTCTAGGTAGTCAACACTAGCTTCCCTAATTTAATGTTTCTACCTATACAGTAATAACCAGAGATTGCTTTTATGTGCTGATTTCCTCTCACAGTGCCCTTGTGAGTTAGAGGCAGTGTGAGTACAGTTATTTGTATTTTATCAGATGAAGAAACCGAGGCTCATAGGAGTAAGGTGACTTGCCACATAGTAAAACAACTAAAGCAAAAAGCTGAGAACTAAATAAGCCTTTAGGTGCTAAAGCTGAAAACTGAACCAGTGTCTTCTGGACTCTTTTTAATCCCAAATTCACCCCTTTACAGTATTGGCTTCCCTCTCTCACGCAGTATAATAAATAGTTACCTTTCCATACTTGTTCAGGGAATACTAATTAATTATAACATTAGTTTCAGCAAACATAAAATTAGAAAAATAAATATTATGGTGAGGAGGAGAGAGAGCTGGATATTCCAACATAAAATAGCAAATATTTTTGGATCATCCATGATACCTATCTTTATCAAAGATAGTGCAGAAGTGAATGCAGGTGTGATTATAATGAAGTTGCATGTTACCACTAGTAATAATAACAATGCCTTGTGTTTGTATAGCACCTGTTTTTCTGTAGGTAAGAATATTTTATTGAAAAATATTTTTGCTAATGCTAATTTTCTGAAATTGAGACATAAAGAATTTGTGACTTCAAAAGTCACAAAATTAACAAGTCTATTTTAAAAATAGAAGGTTGCT
The DNA here is from genome assembly GCA_028646595.1 of Phalanger gymnotis. Lineage (NCBI taxonomy): Eukaryota > Metazoa > Chordata > Mammalia > Diprotodontia > Phalangeridae > Phalanger > Phalanger gymnotis. The sequence continues at coordinate 649,443,031 of CM053622.1, read as the reverse complement.
AATACTTTCATTTATATTTTTTTAGGATAAGCAGGTTTGTTATGGGTTTTCATTCTCAGTTATTTGTTCTGGGTTGCTTCAGTCTAGTTATTGAATGTTAGAGACTAATTAGGGAAATCTAACTCATTTCTTTAGGACCTTCCTTTATAACTGTGTTATCTACTCTCAATGCTGGCAGCAGTCACAATATATTGGAGCACTGAAATTTTTTTGTGGCCCACGTTAATCCTGATGTTCCCTGCCACTGAAGGCCTCTACCAGTTTGAAACCCTGCTACATTTCTAGGATGAATTCTCATTTAGTCACATTTCTTAAATTTTCAAATTTGCTTTGATCATGTATGATGGAGAGTCATTTGGATATCTAGAAGATGAATTATACCTTTTGATTCTTAACTCAAAAGAAAAATATTCTTATTATCATCCTGTCTACTACATTGGATATGTGCCCTACCCTCTCCCTACCCCCTCCACCTAAAAAAGGCCCCAGAGTTAGTTGAGCCTGAAAAACTTAAAAAAAATTAGTGATTACCACATCAGCCCTACCTCCTGGTCATCATCCATTCTCATTAAGTAAACACAAATTTCTGTCTTTTATCAAGCTCCCCTTTCTTCCCCTTAATAATAGTAGTAAAAAATGAAAAGAGAATGGAAAGGAAGAGACTATATCTTCCACTTTAAATCTCCTGACAGCTTTATGTTTACATTGATTTTTATTGGACTTGCCATGACATTTTTTCGAATCTGAACACATGGGATTTAACCAGTTGTCATTATAAACAGTTCCTTTTACTGGAACTTATTTTCTAATGATTGTTGTATAAAAATCTATTTTTACTGACATGTTTCATTTAACTCATTTGAGTTATGTAGCACTATCAAAATCATGTTTTGGTTAAGAAGATTTCAGTTGAGTAAAGATCTTCACAATGGAATGTCCTTTCCCATCATATTTAAATAGTAAATTTAAAAGCTCTGAAACAAGTTTATAATAATTCTGAAAGCCCCTAACAAAATGCAACTGTGATTTTTTTAATATTGTATGAACCATAAAGTACATAAAACAACTCTTAAGAGAAAAAAATTCCCTCATTTCTTCATTACTATGTATCATTTTCATCACTTTATTAATTTTTAAGTATGTTAGAACCTCCACTATATTAATTTGGTTTTTAGCCATTTCTGTGATATTCTTTTATGATTATAAACTTGTGATTTGTCTAATTTTACTGATTCATTGTCATAGTGTAATAACTTTTATGCTTTGAAATATTGCATGGGAGTTATATATTTAATTGCCAACCCCTTCCCCCAACTTTCTGACATTGTAGTGAGATGCCATGCATTTCTTTATGTTTTACATGGGCCCATGTTGTATTTTGTACTAACAGCCATTTTGGGGCATACTTTTTTTTCATCTCAAAGTTCATGAGTCAGGGAGCTGTAATTACATTAAGCTTAATTTAATGAGAGGCAGCCATCATATAATGGATAGCTTTGCAATCAAAAGATGAGGATTCAAGTCTCACTTCTAATACATCCTGGCTGTGTGAGCTTGGGCAAGTCACTTATCCTCTCCTTGCTCTAAGCAACTCTCTACATCTTTAAGTTTCAGAGAAGATGCCAGCCTGCTTTGGTAAAGGGCCCTGTTCTTTCAACTCAGAGCTCCCTATATCAATGAAATCACTGGCCAGACTCTATCTCTATTCTATCACATCATAAATATTGCATATATTTTCTACATGAACAATATGGAGCTTCTGCCCATTTGCTAAAATATAGTCATATAATGATTTGTTTGGATTTTGTTGCAGATGATTGATAGGGCAGAATGTTGGCAGTGATGGGAATTGCTGTTGGGCTGTCTTGAACATTGCGGTACTAGTGGTGATTTCTTCTCTTTTTCTGTGTGCTTGTCTAGTCTCGACAGACACCTGAGGGTGAGTTCCTCCCCCTTGACCAACTTGAACTGGATGTAGGTTTTAGTACAGGGGCAGATCAACTTTTTCTTGTTTCCCCCCTCACAATTTGCCACGTGATCGATGCCAAAAGCCCCTTCTATGACCTATCCCAGCGAAGCATGCAAGCTGAACAGTTCGAGATTGTCGTCATCCTAGAGGGCATTGTGGAAACAACTGGTGAGTAAAAAAAAAATAGCTGTACGATAAAGTATCACTGTTTCCATATCAACATTTTATTTCTTCCAATTTTTTTATATTTAACATCACTTGTCAAAAATTGAACCAATAAACCCATAGAGTCTCAAATGGTTAGTATAAATGAAAGTGATGACTTATTACTTGTTTCCATTTAAATAAAACTTCCCTTGAATGCTGTTTGGGAAATGAAGATGTCTTAATGAAAATGGCGAGAGAGAGAGAGAGAGAGAGAGTGTCTGTGTATGTGTATTGACATACAGATCCTTACAAGGTATTTTATTGTTCATTTTGAAATATAAACCTGGAATATCCTGCAAATAAGTTTGTCCTCTATAACTGTTGCATTGAGATAGAAAAATACAAATTAGTGGTACCTGAGCTCCGTGTAAAATTGCCTTTATATTGTACATTATACTTGATTGTCCCTAAAAAGCTGTCAAATATATTAATGTACATGACCTTAATGGAAAGTTGATTTTTTTTGAAACAATAGCATACATTAACAGTGTCATACAGATACTGCCCAGGTCTTTGCTAAAGCAATGTACTAATGCTTTATTTAAGTTATTTTAGTGAAGGATGAGAGCAGGCAAAAGGGTAAGGTAAACTGAAAATATGTTTGCTGGGAATCCACACATTAAATGGCCGGTATTGAAGTACCATGGGGGTAGAGATTGGCTTAATTTGGGGTCAAGTAGTTAAGTGAAAAAAGTTCTGCGCAATGATCCTCGATAGACTCATTTTATATTAAGCATTGACTAAAAAAATATTGCAAGCCCTCGGTAATTAAATCACATCTCATATAATGTTTTTGAAAATAAATTGCTGTTTAGAAAGAAGGGAGAGGAAATGATTTATTCTTTCTCACCAATTTGGGTACCACTACATAAACAAAGAGAGAATAGCCACAATCACAGGATTCTTTTTCTTATGGATGAACTCTACGAGCAGTAGGAAAGATTACTGAATCTTCAAGGCATTAGGGATGTTCAGTTTTACTACATACTACCATGTTTCTTAAAGGAAACTGCTTCTACCTTTTCCTACTAGACGTGGTAATCTCCAAGTTTATCCACTGAACCAAAACTGATCATTTCCTCATAACTCTAATCTACTTAAGTTGAAAGATGTCCTTTTCTGAAAGAATTGCTTCTCTTATTTACCTCTTACAAACACTAAATACTACCGATTGTTTGATGTGAGGATTGTTGTTCAGATAGCTCGAAATTCTAGCTATCAGGATGAGTTGCCACTTGCCCTCTGACCAGTCACTTACCCTGTCCATTTCATTACCTGTAAAGAGATGATAACATTGACCCTTGAGGTAGCCCTCTATGGATTGTGTAAAAGTCTTAAGGAATGATTACCTGTGAGTTTAGCAGTATTAAGGAAACATAAGAGTTGCAGAAACAAACAGATGTTTATTTGTGCAAAGGTATAAGATGTTTGATCATGTATAATTTTCCATGAGGTGTCCATCTTGCCTGTCAGTGCTTCAGGAAAGAAATAAAAACAAGGTTTAAAATAATTCATAAGTAAAGACTTCTTTATAGTATCTATTATTGGATTCTACTTTTTGGGCTATTTGAACTCTTAATATTTTTAATTAGGACTTCCTGCTTGGGTTTTCTTCCTTGAAATGATGCAGTTGACAAATTAGATAACTTTTTACCATAACTAGATTTTTCTTCGGGGGGGGGGGGCAGTAGGGATATGTCTGGATCCATGATTTTGTTGGTTTAGGGAAATCTCAGTGTGTCAACTCTCTCCATTCACGTAGATGAACAATTTCTCTGTAACTCGTCCTGTATGAGAGTTGTCTCTGGTTACATAGGTGATAAGTGACAGAAGTGTAATTTGACCTCTGATTTTCCTGATTCCAAAGCCAGCCATTGATCAATGGCAAATATGTTTTAGATGTCTTTTATTCATTAAAACTTTTTGAGATAAATTTCAGGTTGCTTTTAGTTTATTTGTTCAAATGATACTGTGTTATCACAGCTTAGAGAACAGATGTCAGATAAATTTTTTATTGTTCTCTTCTGGTTTAAGGTGTCATATCTCCAAAGAATGACAGTTGAGAGTTGAATTCAAGGTACTGGATGTCACCAGCACACCTGTTAATAGTTTACCAAGTGTTTATTATTAATGACTATACTGATCTGGAAGATGAGTTAAACATGGGATTTTTTTTGACAGTCTAAAGAAACTTTCATTAGTAATTCTGATGCTTGAATGTATATGGCCAAATTAGGGAATGATACTATATACAATATTTATATTCTGCCTATTTTTTAATCAACTGATTAATTTTCATCTCCCACATTAGAATACCTAAGGTGAGTACTTTATTATTTTGCATGAAGCCATCAGGGAGGTTGTGATAATGAGAATCTTTTAAAATGTCAGATTGGAAACCTCTCTCCTTTTCCAAATTTAAATGACAAAAAAGAATTTGACAAGCCTGAATTTCTTATTTAGAGACTAACTTGTGTGTGTGTGTGTGTGTGTGTGTGTTTGTTAACGTGTATGCTCTGTTAGTGAGAGATTTAAGCTTTTTTATAATCTTAATTGAAGCTTGTTTCTAGAACTAATATAGCAAGACCAACGTTCAGGAATATTATTCATCACATATATCATTTATTGCAAGAAGTACATCTGACTTTTTGTTTGAGTACATACTCTAAAAAAGAACACATATGCTATTCAAACTCTGTAAACTTCTAGATTGATTATACCAGAGTTTAACTAGTCTGGAAAAAAAAGAGTGTACAAAAATTTCTGAATTCTCTTTCAGTCACTCTGTTCAGCTTAAATTTCTTGCAAGAATCTCAGTATTTTAAAGATAGATTTTAAAAATATATCTTCATTCATGTATTTTATAAATTTTAGTTTTAGAAACTATGCATTAATTAGAATGAGGAGAAATTTCATTCCTTTTTTTAAGCTTCCAATGTACTGTATAGTTCAAAATCATTCTCGAGTGTTGGTCTCTTTTATGTTGTTAGGTACCAGCTTCTGCTTACTTTAGTTACATATTCCTTTAGACAGTTCAATATCTTTACACCTTAATTCTTAATATTGAGATATTTAAATTTTACTTTACTGAGTGAACTGGAAACTTTATAATTTATTTTCCCTGTCCTACTGGACAACTCCCAATTTCTTCCACTGGGGTATTTGCATAACTCACACTTGTACATTTGGGATGGCATTCCATTGGGTGACTATTATTTTGAGTACTAGGGTTCCCCAGGAGTATCCCAGTGGCTACTCCTATTACTGTAGTTCATAAGACCCTACCAGTATGCTTTCCTCTAATAGTCAGCTTATAGATAAAATTATTACATAGCAAAGATATTTACCCGAGATGGTGTAGTTAGAACTATAGGTACAAAAACATGCATCTTTTAAACTTGAGGCATATTTTGCCACAAATTTACACATTTCCACAGGAAAAGAGGGTTCTAACTGACTGTAGTGGTAGTAATGCAAACCTTTAGAATATGTATTTAGCGAAGTCAGTTTACAACTCCTGGTACTTAAGGGCCAAAATGTCTTTTCTGTCTTTGTAACATCCTCACGCAGCTCCCTTGGGTGCAACATCTCAGCTAGGCTCCCCACATCTTACTCTTATGCATAGTCCTACTGCCTTTTCTACTTGGAGACATCATGCCCCTTGAAGATGTTTCATAGCTTGGGTTTCTGTATGCATCATATGTCTCTGCTTCTAGCCAAATACAGTCTCTCCCATGGCTCCAGTAGCTGTGATAACATGGTGATGGGGCAGAGGCAATCCCCATCTTTGGTGTCTTCTTATAATAGGCTCATGGGTGCTTCAAAACTTTGTTCAGCTCCTGACAGCCTCAGGCTCCTTAGGTCTTGGCTATTTTAAAACCCCAAAAGATACGACAAATTTGATTACTCACTCAATTGTGTTGCTTCCTCTAATTTTGTAATAGAAAGATATTCACAGATCATATAAGGGTCAAGACATAAGCTTATCTTTTATAGTTATTTTAAGACTTTATTAATATTTTATGATTATAGTCTAGGCCTTCTGAGCCTATATCTAACTGAAATGTGTATGGGTGGGGTGTGTCATCTCTGTTTCATAATGAGTGAATCTAATGATCTGAGAATTAGCAGCACTCAAGACAGAATGATGAAACTTCTGTTCAATTAAAATTGTTTTTTTTAACCCTGTCAGTGTAAAGGAAAACTAGATTGAGCTAAGATCTCTCAAATCCTTTCCATTTGTACTTCTTGCCAGACTATAGTCTATTTATATGTAGGTATCCAAGAAACTGACAAATGTGATTATGATTAGCAATTGAAAGGAAACAAGCACTATTCATATACTCTTGCTTACTTTACTAGTGAAAGAAAGTTAGCAAGAAATGAACTGCAAGCTAGTTTGGTTAATCGAGAGCTACATAATACTCCATATGTCTTAGTAATTTATTTTTTCTCCAATGGTCATCATTATCTAGAGTTAATTTAACACCTTATGTGCTTTCTTAAAGTCTTGTAATTTTATAATTTGGATTATGCATACTCTAGCCAAATTCAGGTTTGAGCAAGTTATAGGATCGACTGATTCCTCAGATCTTTATATCTACTCAGTCAGTGTTCTTAGTTAAGCCATTGGCTTGATTCTACATGGGCGTAACTATCATCTATAATTGTGCTTCCTCAGGTTGCTGTGACCTTTCAGAATAATTACAATTGGAAAGGTTGTCATCATTTTAATACCTTTGTTGGCAAGTTCAGTGGATGGACTAGGTGGTTTATATATTGAAAATCTCAAAGTTAACTCCTAACGAGTTCCAAAGCTCTGTTTGTTCAGCTTATGTTTCTTTCTAATTCTGTAATACTTCTTTGTTTTATTCTCCTTTAGAGATACCTTGACAGGTATGGTGAAATGTGGTTAGAGAGCCAGACTCAGGAGACCTAGGTTCAAGGGGGACCTCTTTCACATACTGGCTATGTGATTCTACACAAATAATTTATCTTTTTAAGAGCTTGAGGCAACTGGTTAAGACTATGAGTAGCACCAGAATTGTTGACTTGCTTGGTAGAGGGAGCCCATTACTAAGAGATCTTTATAACAATGAAATCCCAGGTCCCCTCTCTATTCCTGTCTTTAGAGATAGCTCAGCACAAATCAGATGACCCACATAGCAGCCATTTTAGTAATATTTGGTTTCTACCTCTTCTTTCATTCTTTTTGGTATTTCTTTCTGTATCCTTAAAAAGTTGTTTCATTTTCCTTTCAATCTATCTTCTTAGATTTGACCTATTACTACATTAGCTACTCTTACTCTTTTATTGAGACTCTGTGGACATTCAATTTAAAAAAAAAAATTCCCAATGACTTTTTTTTAAGTAAGACTTCAACATTTTCTTCTGTTAGGTGTTGAAAAAACATCTTCTGTTGGCTTCATTTTTATTCTTCACATTTTAGGTCTGTAGGAATGATGAAATTGTTCAATTATGATTATTAAATAATTTATATTTAACCATCCTTCAACATGGGCTTTAATGTTCCCTCATTAATACATTGTTCTGTGGTTGTAGAATTTACTTTTGTTTTACTACAATTCTGATATTTAGCATCATATTCAGCAGATATTCAGTGGCCACCTCCTATGGATAAAGTACTTTGTTGTTTACCAAGATGAATCCCTGCCCTCAAGGAGTAAATAGTTTAGTAAAAAAAAATATATGTATTATTTGTCCAAGCTGATTAGACTCCTCTGTGTAGGGGAACTTTGACAATTTTTTGTAATCAATGCTATGAAATAATTTTCTTACCTTTTGGGTTCATAAAGTTTTCATTATTCTCAAACATTTTTATCCCATGACTTTTACCCCCTAGTTCCCTATTCGCTCACAGCTACCTCTTATTCCATCATAGTGGCTAACCCAAAGCACTTCATGCATATTTTGTCAGGTTCCTGTGGATATTTGTTGTTATGGTTAGAGAAGAGAATACTAAAGGAGATTCTTTTCTTAAGGTGTTTTAGATCTAATTTAGAACAGCAGAAAAAAAAAGTTAATAATAGTTTGAGAGGGAGAGGGGTGATAAAGGAGACATAAAGAACCAAAAGGCAATGAGATAAAGTGACAGTGAGGGTTATATTGGGGTGGGGAGGAAGATTATTGACATAGCTAATGTAATCATGTTAAAGGACACTTAAGATACATCCTCAGACACTTAGTAGCTGTATATCCCTTGGCAAGTCACTTTAATCACTTTTTGCCTTAGTTTCTTCCATTGTAAAGTGGGGATAACAATAACACCTATGTCAGAGTTGTTGTGAGAATTAAATGAGATAATATTTGCAAAAGCACAGAGCCTGGCATGAAGTAGGCACTATACAAATATTTATTCCCTCCCTCCCTTTCTCCACCCAATTGCCTTTAAAAATTCGAAGGTTGTAAACATCCTTTTATATAGTTGTCTTAAGACTATGCCTTGATTATAATCCTTACAACAAAATTGTGCTGCTTGTAAAGCCAACTCAAACTGATCACCCCAATGCCTGCTGGCTTTGAAATAACTGAAAGACTCTTAAAAGTATAGACTGAAGGGCAGAAAAATAATAGAAAATTAGTGGAACCTTAGTGTGGAAGAAGGGCAGACGGTAAAGGACACAGGTCGCTGGAATGTTCTAGTTTTGAAAAGCTCACCAACTCGTTATGTGACCTGGGCAGGGATTGGAAGGCAGTAGAGATACATTAACCCACCGATGAGAGTGTGTACCCACAAAACACTCTCTGAAGAGCTTGGAGAGGAGGTTTGTGCAAATGCAGGCTATCCTCATCAAAGAAGCAAAGTGCAAATGAGCATGGGTAGAAAACCAGTATAAATCAGGAGTATGAATTAAGAAGTACTGTCATTCATCATCATAACCAAGGACAGGATGTGATAGTTATTGTGGAACATTTTGTGAAGATGTAATATAAATGCCAAACAAGGATGCTGATGTTGCTAACTGATAGATAAGACTACAGATCATTAAAATTTCTGCACATGCATTAGACTCCAGCTAGGACACTGTGTTCAGTTATTTACTGTTTAATAGGAGATGATATTATGTTCATGATAAAGTTCAAAAAAAGGACAATTAAAAGAATTTCAGGCTGAAATTACTGCTAGATGTTGTTAGTCATTGGGACAAACCATTTGAGTCTATTCTCTTCCAAAAATAATTTTTTTAAAAAAAAAGAATTATTCTTAGAGCAATGGTCAGATTGATCTAGAGATTAAATAGAATACTGTTGAGGTTAACATTAGGCAGCATTAATTAGGGAAATTTTTGAAAGATAGATCCAGTAAATTTATGTTGACAGACCAGGCTTTAAATCTGGATCTGATACTACTTCACTCTGACTCTAGTTATCACTGAATTTCCTTTATGTTTCAATTTATTTGTCTGGAAAACAAAAACTAAAAACTGATTCTATTTCACAGGGCTGTTGTGAGAACTAACAAGCAACCTTTTCAAATAAAAAGTACTAAATTAATAATCATAAATTTTGTGAACTGACATTTTGGATGTTATTCTGAGAACATTTCAAGCCAGATTTCACAAACTTAGAAATAATATTGAATCTTATTTTAAAACCCGCAAGAGAAAGTCAACAGAGAAAAAAAAATAAGACGCTATAACTTGAATTGCTTATTTTGAAGTATAAGTTCATTTAGCTAATGCAAACTGGAAAATGATGACTCTCTTCATAAAATGAAGTAATGAAATTTTCACAATTCAAATACTAGTATTATACAAATAACATTTGAAGCTTTTCCCTAGCCAATCTCCCCCGCTCCCAAGAATCCTGCTAGCTCCAAATTAAGACTATTAGATCATGAGGGGCAATGATCAGAGCTTCATGATGAAAAGATCTTCTCTCCTTTAGACATATCTTGGTCTTCAGCATGCATATAGCTCTTGCTTATTCTTAAAAAAAAAAACGCACACAGTTAAATAAATGAAGCGAATTGGTAAAAGAAGCACAGGCACTGTACTTTTTATTTAAATCTCAGGTTATTATGGTTGTTGTTTTTGCTGTTTTCATTGTTGTTATGTGAAAAATCTAGTAAAATCCTTGGAGTATGCTTTCTGAACTCTCCAAGGATTATCAGTTACTTCACTTGCATGGAGAAGCCTCTGGGCGCAGGTCCTGGGATATTTATTTAGCGTTCGCTTGGGTAACAGTGTTTTTCCAAATTTTTAAAAGATAACTTACCAAATCCTTCTTCCTTTCATACAGGTTTTAGGAACTATTTTTACTTGGGCATTTTGCAGTAGTACTTTAAAGCAAATATATGTGCACTGTATACTTAATGTATTTACATCTTTCCTGGTGTGTGCATTGTCTTCTACTTATGAAAATACCATTTGAAGTGCCCTATCCAACCTGTTCATGCCCCACCCAACCCAAAACTTTCAAAACATATTTTTGAATTAAGAAGTTAAATTTAATTAATATTCTTTTTTCCCCCTCTGTAAATTCAAACTCTTATCTAACAAAATAACAGGCTTTCTTTTAAATTTAAATTATAACATTTGTATAGCATATACCTGTGTGTATGGGTTGTTCAAAGAGAACTGGTACCTCTGGCATGAGGACTTGTTGAGCCCTTTTCAAGGCTGCTCATTTACCTTTGGTGTCCACTTTCATCCAATTCTCACCTGTGGCTTCAAGAAGCTGTAGCATGCACAACAGCCAAATCCTGGTAGAACCATCTCAGCAGATGGGCTAAACCAGATTGAGGGTACCTGACAGGCCTCAGACCTGTTGGTGAGATAGGAGAATGTCTACCCCAAGCAGGTGAAGACTAATCCCAGTAGAATGGACAGATGAAAACAATTTATTCCAGTGCCCATGAAGCAGGCACTATGGAATGCTTAGAGTCTGACCAGACATCACAGGTGCTAACATCGTCTCCCAGCCAGTTGTCCTGACTTTTGTCTTGCCACTAGACTTCAGTGACTCTAGAAGAGAGAGAGGCTGCAGCTCTGTCTCACTTAAATCCAATTCATGAATGAGTCAAGACATCACACTGTGATGTCCTTGGTCTTCTTCAAAATGAAAGACTAGCAAAAAGAAGTGGATGGAGCACTGAACTTGGTATCAGTAGAGAACTGGGTTTGAATCCTATCTCTAGCTCCATCACCATGTATAAATCACTTAAGCTCTCTGTGTACCACAATGCCCAATCTATAAAATGAGAATAATAGTAATTTAATTTATGGGGTTGTTGTGACAAAAAGATAAGACGAAGTGTGGATATTACTTGGTTAAACTTAAAATACCATATAAAAGTCGTGAGTAGCGATTCATAGAAATCTCTTTTACAATATTTCAAGTCTTATTGGCTATAGAACTGAGAAAACAATGTCCTGCCTCTGAATTTTGCTATTTTCCCTGACTGTGCTTTAAAAATGTGACCATATTTTGCCCTTCATTTAATTTTTTCAAATCCTAACTTTATTTCATGTTCTACTAAAAAGCTGTTTTGAACAGCCATGTGAGTGCAGCCTGACTCTAAAATGAGATTTAAAGCCTTATGTAGCCAATTATAGTGACATTTTGTTGGACCTGATAACATCATTACATCTTTTTGATCTGAGTTGTTGAGTGTCTCGTGTGTTGGCTATTAAAAAAAATTCATGTTGAACAAATTTAACAAAATTATTTGTAGCCTAGAAGAAGCACATTGCTTCCTTTTTCCCTATCATGGTAGGTAGAACATTGTCAGAAGCAGGAAGAGAGGTAACAGGAATAAACAATTTAAAGTTCTATTATTTTGGGGCCTTTTTGGCTATATATAACTAGAGAGTCATACAATTTGAGAGGTAGAAGGAATCTTAGAAGTCATATAAATCACCACCTTTGTTTTATAGATGATGAATCCAAGATTCAGAGAGGTTGACTCATCCAAGATCATACCACTAGTTAATGGAGGAACAGGACAACACCCTTTTCCCTGATGATCCTTCTAGTGCTCTCTCTATTTTTCGCAAAGCTTCAAGTAAATAGAAGCATTTCTAATAATTTTCCAGCCAGTGTCAGTCTCATAGACTGTTTTGTTAGCAGCAATTAACATTTAGAGGGGCAGTCTAGCAGTTAGCCAACTTTAGAATCAAGAAAACTCATGTGCAGTTTTCTCTTTTTTCGACCAGGTGGCACCATCGAGAGATAGGCAGGAGGTCAGGAGGAATTGACTTCAAATCCTACATGAGATACCTAATTAGCTACGTGACCCTGGGCAAGTCAATTAACTTCTCCTATCCAGGGAATTCCTTATACCAGTGGAATCACAGATCTGCTCTTAAAAAGAAAACAACATCAAATTTATATAGCACCTTAAATTCACATAGTACATTGATCATAGATACAGTGAATGAGGGAGTGTGCCAATGGGTACAAAAAAAAAAAACAACTCAGAATTTTGCTGGTGTAGCAGCATCATCTTTTTGTACTGAAGAAAGCATATCTTTATTGTTTTGTCAATACAGATGTATTTTTGAGTGTGACATCCTTGAAAATATGAAATTTGTTACAAAAATTTGAGTTCAGAATATAGTAAAAATGGCTTTGGAAATCACCCAAATTCATTAAGCTTATCTTACTCAAGAGAAAAAAAATTAAACTACTCAAGAACTACTCATATTCTAGTGCACTGATTTCTTGTTTAGGATATTGAGAATAATCTGGGATTTTTCACCCTTTCGAACACATTCAATATGCTTATATGCTTATATTGCTGCTTTAAGTGAATATTATTAGCTGAAGGACTAATGGAATAAATTTTTTGGAATGTACTATATTAACCATAATAATAATAATACTAAATAAAATATATTGAGTATGTGCATTCTCATGATTCCCTTAAAGTTCCCTGCTCCTTCCACTTTTTCTGCCAGGATTACAAAGATCTCAATTATTCAGTTACTCCTTTCTATCCAATATTATTTCTTTGTATTCCCCTGTATAATCTCTTTGCTTAGTTTAGTGCTACATATGTCTTTTTCATCCTAAAAAAAATTTTCCTAAATTCTTACTTCCTCTGGAAACTTTTCTGGTGACACCAAAGAAAATTGATGTCTTTTTCTTCTAAATCCTTTTATGTTCATTACCTGTGGTTTAGTATTTAGCATTTTATTATATGTCATATAATGCTGATATATTTGTATAACATAAGTTCCTATCCCTATTTATTTATTCATCTGTTTTTAAACTATATCATGTTTTCTGCTAAGTGTGGTATGCTTAATCTCCTTAACAAAAGACTAGGCCAAATGCTTTCTAAGGAGTGTTTCATAATTTCAGTTTTTACGGCTGTGTGTATATTTCTAGGTACAGAATACATCTGTGGGTCAGTGAGATTTGACTATTTCCTTGGGCCCTATGTTGTTCTATAATTAAAAAAGAAAGATGGACAATGACAAATGTGAACTGCAAGAAGAATACGCATTCATTAACCTGGACGTGTTATATAACATTATAATAAAACATTTGAATGGATAATCCATATTGGGTAGGAATTAGAGACTATCATGCCCTCAAGTTTTTAAAATATACATCTAAGTTTTTACTGGCTAACTTTCCACTGGACAGTTTTTATTCATTCATTTACTTGTTTATTTGTTTATATGTTTATTTATGCTACATATGAACATGGCAGATACCGGGCCCTCTGGAGATACAAAGACATGATCCCTGCTCTCATGAAGATTACAGTTAGTAGGGGAGATGAAACATAGGAGAGAAGATAGGAGGCACAATGTGGGAATGGAATAAGAGCATTAGGAAGGGTGATGATAGTTCATAGTAGGAAAATATCACTTCCAGCTAGGAGGATCAAGGAAAGATTTCTGTCATATATATCACTTTAGCTGGGTCTCGGGAATTAGGTCGAAATTGAAAAGGTGGATGTTGGGATGAGGATTGATTATTAGATAGTATTAGATTGACCAGATTGAGCACTAAGTTAGTCAGAAAGAAAAACGTGAGGATAATGTAAACATAAATAAATAAGAAGCAAGATAAATAGGACACCATGAGATGTCTTAAAATAGTAATAGTCCAGTTTGGCTAGAATGAGTAAGGCTTTATGAAGGTGGGTAGTGGGAAAGATGGGTTAGAGCCAACCATAAAAGTTCTTGAATGTCAACAAAGAATCTGAACTTTATTCAATAGATAATGGTGAGCCATTGAAAGCTTTAGAGCTGTGAGATGATGTTTTATGTTGTGAAAATTTATTCCTACTGTTTTATAATGGGAAGGTGAGGAAAGTGACTATGAGAAAAGCATAGAGATGAGAAACCACAAAGTATGTTTAGAGAACAGAAGTATCCAAGTATGGCTATTGTGTTTTTTTAAAGTATATGTATATTTTATTTTTGATTTATGGAATGAAACAAGCATTTCCATAACATGGCTGTTGTGTTTTTAAGATCATTTCTGGGAGGAAGCTAAAAAGTCCTGGTTTTGCATTCATTAGTTGGGTAACCTTGGGCCCATCGCTTTCTTTCTCTTAGGTATAGTTTTCTCCTTTGTGAAATGAACGCATTAAACTCCATTACTTTTAACTGGAACATTTCTGTGACTCTGAATCATATGTGGGAAATTTCCATATGTATGCCTCTCCAGGTATGCACAAAGATGACGTGAAAAGTGTTTTAAAGGTAATTTATTCCGACCCTATCATTTTATGGATGAGGAAACTGAGGTTCGAAAGATAAAGAAAAGGTTTCAAGAATGAGCTGGTGGATTGTATTCCTGTCAGCCAAGTGTCAACTCTGAGCTAAATTCAGAAAGGCTTATCATACAAAGGCTGGCCATTGCAATGCTCATGACTGTCTTTTGGTCACAGCAGCTAATTAGGTAGTTTTCTAAATCTACTTCATTTTTCTAAGGTGTGTCATTTCCTTCAGTTCTGAGAGAATTTTTTTTTCAATAATCATGTCTTTATTTTCACTAACTTTTGATTTCCTTAGTAATTCTTTGTATTTTATTTTATGCTTTTCATGCATGCCTCTTGTGTCTTTCAAAGCATGATGTATATTATTTACATCTATTTATTTAGACACAAGTAATAGTAAAACAAAAGCATATTAACTACCCACAAAAAACAAAAACTAGAATTAGAGGATTCTTTGAGGTTCTTTTCTGAAGACTAATCTGTTAACTGACTTTAAAAGGTGAGACTTTGTGCCTTCCTGAGATAGGACATTTGGTAAAAATTTAAAAAAAAATATTGGCCATGTGTGGTCTAAATGTGAATCCATGCTAGGAAAACAAGGTGGGGCACATTCCTGGCATAAGGAAGAGCCAGTGACAAGACACAGAAGATAGTTAGTTTCACATGTGAGGAATGGAGAAAAGACAAGGGCATCTTAGAGTACCTAGAGAGAAGTAAAATTTAAGGAAGACGAAGTACAATTAAAAAAGAGTAGAAAGATAGGAAGGGATCAACTTGTAAAGGGACTTAAAAGCCAAATCGAGGATTCTGTATTTGATCCTGGAGGTAATAGGGAACTACTGGAATTTACTGATTTGGGGGAGGTATGGGATGATGTGGTTAGATCTAGGCTTTAGAGAAATTGGCAGTTCAGTGGATGCAGGGTGTGTGTAGGACTGATGTGAGGTGGTGAAACCAACTAGCAAACTATTGAAATAGTTTAGGTGATGAGGCTATGAGAACTTGTACCAGGGTGGTGGCTGTGATAGGGCAGAGGAGGCAAATATAGGAGACGTTGTAAAAGCAAAGTCAGGTGAACGTGACAAGAGGTTGGATGGAGGTGGTGAGAATGAAGAGTATAGAATAACACCTAGGTAATGAAATTGGGTGACTGGGGTGGTGGTGCCCAGTAATAGGGCTGTTTGGAAAACTGGAATGTTTGAGGATAAGAGTAATGAATTTAGCTTTAGTCATGTTGAGTTTAAGATGTTGATGGGCAAGCCAGTGCAATCTACCAATTAGGTGGTTGGAGGTGTGAAACTGGTAATGAAGAGAGATATGGCCAGATAAATAGATCTAAGAATCAAACCAAATTCTTATATAACTATAGCCAAATGAAAAAAAAATATTTATTTTTTTCAGTCTTTGATTGCTAATGGAAGGTGTTTACATTTCTTAAATTTCTTGTTTCTTAAGGGTTATGTTCTTTTGTAGACAAGATTCAAATTTTTCCCTGTTACTGAAAGATTCTTATTTTGAACCATAGACAGCTTTTCAGTATGCTATTTTAGGGTGCCAACTGATCTGTGCTTTTAAAAATAGTTATTTTCCAACTTTCCATTTGTTTTCTTTTTTAAAAAATAAAGGACAATATTGTTCTGTTTTGCTTGAATCTTGTTTGTATATAAACTTTTTTTTTGTTTGCATGCAAACAATATCTTCCTTTCTTTTTTGATTTAAAAATTCTGAAGATTGACAGTGCTTCTTGGTGAGTCAAATGAGATTTCTTTCTGTTAGTGTTTTGTGTCCTTTTCTTTATCTGTGCTTTGTTGCTTATTTCCACTGTCTTTTAGAAAAAATTCCTGCAATCTTTCCTATAGTTTAGTATCCAGGTTTTCTTTTTCATGATGCTTTTCTAGAAGACCAAAAACTTCATCTTCAAACTCAATATTCCTTTGTTTGAGAGGCTGTATGGATTCTTCTAATCTTGTTTTCTGATTTTTGTTTAATTTTCTCTCTACTTCTGCCATTTTTAGTTGCAGTTCTGTCATTTTTTTTTTCCAGAGAACGTATTGTTTTCAGGAGTGGCTGACTTTTATTTTAAGTTTTCTATTCTATTAATATTAAGAGCTTTAATTTCTGCCCTTATGGCTTTGGTGTTTTCACTTAAACCTTTTATTTGGTATTCCGGGCCATTCTGGAGATTCTTGGAGTAGCAACATTATTTCCCGGCACCTTGAAAAATGTGTTATAATATCTTCACTTCCTTAGGAGATTTTGAGTCAGTTTCCTTTGCTTCCAGTTACTAGTTCAGAAACTTCCTAGCTTTGTGACCTTGGACAAGTTGTTTAACCTCTGTTTGCCACTGGAGAATGAAATTGCAAATCACTCCAGTATCTTTGCCCAGATACAACTGAAGCAATTGAACAATAATTTGTTCAGTGAGATGGTTATCTTTATCAATTACTTGTTCTTTTTCATTTAGATTTTAGCTGCCTTTATCATGCATTCTGCAGGTTTTTCAAGGGTTTTATGGTTGTAAATAGTCATCTTATCATCTTATTTCCTTCTATGGATTCAGTGCTTTTATGCCCCCCTCCCAGGGTCTGGTGCCTTTTGTTTTCTTAGATTGCCAATGTTGGGCAAGATATGTGGCCTTCAAAGAGTAATGATAAGCCCTTAGGCTGTTGCTCTAGGAAGACTGAGGCCACCATACCACTATATGCTGAGGCCACCTCTATCCTGTTAAACATATTTCCCACTCTTACTCTTCTGGATTCTTCTAGCTTCTCTCTGACTGCACTTTTAGTTCTCTTGATGAACCTGGGAGGCTTGTGGCAAAGAAATTAGAGGAGAACCTTGCAACTGAATCTCTTCGCTTTTCTCTCATGGCTTCTTCTGCACAGTATATCTGCATGTACAGTATTAAGTACTCTTACTAGTGCTGCTAGCCTCTACTCCCTCTTTAATTAGTTCTACTCCTCTGCAAATCCATATTTCTCTACATCTCCTCTGCTTCCTCTTGAACATGAGAGATAATTTTATTCATGGGTCTCCACCTAATCATGGAACTTGGTGCTCCCTGGAATATTGATGAGAAGTTAACTCCAAATGTGAATGACTCAAACTGTATCTGCCATGGGCGAAGACCCATCATGGGCTGAAGCATCTATGGAATAGGTCTGGGTGTGGTAGGGGAGTTGGGAGTGTGAAGGAGAGCACAAGTAACAATGGACTGGCTAGTTGGTCTTAAGATTAGTGTAGGTATGTATGTATGTATGTGTAGGGGGTGGTCCTTTCAGTTTTCCTCTTGCCATTACAGGTGTGTTTAGGTAACTTTTTTTGTTTGGGATAATTAGGGGAAAGCATTTCCCTAGGTTACTTCTTGCTTTTTCATCTTCCCAGAACTTCCTATCCTTTTTATTAAAGACTACTTTGAAAGTGCTTTTAAGTGGCCTGTGCCACTTAAATTACAAAATAAATAAAATTTTTAAAAAATACACAAAAAATTAAAAAAATACATTTTATTATCTGTTCGCCAATTCAACATTATGACAGCTGATATTAAGTTATGAATTAATTTAGTTAAGATCATTGTAACAGTATAAACAAGAAAGTTATAATTAATAACCAATAGCCCAAAACATGTTTTATTGAAAGAACGTTCAACATAAGTGTCATGAAGCTACTTTAAATCTGTGCTCAGAAATCTCTAGTTTAAATTGTTTTTAATTTGTTTTTATGGCAAACATAAAATTCTTTGAGAAGGCAGAAACTTTCTTGTAAAAGTGACAAGTTGTTAAGAGATTATGTTACTCATAAGATATTATAGCTTACTATCAACTTCAATTAAATGCATATAGACAAAGGAGAGATACGAGAATATTTCATTATTCTAAAGACTGCTATAGAAATCTACCTCCTTCTAATTGAGAAAAAAAAATAGTTTTCACTAGTTATATTGTTTGTGTTGATGTTTTTTTAAATTTTCTCAGCCTTTATGTGTTTCTCCTCTTCCTTTGCCCATGTAACATGCTGTTGAGGGTAGAACCAATGGCGATTTAGTTCAGGTATAGGATTGGCAGGAACGTGGTACACTGGAAAGCTCGTTGGATCTGGAGTCAGAATGTCTGGGTTAACATCTTAGCTATTTTACTACCTTTATATTCTTGGCCAACTTATTCACCTCTCTTTGTTTTTCAGCTGTAAAATGATGTTATTGACCTATATGGCTTCCAAAGGTCTCTTTTAGCTCTAAGCACAGCCTCCTTTAATGCTAGTCTCGGAGAAACGAATGCTTAGACAGAGTTGTACATAAGTAGCAGTTGCAATAACCTAGACTGCCACAACAACATACTGGTCTTCAAGTTATCTTACTATAGCATTTAGAATGAGTTAGGAGTAGTCTAATCCTTGTTTGATTTAGATTTAGAATGTCTTTCACCTCTACTTTAGCCTTCAGTGGTCCTTGCCTCCTACAAAGCCTCATATATAGTCACTTCAGTAAATCTCTAGATAATTTAGCCCCTACTCAGATCCTCTAGTCTCTCAGTCTAAATAATATTTATGTACAGTTTATGTATAGCAAAAAGAGTTCAAGATTTAGACTCATAAGTCCTGTGTTTGAATCCCTTCTTTGACCATTACTGTTTGTGTGACCTTGGCCACGTTGTTTTCCCTCTTTTGAGTTCAGTTTCCTAATATAAAAAATGAATGATTAAATTACATGATCCCTAAGGTATCTTCAGACTCTAATGGTCTGTGTGACCCTTCTCTTTTTTATTATGGTTTCAACTTTTGTTTTACACACACACACACACACACACACACACACACACACACACACACACACAACATGCATATATATCTGCGTGTGTATCTTTTGAATGCTTTTACGTGTGTGTGTATATATATACATATATATATACACACACAAATATGTATGTATGTATACACACGTTGGGTCATCTCTGTTGTGTCCAACTCTACTTTCTTGGCTAAGATATTGGAATGATTTGCCATTTACTTCTCCAGCTCATTTTGCAGATGGGTAAACTGAGGCAAACGAGGGTCACACAGCTAGCAAATGTCTGAGGTCAGATTTGACCTCAGGAGGATGAATCTTCATAATTCCAAGCCCAGTGCTCTATCCACTGTGCCATTTAGCTGCCCATGTAAATATCCACATGCATATATGTAAAAGTATTCATCGCATGTAAATGCATTACATCTTTACAGTTAGATTCTAGGCTCTCAGAAGGCAGGATCATGTTTCCTGTGTTTTGAGTAGTATTGTCTATTAGTGCCTAATATGGTGGCCTTTATGTGGTAGGCATTTGATAATTATAGCTTATTGGTAATCATTAGCCATAAATAGTGAAGTCTCAGTGGAAATATCTAATTAGCTTGCAATCAGCTGACAAGTATTTTTAGATAATGCCTACATGTAGCACACACCAGATAGTCCTATGAATAAAATCTTCATTGACTACAATGAAGGCAAGAAGTTAATTTTTTTTTCCAAAATTCACACTTGATTTTAATTAAAAGAACATGCAAAGAAACACAAGGGAATAATGGAGACAAGTGTCAAAGGAGTAAACTTTGGGCAAAGGTGAACTCTTATTTCACTGTCTTTTATTTCTAGTTTGTCCTGTTATGTTTTAATTAAAATCACACTACATCTCTTTCTCTCTCTCTCTCTCTCTCTCTCTCTCTCTCTCTCTCTCTCTCTCTCTCTCTCTCTCTGTCTCTCTCAATCTATTTTTTTTTTTCTGAGAACCTTCTCAGCTTGGAAAAGTGAGAGACAGCATGGTATAGTAGAAAGAGCACTGGCTATGAGCTCAGGAAAAATGGGGTTAAATTCCAGAAATATCATTTCCTGCCTTTGTGACCCTGGGCAGGTTAATTCACCTTTCTGGACTTCAAGCTTGAGAAGGAATTGTTTTAGGTGATCTTTCAGTCATCTTCAGCCTTTCCCTCTTGTAGTTAATGATCATAATTATATACTTAATTTTCCTTTTCTCAGTTCTAGCTTGAGGATTTGTCAGATCTAGGCTCACACAGTTAATGTTGCCAATCTTTGACAGGGTGTCAAAAATACAATGATGTGGTCTGACCAATGTAAAATTCAGCGAAAGTATTTTCTTTCTTTTACTGCTATACTTCTATAAATTTTCAAGTCATGTCCTACGTAAGTCCCAAAAGATATCCTGAAAAATGCTGTCAAATACCTTGTTAAGATATTACATTCTATCCATGGCCCCTGATTTACCATTCCTAGTAGCTCTGTCTAAAAAGAATATAGTATTATTTTGGTTTGAAACTTGTTCTTCACGAACCCATGCTTGGTCCCATGGTTTATTTATTTTGCAAGTGTTCACAAAAATCTGTTTATTTCTTCTATAATTTCATCACAAATTAATATCAAGTAGTTTACTTTTGAAAATTGGGCTACTCGTTTATCTGCAGTCTTTTAAGCTTCCTTCTTATAGTGTGAGATGTATTCCTCTGGACTGGAGACTTGGAATCAACCAAAAAATGTTTAGTAATCAGTTAGCTGCTCCATTTTAAGCTTCAGTTTTCATTGTTCTACTCTTTGTAGTTTGACAACATTCCTTAATAAAAGAAGATGCAAACAAATTGGGAGTTGAATAGTTCCTACTCATTTCTCTCATTTGGTGACATGATACCATCTTGCTCAAACAGTGGTTTTATTGTATGCTAATGAGAAGAATAGATGTTAAATTTAGATAAATATTGATCTTCTTGGGTTACCTGAGGTTTCATATTTCTTGGTTATTTTGAGTTCCCTTCTAGTCCTTTGATTCTATAAAACCCCTGCAACAACTGTATTCTGGTGCCTAACATGAGTGGCACAAATTATTGTCTAAACCCAGATACTATGTAGATGTTTAACTTTGGACATGTCACTTCATTGGACTTCAGTTTGATTGCTAGATGAACTCTAATTATGATATTCATATTCACATACCACTTTCAAATTGCGGTTTAACATTGTGAAGATCACTTGATGATATTCAGTTCTTTTTCTTTCTTAAGTTTATTTCAGTTATTACTGATGCAAATGAACAACAATGTAGGCCCCTTCTTTTTACCTTTACCACTGGATTTTTGAGGCCATTAGCCTCAAAGCTCCTGCCAAATAGCGAATGACAAAATTTTTAAACTTTATTTTTTTGTTACTCTTAGAATGAGGATTGTGAATATTCTCAAAGGAAGGAGCTTTTTCTTACTGTCTTCAAGTTCGCCTCTTATAACAACACACACACACATACTCTCAGTCTCTCTCTCTCTCTCTCCCTCTCCCTCTCCCTCTCCCTCTCCCTCTCCCTCTCCCTCTCTCTCTCCCTCTCCCTCTCTCCTTACTGTGCCAGATTGTTAATTCAGGCCCTACAGGAGACTATAACTCTTTCCCTTGTGAAGTGTGATTTAGTGAGGTAACACTATTTTGGGAAAAAAATGGGAAACTAGAAAATGTGTTGAAAGCAATTCGGCATCTATCTTTTATCTTTCTTTTGTAGAACTAAAGAATGTATCATTGATAGTGATGAGTATGTTGGAAGATGCCCAGATATATTTCTTGGCATAAGTGTATTTTGAACACAGTATGACAACTGTAACTTATGTAGTGAATTACCACGATAAATGGAATTAGTTAAAAATCACCACTCTTTTTTTTTTCCCTTTGCAAAAAGTATCCATGGAAAATAGTTTACATTTTGAAGGAGAGAATTGATGCAGCTATCTGAATAACTTCAAAGAAATTAAAACAAAATGCCTGAAATACTTTGATATTTGGTTAATTATATAACTACTTTAATTATCTATCTGGCATATGTAAACAAAGTCAGAGCATACAACAACTTTTGGCCTTGTTCCTGATGATCATCTTGGGGATAGGTGAAATAATCAATTTAAGACATATCTGTGGTTCTTTAAGAAGGAACGTATCCATGGTTTAATCTAAATATTTCCTCCATTATAAAAATGTAATTTCGTAAGCATTATCTGGGGAACCAGTGAAATAATAAAGGTATTTTTTGCATCTGGATTGAATTTCATACTCATACACATCTGTTTTTTTTATTGTTACACATTCCCAGGACAGTTTGGACTCTGTGAAAACTATATTGTTTCCTAATTAGAATGAGCATTTGTGAGATTGTCTGTGCTCCCTATTTCTCACTTCCCTTCTCTGTGGGCAATGGGTAATTTTCTCTGCCACTGAAATTTGGATTGGTTTTAGAAGGAAAAAGAAAAAAGACTTCAATTGGCTCTTTGGAAATATAAAAGCAATTTAGAAACAGGACTGTGTTTTGGCACAAGTATCCAAAGACTAAGGAACAAAAAGCCTAAGTATCTCAGATTCTCTTTAGACAAAATGTATAGTTGGAACTTTCATAATACCTGGCATTAAATTTGAGTTGATAATTAATTTATGAAATAGAACAGGCATGCCTGGTTCTTTGGGTAGTTGCCGGGACAGATCACAATGGTAATGGGGAGCAAAACAATAATCACACTTTAATATGGGACAGAAAGTATTGGCGCAAACAACACAGAGATAAGTAGTGAAAAGGGTACAGAGGCAGATGTTGTGGGGACAGAGGATGGGGTGGTGAAAGAAGGCAGGCAGTGAGAGGAAGAGGATGGAATAGAGGTGAGTCACTTACTTAACTGAAGATTGGAGTTGGGAACGTGGACCTTTGGGAGATAAAAGAGTGCCTGGGGATGAGGCATGGAAGGTCTCATTTTTATAGGGGTTTTTATGGGGGGCGGGGAACTAACTCTTATCTGTGCCACCTTGGGGTTAGTTCGTTAAAGGATCCAGATCATTTCAGCGTTTTCAGTAACACTTTAAAGTTAGCATGTCCACATCATCACAAAATTATTAACCAGTTTCAGTGATCTACTGGACTTACTGCTGATCTCTAGAATTTGTCTGAAATTTATGTATCATAGGACCAAAAGGCCCTAAACAACAAATCCTAGATGGCTTCCCCTGATTCAGTATATATTGCCAGGATGTGATTATTTGGTAAAGATGATACAATTTGTAAATTATGTTTTTTTAATCTTTGGGACAGTTTGTATGTGACTTTTAGGTTCCCCCTTGTAATCTTACTTCCTACTATTGCTGCTTTATACTGGATACTTAGAACTTTACTTATTATATACTGACTAGAAAGGTGGGGAGGGGAACCAGAACAAGATGCAGTTTTAACACAAAATTTCTCTAGGGAATTTATCCTAAATCAGCATCACAAGCATCTCACTAGTATCTCACTAGTTAGTCATTTTTGCTTTCTTTACATTGATTCACTAACTGCCTATCAAAATTCAGTATATGCCTTTAGAGATGCCAAAAGCAATTGGGCAAAATATTTATCAGGGTAATGCATTGTTTCCAAATCACTTGTAAAAATACTAAAGATTATATACACTGAAGAAAAATAGGGCACAAAAAATAAATTTCATTTTTTGAAATAGTGGTTTTTATAAACTGGTAGAGGAAGACAGATATTTAGAACATTTCTGGGTAAGTTGGACCAAATGCAGTTCAAGGTAGAAACCTGGCATTTTTCCCATTGATTTGGGACTTTGTGCTCAGCCAGCTAAGAAAATTAGTAAGAAATAGTAAAAAAAAAAAAACACGTAAACTTTTAAAAAAGTATTCTATGTTGTGCTGTAAAGATTACCTAATTTGTTCACCTATGGTAAGCATTTTAATGGATTGTAGAATTCAGTCTATATGTATATCAGAGTATTTGCTTGCTCATACAGTGTGTAACATGAAAAACACTTTTGTTTTGAATTATTTTGAATTGGCTCTTTCCATAGGCCAAAGACATTGAGTAACTTTCCACTTGACATTGTGAAGTATAGCTCTAGTCTAACTGCATGAGGGTTTTTTGTTATTGTTGTACTTAAAAAAAATTTCTATCAATTATTGAACATCTAAGAATAAGATTGGACTTGAATTTAAAAAAAAAAAAACCCAGAACTTAAAAGCTCACTCTATGCCATAGGCTCCATTGATATTTCAGTCATCTTATTAAATGATCAGTTCTGTTCTTCCTTCAACATAAGAAAACCAAAAGTTTAGTATGCTTGTCTAGGTGAAGAAATATAGGGAGAATTTCCAGACACGTGGGTAAATTGTAAAACAAGGGTAGTAATAGCACCTGCTTCACAGATTGTTTCTGTGAGGATCCAATGCTTAGCACTGTGCTTGGCACACTGTAGGCATTTAATACATGCTTACAGCCCTAAGGGGGAAGGGGGAGCCTTCAAGTGTTTTCAAAGGGGCAGTTAATTAGAGTTGTTCTGCCTAGAGAACAAAACTAGGAACAGTGGGTAAAAGTTACAGAGAAATAAATTTAGCTTAATATAAGAAAAAACTGTTAATAATTGGAGCTTTCAAAAAGTAGAATAAACTGCCTCAAGAGGTCATAAGATTATGGAGTCATCTATTTAGAGCTGGAAGTGATCTTAAAGGCAGTACTTAAGCTGCCCTCAAAGTGGATCTGGAATTTGCTTAGGTCTACCTGGGTTTTACTGTCATCTGGTGTATAATGTTATGCATCCTGTGAGGATACAGTAACATAATGAAGTAGTAGTAATTCTACAAAATAAAGCCCTGGGGGTAGAGAGAATATTGCTTTCCTCTCAAGAGACATTGTCTCATATTGAGGGTGACAATAATTGGACTACTAGGAAGCTAAGCTGTTGAGTTAGAGCATTGAGAAGGGAGGGAAAGCCAATAGAAAAGAAAACAGTGGGAGATATGCTTGCCTAGTCTCTAAAAGGATTATTTTTTTTAAAGAATCCTACCCAAATTATCTATCTTTAATAATAAATTGATTTCACTACACAATATATAACAGATAGAAATCTGCAATGCATAGTTTAATAAAAATTAATTGATTGTATCTTTGCTTTCTGACTTTTAGAAATTATTCAGCTCTATTCAGCAAATAGTAAGGGCCCCCTCTATACAGTAAACTGGGCTAGGTGCTTGGATTACAAAGGTGAAAGGTCATTCTCTGCCTTAAATTATAGTGTTATAGGAGAAATGAGCTATATACACATAACTGCAGTGATAGTGAGAAGGTGCAAACAAATGTGCAAACCAGGTTAAGATCATGGTTTGAGAGATTTAAAAAAAGGAGCGAAACAGTTTGAGCTGGGATGATCAAGAAAGGCATTATGGAGGCTTGGGTACCAGAGACAGGCATTAAGGAAAAGAAGCATTTTGGAAGTCAAAGGAGTCCATTCCAGGCCAGGAGAACAATGGGTACATGAGATAGAGATCGGGGAACTGCAGTTAAGTGGAAGCAACAGGGTAAATGATGAAATAAGATGGAATGGTAGGTTGGAGACACATGGCAGAAAGCCATGAATGACAGGCCAAGGAATTTATATTTTCTTTAGTAGTCATTCATTGCACAGTACCTTGCTTATTAAATTCTGGGATTTGAGAGCAAACTCAAAATATTTTTTACTGTATAAAAGGAGGACTTTCTGTTACATGACTAAGAAGATCCAAGGTGTTCATTTAGCTAGTTTTATAATTGTTTACCTTTATCCTCACATTGAGCTTTGGAAAATTTTGAAGGAACATTACTGTAATATGAGAATAACAGCTACCTCGCAGAGTAGGTGTAACAATCAAATGTGATGCATGTTAAATATTTCACAAACCTTGAAGTGATTTTTCAGTGTCAGCTGTTATAAATTAATATTTGAATCATATGCCAATTATAAGGTAGTGCAGGTATCATTATTATTATTACTTGAGCTATATGATAACTATAAGGGAGTAAAAGTATTTTTACTTGGATCATATAAGAACTATAAGGTAGTATAAGTATCATTATTCTCGTTTTATGTCTAAGGAAAGTGAAACTCAGACATTAAGTGACTTGTCCAAGGTCACATAGTGAAGTGGCCAAGAAAGCATTGGAACTCAGGTCTTGCTTATGCCAACTCCACCGTTATTTCTCTTGTTACTGTATTGCCTCTTGAATTCATTGTACCGTTGACTTGTGCTTTGGCAGCAGATCCATTACTACAAAGATCAGTTAACTCCTGATATATCTTGCGACAGGGTATTGTAACTTTTAAACTGAGCATATTTGGTGTTTCTTGCCTATAAATACAAGTGGAAAGCAATGGGCTATGAGGAAGTGAAAAGCTAGCTGAAGGGGGAAGAAATCTTATTACCCACCTTTATTACCTTTTCCTTAATAGATAAAAATTCATGATCCCCTTAAGCAATTTGTCTTAGAATAAAATGAAATAAAAATAAAATGGATAACAAGGTTTTCCTGGCCCTCAAGTGAAAACAAAAGCTGATCCAGAGTTCACAGATTTTGGGCCTTTATTAATTATTCCTTCTGGTGACTCAGAATATTCAAAAAAATACAATTATAGTCTCTTTTAGGAGAGTGATTTTGCCCTTAGTTCATAGGGGACTGGGTGAGAGAGACAGACAGACAGACAGAGACAGAAGTGGGAGAGAGAAGGAACATCTTTCCTTTATCCCCACTGGATTTTGACTCTATTACTGAAACAGTGATAAAAATTATTATAGATCTTTTCCTCTATCATTGCTTTTTTTACTGTACCAGGTTTAGGAAGCTCATTTCATGCTTCTTCTCTAGGCTTTTTGAAAGAAACACGTTAGGAAACCTCTCTTTCTCCTAATTATTTTGAAGGATCTTATTTTGCTTCAGTTTTTACCAGGGCTTGAATAACATCTTAAGACAATATTACAATATGATTTTTCCAAGATGACCATTGGCTCTCTTTGGTGAGGATCCAAATGGAGGAATTATGTTGTTAAAGGAAAACTCACAAACCAAAGATATATTGGATGACTGCATGGAAATGTAGGATTAAAATGTCCATAAAGAGAAGAGAGGAGTGGGCAATGAATAGTCTCAGGGTGATTCTTGTCAAACTGAAAATGTGGATTGTAAAATATCTTCTGTATTCAAAAATTTAACTCTTTTTTGCATTTCAAAGTTCTTCTTAGATATTGGTATAGGTAGCCTGGCCTCTAATTTCATTGGTGTAAGGCAAACCTATTAAAGAACTTTCCATCAAAATAGGTCATCACTTTCTCTGCAGCTTAGAGTCTCAGTTTCCTTGAGCCCTGAGAGGTTAATTGTTTGCCTAGGGTAGGCTCTACTTAAAGTTAAACTTTGTACTGATTTTTTGTTGTTGCTATTTATTTAATTTATTAATTTTATTTGATTGGTCTTAGGATTTTTTTTGTGGTGTGGGGAACTTCTGATGTGGAAATTTCCTCTTTCAATGTAGGTCAGCAACTCATCTGCAATTTATAATTTTGGAGAATTGCTTGGGGCATTCACAGTTTATTCACCTCATGGTGATCATAAACTAGTATGTGTCAGAGGCAAAGCATTTTTTTTTTTTTTGGAGGGGGAAGGCAAGCAGTTGAGGTTAGCTTGCCCCAGGTCACACAGCTAGTAAGTGTCGAGTGTCTGAGGTTGATTTTGAACTCAGGTGTTCCTGACTTCAGGGCTGGTGCTCTATTCACCACACCACCTACTGCCCTAGCCTTCCTTTCCCTCCCTATCATCCAAAATGCAGACACCTTTACAGCCCTACCACCATAAAGTTCAGCTCCACCACATGGAAAGAGAGGCCCTTCTTAGTAGCCACAATCAGCCAATCCACCCCTCCTCAAACAAACCTGAAATCACACTCTGAAATCCCAAAGAATGAATATCTTCTGTGATAAAGAAAGGTAAATAAGCTCTTTTAAATAGTGAATAATATATTATGGTTGCTCAGTACATTCTAATGATTGTGATATTTTTATGTATTTTTTTCATAAATCCCATACATGGAAGTTCTGAATATCATAAAGTCTGCTTTTACATTTTATATATCCTATTTTTTCACTAGAAATCTGTTTTTCCCCATAATACTTGTTCCTTCCCTCATCATGGTTTGAAGTCAGATGGAGGGGGTAACTTATGAATTAATTTTATGTTAACCCCATTTGTCATTGAAAACTATTCTCAATAAAAACAAAACAAATACAAAAAACAAACAAAAACTTCTCCCCCACCTTCACCATCCTAGTTGGTTTTGCTAGGCATTTTCAGTGGTCGCTTTACCTCCTATCTTAGAAATCTCTAGAGTCATTTGTTTGTTTTCTCTCTGCATTTTCACATTACTGAAAATCATGCAGAATTACTAGTGTTAATTTTCATTTACAGAATTTTAGTTAGCTACTCCTGGTAATGAAGGGAGAAAAAAATCCTTGGAGAAAGTACTGATTCTTCCTGAGATCTCCTGTTCCAAGGTAGAGACTGCTGCTTTTTTGGATAGCAATTATAAAGCCCCAGCGTTGAGCCCTGGATGAGACCCTTCCAATTACAGCATCTGTCTCTTTGGCAGAGGTATTAGGTGGCTGATTGGATAGAAAAGTACCCTTGGGTTTTATGTAGTTCTCCTGTTGCAGATGGTAGGCCTTTCCCTCTTTGGCATTGTTACCCTTTTAAAATCCCCATTTCCCCTTGAAAAATGTATCACTAGACAATAGCGATGTCTTGGTAAGATCCTTGTAGGAAGAACTTTTAACGGTGACACATGGTTTGCTTCCAAACCCATATATTATGTGTTTGCAGAATTTATTTTTCTTGACTTTGTATCTGCTTTGCCATTGTTATAACAGTATCATTCATAAAAAGAGACCATTTGGTCATATTTTCTTATGTTTTTGTAGTCACTATTGACAGGTGGATTTTGGCCATCACAATTTTAATTTTCTACAGAATCCTTTAGCTTGAAGTGATCTTGAGAGAGCATCTGGGCCATTCTTTTGTCTTTGGATAACACAGATTTCAGACTAAGCCCCAGACAGATATTTCTTGAAAAGGCAGTCCAATCTTAAGGAAAGAGCATTGAATTTGTAGTCAGAAGATAATCCCAGACCAAACCCCAGCTTTCAGATGGATGGCTCAATGGATAGAACACTGAGCCTGGAGTTAGGAAGACCTGACTTCAAATTTGGCCTCAGACACTTATTAGCTGTGTGACTTTGGGCAATTCACTTAACCTCTGATTGCTGCAATCCACTGGAGAAGGAAATGGCAAACCACTCCAGAATCTTTGCCAAGAAAATCTTATACCAGTTCATAGAGAGTTGGATGTGATTGAACAACCAAACAACAAAAAAAATCTGTGTGATCTTGGGGAATTAAAAAAACAAAACAACAAAAAAAAACCCCACTCTATAAGTGCCTCAGTTTCCTTCTCTGTCAAATGGGTGGAATAAGTTGAATTTCATGACTAACCTCTAAGTTCCCTTCAGCTCTAAGCCTGTGGTCCTAGAATTTATAACTCTGTTCTTCCTCTGGATTAATGGGGAATTTAAATTATTTTATACTGACTTTTTTTTTTAGCTTTATCATATTCTTTGTTCTTTGTCTTTAGTGGAATGGATCTGTTTCCTATGGGTCTCTCGATAGATCCAGTATTCCCTTTAATGGAAACATTGTACTGAGGCACTGTCTTTCTTATGTTCTTAGTGATATTGTCACCATATACCTAATATCGATCCAGTATTCCCTTTAATGGAAACATTG
Source organism: Phalanger gymnotis (assembly GCA_028646595.1). Taxonomy (NCBI): domain Eukaryota; kingdom Metazoa; phylum Chordata; class Mammalia; order Diprotodontia; family Phalangeridae; genus Phalanger; species Phalanger gymnotis. Next base: position 649,412,523 of record CM053622.1, on the reverse strand, counting down.
TACTGAGGCACTGTCTTTCTTATGTTCTTAGTGATATTGTCACCATATACCTAATATCTTTAA
>CM053622.1:649391966-649411960 GCA_028646595.1 Phalanger gymnotis | reverse complement strand
AATGAGATAATACTACTAAGTCATAATCTCTAAACTTTGTGGAAGGAAAAGCTTTCCAAATATAAAAACCTAGGGAAAGAAATAAAAATCATGTAGGAATAAAATGTCATTGTTTTCTTTGTCATCCTGTCTACTGCTAGAGTTTTACTGATGATACTTTGAGCGACTTTACATAAAATGAGCTCATATCCAATAATTTTCAATTTTTGTGAGGGAGGGTTGTGGGGTGGGGGGAACATTTACTTTATCCACATGTGTGATAGTCTTCAGATCTTTAAACTTAAAAGAAGAATAGATCCTTTCTAACTGAACATGACCAAAACGAGGACAAGGATGAGATAATAAGTATAACAGTGATAATAATGATAGTTGAAGCCTAGTGCTTTACATAGACTATATCATTTGATCTTCATAGATTCTTATAGAATGATATTCTAATGACATACATATACATATATGTATGTATTATACATGGGGATACACATATACATACACGTATATGTGTATATACACATTTCTTGAATCCCTTTGCTTCCCTTTTCCAAAGAAAATTTGCTAATATTTCATCCTTCCCTTAAAATAACAGATAGCGTCAACTTTCTAAAAGATTTTTTAAAAAAATTTCTTAGCTGGGTCTTAATCTAAGTTGAAGTTGCATGCGATGACCTCTTTAGTAACCTCAGCCACTTCAACAAGTAGCTTTCTAATCCTAGCTGCTTTAACCAGAGTTTTAGCCATATTCTAGTTACAAATATAGTCATATAAAAATTAAAATGGCATTTAAACAGATAACAGTACTTTAATGCTTACATTTGGTAGTTTCATCACAGTGCACAATACTACACAAAATAATGCTATGGACATAAAATCACAGCATGCTACATGTGGTATTTTTTTCTGAAACATCATTGATTTAGAAGGGATGACAGAGCTCATTTCATTTTTTGCATAGTTCTTAATGTTAAGAAGTTTTTCCTTAAGTTAAATGCAAATCACCTACCCTATAGTATTTAATTTCTTATTTCATGCTTAATTAAAATTGGTTGCCTGATTGATTTGAGGGCATTTGTAAACAATCTGCTATATTGGCTTAATAAAACAGGGTTAACACTAACATTAGGTGAGACAGTTCATTTTTTTAATAGCTTGTATTCCAGTTCCAGCTTGTAAGAAAAGAACTTGTTAGTACAGATTGTTCCAGATTTTAGCACTGATACATAAATATCTTGTCCTTCACCCAAGTTTCACTGCAGAAAGCATCTGTGTGAATTAGTTTTTCCCACATTTATTATGATTTAGCATGTTATCATATATCAGTGACCAACTAATAATCTAATGTGAGTTCTATAAATATTAACACCCGGCAGCTACCAGGAAAATGTTAGATTAAATTCCGCAAATAACATCAGGGATTTTATAGTCAAAGATGACACTTGGGCAATATTTCTTTTGTCTTCAGTGAAATTATTAATATAACAATGTAGTCAGAAGAAGACCATGGGAAGTTATTAAATGTACTTAAATAATACTGACTGTAACTAAAAATTATTATTCATTGGATCATGGATTTTAAACTGGAAGGGACCTTAGAGGCAATTCAGTCCAACCTTCTTATTTTATGTATGAGGAAAAGGAGACAGAGACGTGAAGTGACTTGCTCAATTAATTGAACAGTATCTAAGGTATGTAAGGTAAAATTCCAAATCGAGTGCTCTATTAGTTAGTTAAACCATTCTGCTTCTCTATATTGTGCAGATGTACGTGCATGAAAAAATATATGTCAATGATTTTTCTTTAGAACAGATAGTTTTTCAAATACTTCCATGCTTAAATTCAAGATAGATTTTGATGATTAGGGTGCCAAAATCACACAAAAATCAACTTGAATAAAAATCCCTATGTTTGAAGAAAAATAAATTTCCTTTATGAGAAACCAAGGTGTAATGAAAGGCACATTGACTAGAGTTGGGTGACCTGGGTTCTAGACCCGTCTCTGCCAGAAACAGGTTGTGAACTTGGGCCAATCATTCCAAGTATCTGGCCCATTCAAGGGATTCCTTAGAGGTTCATGTTTGACTAGACCATTTTCATGTCATAGACCCAAGTGGCCATTTGGTGAAGCTCTTAGAAGAATATTGTCTTTAAATATATAAAATAAAATGTATAGAATTACGTAGGAACCCACTTATATTAAAAATAGTTACCAAAATGTTTTAATACAAACAAGTTCATCAACCTCACGTTACAAACCCTTTGACTAGATAAATTTTATGGAGCCATTGGCTCTAATGTTCTGGAAACTTTAAAAGTACCTTCTTTTCTAGATGGGAAACAGTTGCAGATTTACATAATCTGAATTAGGATGGAATGCAATGCACTATACAAATCTTATTTACAACATTCCCAATAAATGACTTTCACTTAAAGATCTCAAGTGAGAAAGAAGCCTATTGCATTCTAAGGCAGCCCAATATGTACCATATGTAGTGTGTGTGTGTGTGTGTATGTATATATGTATGTATATATATAATATGTTTGTGTACATGTGCATATACACATATAATGTAGTACCTATGCACTATAATTATAAGAAATGTCTTTTTTTTTTCTTGCATCTAGCTTAAACATGTTTCTTTGCCACTCTCCCTATGCCTTCTGGTTCTGCCCTCTGAGGCCAAGTGGTGCAATTCTATTATCTTTTTTCATGTGATAATCCTCTATTCTTGAGAAGAAGTGACATTTTCACTTCAAACTTAAGGTCAGAATGATAGAATTTATAGCAGAAAGGCATCTTAGAGATTGTGTATAATGACTCATTCAGGTTATAGGGGAGGAAACTGTCAGGTCCTTCCTAAGGCTACTCTTCAGGCTAAATTTCTTTATTAGCTATAACCAGTCCTTATATGGCATGGCTTCTAGGCCCCCTCACCATTCTTGTCATGCTCCTAAGTAGGGAGATACTGATAAATAAACATTTATAAATATATAAATATAAATAAACATTAACAATTGGATTTCTTTAAAAATAACCACAATACATTTTTATTTTTAATCTACATTATTAATATTTTCCCTAACACTTTCCTAAGTCTAGACAACCAACAAAACAATAAATCAAGCCCTGATATTTAGTTTTTGCTAACTTCTGAAATGTGCTGAAAATTCCAAAGTTGATTCTCATGAGCTGTGACAAGGTGGTTCCTGCACACTGTTTGCTCCTTCATTCACTCTTTAGTAGATAAATATCCTTCCTAAAATGTGGTACATATAGTTGAACAGAGTACTACCTGGTCTAACCAGGTGTCATTTTCTGTGCTATGAAACGTTTACCTGTATTAATGTAGTCAAACTTTGCCTTAACATATTTGGTTGTCATGTCAGAATAAAAAATTAGAAAATCTGAGTTGGAAGGGAACTGAGATGCCATGAAGTCCAAGCCACACTTGAATAAGTATCTCCTTTAAAAAATACTTAGCAGCCACCCCACCTTTTAAGATATTGAATGAACAGAAACACTATTTCTTAAGGCAGATCATTCTATTTTTGGATAGTTTTAATTCTTAGGAAGTTTTGCCTTACACTGAAGTAAGTCAGTCTCTCTATAACTTCCATTCATTGTCCCTAGTTCTGTCCTCTGGAACCAGGTTGAATAAATTTATTTTTTCCCCACAGAAAAGCTTTTGAGATACTTTAAGACAGATATATTTTCAACTTAAGTCTCCACTTCTCCAGGTTTAGCACTCCTGGTTTCTTCAACTGATCATCATAGAGCGTGATCTCCTGCCCTTTCTTCACTCTGGCCACACACTTCTGGACATGAAAGAGTTCATCAATATCCTTTCTCAAATATGGTGCTCAGAACTGAACACAATGCTCCAGATATGTTCTGACCAAGTAGATTGTAGAAGAATTTTCACCTCTGTAGTCCTGGACAGTATGCCTTTTGTAATATAAAAGTTATAATAATGTTTAGGTGTCCATATTACTGTTGACTTACTGAGTTTGCAGGCCACTTAAAGTCCTAGTTCTTTTAAGATTCACTGTGGACTAGTTATACTGTGCACATCTTTTGACTTGTTATTTTAAACTGAAGTTTTAAATATATCTTTACTAAATTTCATCTTCTTAGATTTTGCCAGTGTTCTAGCATGGTGAAATATGTATGTTTTGGATTTAGACGCTTTTAGCCAATGTGTTAACTGTTCCTCCCAGCTTTTTGCCTTTTATTGAGCTAAAAAAAACACCAGAGTTTTCAATGTTTTATGTTTGAAGAATTTTTTGCAATTGTTACCTTTTTGCACATGGTGTGTGTGTGTGTGTGTGTGACTTAATTGATCCAATAAATATTGCGGGCTGTAGTCTTGAAATGGAAAAGTGACTCTGGTAGCACTCTGATGTTGTCCACTGAGCTGAGCCATTTTTATGCCGGATAGTTTTCACTTTTGTCAAATTGTATAGGAATTATATGTGATGGAAGCCATTTCTTCTGTTCTAATTTGGAAGTTGATTATTGGTTTAGGCATTTGTCACATTTTTGTGCCTGGATTTAACTAAAATTAAAAGTGGTAAAAATTAAAAGTGGTAGCTTTATTCAGCATCTTCCCAAATGTAGATTGTTCAGCTCCTTTGGAATAGATGAACACGATTCCATCATGGCAGCTTCTTGGCAAGTTTAGTGAGAACTCTTTAATTCAGACAGGCACTGCAAAGTTGGAAGTTGGTGATGATTCAGACTAGGGCTCTTTTCACAAATAGATTCCTCTTCTTGCCCCTTGGATAATTCCTGCAGTTATGATAGTGTCTTCAGAAATCAGTATGCTTGATATTCTGTTGCCGTGTTTTGATTTACATTCAAATTCTACTGCATTAAAGCTTCATCAAAAAAAATCTTCATTTCATACTAACTTCATTCATTTGGACTATTTTCTTCCATGAGACTAAACCCTGTCTTACATATACTTTGTGTCTTTCTGGAATACTTACGATGATTTACGTTCAATAGCTGCTCAATAAATGTTTGAGTTTAATTATATTCATATAAAGGACATAAAAACTGTACATTATTAATGGCTCCATACTGGTGGTTCCATCCTATCCATGACCTGCTTTCGTGCCTTTTTTGCCTGAAGCACGTTTGCAAGTCACTTTCTTATTCATGTTGACTATACTCTTGAGATTAAGTGTGAATTGTACATCTGAACCTTAAGGTCACAGTGGTAGGATTTTTAACTAAACGTGATATTGGAGAAAATCCAGAACAGGGTTGATTTTGCCTTTTGATGTCATAGACCCCATGGGTGGTCCTATGAAACTGGACCCATTATAAAATCATGGTTTAAATGAATAAAATACATAGGATTACAACAGAAACTATATTAAAATGGAAATGTAATTTCTTCCCATACAAGTTCAGAGACCTATTGGTTATCTCTAGACCTCAGGTTAAGAAATCTTGTAACTAGCTCAACTCCCTTTGGGTTACTTGCAGGGAAATTATGACTGTGAGAGGTATTGATTTGTCTAATATTGCACAGAAGCAGTATGACGTAACGGATAGGGTAATGGTCTGGGATTTAGGAACACGTGGTTTCAAATCATACTTTGCTGGATGACATGGAGAAAGTTACTTAATTGCCCTGTGCTATGGGTTCCTGACCTATAACCTGAGAAAAATGGACTCATTGGCTTCTAAAGTCTAAATCTGTAATGCTGTGATCTTAAATAGCAGAGCCAGGATTCAAATTTAGGTAATCTGACTTGAAATGTAATACTGTTTTCCCTATGCTTGTGTGTTCAACAATTGAACTTGAAAAATTTCCTCATAAATCTCTCCGCTCTTAATTTAATCACATCACCATTCTTTCAATTATCCAGGCTAAAAATTTTGTGTCACCTTTGTGTCCTTCCACCTCCCATATGCAATCAATTGCTTAATAATTCTTCTGCCTCAGCATTTTTGGAATCCTTGTCTTTCTCAGTGTTCCCATAGCTGCTATCCTAGTCTAGGCTCTCATCACATCTCATCATCATCATCATCATCATCATCACCACATACATTGATTATTGATCGACACTTGATGATGATATCCCTGCCTCCACTTTTTTTCTTGCCTTAACCTTATCTGACACACTGCTGCCAAAGTAATCTACTTAATGTACTGTTCTGATCATTTGACTCAAAAATCTTTAATGGCTTTTTCCTAAAAAATAAAGTCTAATTCCCTTAGGCTGGGATTAAAAACCCCTATAACTTACCTTCAGATTTTGCTTTAAAGCAGATCTTCTTATCATGGAATCTGTGAACTTAAAAATAAAAAAAAGATAGCTATATTTATTTATAAATGGCATCCTTTGCAATCCTATGAATTTTATTTTATGTATTTAAGAATATTATTCTGAGACCCTATAAAAGGGTCCATGGCACAAAACAAACAAAAAGATAAGGATGCCTGCTTTAAAGTCTCATCATATTTATTCCTCCTGTTTAAATACTCTATGGTATGCCCAATTGGACTTCTTAACATTCACCAAATTTTTTTTCTTTTTTTCTCCTGTCTCTGCGCTTTTGTTTCTGCATTCTCCTCTGCTAGGAATTATTAAAATTATATAAATTAGAAACAAAACAGGAATTTGCTTATTAAAATATTCCCCTTATATCAAAGTGCAGCTCCAATGTCACTTCCTTTATGAAGATTTCCTAATACTGTCCCATGATCAGCCCCACTCCCACCCCCATGCAGCTAGAAGACTCCCTCTCTTTTTTACCTCTCCTCCACACATATCAGATGCCAATTTTTTATTTTGGTATTTGTGAACATTTCTTATTTCTGCTCCAAGACTATAAATTATTCTTAGGGCATGGACTATGTTTTATCCATCTCCATATAGCCAGTGCCCAGCACAGTGCCATGTATATAATAAACACTTTATACATTTTTACCAAATGAAAGATCCTACCTTTTCTGGCTTAGAATCTCTGCCCGTTTTCCTACATAATCTTTGATGGCTTATCAAAATGACATCTCATAGAAAGTCAGTTTTCCAAAATCTTCTTTACTACTTTGAAAGATCACTGGTTTAATCAGTATGACCTTTCCTCCCTCACTGTACTCTAAGCCCCTCCGCATGTTGGTAGTTTCCCAAATTTTTATGGTCACAAAAATATTCAACTAGTAGTCAAGCTTGTGGTGATGAGTCTCTCAAACTCTGCATGGTAATCCTGAGATAACTGACCAGTGAGTGACAGACACACAGTCCAACACTGGGTCTGTGCTCAAATCATTCCACAGTGTGCCACAACTCCAAGCTCATTATGTACCCTTCAAACTCAAGACACGAGGTAGTATCAGAGTAAAGATTTAATGGAGGTTTCATAATCTCATCATTACAGTTTTGAAATGTCAAAAATTACTTTAGCATATAGTAGTCACAATGGACAGCAGTAAATGAAGGGCCATTCTGGTAGACTGTTGATAAAATAAAACATTTTGTTTGCAGTCCAATTTTTAAAACCTACATTTGGGATATAAACATTTTTTGGATTAAAAAAATCTAATAGCTGTAACATTGTTACAAAATAAATTCTTTCCAGTCTGGAATAAGACATAACTGATTTGTAAATAAAGTGGTCACTGAGCAGGACTAATCTAGACATATTTGAATGTCACAGAAAATCTGTGAGGTTTCCTCCCTTCCATTTTTGGCTCATTTTAAGAACAGCAACTAAGCAAAGCTGCTGATTCTGTATTTGTGAGCAGCAGAGTGGTATAATAAGTGAAATGAGTCTTTTTGGAGGAAGATATAGCATTGAGACAGCTGGCTGAGACTATTCCCTTATCAGAAATAGTGCTGCAAGTCTATGGAATGTGGGAAGAACAGCTTAAAATGCATTTTTTTTCTGTAAAAGTATATTATTTTCCCTGTTTCTATTCCATTCCTTTCCCCCTGAGCCTCTCACACATGCACATGAGGCTTTCATCTTCCAGAGAGGGTAAAGAATTGGTTAAGGAGAGGCAAGACCAACTACTTAAATGTATTTTGGAAGCTTAGTTTCAGTCTCTGCTATTTTGATGGCATTGCTACAAAATGTTATGCTTAGCTTGGCAGAAATACTTAGAATCACAGATTCATTAAGGCAGCTGTATGTTGAATAATTCTAAGGTTCCTTAGTTTCAAACATTTTATAAGTTGGAGCTTGGGGATTTTGATTTTCTTTCTTCCCCATTTAAGCAGAGTGCAATGCTTGTAGGTATTTTTGTCATTAATTCAGCTAAGCTCCTTAAATTTTATACAGGGCTTAGAGAGTTGGGCATCTCAGAGAATCTCAAAACTGGTATTCTTTTTTTTTTGGCGGGGGCATTCAGGCGGAATATCTGTGAGTAACATAGTTGAGAATCCTCATCTCATAGAGTACAGTTGTGAACACTTCCAAGGAAACATAAGATAAGAGTTTGCAGTCAATTATGGAAATAAGATAAATGCATATATAAATGCATGATAATATAGAATACAGCAATGTTAAAAAATGTAGATAATCATTGTGAGTGATCTGTAAGTGCTAGAAGGTGCTGACGGGATTGAGGTGACCAGTGTTCAGAGGCACAAATTTGGGGAGCCTCTTTTGTTGACATTGGGAGAGAGGAGAATTAGGCAATACCTTCATTACATTAACCACTTAAATTCTTACCACTTAGGAGGATAGTCTAACCAGTTTAGAACATAGTTCTAAGTAACTACTTCTCATGTAATAGCTCTGACAACCATCATCCATTATTTCTTTAAGTCATTATAACATGATTTGAAATTCATATTCTACATTCTTCATCTTGATTCTGCCATTTAGTTTTGCCCGCAGGGGCCTTTCACAACAACAACAACTAAAAAACATGTTTCATGATATAAGCAAATAAAATAGTTGATTTCAAATTCTCTGACTTGCTGACTCAGGAACAGATGGTGTGTCCCTTTCTTTCTTATTAAATGTCCTATTTAGAATGTTCATGCCTGCATCCAACCCAGTTAGTACTTCAACTGATGAGAGCTCAAGTGTAACTCCAAGAGTGCTATCAAAATGTTTCTTGAACCGATAACTCATTGTTTGTCTCCTGACACAAGGGTAAAGTGACTAAAGCAGTAGGATTGGTTTTCTTTTTTGTTAGGAAGCTATATTCAGTAACTACACTTATTTCGTGATGTTTTAGAATAGATTATCTAGTCTGGGACTCTTTGTGTAAATGCTGATTGCCCCTGGAACTAACCTTATATCCCAGAATATCCCAGAAGTTCTTTGGACGGGGAAAGAACCTCGGCTGTCCCAGAATAGAACTAAGCCCAAGCTCTAATGTTTGATTTAGGTGCTTTTTGTTCTGATGGGCTGTCTTAGCCCATATATTGCTGATCTTGCCCCTTCTCCCCTGCACCCCGAAAAATCTGACTTGTGTTGTTTGGTCCTAGTGTAACGGGAACATGAATGAATAAATCATCATAGTATAAGAATCTTGTGAACCGTAAGCCTGGTTACACAGAGGAGTAAACAGTGTTCTCATCTTCTCAGTAATAAGTCAGATGTGGCATCTGAAGTTAACGGTTACACTTTCTCCAGATGAGCCAGGACCTAGGCTCCAAGGAAGAGAAGACTATTTGCCTAGCAAGTACAGGGCATTGTCATCTCAGAGGAGGGGAAGCATCCTGTAGACCCTAGCAATATTGGGCCTGCTCAAGGAGATTTGGGGGCCCATTGAAATGGATTAAAAAGCTGTAGCCAACATCACCTGGACAAGACAAAGGGGAAGGGATAGAGTACCCTGGTGAGTTCAGTGGGAAGGAAATCCATATTCTAGGGGATACAATTATGTTTCCTATATGATTGTCCCCTTGGTAGCAAAATCCCCAACAATGAATACATCTGAGTTAATGAAATTGTTAGTGATGTAGATTGACAGTAGATTCTTTTCTAGTCATCGTGCAAAACAAACATTCAAGAGCAGCCTTGAAACGAAAGGTTGATCTTAGAGATGGCCTACACCAGAAAGAGATCAGAAGACATGACTAGAAAGATCGTCTTTTCCTCGCTTAGGAGTGACACCTTTCTTCTTGTGTAGGTCACTATTTGGGGTACTGTTTTTCCTTGGTTGTGGCGTCTCCTGAGAGTCTAGGCTAGTGTGAGATCAGTGATTTCACTGATTTCACTCAGGTTTTTGTTTTGTATTGGTTTTTTTTAGGGTGTTTTTTAAAATAAGTGTAGTTTTTTCCCATTACTAACTTTCTGTTCCTCAGGTCAGAGGAACCTGAGAAAATGGTGCTCTGATGCTGTTGGTTATGTTGGACAGCTATCAGGATATCTCGGTCTCTTACCTTCCTGATCACCTGCTTTCTTTGTATAGAGGGAAGAGGGATTTTATTGCTCTCCCCTCTTCCTTTCCAGGTTAGTTGATATCACTGTTGTTGATGTAGCAACATGTTGCTAAGATGTCATCTCTCTATGAACATTTTTGAGTCAGAAGGGACAAAGTGATCTGAGCTGAAAACAGGCCAGGCCTCTGAATACCGTAGTTGAGCTTGGTAGCAGTTTATCAGTTTCAGAGATTCTAGGCTTTGGGGCCATCAGTTGGGGAAGAGGGAATTGTTCTTGGGATTAGAAGTAGAGTGTTTTTCATCCTCAAAGCCAGGATGCTTTGAAGTGTAGAAATGCTTCAACAGAAGGTAAAACTTCATCCAGCAGAAAACAGAGATGCACTTTCCAGACACACAGGGATACTTATTTGAGGAAGGAAGCAGCTCCTGGGAGAGAAGGGAGCCACCTAGATAATCAAGAGAAACTGAGAAAGTGACAATTCAGAGTCAGGCTGTGGAGAGGTAACTCATTTACAACCTGCCCAGCAGATACATTTTACCCAGTGGGGTTCTGTGAAAACTTTATGAAGAGAAGGACATTGGGGTCTTGTACTATAGCTGTGAATTGCTTCAGCCACATGTATGCAGTATTGCCATTGTGTACTTATTTTTTTGTATGCTTCCTGCAAAATCTTTCTGTATTTGTGGGAGAGTGTGCCCCAGGTTTGCATTGGGTAGATTTTCTATTGTTCTTATTATGCCACATTAAAAAAATGTCTTTGCTAAGAATCAGTTTTGCCGATTTGCTGATTGTTAGAGGAATCACACCCATGGGGTTTCATGAGCTATATTTTAGAAGTTGTTACCTACACAGCACCCATAAAAAGGAAAATATCAACTTTCCAGAGAACCAGTCCATAAATGAAAGTACAAATTTGGTGAGTTATCCCAAAGGAGCTATTATATTTACAAATCTTGAAATAGATATATTTGCTAAAAGTAGAGATTTTTTTATACTCATCTTTTTCAGTATACTATGTTACGCAAATACTTGTTTTATTCAATAAATTAAAAATAAAAATTTTAAAAAGAGTTGACAGACTAGGGAGAACCAGGAACTTATTTTTGGGGGGAAGAAATTATGATAGACCATGAAGTGCCAATGTCAAGAAGGAACCCAATAGCTATTTTTTTTCTTTTCATTCTTGAACACGTATATTTACACACATTTACATATGTACACAGTGCACATATATGCATGCATACATACATGCATACGTATATATGTATGTGTGTGTCTCAACATAATGCACTGACAAGAGCCGTGAACTTCTAGTTTCAGGTTTTGTGTTCAAACTCTAGCTCTGATATGTCCTTACTACCTGTGTAGCCTAGAACAAACCTCTTACCTTCTGAGCCTTGATATCTTCATTGAGAAAATGAGAGTAGGACAATAAAACCTTCAAGGGCACTTCCAGCGATAGATTTATAATCCTGTGTTCCTAAAACTTGATAGGAATTCCAATGTGTAACATACTCTTGCCACTATCAAATAAGATTACACAATAATTGATATTTAGACCTCCAATAAAGTCAGACAGTCAAAGCTGGAAAGACCCCTGGGGGTCATCTGGTTCAACTTCTACATTTCGTAGAGGAGAAAGGTGAGGCCCCAAAAGGGGAAGCAGATTAAGGTCATCTAGCTCTTTATTGTTGAGTTAGGACAAGAACTTCGTTCTCCTCCTTCCAAGTCTAGCACTTTTTCCATTATGTCCTAAAAAGCGTCCTGTGTAAAGGTAATAATCAAATGGCATAATGAGCTTAATTTTGCTTAAATCAAAGTTGTAGAAGCTCATCTTTATTTTCAATTTATCACTTCATGTGAAATAGCTTTAGCATGAATGGTATTATTTCAATTGCTTTTTAATTCTAGGCTCTAATGAAATATTATTATTGAGAGAATGTAGAACTCAGAGTGTTGGGTAAAGGAAAGATTTTCTAAAATGCCTCATCTTTTCCTCTATTTTCTAGGTCAATAATTGATATGCTTGGGCAACTTTGGAGACTCAGCTACTCAGGAACCTAGGAAAGACATTGAATTGTCATTTAATGAGGAGCTTTGAGCAGGCCATTCGTCCTTTACGCTGAGAGAACATAGCACAAGAAAAGAATAGATGTATACCTGAATAATTCTTGCAGAAGCCCTTTAAAATCTTTGTCATTAGACAAAAGCATATTACTGTGCCAGTAAATGCTGACTCAACCCATACTCTTACTCAAGTTTTAAGTTCAAGCTACGGAAGGAACCCCCACTCAAGAGCTGCTCTATATTAAGGTTATTTATGTTCAGGCCTACTCAGCAAGAACGTGTGTATTTGGTGCCACATCATCTCTGGTTCCTGGATATTCTGAATATGCAGAGGTTTACTCCTAATCAGAGGTAGAGGGAAGTGTCGGAACATTCTTTGAGTGTTTCAGAGATAGGATTCTTGGTGTTAATGTTCACATGCAGTCCCCCAGTTTTGTGATTTTTTTCTTTGCGTTGATTCAACTCAGGAACCCATTGAGTGAGGCGAGGCAGTAGACTGGTGTAATAGGCAGACTTTTAGAGAGTTTCTAATTTCTCTACACATTTTCCCGTGTGTGTGTGTGTGTGTGTGTGTGTGTGTGTGTGTGTGTGTGTGTATGAATATGACGGAACACTTGAACATAATATACAGCTACAATTTCTCTCCTGAACTCTAGGTAAGACTACCAGTGATCACCACTTGGATGTTCTATGGACATCTCAAACTCAACTTATTGAGGCAACTAGGTGGTACAGTGGGTAGAATTCTGGGCCTGGAGTGAGGAAGACCTGAGTCCAAACCTTGCCTCAGAGACCTACTAGCTATGTGATCTTGGAAAAATTCACTTCATCATTGTTTGTCTTGGCTTCCTCAACTATAGAATAGGAATAATAGCAGCACTTATATTGCAGGATCAAAGGAGATAATATTTGTAAAGGGCCAAACTCAGCGCCTGGCATGTAGTAGGTATTAAATAAATACTTCACCTTCCCCTTTTCCAAAACAGAAATATAGTAGTCTTCTCCAAAATCCGTCCTCCAGACTTGTCTATTTCTATTGAGGGTACAATTAACTATTCTTCTGGCTACACAGGAGTCATCCATGACTCTTCCTTCTCTCCCTTACCATCTGTGTTACAATCAGTTGCCAAATCATAATGAGACTGCTGTGATAATCTCTCAAATCTGTTCCTTTCTCTCCCCTCACACAACCTCTACTCTGATTACAGGACAGTCAATCAACAACTGGGGAGTCAGTCAATAAGTATTTATTAAGCAAAGAAAATTAGAGGACAGTTCTTGTCCTTGGAGCTCACAATCTAGTGAGAGAGACAACAATGCAAACAACTATATTCAAGCAAGAAATATAGACATATAGAAATAATTAACAGTGAGAAGGCATTAGATTATCACTTAATTGGCACTATGTGTCAGGAACTGTCACCTATCATAGATCTTGTCATTTCTTCTCATTCCCATAGACTCTGAGGTCCTTGAGAGCAGAGACTACCTTTTATCTTTTTTTTTGTATCCCTAAAGTGTACCACAGGGTGTGGTGCTTAATAAATGTTAGTTGATTCCTACCCTATACTATTGCAACACCTTCTTTCATTGGTCTCTCTCCTTCTGATCTCTGCTCTCCATTGTATTCTCTCCATAAATGAAAAATTCATATTTGTAAACATAACTGACCATTTCATTATTACTTAGTGGTTCCCTTGTTGCTTCTTGAATAAAATATAATGTACAGCCTTCCACAATATGGGACCTGCCTGCCCTTCCAGTCCTATTTTATGTCACTTCCCTTCGCTCTTCAGTTAAACTGACTTACCAGATATTCTCTGTGAAGAGCATCCTGTCTCTACTCTCCACGTCCTTACACAGAAACTTGGTTCTCCTTGTCCTGAATGTGCTTCTTCCTTCCCTTTTGATGTCATTTTGTATAACTGTATATCCTTTTGTACTTATCTGTAATGTCGCATTCTTCTAATATGATAGACTGTGAGTCCTTGCTTAGTTTTTGTCTTTGTAATCTCAGTGCCTGACATAGAGCCTTACTGTTGGTGTGGGCCCTTAACTATTGCTGCTGAATAAGCTGCCTCAGCAACAGTTAGTTCTAAACCAATCAGCCTTTAGCATTGCAAGGTAAGGAAAAAGCTTTTTGGAGTATTCTAGTCATAGGCAAGTGTTATAGAGTCTATAATGGATCTCCCAAACAGAGGATGCTCTACTTAAGTTACAAATTAGTCAATTAGGGTGTGAACTTATCAGTCAGTTAGGCCACAGAAATATAGCCTCTCTCACTTCAGTTAGGGTAGTCACTGTTTTGGGCATCAGCTGTCTTTGGATGGTAGTTTTTTCTGGACTAGATAGAGGATACAAGCATAAGAAAGAAACAATTCCAGGAAGTGACAAGGTAGGTGCCTAGGAGTGTGGACGTGCCAAGTCATGGAACATAGAGTGTTGAAAATAAGCTTTGTGGTTAAATTAAGCTATAATGTCTATGTTCCCGAACTGCTACAGTATGTGAATTCCCTCAGAAGTTAAGGTTATATGGAACTGGTTTTTGTTTCATCTGTAAAATTAAGGTTTTTAAAGTAATGGTGCTTAGCCTTCACTACTTGCAGTATCCTAATGCCGAATTTTATGAAATCTTTCCCTTTCCTACATGATTATTCTTGCCACTTAGCCAAATGAGTCTCTTTCCATTCTGAGCCATTTCCTTTTATAGACACTGTTTTCACATCCCTTATTCAGGCAGTAATGTGTTTTAATAGTTCTTCCTGTAATATGCTTTCCAACTTAATAAATTACTGTTTCATAACAGAATATGGTATGAAAATAAAACTAAATTTCAATGGTAATTTACCTACAGGGATAATGTTTAGGTTAAATGTAGCCTCAGAGAAGAATGGAACTGTTTTAAGGGACATTTGAGGTCATCCAACAAAAAAAAAATAAGCAGAAGGGAATCTCAGTTGAAATAGATATAAATCATTTTTTTTTAAATTTTGTGAAGATAATTCTCTGAATTCTAAGACTTACTGGGACTGCAGAGTAAAAGCTCTGACAGATTTTGCTAAGCTGAAAAGACCTCAAGTAGGGCCCCAGTGATAGGCAGGCATCTTAAGAATAATTTTGCTAAATTTGGAAAGTCTCATCATAGCGAAGTTGGCCATTAAGTAATGAGTTTATTTTTTGGCCATATCAAGCACATGAAGCTGTCTAAAAGACTTGGATGGGATCTGATCTGGATTAGTGTAGGAAAGGGCCCACACAGATGATATCAGTAGTCATCTTAAAGTAATTAATGTCATAGATACAAATTTCAGTGCTATTATCCTGTCTTATGATGCAGCCTGTTCAACCACTAAGTTGACATTTTATCATCTTAAGTATATGTAAAATCTTATTGTAGCTTTTTCTAAAACGTTGCTGGAGTGCTTATTCATGGATTTGTAATACCTTGATTCTACTAAGATAATTATTTGATAAGAATCTATTTTGAATGAGTTTCAAGTAATCTATAGTATCTCAGCCACTGTTTATAACTTAATTAAAAAAAATCTTGGTCACTTTACTTTTTTTCAGTGGCTTTCAAAGAGCTTTAGGGTAGATTTAATAAATTCCATTAGGATAAAGTAGATTAAATTCATTTCAGCTCAATACCTATTTCACCATGTCATCATTGCAATAATTTTTATTGCTGTTGTTATATAGTTTAGTTTTCATATAATTAGGAATACTCTGTTATGTAACCAAAAAAATTATGATTTTTCTGTAGTTTTTCTTAGGATGTATTGAAGAGAGGGAACATTCTATAGCTTAAATACACCGTTGTATGCGACATGATTTCATTGTTCTGGGTACTCCCGCCACTGTTACAAATCACAGACTTTCTACACTTAACTCTTTATGTGCCTTGCCTCAAATCTTCCTTAGATGATTCACCCAATGTGAATTTCTTGGGTATTACAAAGTACCACTTGTACCATCCAACTGAGGTCTCTCATTTTCATTTCATGATAGTTGCACGTGGTTTTCTGATCATACATTACTTACTCAATCAGTATGCATTTATTATATCTGAACTACATGTCAGGCATATCCTTTGTCTTATTATTGGTAATATTTTGAAGTTTATTGCCCTTTTTCATTAATTTTATTTCTAATTCCTCTGAGTTCGTTGCTCACTTAATTTAGCTTTATAATATGACTGTAAAGTATTGATGTTAAGGAGCTGAGTTTTACATCATTGAGTAGTTTGGAAGCACTGAAAACCTGTGCATAATTTCTTAAAAGCAACCTAGTCTGATCTTAGACTACACAGTTCTGGTCTTACCTCTTTTCCAGTTGTGTCATTGTTCGGTCATTTCAGTCATGTCCAATTCTTTGTGACCTTATTTTGGGGTTTTCTTGCAAAGATACTGGCATGGTTTGCCATTTCCTTTTCCAGCTCATTTTACAGAGGAGGAAACTGAGGCCAGCAGGCCACATAGCTAGAAAGTATCTGAGGCTGGATTTGAACTCAGGAAGATGAGTCGTTATGACTCTAGGCCTAGAACTTTATCCACTGCACCACCTATCTGCCCTCTTTCCAATTGTAGTGCATTTCTAAGATATATGTGTATACACACACACACACACACACACATACATACATATATATATCCATAGCTACATCTACAGCTGTATCTGTGCCTATATCTATGTCTAAACAGAGATATAGATATTTGCATTTATGTTTATGTAGATATGTATGTATGTGTATATAGGTACAGACCTTTTAAGTGGATGATGAAATTTTTAGATGTTAGTACCAGTATTAGAGCACAATTATAATCATGCGTTACAGGGCAAATTATATTTTAGCCCCGAAATTAAGAAAATTAAAATATTATTTTAGGTCTTTTTTCCCAATCTTCAGTCTGACTAAGTCTTTTATCAAGGATATAAAATCATCACTCTTCATCTCATTCTCTTTCCTTAACTCAGTTTTAATTTTAAATTCAGAAGTCTACTTCTTTTCACCAACATTTTTCTTTAAAAAATTGAATAGAAAATTCATGTTCATGGAATCTACCTAGGTAGATTTCCATTCCAAAACTGCACCTGGAAAATACCATACTTGATTGTATGTGTTGGCTTATGAAAAAAAAATTTTTTTCTCTCTCTTTCTGCAATATTTGTGAAGATAATGTTATTTTTTGTGTTTTGAAAGTTTTGTTCTGTTTTGATGATTGGCAGTGCTGTTAGACTTGTTTCTGAGCTTTTTTCTTTTGCATTTTGGTATTTTCTGGTAACGTTTGTTTTTAGAGCATTAGGAGATAAGTAAAGTATAGACTAAGAAATGGAAATGGTCTTGAATCTGGGAATCATGAGACTTGAATTCTAATTCCAAAGCTGCTACCAAGTTGCTGAGTGACCTTATGCAAGTCATTTCAACTCTAAGCCTGTTTCTGTATATGTAAAATTAATAGTTTAGATTTAAGATCCCTTCCAGGTCTGAAAATCTGTGACCATATTTATAAGGATATGACAAAGCATATCTTTTGGAAACCTCATTTAAATTAATCATTTCATTTTCCACTGTAGGCAGCAACTCTAATGAAGTAAATCGTTACATTTTCTTCCTTTTTTTCTCTTTAATTTTAAGACTTTAAAAGGTTTTAGAAATTATTATTAACTCAAAGTTATTTGCTGTACATCTGTGGAGTTTCAGGTATGGCAGAAGTATATTTGTGGGATGAAGAAATAAGTAAAATCCTATTGCTGACTTTAAGGATCTTATAGAATTGTAAGGGAGAGGCCAAGTACTGAAATAACTCTATTAGAAGGTAGAAAGTGGTTCACACAGTAAGGGAGGTATAAAGGAGATCCAAAAAAGTATTCAACATCTTTCCCTCAAAACTGGGACACCTCTTCCTTAGTTCTCTTGATAACATCACTATTCTTTCTGTTATTGAGGTTCAAAATTTTGAAGGCATAATTTGACTGTTCTTTCTCTCTCTTCTATCGTATCCAATCAGCTGTCAAGCCATTATAATTGTACTTTTATGTTTCCTCCATTTTTTCTTCCTTTCCATTCCAGTGCCCAATACTTTTGTTCAGATCTTGATCATCTCTCACCTGGGTTACTGTAAAAAGCTCCTGTTATCCTGCTTCTTTTCCCTCTGAAATACATTTTTACCTTATACTACTTTCGTCAGTTCTTTGTTATAGACAAAATAGACTGTCAGTTGTTTCTAGTGCTCATTCTGTCCTCTTCTACCTCTGTAAATCTGCAAAGCTTGGCAAAAGTATTTTCCAGGTATTTTTGTTGAAATCTTTCCCTTCCATTTTTTATCACAACAATAACAACAACAACAAATGGAAAAAAGGACAATCTCAGAGAAATCTATAAAGAATTACACAAACTGTTAAAGACTGAAGTGAGAAGACTAATATATAAAGTTAACTATGTAAAAAGAAAAAAAAATAAAAGATTTAATAGATTGATCGTCATATTGCTCAACCATGATTCCAGATAATTAAGCATGTTAATTCACCTCCTGAGAGAAAGAGGTGATGGACTCAAGATACAGAATTAGATATATTTATGGATATGATCAATGAGGTATTTTGTTTTGCTTGATTACAAATTTGTTACACAAGTGACAAATCTTCCCTTCTGTCCTTTGTTGTCTTCTCCTCTCCACTTTTCCCCCTTTCTCTTGTTTTTTTTTAATCTTTCCGTGGGAGAAGGAGGCTAGTTTGATAGGGCTTGCAAATAACCAAATATGAGAACAGAAGCCCAGAAGAATCACTGACAAGAAGGATAGCTTTGAAAGTTACATGTTCAATTTATTGTATTCTTAAAAAGAAAACAATCTGAACGAATGAACTAATAAATGCAAAACCAATAACACCAAGCCTTTTAAGCCTCTTTTCTGCTCAATGCAGCTTACACACTTTAAAAACCACTCTCCTCATAATAGATTCATTGTTTTATGTTTTATATACAATTTCCTCTTTCTATTTTACAATGTCTATAGGAATGCTTGTTATCTTTGGCATTTGTTAAGTTCTGAATTTTTAAAAAGAAAAAAAAGAAATCATTCAATTTATGTGTGCTTCAGCTCTGATACCAATTGTAAGGGCTAGCAAAGTGGGACTTTTTGTTGTCTTTTGTTTTAGAGTGCTTCTCATCACTAAGACAATCAAATACCTTTGATTGAGTCTTGTCTTTTTTTGTAGAAAGGACCACACACTTTTGGTAATTAGATCACAAGAGGTATGAAACCTTCCAGAGGTATGAAGCACTCTTATCCTGAAGATATGTATATATACTCTGAGGTTACATGTCGTCTGAGGCTCATTCATTGGAAGAGTGTTGGTGTGGAGACTCGTGGTAGCTGTTAAGGAGCCCTCTGGCTTTGAAAACACAGACATTGGTGCTTTTCTCTTTGGTAACTATGTATGTATAGCTTTGGTCAGACAGCTAGAAGCATATCTTTTGATTTATGTTATTTTGCCCTGTTTATAATTTCTGCTTGTATTTTCTCTGAAGTTCAGGGTGCTGTCTTTTTGAAGTTCAGGGTGCTGTCTTTTTCCC
>CM053622.1:649366889-649382390 GCA_028646595.1 Phalanger gymnotis | reverse complement strand
TACATACACATACATACATATACAGCCTGGAGTGGTGAAGGAATGTACCATATCATTGTGTTAGTTTATTAAGATAGAATTCAGTTACATGGATCTGGGCCCAGATTCATCCTGGAGAAAAAGGCATTATAGTAGGGGTCTGGAAAAGAAGGGTTTCTTCTTTATTAAGTACCTGTTTAATTTGAAGCTAACAAATTATCATTAAAATTATTTTTTAATCAATGAAATCCATCTTTTTCTTCCCATTACCTAACTTCCTGCGCCCACAACTGAGAAAGAAGGACAATCAAAACCCCAGGAAACTAACAGAATATTAAGAGGACCTTTCTGCTGTTCTGGGTTGGAAGCTTTTATTTTAAATTCGTGTATTTATTTATCAGATGATTCCAGTCCTGAAGCATAATGTGACAATACAGCTTGGAATGTTTGTTGAAGTTAGGGAAGTTTATCTGTCTGGTTTGGTGGAGGAGAAGGATGATGATGAATATGATAACTTATTTATAAAACATGTTAATATTTTGCAACAATTTTTATAAATTTGTTATTTTATCTTTACAAAAACCAGGGACGTAGGTGCTATTATTTACTCATTTAACAGATAAAGAGTACTGAGGCTGACAGATGTTAAGTGACTTACTCAGGATCACAAAGATAATATCTGAGGCAAGATTTGATCAAATATTCCTGACTTCAGATCCACCTCTCTGTCCAGTGTGCCACTTATACTCAGTGGAATCATAGTTACGGGGGACATGAACAACAACAGTGCAGGACAGAGGGAAAGTTTCTACCATGGTCACATTCATCTACAACCAAATAGAATCACAAATTGTTAGAGCTACAAAAGATCTTAGAAATCATCTAGTTAAAATTATTAGTAAGTATTCTTATTTCTCTAGTGCATTAAGGTCTTCAAACTTTTCCCATAACAACTTTATGAGATTTATAATGCAGGTATTTTTCACCCCACTCTACAGACGCTCAGAATGGAGAAATGACTTGCTTCTTTAGGGTCGTCACCATTTTCCTAAAGAGGTGATACAGGAGTGTGATGTCTGGGACCATGACATCACCTCTTAACTTCTACATTTTACCCCCCACCCCAACCCTAGACCACCTCAGACACTTCTACTGTTCCCTTCCTGTCTGGAAAGCATAATAAGTATCACTTGGGCTGGGAACACCTTAATAATTTCTTCTTGCTCCCTCTTTTTCCAGATGAGCAAATTGAAGCCCAGCAATGTTAATTGACATTATCAGGATTAAAAACCAGGACTCCTTACTCTTTGTCTAGTGCTCTTTCCATTTCACTTCCATACAGCTGAGCAAATATTTATTATCTGTCTACTCTCTCAAGGATATGAACTGGCATTGGAAGCACAAGGACAACAAACAGTCTTACCACTGGTACCGATTTTAAGGTACAGAAAAGGTTGGGGGAGTATGTAGGTAAATAAGGATGAAGAAGCAATTTACATATCCTTAAATTACATTTGAATCATGTATCAGTATGCCAGAATTTCTTATTATATTCTTTTTAATTGTCAAAAATCTCTAGAGAAAGAACATCTTTACATTTCTGAAATTGCATTATACTTTATGTAACAAAAGGTACTTGAAATATCTGATTGGTTTTCAACTCTGGCAGACAGTTCTGTAAGGAAATGAATAGGTATTTTATGTTAATTCTTATTATCATATTGAATTAATCTCCTAGCCCAATAGAAGAGAGAGAATTATAAAGTGAATATAAAAAATGCTACCGTTAAATAAGAATGCTATTAGAAATTAGATTTTTAACCTGTACCACTGGGAGATAAGTATAAGTCCTATTCTCACTAAGACTTACTTGCAGTTTTAGAGATACCTTAACATTTTATCACCAGCAAAGACCGCCCCCCCCCAACCAAAATAAAAAGTATGATTATATACTGTCAGGAATTAAAAAAGTAGAATGGTGTCTTAATGCTTTATTTTTAAATGGCATTGTAAATAACCAGTTATTCAATCTCTAAATATTTCCCAGAATTTTTTGTGCTATAAAACTCTTCCAGAAATCTATCCTCTTGATTTTCACACACAGGTGCATGGAAAATTTCAAGTCTAAATTGAAACCTTTCAGTAGAGAAATGAGCTAAATTTGATTGTTGGTTTAGAACAGTGCAATCCTAGTACACACACACACATCCCATCATACTTGTGTGTGTATATCACATATATGTGTGTACACATTTATATACACATATACATACATATATATGTAAGAAATACCCTATGTTATGAGCACTTTTAAAATACTAATTTTAATTCATCAAGATACCTCATTTACCAATTTGAGCCATGCTAGAAATTACAGGATTTTGCTTATGCTTTTTGAAGAAGTTTACAACTACATCGTATAGTACACTGGTCATATGTCAAAATATATATTGAACGTAAGTAAACTTTTTTTCAGAATTTCCATTTGTAGAGAACAGTGTGAATTTTGTTTTTCTCTGCCTAGACTGTCTGAGGCTAATAATTACAAGGCCCAGGGCAAGCTATGAAAAAATAGCCTTTCTATGAAACTCATAACTCAGCTAATTCTTATTACATTGATAATCTCCTTGTCTTTTGTTTTTGTGTATCTCTGTGTGTTAATCTCCCTCACCCTTTGCAAATGCAATATGGGAGACAGTTGCCAGAGCAACTGAATTTTAGGACATCTTTCTGCCACCTGCACTGGGATGGGATTCTGGGATAGATAAATAATCTTGGCTTCTTTTCCCCTCATTGCAGTTCCCTGCATCCTAGTAAGTAACTTTTAAAGGCAGTTGGTTTGGGGATATATTTACTGCCTGTCATATAAAGTAGAAATACATTGTTTTTCTCTTTCTTCTCTGATTTCCTCCATTTGCCTCTGCTTAAGAGGTGAAAAATGATCTGGCTTCTAACAGAAAGATATTAAACCTGAGGGACAGAGACCCTTTTTATTGCCTGAGGTATATGAATATTAAATAAAAGTCATGATGTCATTCAGAGAAAGTTGCTATATTCGGTCATCAATATCCTTTCAACCACTTAGGCCCTGACTAGTTGCATTCTGATGAGATTCATGGCATAAATTTACATGGAGAAATTATAGTCAGAGAAATTAATGTATTGTAAACCATCTAATAACTTCAGTGACTGAGGGAGTTTTCTATCTCACCTTTAAATTTACATAATATTCCAGATGTATATCATTCAGTGTATATTTAATTCATGTAAGCAGTTTTTAACATATTTGTGTCATACAAAGGGGAATGTTAGATTTCTCCCTGTTAGATTTGATTTTGGAACATCTGTTATGTTAGTCTCTTCCAAATTTATTAATGCTGTCATAGAAGGGAAACTTTTTGTTGAAGTTATACAGTTTTCCTGCTTTTTCTGTATATGACAAAGAAAATTACATTTCTACTATGCTGTTAGAATTTAAATGTGATTAGCATTATATGGGAGAGCTAAGTGGCACAATGGCAGTTTGGTGGCACAATGGATAAAGTGGTGGGCCTGAAGTCAAGAAGATTTATCTTCCTGAGTTCAAATCTGGCCTTAGACACTAGCTGTGTGACCCTGGGCAAGTCGCTTAATCCTGTTTGCCTCAGTTTCCTCATCTGTAAAATGAGCTGGAGAAGGAAATAGCAAACCACTCTAGTGTCTGCCAAGAAAACCCCAAATGAGGGTCATGGAGAGTCAGACACAACTGAAAATGGCTGAATAACAAGTCATCCCTCCCTTCCTTTTTCTGTCCCTCCCTTCTTCACTCCCTAATTCCTTCCTTCCTTCCATTCCTCCCTCTATGATAGGTTGTAAGGGACCTTGGGGACTCTGAGCCTGAGATATTTCAATCTGAATGCTCCTGTACTTGCTGTTTACAGTGGCTTACTAGGTCTATGGGAGTTCTGTGCTTGTGTTGCCTCTGGACACAAAGCCTTGCAGGCTGCAAGTTACTCAGTCCATCTATGGACCTTCTGGGAGATTTTCACCTTATTTTCCGCAAGTGATGCTGGCTTTTCTGACAGGTCTTTTTTTTTTGTTTGTTTGTTCGTTTTAGTACTAGTGGGCTTTTAGCTGACTTTGTGTGCAATTCTAGGTGTATGAAATAATTTGCTATAGTTGCTTATACTTATATATTATATATATACTTATATATATAAGTATATACTTATATACTTATACTTATATATAAGTATACTTATATTTCTTGATCATTAATTGGTATTATTAAATCCTTTTCTTTCTTCCTTTTTTCTTTCTTTTCTTTTTCTTTCTTTCCTCCCTCCCTCTGTCCCTCTCTTCCTCCTTTTCTTTTTCCCTTCCCTTCCCCTTCCCTCCCCTCTCTTTCCCTCCCTTCCCCTCCCTTCCCCTCGAGTGAGGTAGCACCCATTCATTAAACAGGCCTCTATAAGAAGATTTCTCTTCTTTCTTGTTGGTATGTAGGAACTAGGCTTTCTTCCTCCTAATAGCTTAACCAGAAATCCAAGTTAGCATTTGTGTCCAATGTGGAAATTTGTAATCATTGAACTTGCTTTTTCTGAACTTTCAAAGAAGTGTTATATTTTTTATATTTTTAGTGATGGGAACAAACTTTGATTGCATTTGATGATTCTTTATATTTCCTTACACACTTCTGGGTGGGGGAGGGGAATATTTAATTAGATAAGCATTATGGATCATGTAGTTACAAAAACAAGTCCTGTAGTCTATGGTTTTTGGCTTGGCCTAGTGAGAATAGAGTTTTAGAGCGGACTGATAAGCTTGCTCTAGAGAGCTCATTGATGTACACATCACCAAAGACCAGCATCCACTTTAGAATTTCTGATTTTAGATGAGAACTAAACTACCCCTGAAGATTGTCGCATATTCCTTTCACTTATGAGGTTTCTTTCCAGTACGTATTATCTCATTTTGAGTATGGATAAAGTTGTTGCCAGTTTTACTAAATTTATTAAATATATAAGGTTTCTCTCTAGTGTGATTTTTTTGACATCAACAAAATGTCCTGACTAAAGATGTTTTTGTTTTTCTATATTTATTCATTCAATTATAAGTTTTCTCTCTTGCTTTTTTTTCACTAGCATTAATTCTTAGATGCGCACTCAATAAGAGATCAATTCTTTCTTGAAGAGGACCGTGATATCAGGGACATGACTTGCAGTTGACTTTGATTTGAGTGAGGGAGGGCTATGCCAGGTCACCAGCCTCACTTTCTCTGGCAGAGCCAGCTGGGTCCAGTAGCCAGATATTCATCAGGACAACTGGAGATGGCCCAGGAAGCAATGGGAGACCCTGGCCCTTTTAGGCTAAGGTCATTCCTGGGAGAGGAATACCCTCAGGTTGGCTAGCCTCTCCTCTCGCCCTCCCCCTCCCCCTCCCCCTTCCCTCCCCTCCCTGGAGGGTGCCATGTCCAAAGGAAGGAATAATTTGGGTGGCTGAAAGTCGCTGGGTTAACTTGGGGTTTACTGGCTAGATTTCTTTCTCAAAGACCTAGCCTTAAACTCAATTCACTGTGGAGCTCATGGATTGGATAATAGGTCCCTGGCCTCCTAGCACAGAGTGAATGTAAATAGTAAATAGTAAATAGTAAATAGTAACTGTTTCTCTTTTGGCCAGCAACCCTGAGGGTCTACCCCTCCCAGTTTTTTTTGTTTTTTTTTTTTAATTATTAAATGGGCCATCCCTTGACTCACTTCTTATAGAGGCCTGTTTAATGAATTGGTGTTACCTCTGTCAAGGGGAGAACCTGAAAAGACCTTAGTTTAAAGGGTTAGTGTCTCCCATTGCATCCTGGGCCATCTCCAGTCATCCTGGTGAATATCTGGCTCCTGGACCCTTATGGCTCTGGAGGAAAAAGTGAGGCTGGTGATCTTGCAAAGCCCTCCCTCATTCTAATCAAAGTCAACTGCAAGTCATATCATCATCTCCCAGATGCATGGTCCTCTTTGAGAACAAAGGACAAACACAATTCTAGCTGAAGACTTTCTCAGGTTTGTTAACATCTATTTGACTGAACGTTTGCCCCATTCTTTGTGTTTATAATGTTGCTTTCATTGTTCATTCTCAGGTGTTTACTAAGGTTGTGTGCTCTGCCTGTAGATCTCCCCATGAGCATTAAATTCAGAAGGGCTCTCTCCAGTGTAAAAGTGCTCATGTTTAGTAAGGTGCTCATTATTGCTAAAGGCTTTCTCTAATTCATTACATTCGTAAGGCTTCTTTCCAATATAAATTATTTGTTGTTCAGCAAGATGTCCCTAGTGACTGAAGTCTTTCCTTCTTTCATTGCGATTGTAGAATTCCTGTCTTGTAGGTACTCAGTAATGCTAAATAATATGAGTGGAAACAGAAGGCTTTACTGAATTAACTATATAAAATTTCTTCCGTGAAATGTTATTATGCTTAATTATCTGCATAATGTTAGGAATGATGCCATTGCTATTGTATTCTCCAGCCATACTCTGGGGATAACTCCCTGACAACTTGTGTAACTCCCAAAACATGGCCAATATTTTTGAACTCTCTGTACTGCCTTCTGATTACAGCCTTTTCCCTAACTATATCAGAAGCAGGATACTGTCACAAATAGAAACCTGACCTGGGATCAAGTAGATGTCCACAGTAATAAATAAGATAATAGTACAGAGTATCCCAAAAGGGTTAGTGTAATTTTAAGGAATTAAAGCTTAAAATTGTACTGAGATTTTGGGACACCTTGTACATGTACTGTGCTTCATAAGCTTTAAAACATTATACAAATATCAGTTGGTATGGGTGTTTTGCACATATTTATAATTTTATTGATATGAGGAACTTTTGGTGTTGAAATTCTGTGCTCCCCCCCACATACCACACACACACACATCCCCCCCATCTACTATACCTTACTGTTGGCATCACTCTTACTGCTGTTACTATGATGAGATTTGACCAACAGAAAAGAAACATTAGAAAATCCCTTATACCTCAAAACACTGGTTTAAAAAAAATACAACTTTTTAAATAGATCTGGTCCTTGTCAAATTGTCTCTCATTTCCTGGATATGTGGCCTGCTTGTGACTTTTTTTGCTTTTTTTTAAAATATTTTCCCCCAATTATATGTTAAAACAATTCTTAACATTTTTTTTTTTAAGTTTTGAGTTCCAAATTCTGTCCTTCCCCTCTTTTTTCCCTCCCCCTGTCCAACTTGATTACTTAATCAACTTACTTCCACTCCTTAATCCCCTCCAGGTCCCAAAGACATGATCTTTTCTTTTTAGGGGTTCAGATCCCATCAGAAAATTCAGGAGCTTTTAGGGGTCCAGGTCCATTTCCATCACCTCCTCCCTGAGATGGCAAAAAATCTAAATATAGGTTATACATATGCAATCATGTGAAACATTTCCATTTTAGTCATTTTGTGCAAGAAGACTCAAACCAAAAAATGAAGAGAAAAAGAATGCTTCAGTCTGTTTTCAGACAGTATCAGTTCTTTCTCTTTTTCATAATAAGTCCTTTGGGATTGTCTTGGATCATTGTATTACTGAGAAGAGTTAAGTCATTCACAGTTCATTATATAATTAGTTGCTGTTACTGTGTGCAACATTTTCTTGGTTCTGCTAACTTCATTTTGCATCAGTTCACATACGTCTTTCCAGGTATTTATGAAGTTATCTTGCTTGTCATTTGATTGTCATTTGATTTCCAATTCTTAGCCACCACAAAAGGAGCTGCTATAAATGGTTTTTTTTCCTTTTTTTAAAAATCTCTTTGGGGTATAGACCTAGCAGTGGTATTGCTGGATCAAAGGGTTTGCACAGTTTTATGGTTTTTTGGGCATGCTTCCAAATTGCTCTCTATAATGGCTGGATCAGTTCACAACTTCCCCAACAGTGCATTAGTGTCCCAGTTTTCCCACATCCCCTCCAACATTTATCGTTTTCCTATTTTGTCTTATTAGCCAATCAGATAGAGGTTAAGGTGGTACCTCAAATTTGTTTTAATTCCTTCTTGTGATTTCTTAACTCATCTGGCTAGTACTTGGTACTAATAATTCTAGTGCTTATTCATTTACTGTGTGAAACAGTTAATTTTATCCTATCCAACAGCTATCAGTACCCCTACCAGCCTTGAAAATATATGCCATTGATAACAAGGAGAACTGATGAGTTTAAAGAAATTAATCCATGGCTGACTGTAAAAATAACTCATAGTTCATAACTCATCAACAGTGGGTTTACTATTGCTACCCTTATAAATGAAGGTTAATATTGTTATTTGGTCTGGATCTCTAATTTTATTTGTATTAAGTTTTGAGGGATGGGCCTTATTCAGTCAGGCCAGGCCCTCCCTTGTTCAGACTTTGTCTTAGCCCAAAATGAGACTCTAGTAATTCATCTAGCATCAGGCCCAAAGCAGTTTACTTGACCATAGCAGGAGAAGTGTATTCAACTAGGACAGCATAGATATGGAGGATACCTCAAGTTGATTTAGCTGAGTAAATACTGTTCCCCTGCTTGAGTTAACCACCTTGATCCTCTGAGCAAACATCCAAGTGACCCCAGAGCGCCTTGGAGCTGCTTCATGCTTGGGCAATGAGAAAGTGAATTCTGTAGGCTGAGTCTTTAATCCCCTCAGCCAACCAAGTCCCAAGGAATATATTTTGAGAAAAAACTAGCCTAACTTGCATGGGGAGGAGAGGTTAGAATATTATTACTACCTTTAAGAAGCAATTGGTACCTTCATCTCTTCCATTTCAACTTGGACTTGATGTTGAAGAAGACCTGAATTTGAATATGGCCTCAGGCACTTATTAGCCTTTTTATCTTGAGCAAATCACTTTGATTTTCTGAATCTCACTTTCCTCTGGGTAAAATGAAGGGGCTGGGCTTGATACCATATCAGGTTTTTTGCAGATCTAGCTCTAGGATCTGATAATCCATACATATTAGATACATTTTGAAACTTAAGACTCTTAGTAAGTTGTCTGGAGCACTGAGGAGGGAAGTAAATGTCATATATTAAGTTTGTATCACAGGTGGGACTTGAATGATTCCAGGTCTTCTGGACTGTGAGAGTTACCTATCCAATATGCCATGCTGCTTCTCTTCTGTTATTGTTAATTCATGATCTAGATGTCATTAAATTCAAGGAAAAAATATATCATGAAGGATTGCTTTACTGCTTGGGACAAAAAAATATAAAGATTTGTATGCCTTTAATAAATGACACATCATTAGAAGATTCTTCTCTACTTCCTCCTTGATGCCTTTTTATATAAATAGACAAATGCTGAGAAAGTCTAGATTGTTTTGTAAATATACTTCTTTCCTTAAAGCATTCTTCTCTTAAGAGAGGCTTGAGTTGGATAATAATTAGGAACATAAATTTACCCCTGAAAGGAACTAAGGATCCTTGCTGCTCAATATTGGCTTAGAAAACCACAAATTAATGTTACCTGTGTGGTATTATGTTTTTATGTATTTTATTAAACATTTCCCAGTTATACTTTAATCTCATTGGTCTGTACTTGGGAGTTTGACACCTAAGCTAGAGCATCTGGTTCAATCCAGTCGTTTTACAGATGAAGAAACCAAATGCCCAGGAAGTAAAGTGACTTTTTTGAAGTCACAGAAGTAGTAAGAATCAGGGAGGATTTCAAATCCGGACTCTAGAGCCAGTGGTCTTTTGAATGTACCATACTGAATGGCAAAGAGAATCAGCCTATTTACAAAAATTTAGTTGTATAAGCAAGACTTCCCCCCCCTCCCCCATTTGCCCCCCCCGCCCATATGCTGAATTCTGTTGTATTTGGGGAATTCTCATGTGACTTACATAGAAATGGCGCTTGATTGCTCCAACAACATATCATCAGATATGCTCAGGAAATCTGGAATCTGAAACCTTTGACAAGCTAAGGAAGACAGAAAACTCACAAGCATGTACGTTTGGAAACTACATACAGTATGTTAAGTCGTTCTGAGTCTGGGACGTGAATTGTGCATTCTCTTCATTTTAAATTGAGAAAATGGGGACAGTTAAAGGTTTTAAGTGTGAAAGTCTTTCTTGTTTTATTGTATGTTCATCTCTGTGAATAGACCAGTGATTTAATGAGAACCTCTCAAAAGAAAGACAGAAATGAATCCATAATAAAATAGTCTACCTTTTCCTACTGACTGTTTCCATAATCATTACTGTAGCTCTATTTTGAAAGGTAATTTTCTTCCTTTTATCTTGGAAATATTGACATATTTAGATATTATAATAAGAGTGTGTTGACAGAATTGCCAGTAAGTTCTGTTTAGCCAATGCTTTATCAAGCTTCTGAGTAAGATTTTCAGTCTTGCTAGGCAGAATAGTCAACAGCATGAAATAAGGGAGGGAAATGTCTTTATTTGAGTGGGCAAATAATTCTTTGTTTGTTCAGCTGCTAGCTTTCTTTTGTGATGCCTGTCAGGTGTAATAGAGTCAGGCTTTTAATAATATAGTCAGGTTTTTTCCCCACATTTTAAAAATTATGTCGTTTGACTATTTTCCCCATCAGTCATTATAAAATATAAGCCAAAATGTAACATTATGAGATTATTACTATTAAAATAAATGAAACAAATTTAAAATACAGGAGGGAACTTTCCTCATATTACAACTGTAAACATGTATGCATTTTATGGATTAAGAAATAGATGAACAGTGAAATCAGATTACTTGTATGAGGTCACAGGATGAGTCAGGGTTAGAATGAATAACCAGTAATAAAACCTGGGTCCCCAGACTGTAAGTCTGGTGCCATAAGCAAGAAGCTAACAGGGGGTTCTTTGTCTAGAGAGTTATTGCAATGAAATGAGTTATAAGAAAAATATGAATGGTAGTCAGTGTTTATAGCTTGTTCTAGACTACAGAATATCCTTCTGGAAATTTTGTTTTCTTTCCTTTTAAACTATCTGAGAAAAGTGAAAACATAGCCGGAATATAAGAATAAAACTGTTTTTCCTACTTAGTAGTCTTAACAGTGAGTGTCCTGATATGAAATCCTCAAATTTTTCCTTTTCCTCTCCACTTTTTTATCCCATAATCTGTCTCTAAATTTTGAAAGGCATTTTAAGCACATAAGGTATTGTATTTATTGTATGGTTACATTGGACATATCGATTATGGAAACTTCAGGTAAGACATGGGAGGAATGTGATATTGTGTGAATGAGTACTAGTTTATAGAATACTAGCTTTAGTGTAATCATGACATTATCGATTTTGAAGAATTATCTCTTCTTGGACAAATTTCGTAAGTTGATTTTTAGTCAGTTTAGGCATATTCTTAGGTATGTTAATATGTGTGTGTGTGTGTGTGTGAGCATATAGGTGCATGTGTATGTGGTAGAATGGGGGACTCAGATGGAGTGTTGTACACTGGGAAAGAACAAAAAAGGGAACTCATACTTGTTTTTTACTTCCAACCATTAAAATCCTGTGTTAATCACAACATTCTAAACTGACACTGAACTCAATAATCTATATCCTTTTTAAAATCTTTGTTATTTTCCAGAAATCCCGAAAGTTCGATAAAATTCAGCATTCCCATGGGAACAGACTGTCTCCTCCATTCATCGACATGTAGTAATATTCAATTATATCAGTAAGTTCAGAGATTTCCTCTAACAATGCAGATGTCACTCCATTCATTCCTGCCCATTTTATGTGAGCATCTATGCTCCGAAAAGTTCATCATAGAGTGTCTACCCAATGTACTTCTAGTTCTTCTGATATCATGAGGGTAGCTATGAACACTGGGACTCTCCATGAGCTATCTCTCACTCTCACCTTATGATCAAACCATTTTTATTGGTAATACTAGCATGCAGAGATAGGATGATCTTACAAAAGACTTTATACCATTTTTTTTTTCAAAACTCAGTCTCTAACATATGAAGAAAGGTATTCTTATTCAATTTTTACAGATAAGGAAACTTAAACTCAAGGATATTAAGGATTATAGTGCCAGCTACATTATTTGATTTCAGAGGATCTATGATTCAGTCATGGCCCTGCCACTTGTTGCCAGTCTGACCTTGGGTTAAAACTTCTTTAAGTGTCACTCCCTTCTTTCTGAAATAGGTATTAGACTAGCTGAAATAATTATATAAATATATATGTAAATATATAACAAATACAAAATAAATTAATCACTTCCTAAATTCCTTCCCAACTTTTAAGTCTATGATCCTTTGACCATATGACTTGCTCATGATTACACAGGTAGTAAATTTAAGAACTAATATTCAAACCCAGGTGTTCAGATGCCAAGTCCTTTGGTTTTTTCCCTGTGCAGCAGAGCTTTGCTCTGTGGCTTCTGTGGCCTTGATCTGTGGCTTCTGTGGTCTCCAAATTATAAGAGATTGAAGAGCAAGAGGCAATAAAAGATGTTTACTGAAGGGGACTATATTCTCAGATGTGTGTGGGGTGTGTGTTTGTGTGTTGGAATGGAATGGGGATCTGAACTGGAAAGGTATATTCTGGAAAAGAACAAAAAGAGGGAACTCATGCTTGTTGATTTCGGGTTTCCAACCATTGAAGCATCTTAAACTGATGCTGGACTCAGTAGAAAATCAATCAAATATTCTGATCCTTAGTTTGGCAAATGTTCAGAAGGACCAGGTAACTTGGAAATAGGGGGGAGCCAAATGCTTATTAAATAAATAACTTCTGGGTATACCTCATTCTCCAGTGTCTTAGAATAAGGCTACGAACCTGGAACCAAGGGTGAATTTTATTTGTCTTAGAGACTTGCTTTGCCAGGGATATACTGAACTAGCTGCTTACCAAGAATTTTTTGTTCCCTGCACCTAATACTTGTATCTCCAGTTTCTCAGTATTTGGAGTGATAAGCTCTGGAGGTTGATGCTACTAGATGTTGTTCTCAGTCATCATAGGACCTTGGAGGGTGGAGGCTGAGATTCGTTGTTTGATCCCATATTTGGCAAACTCCTACATCCACCTTGGTGATTCAGATTTTTTCAGCTGAGGGAAAAAGACTTTGCCATTTTTTAACTTACTTGTACTCTCTCCCTATCCACAACAGTCATACTCATCTATAATTCATATCCTCCTTTGCTTTCCTGTTCTGCTGTGGCTTCTAGGACACCCACTCTATTATTATTGAACTCCCTTTTGCCCTATATCTCTTAATTTCACACTTATTTGTATCATGGAAACCTGGTTCTCTGCAGAGGACACTGACTTCCTGGTGTAGCTTTCTCTCTGTCACTCTCTCATTGCTTCTTCTTCCTCCTTTCATCACTACTTTCCCTTTTTCTCTACTCCCCCATCCTCAACACACTCCCTGGGACAGAAGTGAGTGCTTAGTCGTTGTTCTTTAGTACAATTTCCAGATCCTTTTATTATAGCTATCATTTTGCAGCTTTAATTTATTTAGGTTTTTTTTTTAATTTTCAAGGATTTATTAAGTACCTACCAATCAGTTACTCAATAAACATTTGTTAAGTGCCTACTATATGCCAATCAGTGTGGTAAATTCTGGGGAAAAAGGAAAAGGCCTCTGTCCTCAAGGAACTTAAGACCTAAGACATTTAACACTGTGCTAAAGCATAGGAGGGCAGTCATAAAACTAGATGTAAAATTGACATCTATAAGAAATCAATAATCATTTATTAAATACCTCCTTTGTGTTAGGCACCATCCTAAAGTGCTGAGGATAACAAGACTAAAATGAAGCAGTTCTGCCATCAAGATGTTTCTGTTCTAGTATTATAGCCAAGAAAACCTTAAATGCAGTCCTCGAAGGGTTGGACACCTTTGAAAATGACAGAACCACAACAAATCTGCCTCTTAATTAATTAGTTGGAAATTAATAGTAATAATAATGACTAGCATTCATATCATGCTTTAAGGTTTGTCAAGTTCTTTAAATATGTTATTTCATTTGATCCTCACAAGAACCCTGGGAAGTAGAGGGTCTTTGTCTCCATTTTGAAAATGAGGAAACTGAGGCAGGGTGTAAGTGACTTGCCTGGGATCACACAGCTAATGTCTGAAGTAGTATTTGAACTCTGATCTTCCTCTTTTTAAAGTTCAATATTTTATTTACTGTGTCATCTAGGTGTCTCTGGATGAATATTCCACCTGATATCTGGGTAAAAAGTTGGCACAAAAGATGAGTGCGGGGCACTGGGAGTCACAGAATCCAGGAACCACATCATATCCAATCTCTGTTTCAGGTCCCTTCCACATACTTTGAATGGTTGTTATGAAGATCAAATCAATCAGTCATCAATAAATACTTTTTAAGCACCTACTTTGTGTTAGGCACTGTGCTAGGACATAATATTTGAAAGAAAAAGAGAGCTTAGCATTATGCCTGGCACATAGTAGGAACTTAATCCATGCTATATAAATGCTTTTTCTCTTCTCTTTCCCTCCTCCAGCAGGATTCATGGTTACTTAAATTACATTACTTGCTACTCCCTCAAAAAAAGTATAGCTTATTTTAAAAAAAATAAAATTATTTATATATGAAAAAAGATGCTTCCCCTCTAATAGTAGTCTTTTGTGTCAGCTAATAGAATCTGGTTATTACAAAAAATAAAGAAAAGCTACTTTTCATAATTACAAGAAATAAAGAAAAGCCACTTTTTGTAGTTTTTGAAATAGATTCTGGCTAGATGTTTCTGGAAGGGGAGCACAGTAATTCCTTGATTAGCAAATCCTCTGGAAACATTACCTAACAGCAACAACAACAATGAAAAAAACAAAACTTTGTCCTTAAAAAAAAAAGATATGATTCCAAATTCAGCATTCTTTCGCTGTACCATGCTGTACCACTAGAATTCAAATATATTAGATTAAAATATTTTAAAGCTATAGCAAATTTAAAAATCTGCAAGCCTTTCTCCAGTGAGAAATTAAGGTAAATTACATTAAGAAATTTTCCATTGGAATTTAAAATTGTTCTTAGGCTTTGATTCTGAAATTTATTTTTATGGCCATGGCTCACAAATTAAAGTAAATTTGGCTCGGTGTTAATGTTTGGAACAAGATCCAAGCAGTGCTGCTCCAAAATTTACATTGACAAAATCTTCATCCCAGAGAAAAATAAAGAGCTCAGGGTGTTAGCAAACAGTTTCATCTTTGAATAATTCTCATTATTAATGCATAACGGTGATGTGAGGAAAAAATTAGCTTTGACACAGAATAGCTTGCCACAGATAATTTTAGAGTAGAATATAATTTTAGCTCCCCATGGAAGCAGATCTAACTGTATCTTTTCTTTTGCTTTCTAAGAAACATTTTCCTACATGCTATACTTCACTTGAAGTTGTAGGTATGTTTATGTACTGTGCGTGAATCAGTAGGTGTGCGTACAGGCTTTTTAAGGGAAGTGAATAAACATTTATATATCGCCTACTATGTACCAGGCCCTATGCTAAGCACTTTACAAATATTATCTCATTTTATCCTCACAACAACCCTGAGAGGTAGTTATTTTTTACTATT
>CM053622.1:649327815-649366389 GCA_028646595.1 Phalanger gymnotis | reverse complement strand
TTTTTAGGTCCCTACATAAGGCAGTTAACATAGACGCATGGGTGCTTCCTAAACATTCCACGTGTTTTTTGTAGGGGGAAAATGTGGCAAAAAGATCTCTTCCCAGAAAATATGGAGAAAGACAATTATGCTTCTGCTTTTACAGTTATAAAACTTTGAAAATCATACATTTTCATTTGATCACCAAATAGTTGCTGCTGAATACAATCGTTAACCTAAAACAGAAGTAACAGTGTAGTGGATAAAAAGCTGGCATGAAAGTGATGCTGTTTAAAATTTGTTGTTTTCTAAAAAGATTAAAGGCAGTCACCCCTTTCATCATACCTCTGAAGTATTCTTTATCTTTATTTGTGCTGGATTTCTGGCATCCTCAATGTTTTCTTTTTACATGAAGCTTCCAAGCTAAATTGGAAAAAAAAAATCAATTTTTTTTCTATTGGTAAAGAAAACAAAAAGTATCTGGATATTTTAAATTCTAATAATATTTCCTTTGTGGTATAATTTTGGGTTTTAGATCACTTATTTCCCGTTTTCACTACTTGAAAGCCAGCTTTTTTCCTTAATCAACTGTCGTTGATATCAGAGAATTTCCTCTTACTATGATCCCCCCACGCAGATGTCAGATTTGATAATACCCTTTCCATCGTTACTTAGTTGTTTAATGCCACTCCCCCAAGCAACTTTAGCAGGTTTTATGAAATAAGGATCAGTTATTACTTTTCATATTTGTATAAAATCTCTCAGTGGTAGTTTCCTTTGCAAAATGAAGCTCACTTGAGCTTATCAATTAAATGTTTAGTTATTACTTATATGCTTAAGAATCAATTCGTTACCTTCATTTTAAGTGAGTTTTTTTTTCAAATCAGAAGCAAAATAGTAATGTTTAAGTTACATTTATATGATGTGTCAACTATTCCTTGCCTGTTACCAGACCTGTGTTAGCAAAGGGAAAAACGAAGCAATTATTTGGATAACCACCACTCTAGAAATTCCTCTAAATAATCCAAATAGTTTAAAATAGTTTTACATGTTGATAAACAACACTGATATATGGAGTGTTGGCAAACCCCTTTCAGATTTTGGCCTTATATGCATATGAAAGACCAGGCATACAGTGAAATAGGTAAAAGAGACAATGACTTCAGTTGAGCCTTGGGTTTAACTATCTAAGGGCCTATTTCCCAATCTACCCATCTACCTGGAAGAAAAGAGGAGACTTTGAACCTGAAATACAGGGAACTCTGAATCCCAAAGATGAGGAGTAGTTCCAAGAACAGACCCAGCCTAAGGGCATGGCTAGCTTTGTTATTTAATTCTCATGCATTTATTGTGGTATCATGTGCTGTATGTGTTCTAGGTACTACCTGGGCAGGTGTTTTACCACCTTCCCCCAACTCCCACCCACATTAAACTATAAACTATTTGAAAAGAGAAACCTTGTCTTAGGTAAGGTGTCCTGTCTACCCAGTGCCTAGCACAGTGCTTTTCCCACAATAGAAGGTAGGCTTTTAGCTGAGATTTGAAGGAAGCCAGAGAAGTCAGGAGGCAGAGGTAAGGAGGGAGGAAGAGAGAAATGCAGCTATGGGAGACAGTGGCAAAAATGTCCAGTTAGGAAATGGACTGAGGAACAACAAGGAAGCCAGAGTACACATGAATCACAAAGTGCATAACAGAGCGTATAGTTTAAGAAGGATGCAAAGGTGTGAGCAAACTAAGTTATAAAAAACTGAGTGCTAATATGGGATTTTTTTCACTTTACATTGGATATGATAATGAGCCACTCGAAGTTTTTAAATGGGGGTGGAGGGAAGACTGTGACAAGGTCAGACTTAGGCTTTAGGAAGATTTCTTTGACAGCCAAGTGGAGGATGAACTAGAATTGGCAGAGACCTGAGGCAGGGAGACTAACCAGAAGGATATTGCAATAGCCCAGGTAGGAGGTTATGAGGGCCTTAAACAGGGTGGTCTCAGTGTCAAAGGAGAGAGGGGATGTTGCAAAGGTAGAATCAGGAGGACATGGTGGCAGATTGGATATTGGGAGTGAGAGAGATTGAGGAGTTAAAGATGACACCCACCTTGGTTGCAAATTTAGGTGAGTGAGAGGATGATGGTGCCCTCAACAGTGATAGGGAAGTTTGTGAAGGGGAAAGGTTTGAGAAAGAGATAACGAGTTCAGTTTTAGACATGTTGATTTAAGCCGTCCACAGGAAATCCAATTCAGGGTGTCCAGCAGGAATTTGGAGATGTGAGACTGGGCGTCAGCAGACATCTTAGGGTTGTATAACTAGATTTGAGAGTAATTATAATAGAGATGAAAATTGAATCCATGGGATCTGAGGAGATCACCAAGTGAAATAATATCGAGAAAGATGAGAAAAAGGACCAGGACAGAACTCCAGAAGACACTCAGGATTAGTAGATATGCCCTGAATGAGTGAAGATAGAGTAAAAGAGATTGAGGAAAAAAGATCAGAAAGGTAGAAGGAGAACCAGGCTAGAAAAAACATCACCTAGAGAGATGAGAATATTAAGGAAATGATACTAATCAACAGAGTCAAAGGCTACAAAGAGGTCAAAAAGCTAAAATTTGATAAATGGCCATTATTTTAGGTAATTACACAATCATTGGTAGCTTTGAAGAGCAGTTTCAGTTGAATGATGAGATTGGAAGTTAGTCTGTATAGGATTAAGAAGAGAGTGAGAAGAAAGTGGAGACATTAACTGAAGATGACTTTCACAAGGAGGAACAATAGACAGTGGGCATGGACAAATTAAGTGAGATTTTCTGTTGTTTTTTATGGGTGGGAGAGACAAGGACATGTTTGTAGATAGTAGAGAAGAAACCAACAGACGGAGAGATTGAAGATAAGTGAGAGAGTTGGGATGACAGAGGAGGCAATTTGCTGGAAAAGTTAGAATGCGATGAGATCACTTGTGCATGTAGAGGGGTTTACTTTGGCAAGGTGAAGGACTACCTTATCATATGAGATAGGGGCAAAGGAGGAGGTAGTTGAAGAAGGTACCTGACAAATGAGGCAAATGGTCTCATTTTTTTTTTATTCTTGAGTTCAATATTAGGCATGATTTCTCAGCAGAGAGGGAGAAAGTGTGGTAGGGCTGGGAATATTTGAAAAAATGCTATAGTAAGTGGCATAGTGAGTCAATTAGAAAGGTATGAAAGGTTCTGCTTGCAATTGTAAGGTCCAAATTAAGGTTATATAGCATAAATTTATAGTGGACTTAGCCAGGATGGTTTTATGATTTTTCTGGCTCCATTCTGCTGCTTTATTAGGGACTTTCATATAGGATGCATAAAATATGTAGTTGAATTCAATCATACATATGAGCAGCAAGGTTATAACTTTTTAAAATTGTAGATATAGATATTTCCTGAACAACAAAATGGTTTCATTTCTTTTGATGGCTAGATAAAATGTCAATCTCTCCTGTTTAGAGATAGACTAGATTTAGTTCTTAAACTTGTCTACAAGGAACAAAGTTTCTATTACTTGATGCCATATATGTAGACAATAGAGACTCATAAAAGAAGCTCCAATTTTTAAGTTTCAAACTTAAAATTTTCAAGTTGAGAAAACAAAATGGAAATTCTGGCTGTGTTGATTGGATCCACCTGATGAACATTCTAATTACTAGTGAAATATCCCAAACAGAAGATGTCCCAAAGAAGAAAAAATGAAAAGTTAAGAACTGGGCCTATTCATTATATGTGTTCACATTTTGTTTCCGTTGCTTATTCTAGTCTACTTATTTTCCAGTCAGCAAATAATTTCATATAGGTTGATTTGTGTCAAATTCGCAAAATACTGTTTCTTGATAATAACACCTAGTATTTATTCAGTTTTACATGTACGGTTTACAAAGTGCTTTACATGTATTATTGTCATTTTATCCTTATGGTCATTCTGGAAGATGGGTGGATGCTAGTATTATTCCCACTTTATAGATGAAGACACTGAGATACAGGTTATTTTCCCATGATTGGACAGCTACTGAGTGCCTGATGTGGGATTTGAACTGTCTTCCTTGTCCCTAATCTAGTGGCTCTATTCACAGTACCATTTAGCTGCTTCATTTATTTAGAGTAGAGAATGTCTAACATTAAATGCAATTCATTTGAGACTTACAAACTTTAATATTATATTTTAAAACTTCCTTTCTGGGACTCAGTTTCTATGTCTCTAAAATAGTATGGGTTGGATTTTGATTGTAGTGTCATAGATTTGGAGCTAGAAATGTTCTTAGTGATTTCTTAAGGCAAACTCCTAATTGAATGAGGAAATTAAGTTTAAAAGTTTAAATGAATTGTCCAAGGTCACCCAGATAATAAGGAGGACAACTAGCATCCAAACTTGATTCCTTTAACTTCCAAATTCAACTTAAATTTCACCATGTTTTTTCTTCCATTTAAAAAGTCCTATAATGCCATGAATTTTCAGTGAAAGTAATCTTGTTTACAGGCTTGATACAGTGAAAATGCCCCTAGAGAACACATTGGCAAGAACTCCAGCCATGATAACTGCATTCAACTTTCACCAAGCCAGTTAAACATTTTACTGTTTAATAGGTTTAGGTCTAAGCCTACTGTATCTAATGATAAATGAATATTCATTGTTATAAGAGTTATATTAGGTTTTTCCCATTGAATCATGGGTATGAAAGTTCCCTTTTCCTGGTTTCTTTTCCTTTTTTTAAAGATTGGGTATCTCTTATCTTGCCTAGGCTCAAAATCCACAAAAGTCTTTGAAAGTTTTTTATCTTTGCAGTATTGTTATTATAATAAAAATTGCTGTACCAATTCTGCTCATTTTATTCTCTTTGTTTATGAAAGTCTTCCCAGGTCTGACCTGTGATTTTGTAACTCCTACTAAGGAGCTTTCTTTAAAAATGCATATCCCCTCCTTCTCTGCAATTTATTTATTATCTTTTATATTTTGAAATTTTATTATTTATTTATTTCTGGCATTCTTTTAAAAAAATGTACCAAATTCGCTCTGTCCATCAAACCGCTCCATTACCCATTGAGAAGGTAGGGAATATTATATCAATTATGCATATAAAATCATGTGAGACATATGTCCAAATTAGGTGTGTTGCAAAGAGAAATAAAGTGAAAAATTATACTTCAGTTTGCACTTGGAATTAATCAATTCTCTCTCTGGAGATCGTATTTTTCATCATGAGTCATTTGAAATTGTCTTAGAACATTGTCTTTCTCAGAGTAATTGAGTGACAGTTGATCATCATTGTTACAGTATTGCTATTACTACACAAAATGACCTGGTTCTGTTCACTTCACTTTGCATCAATTCATATAGGTCTTTCCAAAATCAACTCCTTTGTCATGTCTTATAGCACAGTAGCATTCCATCACAATCATATACCACAACTTGGTCAGCTATGCTCTAATTGATGTGGCATCAACTTGCAATTCTTTGCCACCGTGTAACAACAATGCTGCCTGCAGCTCCTTTGGAGGTGTAACACCAATAATGCCAGCACACAGGAGGGCTGCTAGTACAGATTCTTTGATCCGCTTTTCTAAGGAAAGCAACTTTAAGGGGTTTACAATCTTGCTTTAATTAAACATACCTATACCATTCACTTAGTTCAGGGGAAAAGGCAAGACTCAGAACTTCAGAACAAATACAAACAGAAATTACAAGCAGAAATTATATAAACAGAGCAAATAACACAAATGAGCAGACAGGGCTATCTGTCTATAGCAATACATACATACATATGTATATACATACATACATAGTTACCAGAGAGAGAAGCACCAATGTCAGGGTTTTCAAAGTCGGGGGGCTCCTTAACAGAGTATTATCTGGCCGAATCACATGAACGCTCTTCCAAAGAGTGAGCCCCCCAAAGCAAAACAATGACCTACAAGTACACACACACACACACACACACACACACACACACACGCTTCTTCAGGGTCAGAGGGTGTCACAACCATCTGACTCAAACTCATGTGACTTAGGCTTTCTTGTGACTTAAGCAGTTCACCAAAAAACTCTTGAATCAATCAAAGGCAAGGCTCAGTCAAAGGCACTTGATTGCCTTAGCGCTGAGAAGCACTCCAAAAGAAAAAACAGTCAAGTCCCACTTTGCTTGCCATTACACACCACAGAAAGAGCAGCTATAAATAGCTTATTTTGTATGAGTAGGCTCTTTTCCTTTTTCTTTCATCTCTTTGGGGTAGAGACCTAGTATGTATTAGTATTGCTGAGTCAAAAGATAGGCACAATTTTATAGCCCTTTGGGCATAGTTCCAAATCTTGCTAATGTATGGTTGGACTGGTTCACAACTCCACCTATAGTGTGTTAGTATCCCTGCTTTTTCACATCCCCTCTAACCTTTGTCATTTTCCTTTTCTGTCATGTTCACCAATCTGATAGGTATGAGGTGATATGTCACAGTTGCAATTTATGTTTCTCTAATCAATAGTGATTTTGAGTGCTTTTTTCTTATAATTATAGATAGCTTTGATTTTTTTCTTCTGAAAACTGTTTATATCCTTTAGTTATTTATTAGTTGGTACATGCTGGTATTTTTTTAAAATAAATTTAATTTAGTTCCATAAATATAATATATAATATGTATATATGTGCATGTCTTGTATGTATGTGTATGTACATGTGTATATATGTATACATATATCTTTCCGTATCTATCTAGATAGATAGATAGGTACAGGCAGACAGACAGACAGGCAGGCAGACAGATAGATAGTTAGGTTGATCTTTATTTGTGTGAAATGTTTTGTAATTGTATTAATGTAGTTTCTGGGTTTGACTTGGCGATTAACTCCCAAGTATTTTACATTGCCTGCATTTATTTTAAATGCAATTTCTCTATCTCTTCCTGCTATATTTTGTTGGTAATATATAGAAATTCTGATGATTTATGTGGGTTTATTTCATATTCTGCAATTTTATTAAAGTTGTTGTTTCAGCTAGTTTTTTAGTTGATTCCCTAGGCCTCTTTAAGTATATCATCATATTGTCTGCAAAGAATGGTATTTTTGTTTTCTCATTGCCTGTTCTTATTTCTTTAATTTCTTTTTCTTCTCTTATTACTATAGCTCGCATTTCTAGTATAATATTGAATAATAGTGATGATAATGGACATTGTTGCATCACTCCTATTCTTATTGGGAAGGATTCTATTTTATTCCTCTTACATATAATGCTTGCCCTTGGTTTTAGATAGATACTACTTATCATTTCAAGGAAAGCTCCCTTTACTCCCATGCTTTCCGGTGTTTTTAGTAGGATTGAGCGTTCTGTTTTGTCAAAAGCATTTTCCGCATCTGTTGAGATAACATAATTTTTGTTGTTTTTTTCATTGATATGGTCAATTATGCTGACAGTTTTCCTAATATTGAATCAGCTTTGCATTCTTCACATAAATCACACCTGGTCATAGTATATCATCTTTCCCATCTGTGCAATGTATTATCTTAAAAAGTTGCCTGGGGCTCTGTGTACCTTGCCCAGGATCACAGAGTTTGTTTTAGAGGCAGAATTTTAAAACTATATGCAGTCACCAACAGATCCTGCTTCTGATATTAAAATTCTCATTAACCCCCCCACCCCCAAACAAATATATTAATCTAATTAATAAAAGGAAAATTCAGGTATACATGTTAGAAAATTCCATTAAAACTCAAAGACTCTGGCTTCCAGTATTAAAAATCCTGGAAAGTTCCAGATTATATGATTTTAAATAAGCCTGCTGAATTAAGGCTCTTTAGCATTAGAATGCTATCCACAAGATAATAATTTTTTGAACCACTACAGTTCGTAAAGTCTACTTACTAAGACATAGAGGTACCTTAACCTGCAGAGATAGACGTACTTCAATTGTGCCACTTCTATTTATTACCCATTTTCAGTTATGTTTTTAATTTAAATAATAGTGCTACAGGGCACTTTCTCTTAAGGCAGAGGACCTAGGTTCAAATCTTGACTCTGATGATTTTTTTCAACTGCTGTGACCTTGGACAAATCACTAAACCTCTCTAGAACTCATTTCCTTATCTATAAAATAAGGAGGTTGAACTAGATGGGTTCTGATGTTCTTGTTGACTGCATGTCTGTCATCCAATGAAATAGGCCTTTGTCAGCCTACTGGGGAATATATTTTAAGAGCTAATAAAAATATTGGTTATCTGGAGATTAGAATGTGTTAAATTTGGAGACTCCAAATTTAATGTGTTCTAATCTCCAGATAACCAGTATTTTCATCAGCTCTTAAAACTATATATTTGTGTATTAGAACCTTCCTTAGTTTTAAAGTACATCAAAGGACAACGATAACATTATGTAATTAGAAAGTAGTAATGATATAATGTTAACACTATATCAATATTGATATATTAATGGATCTGTGATCTCATCAAATGGAGTATTCCTTCCAAGGTACAGATAATATTTGAGTGTATATGAATTTCATTTAGGAGTCTCTGCAGTATTTTATGGCTTCCTGAAATCAGCCCAGTATCATTAGCAAACAGGAACATCAGAAAGACCTCATCATCTATAGGAGATATTTCTTCAATTTGGACTTTGCTTTGGATGTCACCAGTTACAGTGGTATAATATGCCACAGAGAGCAAGAAGTTTATAGTCTCAAAACTGGTTAAAAACCAGAAGACACAAGTTCTCACTGATTTTGTTGTATTTGTCCTTCATTTTCAAA
Organism: Phalanger gymnotis; assembly: GCA_028646595.1. Lineage (NCBI taxonomy): Eukaryota > Metazoa > Chordata > Mammalia > Diprotodontia > Phalangeridae > Phalanger > Phalanger gymnotis. The sequence continues at coordinate 649,357,658 of CM053622.1, read as the reverse complement.
GAGGACCATGACATCTGGGAAATGATGACATGACTTGCAGTTGACTTTGATTTGAGTGAGGGAGGGCTGTGTAAGGTCACCAGCCTCACTTTCTCCTCCAGAGCCATCTGGATCTAGTGACTTGATATTCACCATGATGACTGGAGATGACCTAAGATCTTATTGTTTATTGATTATACAGAGGCAAGTTATTCAGTAAGACAACATACGCAGGGACGTGTTGCAGCCAGTATTAATTGGCTTGAGAGAGGTAAATTTTCTGTGTGAGCATTTATACCTCAGAAATTAGCAAATAACTAAAAATCATGGCTAAGTTTGTTGATTCTCTAGATTTTAAAAAGTTATGGAAAATATAATTATGCAGGTTAAGTTTAAAAGATAGAAATACAGCTTGTATACACATGCATGTATATATGCAACAAGTTAGTCAGTTGTTAAATATTTACCAGCACATCCATGAACATTTATTGCAATTATAAAATATTTCCTAGAAATATCTAAAACAGAAACAAATAACTTTGCTTTACAGCTTTTAGATGATTAATATGAAGCAAAGCACAAAATAGAGAGATCTATGTTCAGTAAACATACCCATGATATCACTACCCTTCAAAAAATTATAAGGAAGTGAAGATACTGATTATACATCAGTGCAGCAATATCTTCAGAACTTCATGACATATTCATAACTCCAAAAAACTTAGGTATCACACATAGCTAATAATCATCCTTCTTAAAATCAAATAAAATATATTACCAATCTAATGGTGGATTACCAAAAGGCTCTTTTTGCTGATGAAATTTTAAACAAAGTTATATTTAAATAAAATTATATTATGAAGTTATATTTAAACAAAGTTATATACAAAACACAGCAGGAAGATAGAGAAGTTGCATTTAAAATGACTGCAGACAACGTAAAATACTTGGGAGTCAAATGCCAAGTCAAACCCAGGAATTACATGAATACAATTGCAAAAAACTTCACACAAAGTTACATATTTTAAACAAAGTACCAGTGAACTGTACAAATAAGTTTTTAAAAAATCTGAACTCATCAGAGACAACTGAAATGGTAATTCACTTTTTAGAACCAATAACTGCTTCTTTGTTAAAATGTTTATTTTTTTTTAAACATCATACTTTATTTTCTTCTTTCTACCTTCCCTCCTACTATCAGAGAACAAATACAACACCCTTGTGTCATATAATCATAATGAAGGAAAACAAATTCCAACATAGCTGGATCTATGTGGGCAGCATCCTTCATCATCAATCTTTTGTAATCTTTCATGGTTGATCATTACATTGAGAAGTTCTTAAGTATTTTAGAATTGCTCATTTTTGCAATATTGATATTAGAGTAGAAATTGTTCTTGTTATGCTCACTTCACTCAGAGTTACTGTAATGGTAATCAGGGCAGGACTTTTTTACTGTTTTCTCTTTTCGAGTGCTAAGACAACCAAATGCCTTTAATGAGTCTCGGCTTTTGTTTGAATGGGGCAGGTAAAGTGGACCCCTTTTTGTTTTGGAGTGTTTCTCAAAGATTCTAAGGAATCTTTGATTGAATCAGGAGTCTTTGATGACCTGCTTACATCAAGGGAGGGAAGGCTTAGTTCACATGGATTTGAGTCCCATGGTTGTGATGCCCTCTGACCCTGAGAAGTATATATAAGATCTGAGGTTAGTGTTTTGCTTTTGCGGGGCACACTCATTGAAAGAGTATTACTGACAAGACTCTGGGTAGTGCCTGTTATGGAGCCTCCCCCCCACCTTGAAAAACTCGGATGTTGGAGCTTCTCTGGTGACTGTGTATATTGTGATTTTGTCAGACAAAAATTTGTCTGTTGATCTGTTTATATTGTCTTCTGTAATTTCTGTTTGTATTTGCTCTGAAGTTCAGGGTGCTGACTTTTCCCCTTGAACTAAGTGAATGGTATATGTATGTTCAATTAAAGTAAGATTGTTAGCCCCTTAAAGTTACTTTCCTTAGAAAAGCAGATCAAAGAACGTGTGCTAGCGGCCTTCTGTGTGCTCTTGTTGTTGGTCTTTCACCCCCACCATAGCTGCTAGCAACATTGTTGTTACAGTTACAGCATAGAAGTCTTCTCCAATTTCACCAAAACTATCTCTTCATTTCTTATAGCATAATTGTATACCATTTCATAAACCAAAATTTATTCAGCCATTCGCAATGGATGGATACCCATTTTCCAGTTTTTTGCCGCTTCTAAAAAAGCTACCATAATTATTTTTGTACATATAGGACCTTTTCTTTTTTCTTTGTTCTCCTTGAGGTATATTCCAATTAGTGGTATTCCTGGATAATAGGGCAAGCAGAGTTTAGTAATATTTTGTACATAATTCCAAATTGCTTTCCAGAATGGCTAAATCAGATTCCCAGCTCTACCAGTGGTGCAGCAGTGTATTTATTTTCCTGCAATGGCTCCGTTTGTTATTTTTTGTCTTAAGAAATAGAGAATTTAAATAATCTAGTCTCTTGGAGGAAAAAAAAAAATGAACAAATAATAGATGAATTGTAGAAGTGTGTGTGTGTGTGTGTGTGGGCGCGGGGGGTGGGGTGGATGAGGGTGGGGGAAATGGACCCAGGACCAAATGGAGCTAAAAACAATTTCTAGCAAAAGTTAAAAGAAAAATTAATTACAAACTGTAAAACAAACTGTTAAAATAGAAACAGAAGGGATCCTATAAAATTCCTTTTATGATGCAAATATGGTCTTAGTACCTAAACTAGGAAGTTTCAAAGCCAAGAAAGAAATTGATAGACCAATATAGCTAATGATCATGAAGGCAAAAATATGAAATAAACTATGAAGAAATAGGTTACAGTAATATTCTACAAAGAACAGGGGTGGGGAACCTGCAGCCTCTAGGCCATATGTGGCCCTCTAGGTCCTCAAGTGCAGTCCTTTGACTGAATCCAAACTTCACAGAACAGATCCCCTTAATAAAAGGGTTTGTTCTGTAAAATTTGGACTCGGTCAAAAGGCTCCATCCAAAGATTTAGAGGGTCACATGTGGCCTCAAGGCCACAGGATCCCCACCCATGTATTACATGTGAACTGGATTGGATTTATACCAAGAGTTCAGATTTGATTTCACATTAATATTAATAATCCATGAATAAAATTTATCTTATAATAAGAACAATAAAAATCATAAAATTATATTTATAAATTTAGAACAAGCTTTTGATGCAGTACAATAATGTGCATTAAAACCACAAGAAAATATGGGAATAAATGGACCTTTCCTTGTATATGGCAGGGAGATAATCTAAAGTCCCTTCCAGTTAGTTCAGGAGTAAAGCAATAATGTCCATGGTCATCATTTCTATTTGACACAGTGCTAGAAATGCTAGCTATAGCAATAAGACAAGAAAAAGTAATTGTGAATAAGCATAGGCAAAGAAGAATTTAAATGATTGCTTTGTACAGATAATACAGTATACTTAGAGAACCCTAGAAAGTCAACTAAAAATTAATTGAAAAAAATTTCGACAATGGTATAAATCTATACAAATAGGTATTGTTTGTAGGTATAAATCTATACAAATCATCATTCACAGCACCGGTTCTTGAAGAACCCAGTGTCCTTTCTCTAATAGTATTCTCACGTTGTGCCTTGGCTAGGTATAAATCTATACAAATCATCAACTTTCTTCTATAATACCAATAAAATCCAAATTATATTTAAAATAACTAGAGAATGTATAAAATACTTGGAAGTCTCTTCACTGAGATACACATATGAAATATGTGATACAGCTCCAAAACACTTTTTATGGGAATAAAGACCTAAATCATTGGAGAAATATTAATTGTTCATATGTAAACTGAACCAATGTAATAATAATTTTTTTAAAAGTCAGCATTCACTTATTCAGTAAATACCGTATCCATTCAGCTGTCAAAGAATTACTTTATGGAACTAGACAAAATAATAATAAAATTCATCTGGAAGAAGAAAAGGTCAAGAATCTCAAGGGAAATAATGGGTGTGAGAATGAATCTTGCAGTACTAGATTTCCAATTATTGACAAAGCAATAATTATAAAAAAATTACTTGTTAAAAAAACAGAGAGATCAACTAGTTTAAAAGATTAGTATAAAATAAAAAACAAAACAAAACAAAAACACCTAGGGGTCCCAACTGCTGAGGTAAAGAATCATTATTTGACAGAAACTATTTCAGATGTATGAGAGAGTTCTGCTTCTTTGAAATAGATGATATAGTAAAAAGTAGGAAATTATTTGGCAATTGAAATTCCTAAATATATCAACTTTCTTTTCAAGTTTGTGAATAAACAGGAAAAAGAAGTTGAAGACTGATAGCTATATAATCTACTGTGGAAGTTGAAGACTGATAGCTATATAATCTACTGTTTTAATTTTCACCTGGTAACACAGCTGAAATATCCATTTAATTTTTAAACTAACATTATAAAGAATTTCATGCTTAGAACTAAAAGAATAAAAGTTTAAAACAAAGTTATTTTAGCATTTATTAAGCCCTTATTATGTGCCAGGCACTGTGTTATGGCTGGTTATACAAAGAAAGACATAAAACCAACCAAACAAAAACTAGCCATGTTCTCAAGGAGAATGCATTCTAATGAGGAAGATAGCATATAAATAACTAGGTATATAGAAGACATATGCAGAATGAGTAAAGGTAATTTGAAGGAGGAAGGCATTAGGAATTGGGGAAACTAGGAACAGCCTCTTTCAAAAAAATGAGATTTTAGCTGAAACTTTAAGCAAATTGTGAATACTTAGAGTAAGAGATAAGGGGCCAAAGGATTCCAGGCATATGGGCGGGGTGGGGCATCCAAGCACAGAGATGGGAAGAAGGTCGTCTTGTTTGAGAAAATGAACATAGGTGAGTATTTCAAGGTAATAGAGTTGAGTGAGTGTGTAGGGAGCAAAGAAAAGAAAGGAGGAGGAGGTCAGATTGTAAAGAGCTTTAAATGACAAATAGGACCTTTTTTTTTTATTTGAACCTCCAAGTGTTAGAGAGCCAGTGGAGCCCTGTGAACAGGTTTGACATGGTCAGACCTACACTTTAGAAAAATCACCTTGATACCTGAGTAAAGGATGGGATAGAGCACAAAGGTCATAAGGCCACCAGTTAGAAGGCTTTTGCAGTAGTTCAGATGAGACGTAACAACTGGCTGAACACCACTGGTGGCTGTTTGAGTAGAGAGAAGGGGATGCATATGAAAGATGTTTTGAAGATAGAAGTGACAAATATGGCCATGGATTTTATTCAAGTAATTATACATCATATGCCTATAATTATATATAATGTGAAGTAAAATTATCTAGGATACTTAATATTTTCTAAATGTTTTTGTTGTTTCAGGAATCATTATTATGATTTAGCGTGACAAAAATATTTCCTAAATATCCACAATTAATATGCTAATTTGAAGAGGATTCACTTCCCAGTCAGTTCACAATTATCTAGATCACTTAACTCTGATAAATGAAATAACGTAATCATGATTTGTTTTTTACATTATACCTGTAAAATTTGTCTGAAAAAATATGAAGATAAATAACTGCTTTAAAATTTGTGATCTTTAACCTTTGAAACTGTATCCTAGCTCTAAGTCTGAATTGTCAAGAATCTATATTAAGGTCATGTCAAACAAGAATTGTTTGTCAAACAAGAATCTTGAAGAAAAGGAACCAGTTAAATGAACACTTTCAGAATGATGATTTAAATAAATTTAAATAGATTTTAAATTGGTTTAATTTAATTGAAATCAACGCTACTACTCATTACCACTGAAATATCGTGTCGGTGTGAATGTGTTTCTTCCTACACACTTTATTTTTCAGCTCTACTTTAAAATACAAGAGGCTACTGACATGTTAGTATCAGGGTATAGTTATCCTTAGTTTAATAAGCCAACGAACAGGCAGTTCTTTTAGTATCTGCTTCTTTCTTTTGCACAGGAAATTTGAATTGACTACTGGGGTTCTGTGTACATATATTAGTAATACTTTGTTGTAAGGATTTTTTTCTCCTTTCTCTGTAAAGGAAACTGATACTTGAAGATAAAATTCTAAACTCTCATGGTCAGTCAAGATGATACAACTATAACGATGTGTAGCCTTCAACTATTTTTGTTGAAAAGAACTAAGAAACTCAGCGACACCACTAGCCTCTCTGACAAAACAAATTATAAAATTGGTGAAGTAATCTGATCTGTGTGATGCAATGAGACCCAAGTTAATAATCTGGCTGCGCATTAAATTACAGAAATAACTTTGAACAGATTGCTTAAATTCTCCAAATTTCTGTTTTCTTCATCTGTAAAATAAAGAGTTTGGCTTAGGTGACATTTAAGGTCCCTTCCAGCTAAAGATCATTTCCTTTTGCAATAGATACCCCTCAGAATTCGGTGGGTCTGTTTCTCAAACTATAGCTCGCACCCCCCCCCCACCAGTAGATTTATCTTTGAGAGTCACCAAGAAGGAACAATTGGATTAAAGAGGCATCTTAAGAACCATAACAACAAAACATAAATTTGGGGTAACCTCTTCTAAAAATAATCACAAAATCAATGAGAAGTGTGGGCCCATACAAAAAGTACAATAGCAGTGAGGTACACAGGTTAGGAATACACATGCCTCAGGTAATTCACAGCACCGGTTCTTGAAGAACCCAGTGTCCTTTCTCTAATAGTATTCTCACATTGTGCCTTGGCTTCAGCATCAGTCCTGAATAGCTCACTTAGCTGAGCTCCCAGACCTTGTTCCTCTCTATAATTCAACTCCTGAGAGCTAGAGCTAACTCTCTCTTGACTCATAAAGCTCCTTTGATCTCATGCCTTGACTCATTGAGCCTACATACTTTTCTGTATGTATGTCTCCTACTGAGTGAGAAGTTGTGCTGCACAGTCATTGGGGAAGGAAGAAGAGAAAGAAATCTCTCATGCTCCCAAAGGAAAAGAACATTTTCCTTTCAAGAGCCAGATTCTTCTTCCATATCTGGCTCTCTGTCATTTAGACTGACAGAACTCACATTCAGAGCTGTTTCCTATGTGAGAATGTGTCTTGCTTTTTTAAAAGACTAATTCAATCCAGTAAACATTTATTAAGCAGTTAGAAACCTGGAGTGCGAATGAGGGGGTAGCAGAGGATATGTGGTATGGGCGCATATTGTTCCATGGAATTCAAACCAAGCAAAACCTCACATTGTTGGGCTTTGGTTAGACAGTGGCAGGCTGCCCTCAAATTCCGAATACAGTATAATGAGTATTTTTCTCATCGTTCCTGATCTCTCTGCAGCCTTTCATACTGATGATTGCCCTATTATGTATACTTTCTTATTTCTAGGTTTTTGTGATATTGCCTTCTCCTAGTTCTCCTCTTACCTTTGTGTCTACTCCTTATTAGTCTCCTTTTCTGGATTTTCGATCCACATCAACTAATCCTGAGTATATGCCAACTTCTGTCCTGGGTACTCTTTCCCCTCTTACATTGTTTTCCTTGGCAATCACCTGAGCTTCCATGGATTCAACTATTTATGTCAGTGATTCTCAAATCTATTTATAAAGTCCTTATCTTTTCCTGACCTCCAGTGTCATACCTCCTGTAGCCTACTGGACATCTCAAACTGGATGTCTCATAGACATCTTTAACTCAATGTGTCAAAAACTGAATTCATTAACTCTCCCTGCAAAACCATCCCTTCTTTTTAATTTCTCTGTCACTGTTGAAACTACCACTGTTCTTTCAGTCACCCAGGATAGTATCCTCAGTATCATCCTTGACTATTTACTTTCTCTCATCATCCATATCAAACTAGTTGCCACATTCAGCTATTTCTAACTTTTTAACCCCTTATATAGACCCCCTTTTCTCCTCTGACAATGTCGCCACTTTGTTGTATGCCTTCATCACCTAACAATGCATAACTAGAATAGTAGCCTTCCAGTTGGTCTCCATGATTAAGATCTCTCCTCACTCTAGTCCATCCTCTGCTAAATTTTCAAACTCATCTTCCTAAAGGATACCTGATGATGTCATACTCTATTCAGTCACCTCTAGTGATTCTCTACTGTGTCCAGGATCAAATATAAAAATCTCCTCTTAGGTTTTTAAAGCTGTTCATAACCTGATCTCTCCTACCATTCCAGTCTTTTTACACTTGATTCCTCTCCATATACTTCGCAGTTCAGTGACACTGGCGTCCTTATTCTTCCTTGCACAAGATACTCCAACTCCTGACTCCAAGCATTTTCACTGGATGTCCTCCATGCCTAAAATTCTCTCTGCTTCTTGGTTTTCTGCAAATCTCAGATAAAGTCCTATCTTTTGCAAGAACCTTTCTCAGTTCTCAATAAGCTTAGTTGCTGAGATTTTATTCAATTTATTCTATATATAATTTGTTTGTTCATAGTTGTTTACATGCTGGCTCCCCCATTAGACTTGAGCTCCTTGAAGATATTAGGCTCTTATAATGACAATTTAGATTTGAAGATCTTTCCCACCCATTAATAGGCCATGTGACCTGTTTGTATCACAGGACTTATTGGTTTTGGGATCTAGTTTTCTTGTGCCTGAATGAATAAATGTTTTACTCCTTCTGCCTTCTATATGGAGAATCTTTTATATTTTGCAATATAAAACTACGTAGGCATATTCACAGTTATCATAGATGTTTTGTTTATTGCTTTGCTATTACAGCTCTTGGGTCTTTCTTTATATCCTCAGTTCCTATCATAGTGCCTGACACAAAGTAAACACTTAATATATTCTCGTTGACTTGCCTTTACTTGGTTTTGTGTCTTTGCTTAAAGAGAACAATATTTTCTACCTCACATTTTATTGTCTTCTATTCATTGTTCCAGTACATTTCTGTCACCTTTATCTTCCTAATCTACTTTGAAAATTTTTAGTATAAATTTAGATTAATGAATAAAAAGTTGAAAAATTATTAGATTATTTAATGTAAATAAGTTGCCCCATCAAGGTTCTGTGTGTTTTTAAAGTAAACAAAAAAGAAGTTTCTATGAAAATTAATAGTATTAGAGACAGTAAACACACACAAACACAAACACACACACAAAAGTAAAGCATTTCTATTACTTAATGCTTACATAAGGATTTTAAATTTTTTAAAGCCCTTTAAAGATAATAAATAATTAATCAACATAGCATTCTAAGGCAGATAAAAATCTTTGTTATCCTGTTTCAAGGGGTAAAAAACCATATATGATACCTAGAATATGAAAGCTTTTTTTAGTCATAGAAGTTTTCCCATAAGATTTTGACTATTAAATATAAATATTCTTCATAATTTACATATATTGGGTTCCACTGATATCTGCTCTCCTAAGTAGGGTACCGTACTTCACTCCTGCTCCTTGTCCCCCATGAAGAAAGTTGACTTTTACTGTGTGTCTTAGAGATAGCATGGTGCACTTCACAGAGCAACAACTTTGGAATCAGAAGGCCTAGGTTCAATCCGAGATTTGATTGATACATGTGAGAGTAATGAACGCACAGTCATAAATTTCTTTTTCCTGGGCCACAGTTTCATCATTTGTAAATTTGAAATGATAAGCTTTTCACTGCCTTAATTGTATGGTTGTTAGAAGGAAATAATCTTGTTTATATTAAAGTGTTAGATAAATGGAGGTAGTTGTTATCATTCCTAGGCCTGTTTTGTCTCCTATAAATGCAGAAATAGAATAATAGCCTGTTTTCTTTTAATCCCCAATGTTTCTAAAATGAAAAATTACTACCCAGAGAGCAATACCTGCCTCCTTTTCCAAAGTTTCCAACAAATCTTCTCTGATAGTGCTGGTTTATAGACAATAAGGAAAAAAAAAATCAATGCACACATATTACCTGAGGAGAAGAGAGATTTTTGTAGTCACAAACAAGCTTAGTCAGGATTTGGGGATACTAACTTTTACTCTTGATTAGAATCCTCCTGGAATTTTCTAAATGAATAAAATAGGTGGCTTGGGGCACACTGGTGACTTGAATTTGCTTGTCCATTGCTTCATGCTCTAACAAAATGAAATGTCTAGTATTTTGCTGCTGCCGTAAACACAACTTACATGTCACAAGGGACACAGTGATGGACCCAACACAGAAAAAGCTGAATTCAAATCTACCCTCATACACTTACTGACTGTGTCACCCTGAGCAAGTTATTTAAATGATCTCTGCTTCAGTTTCCTCAACTGTAAAACAGGGGTAACAGTGATACCTATCTCCCAGGGTTGTTGTGAGGACCAAATGAGGTAATAGTTGTAAAGTACTTAGTACAGTGTCAGGAAAATAGTAGGTGTTTAATAAATGCTTGTTCCTCTCTCCAGTTACCCTAGTTTCTCTTCTTATTTTTTATGTAGTTCTTTGTATATGATGAAGAAAAATGTATAGTAGATGACAGGAAGGAAAATATACATGGGAACCTGAAAGGAAAGAAAGAATGGGTTGGGATTGAGAGTAGCTATGTTCCTTTCTTCTGCTTTTCTCAGTCAGTAGTTTTATGTATGTAATAAAGAAAAATGAATAATAGAGATTTGTGGCAGCTGTGTGGCAGAGTGGAAAGAGGGCTGGACCTGGAGTCAGGAAGACTCACGTTCCTGAGTTCAAATCCAGCCTCAGACAGTTTCTAGCTGTGTAACCCTGGGCAAGGCATTTAATGCTGTTTACCTCAGTTTCCTCATCTGTTAAAACTGAGCTGGAGAAAGAAATGGCAAACCACTCTAGTATCTTTGCCAAGAAATGCCTAAATGGGGTCACCAAGTCAGACATGACTGAAAATGTCTCAACAACAACAGATGATAGGAATTGAGAAAAGGAAGGTGTTTTCAAATGTGGTAATTAAAAAAAAAAAGAACAATGTTTGGAAGTGAGATTGAAATTTATTTTAAGCCTCAATTTTTTTAGGATTTCTTTTTTAGTAATTATACTTTATTTTTACATTCACTTGAAAAAAAACCACAAGTTCCTAATTCTCTTCCTCCTTCCAGGCCCTCCCCTAATCACTGAGAAGGGCTATGACATCAATTATACATGTGAAGTTGTGCAAAACATTTTCATATTAGCCATGTTGCAAAATAAAAAAGGAAGAAAAATAAAGTGAAAAAGTATGTTTTAATCTGTACTTTGAGTTCATAGATTCTGTCTCTGGAGTTGGATAGTATTTTTTGTCATGTGTTCTTTGAAATTGTCTTAGATCATTGTATTGATTAGACTGGCTAAGTCTTCTGCAGTTGATAACTGTACAGCATTGCTTTTACTGTATACAATGACCATCCAGTTCTGATCACTTTGTTTGGCATCAGTTGATATAGGTCTTCACAGGTTCTTCTGAAATGATCTCCTCTCTCATGTCTTATAGCACAGTAGTATTCCCTCACAATCATATACCACAACTTGTTCATCCATTTCCCTCCCGTGAGGGGATGGGCATCCCCTCAATTTCTAATTCTTTGCCACCACAAAAAGAGTTGCTATAAATATTTTTGTACATATAGGTTCTCTTCCTTCTTCTTTGATTTCTTTGGGGTACAAACCTAGTGGTGGTATTATTGGGTCAAAGTTTATGGACAGTTTTATAGCCCTTTGGGTATAGTTCCTAATTATTCTCCAGAATAGTCAGACCAGTTCAGAACTCCATTAACAGTATATTACTATACCTATTTTTCCATATCTCCTCCAGCATTTGTCATTTTCCTTTTCTGTAATGTAAGCCAATCTTATAGGTGTGAGGTGGTCCCTTAGAGTTGTTATAATTCACATTACTCAATCAGTAGTGATTTAGCGCATTTTTCCAAATGATTATTGATAGCTTTGATTTCTTCTTCTGAAAACTGCCTGTTCATATCCTTTGACCATTTATCAATTATTAAATATTAAGCCTCAAATTTGTTTAGAATACTTTTCTTTGATTTCTTAAACTTTCTACCAAATCTACCTGTATTTCCTCAACTTAGCTCTGTCCATTCAGAATTAACTGTATATTTCTACTATTGCCTTCCTTCCTTTGTCCTTTTGCCATCTCTATGTAGTTACATATGCTCTGAGAATCTTGGTCTTATAAAATTGATAGTTAACTTACTGGGTGAGCATGTCCATGTTTGATTCCAATACAAAGAGAAATTGACATATATATATATATATATACATATATATGTACATATATGCATATATACATATATATGTTTTTTAAAATTCTTTATTTTTCATTTGACTTTTTTATTTTATGTAATTTTATTTTCCCATTACATGTAAAAACATTTTTTAATATTAGTTTTTCAAACTTTCAATTCAAATTCTCTCCCTTCTCACCCCTACCCCACATTGAGAAGACAAGCAATTTGAAATAGGTTATACTTGTGTAGTTATGCAAAACATTTCTATAATAGCCATGTTGTAAAGGAAAACATAGATAAAAACCTTAAGAAAAGTAAATAAGGTTTAAAAAATGTACTTTCAATCTATACTCAGGCAACATCAGTTCTTTCTCTAGGGATGGATATCATTTTTCATCATAAATCCTTCAGAGATGTCTTGGATCATCGTATTACTGAGAATAGCTTAGTCATTCAGAGCTGATCATCGCAAAATATTGCTGTTTGTACACAGTACATTTCACTTTTTATCAGCTCATGTAAGTCTTTCTAGGGTTTTCTGAGAGCATGCTGCTCATCATTTCTTATAGCAAAGTAGTATTCCATCATAATCACATGCAGTAATTTGTTCAGCCATTCCCCAATTGATGGACATCCCCTCAATTTCCAATTCTTTGCCATCAGAAAAAAGCTGCTATCAATATTTTTGTACATACAGGTCCTTTTTCTTTTTTTTTGAATGTCTTTTGGGATACAGACATACTAGTAGTATTGCTAGGTCAAAGGGTATGCATGATTTTGCCATGTTGTGCCCTTTGGGCATAGTTTCAGATTACTCTACAGAATGGTGAAATCAGCTCACAACTCCACCAACAGTGCATTTTTCCCACATCTGCTCCAACATTTTCCATTTTCCTTTTCTGTCCTATTAGCCAATCTCATAGATATGAGGTAGTATCTATGAATCATTTTAACTTGCATTTCTCCAATGAATAGTGAGTTGGAACATTTTTCCATTTGGCCTTAGATAGCTTTATTACTTCATCTGAAAATTGTTCCTATCTTTTGATCATTTATCAACTGGGGAATGGCTCTTGTTTTTTTTTTTTTTTTTGTAAATTTGACTCAGTTCTCTATATGTTTGAGAAATAAGGCCTTTATCAGAGAAACTTGCTTCAAATTTTTTTCACAGTTGCTATTGCTAATTATATTTCCCTCCATCCTATCCCTCCTTGTTCATTCTGTTCTCTCCTTTCACCTTGTCCCTCCTCAAAAGTGTTTTGCTTCTGACTGCCTCTTTTCCTAATCTGCCATCCCTGCTTCCCCTCCTACTTTCTGGTAGGGCAACAGATTTCTGTACAAAATTGAGTATGTATGTTATCTGTCATTGAGCCAATTCTGATGAAAGTACAGTTCACTCATTCCCCTTACCCCTCCCCTCCACTGTAAAAGCTATTTTGCCTCTTTTATGTGAGATAAGTTATTTCATTCTACCTCTCCCTTTCCCTTCCTCCCAGTACATTCCTCTCTCACCCCTTAAATTTTTAGATATCATCCCTTGATATTTAACTCATACCTGTGCCCTCTATCTATATATACTCTTTTTATCTGCCCTGATAATGACAAAGTTTTAATGTGTTACAGTATCATCTTCCCATGTAAGAATGTAAACAGTTTAGCCTTATTAAGTCCTTTATGGTTTCCCTTTCCTGTTTACCTTTTTATGCCGCTTTGGAGTCTTGTATTTGAAAGTCAAATTTTCTATTCATCTCTAGTCTTTACATCAAGAATGCTTGAAAGTCCTCTATTTCATTGAATTTCCATTTTTTCCTCTGAAGGATTATACTCAGTTTTCCCGGGTAGGTGATTCTTGAGTGTAATCCTAGCTCCTTTGCCTTCTAGAATATCATATTCCAAGCCTTCTTATCCTTTAATGTAGAAGCTGCTAAATCTTGTGCTGTCCTGACTGTGACTCCACCATACTTGAATTGTTTTTTTTTTTTTCCTGGCTGCTTACAACATTTTCTCCCTTACCTGGGAACTCTGAAATTTGGTTATAATATTCCTGGGAGTTTTCATTTGGGGATCTGTTTCAGGAGGTAATCGGTGTATTCTTTCTATTTCTGTTTTACCCTCTGGTTCCAGAATATCAGGGCAGTTTTCCTTGATAATTTCTTGAAAGATGATGTTTAGGCTCTTTTTTTTTTGTTGGATTATAGCTTTCAGGTGGACCAATAATCTTTAATTATCTCTCCTGAATCTATTATCCACGTCAGTTGTTTTTCTGATGAGATATTCCACATTGTCTTCTAATTTTTTCATTCTTTGGTTTTGTTTTATTGTTTCTTGATTTCTCATAAAGTATTTGCTCCATTCAAATTTTTAAGGAATTCTTTTCTACAGTGAGCTTTTGTACCTCCTTTTCCATTTGGTCAATTCTACTTTTTAAGTTTTTTTTTTCTTCAATGAATTTTTGTGCCTCTTTTTCCATTTGACCATTTCTAGTTTTTTAAGACATTCTTCTCTTCATTGGCTTTTTGTGCCTCTTTTACCATTTGACCTAGTCTGTTAAAGTGTTAACAGTTAAGGTGTTATTTCCTTCAGTATTTTTTGTGTTTCCTTTACCGAGGTGTTGACTCTTTTTTCATGATTTTCTTGCATCACTCTCTTCCCTCTTCCCAATTTTCCCTCTTCACCTCTTATTTGATTTTCAAAATTCTTTTTGTGCTGTTTCATAGCTTGAGAACAATTCATATATTTTAGAGGGCTTTACATGTAGGAGCTTTGACGTTGTTATCTTCTGAGTATGTGTTTTGTTCTTCCTTGTCCCCACAGTAACTTTCTCCAGTCAGATTTTTTTCTATTGTTTGCTTATTTTCCCAGTCTATTTCTTGACTTTTAATTCTTTGTTAAAGTAGCACTCTGCTTCCAGGGAGGAAGGTGCACTGTTCCAAACTAAAGGGGTTTTGTGTAGCTGTTTTCATAGATACTCCTTGGGATCTGTAATTTTTCAGTTCTTCCAAGGTGATATGATCTAGGGAGAGGTGTGTTTAGTACTCTCCTGGCCTATGCTCTGGTTTATAAGCTAATCAGTGGCATGTATTTTTGGTGGATTCAAGTCCTCCTTTTAAAAAAGCTATTAAGACAAAGAAAAATTTATTCCAGAAGGCTTTTTTTAAATATTGTGAATTATTTTTCTTATCACTTATTTAAAATTATAACTATCCTAGTCACTATACATCATGCTGAAAAAGAAAGCAGATTCCTTATTCTGGGTTGTGAATTTTTCATTTATTTTTTTTTCTTTTTCCTCTAAAGAAGTACAAAAACAGTCTGTTTTTAATTAGTACAGATGCTTGCCTAATTTAGTTCTAATTCCATGACTCACTAAACCCATATTGAATTATTTGTTAGATAATATGAGACTATGCAGAAAAGCTTGCTCAGTCATACACAGGTTCCTTTTTCCTTTCCTGAATGACATGGCCACTGTCACATTTAGGTGTGTAAAGAGATTAGGTTGATTTTAGTTTGTGTTGTATATCCGTAGGAACACCAAGAGTTTGCTCCAACCCCTTAACAAGCCTGAATAGTTTTGAAAATTATCAAGTTATAATGCATCCCATTAGAGATAATTCTGCATGCCCTATTGTTTAGTCTCCTTCTTCTACTCATTAGTTCCAATGGAGGTTAGGTCATGTGACAGGCTTGGGGAATTCATTGATGGTAATGGATTTACTGTTAGATTGAATGGAGCCCAATTCAATGTTTCATGAATGACCACCTTTTCTTGTTTTTTTTTTTTTAAAGAAGTTATGCTGAGGACATTCTCCTCCCCACTCCTACCAATAAAAGTCATACAATGCCACCTCGATAAATTTGCAAAGCAAATTACTTTTCAGGTTGGTTTCCCCGCCCCCAAACAAAGCAATATATTTATCAGAATCTTAGACAAGACATTTAATGATTATTATCTGAAAAGGTGAGAAAGAAAGAGACCAAGTACTGAGCTATAACTAAGCTTTTCCAGACTTAAGATTTCCAACAAATAGAGAAAGCAGGAGACAGGTGTTGACTGGTCATATTGCTTTGATAAGGAAAGGTAATAGCTGCACTACATATGACAAACCATTTAATCTATTAACATATCAGTTTATTTGGAGGCTGCTGGTATGACTTGAAGTGAACAAATATGGGTTCTTGACATGTACTGAAAGCAGTTTAGGATTGGGAGTATTAATGTAAAGTCCATCATTAACTGGAGTCTTTATTTTAGGAATTAACATCTCTTTACCCCAATATCATCTCTACAAATTGGAGGGAACATCTAATCCTTATCTTCCTGCTTTAGTGATTGTGGTACCATTGTGACCACAAAGAATATTTTGTAAATTCAGTATTGTTTCCTAGGAATAGGCTTATTAATGTACAGATTTTCAGTCTAACCTGCATTTACTCCCCAGGATAATAACACCATTCATTCATGTGATACTTTAAAATTTCAAAGCAATTTTATATCCATTAGCTCCTTTGAATATCACAAAAACCTATGAAATAGGTAGGATTATTAATCCTCAGAAATACTAATACTCACATTTTAGAGAAAGGAAACTAAAAACCAGAAAGGTATCACAGAAGGTAGTGCTCTTCTAAAAGCAAAATCTCGTAGTCTGGTAGCTCTACCCAGTAGCCTCTGAGGTCTGCCCTAGTCAAATGTAGCAGCTACTACTTTCCATTGGCCATGGTTACTGAAAGCCCAAGTATGTCTCTTGACCTGTCACTATGAAAGAATATATAGTACCTTTTGATTTCTGACCCCCCAAAATCCTTAGTGAACACAAAGTAACTTTTATATTACAGGATAATAAAGGAAGATTTTTTTTTAATAGACTCTTCACTCTGTTCTAAAGTCATTAGGATTTTCCTTGCTAATTTTTAGTGCCTTTGTAAAATTTATTCAGAATTATTGCCACAAAAGGAACCTTCAAAACTGACCTGAATTCGTTGACTGGAAAATCCATTGATTCCATTAGCTATGATGCATAGAGCAATATTGAGCTCTATTATGTCTTTAATAGTTTGGGTTTTTTTTTTTTTTAGTCCAGAACTGTGACATCATTGAGAACTTCTGGATTAGAAACTCCCTCAACCTTTAAGCAAATTGTCAGTAACGTAGAGCCTTAGAGAGAAACCTGAAGTACTGAGAGGATAAATTACTTGTCTGTGGTCAAATACTCAGTGTATTTCAGACTTGAAATAAGGATCTGAACCAGTCTACCAGACTCCAAAATTATGGCAACATATTATATAGTCCATCCCCCCACTATCACCCCAACAACATTTTTGAATTTTTGAAATATATTTTTCATGTATTGAAATATATAAAATATGAAATATATTTTTGAAATTTTGAAATATAAACATAAGTGCTAGTAATAATGTCAGCCTATTTAGAAGATTTATTTCTATAAGACTTATTTGGCATAATCAGTTGGTGGTATAGAATGGAGTTTAACTGGGTGCTTGTGATCATTAAAACAAAATGTTCATTTTTCCTGACAAGACAATCAGAAATTTTAATTAGGCCTGCCATCTGCCCCAGAATGGAAAATTTCCCTGTTCTTAAATATACATGTAACCCCTGCCTTAAGAGCTATTTGCATTAAACTGTTCTCTTTGGTGAAGATTGATTATTCAGTGTTCTGTGCCTGTGTGTTGGGTGGAGTTGGAGAGAGTTTGGGAGAACGATCCATATCTTCTGAGGTGCAGCTTCGAGAAAGAAAGCACATGGTTAACATTCTGTTACAGTCCCTGAATGAAGAGAAAGACTCTGGGAAGGAGCCAAGAAATGGCCCCTTGATCATGGGAAGGAGACTTGAGATGGCTCCTTGATCTCATCCCTACTCAGAGCTTATTATACTAGAGATCTAGGGGTATTTTCCCTTGCTTGGCTAGTTCTCTTTGTTGAGCTGAGGTATCTTACTCCCAAAATGAGAATTCATTTACTCTGTATGTTTTCTGGTATATTTTTTTATCTATATGTCTATTTCCTTGTCAGTAGATCTTCTCTGATTTGTGTTTGCTATCTACTTGGATAAATTAACTTATTTGCTGCATCATATGTTTGTTTGTTTTTTATGGAACTGCATTTGGTGGAAAGAGTTAAGCTTTGGATAGTTTGAGGCTATTAAAGGATAGAGATCACGAGCACAGTTTAAAATTGAAACTTATTTTCCCTAGACTCACAATATTTAAAGGGACTGTGTGTGTGTGTGGGGGGGCAGATAGATATAATTCTAGCCTGGTACTCATTCTCTGAGGAGAGAATTTGATTTTTCCATTCATTTTTCTTATTTTTCCTTCAAATCAAATAAACTTTAAAATGTTACAAAGATACACATGTCCCAGTCCTTTTCCAAAGTTCTCAATGTATTGTCATTAGATTTTTTAAAAAAGCAAACAAACAAAATAATATTATATTGGTCACATTGTGGAAAGGAATAATACAAATTTTATATCCTAGGGAAATTTTGGATTAGCTGAGAATGTTTTTGAAGTAGCCATTAAAGCTAATCTAACATAATCTCATTCCTGGATATTTGTTTTGCAGTTGGTCCCAACATTATCTCACTTTTTTGCTTTTCCCTTTCCCAATTGGGGTAATTCTAAATATTGAATTTTCCCTTGCTTCTTTGCTTAGAGGTTTATACTAGTTTGATTTAAATAAGAAACTAAAGGTGATATAAAACATAGTTGTGTGCAAATTAATCAGGAGAAAGTTAAATATTTAAATGTATTGACTTGTTCAATAAACACGCAACCTTTTATATTTTAAATAATAAACTTTTAATGTGCATATATCTTCCTTTTTTATACAACCGTCTCACCTAATATGGGATTTAGTTCACAAGATTTTGACGTATATTATTTAATTCATCATCAAACCAGACTTCTGTCACTTTGGATATTACGTATCTTTGATACATAGGCCATTTTTACCATATCTAGCTTAGATTTTATGTCTTAAGTTTTGAATGGGGTTTAAGTTGGACACGTTCCCAGAACATTGATGGATGCTAATCTCCAATTCATGGATAAATATCTTAGCCTTTAGTTACATAGCGGCATAGTATAAGGTCACTTTGCAATGTTCTGTCTCCTTTAGGAAATTTCTGTAACTTGGAAAGAATTCTACTTTTCACTGTATCGGTATATCTATTAGAATTTATTATTCTCTCCAAAGGAGAAAAAAAAACTTCAAGACCTTTGTGGAAGTAAAAAACAAATATCCAAACCAATTTTCTGGGGAAATACTTTATAGGCTAATTAAAGTGCCTGTCTATATTTTGTTGGCTCATCTGAACTTCTAACAAAAATTTTGGTATACCCTTAAATGGAAAAGGGAATTTCATTAGAAAAAATTACACTTAGTAATTTTTTTTACTGCTCTTTTCATTGCTTTTGCTACTTCAAAAACCTTAAACTGTGTTCTAAAGGAGTCAATAATATTGACTTCAAAAACTAGATTCCCTCTGAATATCTTTACTTGTTTATCTGAGAATCCATTAGGCTGTTTGCAGCAATACTTTGTTATTTCTCAACATAGTTTTTCATTTTGATAATATCTTACTTTTTTCTTCTTCATGACTGACTGTTTATGAGTTTGAATGATCTTTAAAACTCATGCCTGCTTAAACCTATATTCCCTGCATTTCTCACATATTTTCCTCTTCTCTCCTCTGACACTGACACCACCCTGGTGCAGGCCTGAATCACTTCACCCTTAGATGATGATGATGATGATGATGATGATAAAGTGGAGACAGTGTAGAGCAGCTGGATTCAGGAAGACTTGAGTTAAAATCTGAACTGAGACACTTACTAGCTATATGAACTTGAATGAGTCACTTAATCTGTTTGCCCCAGTTACTTAATCCTAACAGAGTAAACATTTATATGGTGCCTACTAAGTGTAACTCTGATGAGCTGGCCACATTGTCCAAATGACAAGTGTACACTTGCCAAAAAGACTATTTTTGGAGAACTCACACAGGGCAAGCACTCCCATGGTGATCGCAAAAAGCAATGCAAGGACACTCTCAAGGTCTCTTTTAAGAACTTTGGGATTGCTTTTGTGACATGGGAGACACTGGCACAGAACTGCCCAGCATGGCATGCCCTCATTACAGAAAGTGCTATGCTGTATGAGCAAAGCAGAATCAAAGTAGCTCAAATGAAATGTGAAATGTGCTGATTTAGAGAATCCACCCCAAATATTTAAATGCACTATTTGTGCCTGAGCATTCCAAACTTGTATTGGTTTACTCAGCTACAGTCAGACATACTGTGACTTGACTAACTCTCTTGGCATTTTGGTACTCTTTGAGAACAAAGGACGACAGCCAACCAAGTACCTACCGAGTACCAGAAACTCTACTAAGTACTTTCTTTTTTTTTTTTTTTTTTTTTTACAAATTTTATCTCATTTGATTGAGGAAGGCTTGACTCTTCAAATGTAAAACATATGAACTTAAATTTCTTCGATAAATATTTCTCTAAGCATATATTTTCTTAATTCCATATGCTTTAATACAGAACTAAAATGTTTCAAATACAAGGTAACTTGGTGTTTACAACAATGCAGTAGAACAAGGCAGACTTATGAGGGGATACACTCACAAAGCAAAAAAAAAAAAAAAAGGATGGTCAGGGAGGATGGACCTAGGGAAATCTGCAGGAATCCTGGGTGAAGTTGGGTTCCCTGCTAAAGTCCTTGAGGGAATGGTGTACCCTAACTCCAAACCAGTAAAGTCTGGTGGGTTTTTATCTGGGACTAGAAGGCCTAGACAGTGTGGAAGTAAAAATCTTAGATGAGTGCTAGTGCTGATTCATGCCACTGAGATGAAAGGAAGACTCTTGGGAAATAGGCAACAAATTGATATTCAAACTTACTATTCCAGCAGGAAAAGAGACTTTTCTGCCGATTTTACTTGGACAGGGTGGCTCAGCTTTCCAATGAAGGGTCTTTGATCTTGATGGGGGCTTCTTCTCTGTTACTAAAGAATAAAGTTACTGGAGTCTTTGCACTTATGTAGAGAGTGAATCAGTTTGCTTAAGTATAAACTGCTGATTTATCACTTATATGACCTGAGTAATACATTATTAATCCTTTGAAACTAGAAAAAGATTCCATTTATAAAATTACACAAGACCTTAAACTCATGAGGGAAAACATGTATGTTATGGGGAGTTGTACAATCCAAACTTTTTGGTAATTTTAACAGAAGTTTAATATCTTATTAGAATTTAATGTCCACAGGGGAAAAATAGTATCATTATGTTTATACTTAATGAACATTGTTATATATAAACTTATGAAGTCTGGAATTATTTAACATTTTATCTCTAAATGGAGGAAAAGATCATAGAAGTTAAATCTCTAATGGCCAGTTTGATACCAAATATCTTCCCTGTTCTCTTAATACTTTACTTTTTTTCATTTTTTTTTAAAAAAGTCTGTACACTCTCACTGAATAATTTTTAAAAAGAAAAGAAAAATGCTCACAACAAATATGCATTGTCCAACAAAACAAATTTCCACGTTTTTCACGTCCTAAAATATGTCTCATTTTTTATTTTAAGTCTGTCACCTCTAGTAGGAGGTAGGTTGTATGCTTCATCTTCCATCCTCTGTAACACTGATTTGTCTTATTGATTAGACCTATTTTTCTTTCTGATGTTGTTGTCATTGCATAAGTTGTTCTGAGACTGCGCACTCCATTAGAGACCTCTTCACAGTGTCTTCTGAAACTGTTCATTCCATTACTTCTTCTGGCTCAGCAATATTCCATTACATTCATATGCTGTATTATGTTTAGCTGTTCCCCAATAGATGGACACCACCTTAGTTTCCAGCTTTCAGCTACTACAAAAAAAGCTATCAATGTTTTTGTACTTTCTAGACCTTTTCTTATTTTAATTTTTTTGGGATCTATGCCTAGTGGTGATGATTTTTGGCTAACTACCCAACTTCTAAAGGTAAGGATTAGAGAGTAAATTTCTCAAGCAAGCTTCATCCCTCTATACCCATCCAAGCCCTAAGATTCCACAAATCTCTGCCTTGACCGCTAGTTTATCTTTGCGCTACTACTGGCCAAGTTACCCTCACCCCCAGCCTATTTCTACCATTCACTCAGGGAATGATAGTCAAATCAACATCATCATTGCTTCTCTAATATGGTGTAACTTGTTTACAATGACTATATGTTTTTCCTTTGCACTTTAGGTCACTGCAATTTTTATTCTTCTGAGAATCAAAATTGTGATGTTACTTGGTTTTCGTGATTGGGAATGTATGGATGTTTAAAGTAAAAATAAAGTTGGAATCTCAAAAGTGAGATAAATTGGGCATATTTTAAAATGCCATCTAATTTATCAGATTTGATCTAGACGTCTTCAATTCAGGGCCCAGCTCATTGGCCACCTGCATTATTTGTGCAAGTTGGACTAACTCAATTCACTGTCCTTTCTATCTATTTGTCTATCTGTATGTCTGTAGTAGGCATCATTCATTTACTTTGTTTTTTTCTCTTGGATTGTTTGGCCAGTCAAAAAATATCAGACTTTTGTATATTACTAAGAAAGGCCTATTGCATTGTGGGACATAATACATTATCAGCACAAATCCCTCTGCAGATAGAAACATCCAAGAGATTTCTCCCTCCATGAGTAATTCCTCTTCAATTTAAACTTACTGTATGACATTCTCCAAGACAGTAGCAAAATGTTTGAGCACGTCTCCTTGCTTTATGCCTGGTTTGATATTGATTTATCTAAAAATAAAAAATATTGACTTAAAAGAGTAGATTTTTTTTCTGTAAAAGATATTTTAAAGAATACAGCATAGCAAATCTGAAGAATGGAAAATAATGTCTGATGAAGAAGTTATCATAAGATTCAGTCCTCTCTAAGGAGACATAGGCATCAAAAAGAAATAACAATGAAATACATCTGATTCTCAGGCAGAGAAGAAGAAATGTAACTGAACCAGGAGAAGAAACATTTAACTACCCTAACAAAGAAAGTTTAATGAAAAGTAATTGCAGTCCAAATTTAGCAGTCCAGGAAATAAAATTATGATATAGCCAAATGAGAAGGTATGGAGGGATTATGATTTGCCTTGGTATAAAGGAGCCATACTGATGAGACTGCTGATTCACCCAAGTGTATCTAAAGCCCAACTAGAATGTCATATTCAAGGTTTCATATCCAATTTACCAAAACTAAGACTTCTCCAAATATGGGTTTCAAATACTCTGCAGTGCTAGTGTCAATTTCTGAAAGTGAACACCAATAAGCTCCTGAAATAAAGAAGGATGTTGCTTCAGAGAAAAGTAGTTTTCATGTCTTGGATTTCCAGTACTTGCTATTGGTATAGATCCATTGAGAATTACAAATAATATTGCTCTTTTGTGAATATGGCACTGAAACATCATATGGCATCAGTTTCCTCATGTATATAATAAGGTATTAAATGACACAATAATAATAATACTAGGTGAACTTGTCCAGTACTTTAAAAAGGTTGCAAAGTCCTTCACATATGTGATATGCTTTGTCATAGAAACCCTTTGAGATAAGAATTACAAGTGTTACCTGCATTTTTCCAGATGAGGAAACAGATTGCAAGAAAGGTTAGGTGACTTGTCCGTTCCAGTGTCACAGAACTAGGAAGTGATATAATCTGGTCATATTTGAATCTAAGTCTCTCCTGATTCCAAGCCCCAGATTCTTTTTCCTATCTTATGTTTCCTCACAGATGTTATCTAAGTCCCCTTACATCTCTGAAATTCTGTGTTTCTTGATATTTAATCTAATTTCTGGCTTTTCTGGAAAAATTAACAAGATCCTTGTACTACCTCATATATGGAAGTGATTTAATCAACATCCAGATATCTCTTCTTTATGATAATTCTGTTAACCTTTCTGTGTAAGATCTATTTTCCAAATCTGTAATCTTTTTTGTTGTTCTTTGAATTCTCGCCAGTATATCCATTTTCCCTCAAAAATATGTCATCTTAAAATAAATGCGATATTTCATTAAGTCCCAGACCTCTGCTTCCTCCCTCTTGAATGGCACTCTTGTTACTTTTCAGTGCAAAATTAAACTTTAGAAAAATCATAATATATAAAAATATGCATTTTATGGTCTTTTCTGTTCCCCATTGTATTCCAGTTCTATCCAATCTAACAATCTAATTAGGCACACTATGATGTATCTTTGCCATATGGATTTAATTTCAAAGACTTTGGGGCAGAGGGGTGTATATGAACATGATACAAAGGTAAAAGTAAAGAAATTTATGTTTACTTTATTAAAATGACACTATGCTAATAAATATCAGTGTTCTTAAAAGAAAATAGTTATTAAATTAGAAGAAGGTAACCCACTTTAAATATGTTCTCCTATAATAAGCAGGAATCACACTCTCCACAAAGTTACTGTAATTTCAAGGCACAATGTGGGTCTACATATAAGCAAAACTTTAGTGTATGAGCCCCCACCTATATATTACTTTTTACTACTCAGCCAGGTTACAAAATAGTAAGGTATGAAAAGTAGAAATTACATATTTCTCCCACTAACCTGGGGCATGCTTTCTCACAAATACACCATTAGTGGAAAGATTAGAAATACCTGGCCATACATAGGAAGGAAAACACATGAAGGAAATTTTTGTGGCTCAGGCACATGAATGGAGAATCTGATAAGCAAAATGGATATTGCAGCTATATACAGAGAGGGGCAAAGCCATCAAAGTCTTCACATGGCTCTTGCTTGTTTCCTGGATGGTGTTAGTCCTTCAGTTTCAGGGTTGCTACTGGATAGCAAGGGGAGGAGCTTATTTTAAATAGTTCTAAGGACACATGGTTACTGAATTTCTTTTTTTTCCCCCCTCATCTGAGGACTCCTCTCTAAGAGGAAGAGGAGGCTTCACTATCTTTTGTCTTAGGCCCCAGAGGTGTTAGTAAGTTTCAGCTGTCTTAGCATAAAATGCCATTCATGCAATTAGTGTCACCAGGGAAAACCCCTCAGTAGCTCTTCTCTTTATGAGGAAATGGAGATTTGTCATTTCCTAAGGTTTTAGCTGTGGGCATTTTCCCCACCTCCACAAGGAGAGTTTGTATCTCCAGAGTAAACACAGAATAGCCAGCCAGTTACACAGAGCTGACAGCCATTTAATCTGTCTTTGAATTTATTTCCTTCTGCTAGAAAGAGCTACCTTCTCTCAAGTCTCTATTTGATTTAGGCTTAGAAAGTCTTTGTAATTCCAACCTAATTCCTGAAGGAATACTATGTCCTTAAATTCATTTATGGAAGAGGGATTTCATTAAAGAAACCTTGCCACTCCTGTGGTTCTTTGAAACCCTCCAAGATCTTTTCATCTCCCTTGGAATTAAAGGGAGGGGAAAAAGGCAAAAACAAAACTCTCAGGTATACTCAAAATGAGACAACACGCTCCATCTTGTGGTGGCACCATGTAGCTAGCGGCTACATAGACTGCTGTTTCTAGAGTTAGGAAGTACTGAGTTCAAATCTAGCCTCAGATACTTGCTAGCCATGTTTACTTGGGAATGTCACTTAACCTCTTTGCCTCAGTTTCCTCAGTTGTAAAATAGGGATAGTAATGGCATCTATCTCACAGAGTTGTTTTGAGGATCAAATCAGATCATTTGTACAAAATGCTTGGTACATAGTAGATATTCTTTCTATATACTTGAGGGGGAAAGTATATGCCATTGATTAAATTGTGAGTACATTCAGAGCAGGAACTGTTTTTGCCTTTGTACCTCTAGAACTTAACATAAGATAGGATGCTTAGAAAGTTCTGAATAAATGCTTGTTGACTTGACTTGGCTTGAATGATTGAATGTTTCAGTATTTATCTTGACATTCTGATTTAAGGCTGGTGAGAGACTGGTGACTGTATAGTCCCACCCCCTTTGATGATGTCTTCTTTAATGTCAAAGCTAAGCAGCTTGAGAACTTTGAGCTGTCAGGTTAGCCTCCTGGAAGTTAGTTTCCTAGGAGCAGTAAAATATCATATGATATCAGTGTTTTAGGTTTGCACATAATAAATTCTAGTTGTATGGAAAGATTTAACAAAATTATTTGATGAGAAAAAAATTGAGTCCCTGATAATAGGTTTAGGTTATCTACAATGTTGAAAGACTTTTAGGATGAAGAAATGAATATCCTACAGTGATAGGTGCTTAATAAATGTTTATTGATTGAGTTATCATTTATATACCTTTTCTAATGCCTTTTCTGTTTGTCAGTAAAAATGTGAAGGGGCAGTATCTGTTCTAGATATAATCTCAGTTTTATAGATTTCAACTTGGTAAACACTTCAGTGGTCATTTGGGTGAAATCTTATTTTAACAGTGAGGAGACTAGGGCCTAGAGAAGTTAAGCGATTGCTAAAGCTCACTCCATGAACAAATAGATGCTCTTTCTATAACTTCAAACGCAAAGCTTTACAGGTTTCTATCAGATTCCACACTGTCTTCCCATTTCAAGCAAAGTTCTCTATAATACAGAGCGGATTTCTGCATGAAGCAGATATGCTCAGAAGCTTTGACATAAACAGCAATCCATAAAAATCTAACAAAAAAATTAATTTAAAAGAGACGGTATTTGTAGTCAATATAATCATAGATTTTAAATTCAAAAAGACAATTGTTTGTATAGTTCAGTCTGCTCATTTTAGTAAAGAGATTAAGGCCCAGAAAGGTGAAGTAATATATCCAAGGTCATACAATTAGTAAGTATAAGACCCCGAAATCGAATCCAGGTCCTATTCTCTACAAGATATTTAGAGATTGATAAGTGGCCCAGTAGTGGGCCTGGAGTGACTAGGCCTGGAGTCAGGAAGATAGGAGTTCAAATATGCCTTCAGGCGCTACTAGCTTTGTAACCATAGGAAAGTCACTTAATCTCTGCCTCAGTTTCCCTAACTGTAAAACGAATATAATAATAAAACTTACCTCATAGGATTGTTATCTGTGTCAAATGAGTTATTTGTAAAGCACTTAAACTTAGCATAGTGCCCGGCAGTCCCTAAATACATGCTAGCTTTAACTATAAATATTATTATTATTGTTATTATAAATCCAGAGCTCTTTCTAGTATGCCACATTTAAATTTCCTTATAATGATTGTGTTCTTTCTTATAAGTCCACCCTCACCACAGTGAAGCTGTAGGCACCTGGGTTACAGAGCTGGAAGGTACCTTGAACATCTTGTTTGGTCCTCTCATTTTCGGGATCATTCAGACAGGGTGATTTCTTCCAAGACATTCAGGTAGTAAAGGACATAGGCAGAATTTAAATCTGGGTTCCCTGGCAATAAATCTAGTACTTTTGCCACTAGACCATGGTTAGTTGGGGAGGAATTCAGAGCGAAATCTTACATTGAGTGTACCTTCAGACATATATCAGTTCAGTTACCATTCAGCTGTGAAAACTTTATGTGGCATTTTTATTCACCAAACAATTTACGGTTAGTGGGCTCAAAGAAAGTACAAAACTATGAGTTAAGAGGTGACATTTAAGGAAGAGGAAAAAAAAAACTCCTCTCCCCAATTCAGAATTAACCATTAATATTCTAGATTTGGGATGTCAAAACTTTTCTTGGTCCTCGCATCCTTTCCATTCATGCTATGCAGCTCTTTGTTGTCTTTTGTCATAACTGTAGTTCATATGGGTTTGTAAACAATCAATTTTTGTGAAGGAAAACAAAATTTAAAAGAATAATAGAGTAGATTAGTAGCATAAAATTAACATAAGTTTCCAGTCATTGCTTTCAAGGTTGGTTGATGAATTCTATTTCTTTGTCTCTCTCACCACAGAAAGATGTAGATAAATAGATAGATAGATGGATAGATAATGTCTGTCCTTGATTTCTTCTCTTACCATTTTCCCATTGTTCTTCCCCTCTTTATTTCTTTTTTCCTGCTTCTCCATACCCTTACCTTTACTGAATAAAAATTTGCCAATGGAATTATACTAGCGACCCTATTGTAGAGGAAAACATAATTTGCAGATTCTCTTTATTTAATCACTGATTCTGGCTATCAGAAAAGCGGCACAAAACTTAGCTGCCCCAGTTTGCTCATCTGTAAAGCAGAGGTGATAATGAATATTCTTCTCTTGCCTTGATAGCATCTTGTGAAGACAAATTAGACTTTAGAAATCACAAAAGTACTTAGAGTTCCTCCGAGACAAACACTAAAGACCAAGAATTATGTTATGCTAACTCTTTGAGACTACCCTGACAATACTTGTGCTTTCTGTTGCATGTGGGAGTAGTTGGGTTATCATTCTACTAATACAAATGGACCTTAATGACCTATATGAGTCATTTTAGTTTGTCAGAGAGAAGTATCCTTTCCAGCTGTTGGGCCAAGATTGTGGTTTTTGTTAGAAGGATTTAATAGAAAAAAATGTAGTTATAAAATGCCAACTTCTGTGATTATATTTGATTAAAATACTTTATCAAGCTCAATACCTTTATGGTCCCTTCTATTTCTATAGCTATGATCCTTTTAACTATGAGCCTATGAACTAACTTTTCCAATAATGGCTAATCTTCAGTAAGTACTAAAGAGTAAATATTTTGTGTTTGAAAATCATCTTCTGAAATCATGCAAAATAAATGATATTTTAAGAATAAAACTCTGCCAAATTTTTGCTGCTTTTTTTCCTAATAGAGATATTTTGTTTTCTTTATTCCATATATAATGAATATATGTTAATCAATACATATTTTTTGACTTGTTAAAATATCTTTGTTTTATAATCCGTGATTTCATCTCCATCGATAAATCCTCTACTCATTTATATTTTAACTTTTCTATACATTAATAATTTATATTCATGAATCTCTGTGCAGAAAAGTTTATCACGTGATGGCTAACACTTGTAATGAATGAGCCTTCGCCAACACTAGTAATGAATGAGCCTTCGCCAAGTTATGGATCTGTATAGATGTATGTATTGTAGGGTCCTGGACTCAAAGCATTTTTAGCTTGCTAAGATCTACTCAAGCTTTGTCCTCATCGATATAGTGTTTCAGGACCCATGGTTACAAGCCTATTGCACAGAGGTAGGATTATATTTCTGCGGAGAATGAACTTTTGAAAGATACTTAAATTTAGGTCCCAAAGGGGGAAATCATGGCAGCCCTTACAATTTTGTCATGACTTTTTTTTTAAATTTCTTATGGCAATTCAGACTCATAAACAAATATGCTAGTATCACTGCTCTGGTTTCCTTTATTTTTCATAGTCTAAAGAGCCCTTCTCATTCAGGGAAATCCAAGCAGATTTCTCAGTTCCTTGTCAAATTGTTGGATGATGGAAAAGCAGTCTTAAGTGGGTAAAGCTGCTAAAAAAGAAACTTGGACTTGTACGGAATAAGTTCTTTTATTATTATTTTTATAGCATTTTTTTTATTTTTAGTTTACAATACTCGGTTCTACATAATTTTGAGTTCCAGATTTTCTTCCCTCCCTCCCCAAGACGGCATGGAATCCCATATAGCTTCCACGTATAACTTCACATTGAATTAATTTACACACTAGTCAAGTTATGGAGAACTGTGATCAATGACATGAGTCATGAGAAGGAAGAAACAGGACCAAAAAAAAAA
>CM053622.1:649302855-649327315 GCA_028646595.1 Phalanger gymnotis | reverse complement strand
CTCATGTCATGGTCCTCTGAGAACGAAGGACAATTACGGGTTATACTTAAATCTCTTAGTGGACCCTTATGACTAAAATGTCAGGCAGAACAGTCAGCTAAGGTATCATATGAGGACACAATTTGGTGTGTCTGATTAATTGAAGCCATCAGTTACTCAGTCCTTAACCTGTAATATTGCTAGTGTTTTTCATTAAATTGTTGGAAAGTTATATACTTTATTTTCTACTTAAATGGGGTAGATTTCATTATGGGTGCATGGATCCATGAACATTAAAGAAACAATTCCTGATCTTAAAACGATATTTGAAGTTAATAAAACATACAGGCATAGATAAGAGTATTACATTGAATTTAAGTAGATTATTTTGGTTTTTATATGTAATTATGTCATTGACTTGATCAGTGGAAGAGGAGGGCAACAGGAAAAGAGTAGAAGTGGCAGAACATCACCAATAGTAATCATATGTTCAGAACTTACCCTGCTTCATTTTGGATAATTTCGAATTACCCCAGTAGAAACCAGTAAGTTTATGGACAAAAAAGGAAATCATTGGATCAGACTTTTAGGGATAGTATTTTAGAGACCTTTCTATCCCAATCATCTCTAAACAGTCTGTCCAAAATACAAGAAACTAAAGTTTACCATTAATTAAATATTTATTATGGCCACCTTATAAACATGGGACAAATTTATGATACAGTTAACTTATTGCCACGTGTACACTTTATAATACTTTGGGATTCATTTGCCTACTTTTTAATAATAGCTTCTGTAAATATATAATGCTGTATGTTTACCTAGTGCTCTCTTCACAACAACTATGTGACATGGGGTAAGTATCATTATCATATTGCAAGTAAGGAAAATGAGGCTTAGAACATTTAAATGACGTTTCCAGGATCATACAGGAATTTGTCCATCTAGGGCTTGAAACCAGATCTTTTGATTCCAAGTCCATATTCTTCCTACTATGCCATTATTCCACTATAAAAAATTATTTTTTTTTCATCATTTTGCTTTGATGACATTATGGATCATGGCTGTGATTTATTTGGTGCTGGTCAAGACTGAATTCCCCAGTTGTAACGTTATTCTTGTAAGAAAATATAACTAAAATTGTTGGAAACAGTTTTCAGCAATGCATTGTGTCCTGCCTGTTTGAACATGGATTTATAGCAGTAAGGCAGTCTGGATCATAAAGCAGTTTATAACTAAGCCTTCTTAAGTACTGATTCCTAAAGGGAATGTTCTGTGATAATTTAAAGCAAATAGCTATCTGGTGAGGGCTTTCAGTCAGGTAATCTCAAAAAGGAAAAAGAAAATAGCTAAGTAACCCAGATACCTTCTTCATTAAAAATATGATTATTAGAGTTCTTTAATGATGTCAAAATGCATTTTGCAAAAAATAACTTTTCTAGGCACTTCCATTTGAAAAGAGAGATAAAATAAGATATAAAGAGAAAGTGCTAATTTTTTTCAGGAAATTACTTCAGATACACTTTATGGAAGAGGAAAGGCATAGTAATAGTTATTTTAGCCACAGCTACAAGGCATCCTGGCATTAATTTGGCCTCATGTATATAAAACAAGGGTTTTTGACTATGAAAGAAAATTGCTTAAATTCAGAGTGAATAAACAGGTCCGTGAATGTAAATAATGTGAAATATCAATAGTTTAGTTAAGAGTTAGTGAGTAAGGTACCTAACAGTACCCTGCAATTGATTTTCTTTTTAAGATTGCTTTCTGAGGTATTTCTGTTTTAGTGATATGATTATCTACAGTGCTGCTTTGTTTAAAAAGCATGTAATTAAGAGGAAAAGGATATTCACTTCCAACTTGATTAATTATACCTACAGTGAAAGCCTAGGCCATAAGCCACAACTATCCAACTGATAGTGACATACTTTAATTCCAGGCAGACTGAAAGAAAATCAAGAGCCTCACATATAAAACTTTAAAGATGATAGTAATTTATGACAGGAACATTTGTCAGTTTTATGCTCTTGAAAATATTTGTAGTTTGTTTCTACCACTACATCAGCCGAGTAAGAGTGAAGTTCACAAGATTCCCAAGATCCTTCACTCCCCCTAAATTTCTTTTTTAGTAACAGTAGCATTTGCATAGCACTTTACACATTCCAACAATATAGGTGTTATTCCCATTTTACACATGAGGAAAGTGAGTTATACAGCAATAATACAACAATGACTAATTGTGAAAGATTTAGCTACTCCGATCAATACCATGATCCTAGACAGTTCCAAAAAACTCATGTAAAATGGTATCACCCTCTATAGAGAGAAGTGATGAACTTTGAGTGTAGGTCGAAGCATACCTTTTTCACTTTATGTTTCTTGCTTTTCATTTTTTGTTTCTTTGGTTTTTGGACCATGACATATGAAGATATATTTTGCATAGCTTCACTTGCATAATTGATATCATATTCCTTGCCTCCTCAATGGATATAGGAGAGGTGGGAGGAAGAAAATTTGAAACTCAAAATTTTAAGAAATGAAAGTTAAAAATAAATAGGTAACTGAAAGAAGGAAAAAGCAATGAGTTACAGAGTGGTTAAGTGATTTGCCCAGGGTCACACAGCAGATGGATAAATGAAAAAAGGGAAAGAGGTGTTAGTTTCAGAGTAGTTAATTGACTTGCTCAGGATCACAAAGTTATGTTTGCTTTTCTTTGTTGCATTTTTAAAAATTTCTATCTAACTTCAGTTCTTGACAAGAAAATCTCTCTTTTTTCTCCATATATGATTATATTCAAGTTGCAGGATTAGTTGTTTTCAATTACAATCCATTACTATTCATCTTTTACCTTATTCCATTCTATTCTTTATTCTCTCATAGTTTTTGAGATATACTTAGCAAGTTCCCATAAGCATGCAAGATGCCTTCCATATATTGTTAAGTTTTTAAATTTTTCTAGATAGGAACAACTGTAGAAATAAATTTGTTCATGATGTCCTAATTGTAAATTAAAACATAACACGGATAAATGTTAGTTTGTTGTCCTTCATTCTTGAAGAGGACAGAAATGACATCATCACTATTCTAGAGTCAAGTCACAGTGTATCTGACTGGCTGATCAGACCAATATGAGCTCAAAATTCTCTACCACAGGTCGGGCACAAATAGTCCATGTGAACATTTGGGGTGGATTCTCTAAAGCTGTACATCCTGCATTTCCTTTGAGCTGTTTCAATTATGCTTTACTCACAGAGCAAAGAGTTACTTTGGGAAAACTTCTTGCTCTTTTTTTTTCAAGCAGAGTGAGAGCAAACTTAGATTGGTCAGAACTTTTTACTGACACCTCGCTAGATTCTAACAATATGCATTCCTCCTCTCCTTTTTTTTCCTTTTTCTTTTTTTCCCCTGTCTGGACTATTGCACTGATCTTTTTCAGGTAGCAATGGATCTCATTGAGAAGGATTTCTGCATATTCTGAAGCATAGTATTACCAACAAACGGTTATCATTAAAAAGAAACATCCACAGTATCTCTCCATCAATTGGCCATACCTCTTCTGTTGGATTCTGTGACATTCTCTGATTGTTTGGTGAACATTTATTTATCTCTATGCTTTATGTCTTAAATTATAGTTAGGACATCGTGGATAAAGTTATCTTTGTGGTTGTTCTGTTGAGGAATTTTTGTGAACTTAACAAAACATATGGGAGGCATCTTGTCAGAGAAGAGAGTTTCTGAGCCTTCATTTTTCTCTAAGAGGAAAATTCTCCTCCTCTCCCTATCCCTATCCCTTTTGTCTCCTTCTCCCTTTCATTTTGGGAGAATGATACATGGTTCCCTTCAGGATCTTTCTCATGATTTTTAAATATTCTTTTAAAAGAGTTTGAACATCAATCCCTGAGTGACTTCTTGTATCACTTACCTATGGAAGAAATCCATATTGGATTGGATCAGTTTTGGTCCTTTTTCCCCAAGTAGATTTTTCATATTTTCAAATGCCATTTCTGTTTCTTCCATGTAACACACTAACTGTTAAAATGTCAGATTACGAATGTGATATTTCCACTGTTCTCTTTCCTCATAATGTACCTTGCATTTAATTATTTTGAGGCTCTGTTCTTTACCTTCTCCTTATACGTCTTCTCCTTTGGTAATTTCATCTAGTACTGCAGTTCTCTCTATGTAGATGACTCTCAGATCTGTAGGACCATAGATAGTTAGAAGAGACCTCAGAGACCATCTAATCCAGTTTTCTTCTTTTACATAGGAAAATGAGGCTCAGGAATATCAAGTGATATCAAGTCCAGGTATCTCTTTTGAGCTCTGGTTCTACATTTCTAAAGCCCTGCTGGACATGTCCACATTTAAGTTCTCACCAATATGCTGAACTTAGTATCCAAAACTGAACTCATAAATTTCTACTTTAAGCATTGTTTTTCTCTCAAGATCCTTATTTCTGTGATGATGCTGCCATTCTTCCATCCTTAAAACACTTGGCTCTTCTCTCTCCCTCATATGCTACATCCAATTTCTAAATCCTTGCAGTTCTACCCATACAACATATTTCACATGTGTTCTGTCCACACCAACCACCAACTAGTCAGTCAGTCAACAAGCATTTATCATGTTGCTAAATGCTGGGAATACAAAGAATCCCCTCACCCCCCGCCCCCATCACTGCCCTCAAGAATCTTCTTGAGAGGCAACATATAAACAATTATGTAGGTAAAAGATATATGCCAGGAAAACTGGAATTTGATGGTTCAGATCCTTATTATCTCTTCTAAAGGGCACCACTATCCTTCCAGTGGCTCAGGCTTACAATTTAGGTGTTATCCATGACTCCTCACTGTCTCTCTCAACCCATATGTAATATGTTGGCAAGGCCTGACAGTTTTGCCTTTTTAACACCTCTCATATATGCTCTCTTCTCTCCTCTAACTCTACCACCAACCTGGTACAAATATTCTTGGATATCACGATTGGATTGTTGCAATAATTGCTGCTTGGTCTTCCTGCTGCAAATGACTCCCTACTCTAGGCTGTCCTTAACTCAGCTATCAAAGTGATCTTTCTATAGTGCAGATATGACCATGTCACACACACCTTCTAATTGATAAACTCTCTCTCACCCCCAGGATCAAATATAAAAAATAATCAGTAAACTGGTCCCCTTTCTATCTTGTTCTTTTTAAATTTTAGCCTCACACCCCCAAATAGTCTGCTATCCAGTGACAATGGCCTTAACACTCCATCTCTTGATTTCAGTTTTATCACTAGCTGTTCCCTGTACCTGGACTGCTCTCCTTCCTCATCTGTGCCTCTTGGCTTCCTTCAGGTCCCAGCTAAAATCTCACCTTCTCCAAAAAGCCTTTTTAAATCCCTCTTAATTCTAGTGCCTTTACCTCTTTCGATTATTTTCAATTTATACTATACATAACTTATTTGTACATAATTAATTGTTTGCATCTTGTCTACCTCATTAAACTTTGAAATCTTTGATAACAGGGACTATCTTTTATTTTTGTATTCCTAGCACTTAACACCATGTCTGGCACATAGTAGGTACTTAATACTTATTGGCTGACCGTATGAACTATTTTAGCCTTGTAAATGATTTCTGAAGTGTCCCTTCTATAGCTTGTAATTTATGTAGCTCTGCGTTGTCTATGAGAAAAGCTACAAGATATTTGCCTGAAAACTCACAACAAAGTATGAATTTTCTTCACTTAAAACAAGGATTTAGTTGTTGCCAGAATTTGCTGTATAGTCATCCTAATTCTTCAACTCACTCTGACTTGACATAGCTTTCGTAGTACCTTTAAATTTGTTCCTCAAGTACATTGGATATTTTGGTATTTGTATGTATGTGAAATTTAGTGAAGTAGGCTATTAGAAAACTCCTATTTATATCACAGTTACAAAGTACTTTCACAAATACTATCTCTTTGATCCTAACAAAATCCAATAAAGAAAGTAGTACTATCCCCCTTTTATAGAGGGTAATGAGGAATTATGTGAGGAACCAGAGGACCAAGTTACTTACACAAGGTAGCACAATCAAGAGTTAAAATCAAATA
This sequence comes from Phalanger gymnotis, assembly GCA_028646595.1. Lineage (NCBI taxonomy): Eukaryota > Metazoa > Chordata > Mammalia > Diprotodontia > Phalangeridae > Phalanger > Phalanger gymnotis. The sequence goes on along the minus strand of CM053622.1, from coordinate 649,321,256 downwards.
TTCTAAATCTTTATTCATCTCTTGAATCATTGGTCCCCTCATCTTATAAAATCAGAGGGCTGGATTGTCTCCAATAATCTTGGTTTTAAGCTCTAAAAATTATTCTGCCTCCACAATTCTTCTCTGTCTCTGTCTGTCTCTCTCTCATCTAGCCTCCTTATACCAAAAGAATAAATCACATAATTATAAAAAAATTTCTCTGCCTCATAAGAGCTATTGCCAATTACTTTCTTTTTATGTTTCGTACATTATATTATAGTATTTTCAGGCATGGGGAAGCAAGTGAAGTCACTTCTGCATCTCATTTCTATTGATTAGGCAAAGATAATGCTTCCAGTAAACCTACATTTCAGTATCATCAAATCATCATGACATTACTTTGATACCCTCTTAGCCAGAAAAGATCTTTGGAAGGCAGTTGCTCCTATATGTGCTCCATGTATTTCAATCTAAATTTATTTAATCTGATTAGTTGGCTGAAACAAAGCCAGTGCTCTGTCAGCAGCTAGGTAGTAAAACAAAAAGGCTATAATTAATGAAATTAATGCCAGGAATAGAAACTTGAGATTTGAGGTGACATTTCGGTCATAACATTTCCTTTGAGGTTGACAGAATGGAAAGACAGTTTGGTTGGAAGTAATTGTTCTTAGTTTAATGGCACATGATTAGATGAGGATGGTTATGTTTCCTAATGTTACAGACTGCTAAGAAGAATACAGATCAGCTGACATAAAGTGTACAAGGCTATCTGAAAAATCTGAGTAGAGAGCTCAAAAAAGAAGAGGAGCTGTGTTTTCTTTGTGTCATTTCCTGCTTCCTATTTCTTCTTAGAGTAAGACCCTCTAGTATCATGAGCCCTATTGTGATGGCAATTCAACCATTCATCTAGTTGGAATGAGTTATGCCTTTTTATATATTTTTATGCTATGTTTCGTAGTATAATTTTAGTTCTTATTGGTACTGATTACTCTCTACTTGGTGGAAATTTCATTGGTAACCTCAGACAGCATCTCACACAGTGATTTACACGTGGGCTATTGATCAGTGTCATTGTCTATGAATTTCTTGTTATGTTCTTGACTGTACTAAAAATAATTACCAGAATCAATTATCTTCGATCTAACCTCTATGAAGAGAAATTTCCTATTACCAATAACAAGAAGTCAAGAGAAAAAAAAAATAAAAAGCCTCTTTCCATTCATCCACAACAAAACTTTAGCTTAGATGATGATAGATGTCAACAATTGTTACTGTTATGTATATCAATCATAAGAATTAACATCCCTTTTAAAGAAGTAGTAGATAAGACCTTCTCTGAGAAATAAGTGAATGTGAATCCAGAAGTCCATTAATGAACTCTTTTTTATGTCTTAATCAAATAATTCTTCCTCAAATGGATCTTTGATCTCTATCAATTTAAATATTCCCTCACATAGTGCAGATCACAACTTATTAATGACTTTCTCTCCGATACAACTTTATCTACATACTCCCATAATTTTTATTTAGTATAACCGTATCTATTGTGATACGGGTATTTCTTGCTTTCTTTTGGCATCACAACCATTCAGATAGATTGCCAGATAAACCAGCTGTCCATCAGTTCTCTCTTGCACTTGCCACCTGACCAATCAATCTTATTTTTCACCATAGGTTTCTTTAATATCACTTTAACACAGTGTTCTGGACTAGTAGCCATACAATAATACTGGATAATTATTAAAAATGATGGACTCTTGTTTCATAAAGAAGTAATCAGTCATTAAAAGAACATTGTGATTATCCAGAGGCCATCAGCTCTCCCTTCTCATTCCATTCAGTTGACCCTTAATTTGTACATTATAGTCAAGAAAATAGACATTCTTCATCTACTTTTTATTTCCCCATTGTGGATACTTAGATTAAAATCTTTTGAGTGATTACAAACCTCATTGAGGATGCTCTGCAATGTTCCAGAACTCGATGCAATAATTACAACAAACAGGGGTGTCTGAATAATTCACCACCTTTAGTGAATCCCTCATTTTGGATTTTGTGTTTGGTCTACTCCACAACAACAACAATGATCTCTGTTAAGCAAACATTTCCCTATTTTATGCTTCTTGGTATTAATGATAAACCAGTCATTCAGTAACCTTTTCTTAAATATTTGCATTTGCCACACAGTGTTCTAAGAGCTAGAGATATAAAGAAAGGTGAAAACATAAAAACAGTGTCTACCTTCAAGAAGCTTATGTTCTAACGCAGGAAACTACATGGAAATAACTAGGCACATACAAGATACTATAGTAAGTTTGAAGGAAGGATTCTCAACAGATAGTGAGGTCATCTAGATACTCCTGCTTACAGATATATTGTGTTAATCACATTGAGGCCTAGACCATTGTAGAATATACCAAACGAAATCCATTACCTCTCAAAAGAGCTTAACATAAATGACTCCCACACAAAAAAATTGACAAAGATATGTATTGTATTTTAATACGTGTATTTATAAATCATAGAGCTAATCCATCAGTGTAGCAACTTCTATGAATGTATATACAGTCACTGTGAATGCATAATAAGTTAGGTCCAGAATTAAATAACCCAGAATGAGCTGGGTTGTCTTTGGGAAATGGCAAAGCTCTTTTCAATAATGCCAAACTTCTCCCTAAAACATAGGCTTATATTTTAAAATATTTTCCCAGAGTTGTTTCATGACTGTGAAATATCAGGAAGTAACTATTAAAAGCAGAGTAAAGGATATCATCAAAAACGGATTCATGTGCTACATTGATGTGCTCAGTAAGAGAAAATTAGAAAGACCCCTCGAACATTGGATGGACACCCTTTGGTGAACTCATGGGAGGACATGGGTAAGAATCACAAAGAATGAGCATTCACGGATGGGTTGTGACCTCCATCATTGGAAGAAATACCCATACCAGTGAAATCATAGATCTTTTTAGGTAAGGTTTATTGCTAAGATCTGTTTTCTTTCCTAAACAGAAGTTAGGATTCCTAAGATGAGGAGGCAAAGAGAGAAGACATTCTAAGTATGAGGGATGCATCCTGGGGAAAAGCACCGAGATACAGGACAAGGGAAGTTCAATATGAGGAACATCACAAAGGCTGGTTTTGCCAGAACACTGACTGTATTGGGGAAACAATCTGTAATCAAAGATAGAGTAATGCCAGTATGAGAAGGGCTTTAAATGCCAAGCAGAGGTGTTTTTTTTAAATTTTATTTTAGTGTCAAATTAGATTTTTACAGAAGCTTCGTGAACAGGGGAGTGGCATGATCAGATCTGTGCTTTAGGAATATTAGTTTGGCAACTGTGTGGGAAATAGATGGGAAGGTGGAAAAGCTGGAAGAAAAAAAAACAAGAGGGAAGCTCTCAAGATAGTACAGAGGAAGGTGTTAGAGGGGTGATCTAGGGTAGCTGTGAGATCTTCGAGAAGAAATAAGGAGACATATAAAAGAAATGTTATGGAAATGCTATCAAAATAAAAAACATTTAATTAAAAAAAACCCCTAATTTGGACTTGATGGAAGTGATCAAAATCTCTGTAAATCTATATCTGGGTCAAGGTAGTATCAAAGATTCAATACAGATCTTTAAGCATAGGCTACTTTCAACTTGTATGTAATGAAAGTAGATGTTTGTAAAATAGTGATTTGTATCAGAATGGGGTAAAAAGAAGCAAAGAAAATTCAAACTGTGGGAAGTGGATGCATCTTTTTGGTTTGTTCTTATTATTTTGGGTGGTTATTTCCTGTTTTGTAAAGCAGTCCAGGAACTAGGAGATAGGCATTGACTTTATAGTTACTCTGGGCAACATGCCCTGTTATATAAATCAAAATCTATATGTTGTTGTTGAATATTTGCATAATCTTACATGCTTGTTGTTAATTGGAGCCTGGGGAAATAAAATGTTGCATCTCAATGATGTCAGTCTTCCATGAAATTTTAACTAGCTAAGCAAGAACATAAAAGCTAAGGCAGTTCCATTGCCTAGTAAGATTGCAGTAATTAGATCAGAATTTTCAATCATGACTAAAAGCTTTGATCTTCTGTTTTAAAGCTAAAGTTCTACCTCATTAGATATAATAATCAGTAGTTAATCTTTCATAATTTGGCAAATAGATGTATTTTTCACAGTGGCATTATTACAAATAAAGTATCAGTTCATGATTAAAAAAACTTTAACTCTTGATAAGGATATATTTTCAAAACATTAAACATAAACTGAAATGTCATCTAGGAGGAAGGAATACAATTCCTAAGGGATGCTTTTAAAAGGTAATTCATCAATTAAAAATTTTATCCAGTTTATCTCAACAAGCCTTTTTTAATTACCAACTATGCGAAAGGCATAATGGATTCAAAGAGGAAAAATTATATAGTCTTTGTTCTTAATTGTGGTCATCACAATCATCATTAGAGAAGCATAATAAGGGTATTGATGGTGGTGGTAGTACTAACTAGTAGTAACTGCATTAGTAGTAGCAGAAGCAACTGCAGTAGTTGTAATAGCCACAGCAGGAAAAGGTGGAGGAGAAAGGGTAGAAGTAGAGATAGCAGCAGTAGAAACAGCATCAGCTGATTTTCATATAGAGGCAGGAGAAGGAGGAGGAAGAAGACTATATTATAAGCTCCTTGAGGGCAGGGGTTTTCTTTCACCTCTTTCTGTGTCCCTATCACTTAGGAAAATACCTGGCACATAATAGGCGCTTAATCTTTATTGTTTGATTGGTAGTAACATGGGCAAATAGTGTTATTAGCAGCAGCAGCAGTAGCAGTAAAATTAGATTGTAAATTATGTGAGGGCGAGGACTCTCTTGTGCCTCTTAGCACATAGTAGGTGCTTAATCAATGCTGATAGAGTGGAGGTGGTGGTGGTGGTGGTAGTAGTGGTGGCGGTGGTAGTAGTAGTAGTAGTAGTAGTAACTCAGCAGCAGCAGTAGCTGATTCTGATAAAGAACATTGGAGGAAAATTATTGAACAGCTAATAGCCCTTACCTGAAGATCTGTAACAAAGAGGCAGCTACTGGCTCCTGAGGTAGCCCATTCCACATCTTACCATCTCTGATTATCAGGAACGGTCTCATTACATCAAGTCTAAATCTTTTTCTCTGTGACTTCCAACAACAGTACTTAGTTCTGCCTTTTGGCTCCAGTATTGGTAGAGAATCAAAGGCAGTTTTCTTAACCCGTTTGCTTTTTCAGTGTAAAGCCATTTTGATTAGATTTGTGAGACTTCAGGCAAATAAGTTTTTATTAGCCTTTGAAAGATGTATTTCATCAGTGACCGAGAGCCGTTGCTCCTTCCATTTTAAATTGTGTTCTAGAAATCAGTCAGTTAACATTTATTAAGTGTCTACTAAGTGTCAGGCACTATGTTAAGTACTGGGGATAGAAAAAACATTTCCTGTCATCAAGAAGCTCACGGTATAATGGGGGGAGACAACATGCAAATACATACAAAAACCTTATATACAAGATAAATAGGAAATAAGGAAAAAGACACTAGAATTAAGAGGAGTTAGGAAAAGCTTCCTGTAAAAGATGGATTTTTAGTTGGAACTCAAAGGAAGCCAGGGAAATCCATAGGTGAAGTTAAGGATATAGAAGATTCCAGGCATGGGGGATAGCCAGAGAAAATACCCGTAACTAAGAAGTGAGTATCTTATTTATGGAATATCCCCAAGGCCAGTGTCACTGGATGAAGAATGTGTTGGGGGGAGGGGTGGTAAGGTAAGGAGATGGGAAAGGTAGGAGGAGGCTCAGTTATAAAGGACTTTGAAGGCCAAATAGGATTTTATATCTGTTTCTGGAGTATATAGGGAGCCATTGGAATTTATTGAATAGGGAAATGACATGGTCAGACCTGTACTTGAAGAAAATCACTTTAGTGGCTAAAAGGAAGATCTATTGGAGTCAGAAAAGGCAGGGAGACCCACCAGTATGCTTTTTTCAGTAATCCAAATATGAGGCGATGAGGCCCCACAACAGAGCAGTAATAATGTCCAAGTAGAGAATGTGGAATATTTGAGAGATGTGGCAAAGGTGAAATCAAGAGGGCTTAGCAACAGAAGGGGAATGAGAGATAGTGAGGAGTTAAGAATGACTCTGAGGCTGTGAACCTGAGGCACTGGAAAAATAGTGTTGCCCTCCAAATATGAAATGTAGAAGCGGGGGTAGAATTTAGCGAGAAAGATAAGGAGTTCCCTTCTGGACATGTTGAGTTTTAAGATGTCTACTGAACATACAGTTTGAAGCAGTTGGAAATGTGACATTGGATGCCAGCAGAGTGAGTTAATTGGGCAGGTTTAGAAGGATTACCTTAGCAGTGAAGGCCATTTTGAGGTTGTGTAACATAAATTTGTAGTGGAACCAACTAGCAACAGTGCTGCCAGCACCTGCTGTGGAGGTATGAGGCCAGCACAGATTCTTTGATCTGCTTTTCTAAAGAATGCAACTTTAAGGGATTTACAATCTCACTTTAATTAAACATACATATATCACTCATTTAGTTCAGGGGAAAAAGTCAGCACCCTGGACTTCAAAGAAAATACAAACAGAAATTACAAGCAGAAATTATATAAACAGAGCAAATAACACAAATCAGCAGACAGGGCTTCATACTGTCTGTCAATAGCAATATATACATAATTACCAGAGAGAGAAGCACCAACATCTGGATTTTCAAAGCTGTGGGGCTCCTTAATGGCTACCCAGAGTCTTGTCTGGCCAAATCCCACAAACACTCCTCCAGTGAGTGAGTGCCCCAAAGAAAAATGCTAACCTCAATGTATATATGTACTTCTTCAGGGTCAGCCCACAGAGGGCATCACAACCATGTGACTTAAACTCATGTGACTTAGGCTTTCTTGTTGACTTAAGCAGGTCATCAAAGACTCTTGATTCAAACAAAGGCAAGTCTCAATCAAAGGCACTTGATTAACTTAGTGCTGAGAAGAACTAGAACTCCCAAAGAAAAAAGAGCAAAACAGAAAATTCCATTTTGCTTGCCATTACAACCCAGTTTGAATGGTTCCATTATTTTCAGCCTTTTTTTAGCCTTCAGCAGCATATTTGTAGGAGTAAAGGGGGCAAATGGTAGAAATTTTCCAAGGCTGGAGAGTTGAATTGATTTGCCAAGGGGGCAAGGTAGGGAAAAATGGGGAGAGGGGCTAGTGTAAGGGAGATAGTCTGGGAGAGAATTTAGGGTTCAAAGTATGGGGGGGGTCACCATGTGGATGAAGAGTTGGTTTTTTAAAGGATAGCAGAGAGAGCAGTGAAAATTATGTTCAGATAGAGAGATTTGGGAATTCTTGAACATGGAAGGTGGACGTTTGTATGTGATGGCAAGATAAAAGTTATGGCCTTCCTTGTGTATGGCTGAGGTGGCTTGGAGGAGAAGGTAATGGGAGGTAAGTAGGTTGAAGAACTAAGTAGTCAGGAGGCTCGAGGGCAAGTCAAAATATGTGTTGAAGCCTCCTAGTTTAAAACAGGAGTTGGGGAGGAAAGAAAAATGTGAGCCATGTTCCACACTCACTGAAGAAGGAAAGGGAGTGACTGGAGGTGTGTAGACTATAGTAGAATTTTGATTGGGTGGTAGATATGAACAGTAATCCAAATCCAATTCTCAGAGACTATTTTCTTAAGAAACTTTTTGATTCTCAAATCTGCCTTTCTCTTCCAAAGCCTACCATTGATGCCAATGACATTTGTATTCCTAAGAGCTTCAGTGTTATTCCTGAGACTTCCTAATCCTTACCATCGTTTTCTGGCTTTTTCTACTCTAGCATTTGAGCCATTGTAAATTATCAGGTATAGCTAGTAGTCATCCACTTTGGCATATACTGTAGAAGGTTCTCTTGGTGTATCTTAGATATGTGCCCCAAAGACACAGCAGTTATCTTGATTGTTGTCACCACAGGAACAAACAGCTGCCACAGTGACCTTTAGCAGGGAGTCACCAACCAGAGCACACTTCTTTTTCCTCTGTATCTTAATGGAAGATCTCTCACATGCCATTAGGTCATCATGTCCTGGAGGACAAGCGACTGAGTTCTCTTCAGAGGTTGAGCACTCCAACCTTTTGAACGTCTCATTTGTGTTCTGTTTTCAGTGATCTCTTCTTTTCCCTTTTCTTTGTGACAGTATTCCAAATTCTAACCTCCTCATACATGTCAGGCTTCCATCGTGCCTCTACATTTGCATTAGAGAGCTAGGTGGCACAGTGCATACAGAGGTAAATCTGGAGTCTTGAAAATCTGAATTCAAATTTGTCCTCAGATATTTGATAGCTTTGTGACTGTGCAATTCACTCAAACTCTTTCCAGCTTCATTTCCTAATCTCAGAAAAAGAGATAATATAGCCAGATCCCAATTGGTGCAAAGTGGACTCGTGTATTCAAATTTGCACTGTTTAACATTATAATTATGTTAAAATATGGTAATTAGTTCCAGCCCAATGGAAATATGCAGTGCAAATTCAAGTAATATGAACACTTCACAGGAATTCATTATTCACACTAATCACTACCTAGCTGAGTTATTACCTGCCAGGGTTGTTATAAGGATAAAGTGATATATTTGTAAAGTGCTTTGCAAACTTTAAAGTACAATATAAAGAAATGATGGCTGTCATTCCTTTTAGTATGTTTGTCTTCACATTAAAGTCCTATTTTTTTTTAAAAAAAAATGTTTCATTATGCCAAATTCAGCAAGATTGTTATTTCAGCTAACCTATTTTCCTAAATTTCTCTACCTTTCATCAGTTAGCAGTATTTATTGAGCACCTGTTATATGCCCTATCTTGGGAAAGGATACCTTCTCCTCAGATCCTTTTTTTTTTTTTTGCAGGGGGGAAGGCAGGGCAATTGGAGTTAAGTGACTTGCCCAGTATCACACAGCTAGTAAGTGTGTCAAGTGTCTGAGGTCAGATTTGGAGGTCCTCCTGACTCCAGGGCTGGTGCTGTACTCACTGAGCCATCTAGCTGCCTCTTTTCGTCAAATCTTTTGGAGCTATCTCTAATGAAATATTTCTAAATAGAAACTGAGAATGCTTCAAGACTTTTCTAAAATTTTCCTCACTGAGAACAAATATGAGAAGGTCCAAAGCAATAATAGAAATTCATGTTAGTGTAGTTATGAGATCTTTAAGAGTTATAACTAGTAGGAAAATATGAGCTCTACCCCAGTGTGCCCACAACTAGGGTTGCACTTTGCCATGGCAGTCCTCTTTTCTATTGTTTTTGCTTCTTTTTCTATAGGATAATAACCACCATTGTTTCCTTCTCTGACTGTAGGATTTCACCCCCAGAATTTTGTTGCAATGGTACCCTTTTCCCCTTACCATGCTCTACTTCCACTCTTCTAACTCCTCAGTGAAGTTAAATCAATTCAGGGAGTTATTGACTGTACCACAGAAATGTAGGCTAGATCCTTGGAGACATAGTTCCCTATCCATGGTGTGACTGCATTCAGTTGCAATACAATTTGTCTTTCACACAAAGACATCCATGAAGCAATGAATATTAAAGCCAATGTATGCTGACATGGGATTCCAAGGTCTTCCCATACCCCAGATAAGCCTTACCTGTCCCAGCCTTACCCCACTCATTACCTCAAGTAATGACCCCTCCAGCATTGTTTTCCCATGGTCTTTATCCATAGAAAACACCCTGGAGTGTATATATATATTTTCTCCCAAGATGATGGTGTCCTAGTGTCAGTCCCCTCATGCAATGTTATGTCCATGATCTGAAGTCTTCCCTTATATCCAGTCAGAAGTCTCTTCCAAGGGTTGCCTTTGAGGTGAATTTGTCACAGGCATCAGAATTTTTAATTATGACACTGAGGGTTTTCCAAGAAAACCATTTTTCTGTCCACCAAAAAAAAGTACATGTAGTCCTAAATGTAAAAATGACCTTTATTCCAAAACTCTTACAAGTCTGTTATTTAGAATTTGGAAAATATGTTGTTCAGTTGTTTTAGGCATATATGACACTTCATGATCCCATTTTGGAGTTTTCCTGGCAAAGATATCAAGTAGTTTGCCATTTCCCTTTTCCAGCCCATTTTGGAGACGAGGAAACTGAGACAAATAGGGTTAAGTGACTTCCCCAGGGTCACACAGGTCATAAGTGTCTGAAGCCAGATTCTCCAGGCCTGGCTCTCTATGCACTGGTCCACTGAGCTCTGCCTCTTTGGGAAATATATTCATATATAAATCATGTTGAAACTGGTAGTAAGGTTCTCAGATCATACCTATTGGTTCCATAATGTTGATGGAATAGTGTATAGTTAGACCAAAAGACAGTTTAAATAAAACTATCATAATTCTAGGCATTAAAGCAGAAAACAATAAAATTGAACAAATGAGTTTCTGGGGTTTTTTGAAATTAATTTTGAAAACTGGTGCTTCAGAAAAATACAGGTTTAGCTAGAGGAGAATAAGAAAGTATTTGGAGATTTTTTTTTAATCTGGACCTTTCATGGACTTTAGATGTTAATAGTAGTACATATTTATTTTATTTCATACACATTGCATCTGTATGTGAGTGTGTGTCCTTATGACATATGTATATATAATGTGTGTATATATATAGTATGTACACATATATGTGCATATGTATATATGTGTGTGTATATATATGTACATATATGTATATATGTATGTATATTCAGATGATATAATAATGGTTTAGTCCTTAAACACAACCAAAAAGATTTGGAGTAAGATTTTTCTGAGGTATCTGGAATGACTTGGGAAACAAATAATTGAGTTATAAAGGACATATGTATTTGAGAAAGATTATCTGGAGAAGCATTATGAGTTGAAAGAAGGCGCATTATGAAGTGAAAAACAGGAATGGAGAGAGTATGCTGACATGTACATATTCTTCCCTGTAAGGAAGAAAGGAGGTAATGGTGAAGAAACATTGTGTTAGATGTCAGTGGGCCCAGCTTGGTTGCTATCTGAAGTGAAGAAACATTTAAGAAAAGGATATTTTAGTTTCATTGTTTAAAATAACACATGTATACATTTAAAATAGGGTAAGTTTATATTATATCTTCTTAGTTTTCTTCATCACTTAAACTATATCGTTAGGGCCAGCTAATAGAAGTTGCTGTTCTAGTGGGTCTATGCTTTCATTCTACTGTTATTTAGAACACTCTTCTTCATCTTGTAATGTTCACTTTCAGATCCTCCTAAGGTTTTTCTGCATATTTGCCTTTGGAGTGCTGGGTTGAGAACTGTTCTCCATCAATATCTGAGATTTCTGTATATCCATAGTTAAGAAGCTCAGACTAAATGCTGGTATATGATCATGCCTGAATCAGTATATGACTTCCTTTACTAAAATGTATTAGATTAATTGATGTCTAAAAGAAAAGATTAAGAAAACTCAATATGTGTAGCTTTGGGGTGGAAGGAGATTAAGAAGTGTCATGATGACAGTCTAAAAATATCAGAATACTCTCAGATCGAAGAAACAAAGGGGTCTTAAAGGTGATATAACTAGGAATGATGGTTTAAAGTGATATAGGGGGAATTGTAGACTTGCAGTTTAAAAATCATGTTTTATTTTAATAGATTTTTATGAAAATTATTCATAAATGCATGTCATTGGACAAAGTATTTTTAAAAATTAGTATAAAGATAAGAATCTCTTTGTGTTATAAGAGATTGGGACAAGTATTTTGAGAGTCCTCAAAGCTCCTATGTCCATAATGCTTTTTCATAGTGTAAACTCATGAAGAAAGATTATTAATCAATAAATTAATAAGAGCTTATTAAAAATTTATTCTTTGCCAAGCACAGTACTAAGCTCTGGGGATACAAAAAGAAGCAAAAGACAGACCTTGCCCTCAAGAATCTTATAATCTAATGGAGGAAATAGGGTCATCCAGGCATTTTTACATCATTAAATATTACAATAAATGTCTGTATTAAACAGGTCATATATTTTATTGTATATTGGGTATCCCAAAAGTCTCAGTGCAGTTTTAATGTGTTTAAAGCTACACTGAGACTTTTGGGACACTTTTGTAGAGTAACAGATAGTGATTGGACCCATGATTTCTTCAGTGTAAGGAACTCCTGGATTAAGAAACAATCTCTGCTGATGAAGGTCAGTACCTTCTCTATAAGATACTGTCTTAGAGTTTTGCCTAGCTTGCTTAGAGGTAAAGTGAGTTTCCCAGGATTACACAGCCAGGATGTATTACAAATGAGATGTGATCCCAGTTCATTTGTAATACATCCTGGCTGTGTAATCCTGGGCAACTCACTTTACCTCTAAGCAAGCTAGGCAAAACTCTAAGACAGGCTAGTATTCTGAGGAATAAACCATGCTTCCTGTTATTCTCTATAGGCTTTAATATATGCATATGTGTGTGCTCATATAATACTGTGGAGTTAATAACTCATTTCACATAGCATTTTAAGGTTTACAATGCACTTTCCACCTAGCAGTTCTATGAAGTAGGTAGTCTTAAATAGTTTTGTCCACTTGTTAAATATTAAGAAACTGCTTTTCAGAGATGTGTAGTGGATTGTATAAGGCTACGTAACTGGTAAATGTTAAAACCTAGGACTTGAATTTTGGTCTTCAACCTTTGTAACTATTTCTCTTTCCCTGAGCAAGTTGTCTCCATTTTTCTCTAGAACAGAGTGGAACCAAGCACCTGACTTTTCTTATACTGTTCTTCTAAAATATTTTTTCAGAGTTTAAATTAACCTACTAATTCATCTTGACTTTCTATATCTGAAATAGTTTTATATCACAGAATATAAAAACCAGTTTGGGCAGAAACTCTCTCTGTGTCTCTTGTATCTATTATGTATTTGCTATATGCAGAATATTAGCACCAAAGTAACTGTTAAATTATATGATGTGTATTTCTGTCAAATACAAAAGTCAGTAAAATTCTCATTTCATACTTATTTTTCTGTGAAATCTTCCTTCAGAGTTGCTTCCCTCAGAGTCAGAGTTTTGGATTGAATGAATCCATAGAATAGGTATTTAAAATTAACATTTCATTTTGTGCTCCTGTCATGTCTCTTCTCCTAGAATATAAACTCTTTAAAAGGAGGGTCTCTATTTTTTTCATCTTTGTATCAGCCTTACACTGTCTTCATAAAATAAATGCTCCATAAATGTTCATTGAATTCTTTGATGATTCTTTTTTTATTGATGCCCTTCTTTCTTTAGAAAGCTTTTATTATTTTTTAAATATTTATTTTTAGTTTTCAACATTCACTTCAATAAGATTTTGAGCTCTAAATTTTCTCCCCTCTCTCCCCTCCACCCTCCACAAGGCAGCATGCAATCTGATGAGAGCTCCACATATATATTCATATTAAACATATATTCATGTTAGTCGTGTTGCACAGAAGAATTAGAGCCAATGAGAGGAACCACAAGAAAGAAGAAACCAAAAAAGAAGGAAAGAGAGCAAATAGTATGCTTTGGTCTCCATTCAGACTCCATAGTTCTTTTTCTGGATGTGGATAGCATTTTCCATTGTGAGTCTTAAATCCTTGCATTTCTAAGAAGAGGCAAGAATATCAAAGTCAGTCATTGCACAGTGTTGTGGTTACTGTGTACAATGGTTCTACTGGTTTTACTCACTTCACTCTGCATCAGTTCATATAAGTCTTGCCAGGTTTTTCTGAAATCATCTTGTTTGTCATTTCTTATAGCACAATGACATTTTATTACATTCATATACCACAACTTGTTTGGCCATTTCCCAGCTGATGGACATGCCCTCAGTTTCCAATTCTTGATAATTCTTTTGCCTCTACTACTTTGGGATTGTCGAACAGTTACGTAAAGGTGAAACTAGTGTTCATGCCAGTTGTTAAAATGCAGCCCATGAGATAAAACAAGCAGAATGTTTTAGTTATTAGCTGCTGATTATTAGGATTCAGTTCAATTCAGTGAACATTTATTAAGCACCTACTCCACACACACATTCAGTAGTGGATTAGGTGCTGTGAATACAAAATCGAGAACTGACACCATCTTTGCCTTCAGGTATCTTATAATTAAATAGATGAGACATTGCATATACAAACAAATACCCAGTGTCTCCAAAGTCTCAGTTTAGTTTTAGGGTTTAATAGCTTAAAACTTCGGATTTCTCCATTGTCAAACTCTATTTTTCATACCACATGTAGGTTGTCTCAAAAGCAGATAGTGCTAAGATTTTCAGGACACTGTATATAGGTAGTATGAAAAATAGAGTGTGACAAGGAAGAAATCTAAATTCTTCTCAGAATATTTGAAAAGACAAAATATTTTCAGCTTTAGGTAGGGAGAATTTGAGCTGAGCTTTGAAGACAGCTGCATTTCAACAGAGAGTGAGAGGGTTACTTCTAAGGGGTCAGTATGTGAAAATGCTTAGATAAAGAATGTAATGTGAGCTTAGGATCAAAGGCTTAGTGCTAGAAGAGACTATAGCAACTATCTAGTCTAAGCACTTTATTTTACAGATAAAGATGTTGTGGGCCAGATAAATTAGGTTATAAATAACAAGTGGTTATTCCAAAGCCAGTATTATTTCCGTAGTACCAAGGACATCCAGCAGTGGTTTAATTGTGTATATGTCCTTTTCCTCCAGTAGAATTTAATAAACTCTGAGAGAAGGAATGGTTTTCACTTTTTCTTTGTATACCTAGTACCTAACATAGAGCCTGATACATGATAGGTACCCAATTTAAATTTTAAAAAAATTTAAAAAGTTGTAGATAGTGTAGACTCTCTGAAGGATAGTAATGTGAAACGGGCCTGCGAAGTTATTTTGGAGCAAATTATTAAGGGTTCCTTAAATGCCAGGATAAAGAGCACTTCATATGTCTTTACCTCCAAAACCTACTAGCCCTCGCAACTATGTTCTTTCAGTCAAAAGGAGTCATCTCCAACTTTACTTCATGCATTCACTGTTCTAAATCAGTCACCAAATTTCGTCAATATCATTCATCTCTAACCTTTATTTTCTCTTCTAATTTCAATTACCATCCTTTATTTTCTCTTCTAGTTGCAGTGACCATAATAAAAAGACCTATTATTATAAAACCTAGATTATTCCAAAAGTCTCTTTACTTGTTTTGCTTTTCCAGAACATCCTGCATGCTACTGAAACATTGATCTTTCTAAAATATTTATATCACATAACTCCGCTGTTCAAAATCCTTCAAAGTGAGAAGTAGTAGTAGTAGTAGTAATTATAGTGATAGTAGCTGTAGAATAAAGTCCAAATTCCTCAGCCTGATGTTGAAGGATTTCTTCATCATGAATCCAGCCTATCTTTCTGGACAAATAACCTGAATAGCATGCTTATCTCTGCTGAAACCATATTTATTCCTACCATTATATGTTATTTTCCTTCTTAACTTTAGACTTTTGATCCAATCAACCACTTTTGCCTGTAATACCCTCTCCACATTTTTCCTTACTCAGTCCCTATCTTCCAGGTTTTTAAAAATTCAACTTAATTCCTAACTCTCTCATGTAGGCTGAGGAATCCTATTAATATGAACTAGAAAGATAATTTGTTTATGAATCGAGAGGCCTGAGATCCTAGTGCTGACTCTACCAGACCAACCGTTTGACCCAGGTCATATCAGTTAAGTTGTTTAGGCCTCAGATTCCTCATGTGCTAAATGAGGAAGTCAGGCTAGATGATCCCGTAAAATTCCTTCTACCTCTAAAATCTCTAAATCTAAAATCTATCATCATGTAGAATTGGTATTTAGGGTTTTTTTGTGCACTTGTTACACTAGCCATGTTGTATTGTCTCCCCAAATAATTTGTAAACTTCATCATGGCAGAGGACCTATGTTTCCATTTTTCACCTATCAGTGCTTTGCACAAACTAGTTACTTGGTAAATGGCTGGATTAAGGTTGTATAATTTAATACATTTTTAAATAATGAAAAAACAAATTGATTTTGAGAAATCAGACTGAGTGATTATTCTTAATAATGGTCTTATTAATGCCCTCCAGTGTAATGATCACTTGATTGGTTGATTAATGGATTCTGCAGTGATTTTGACTATATTATAAATATCTCACTCATGGGTTTATATAGGGTTTTGGAAGCAATATTGCAGTCTAACCTATAGTAAGACCTTAGCTATCTACAATCAACCGATGATGCCAGAGGCAGCTGAACCAGAAGTGAGGAAGACCTCAGCTCAAATCTGATCTCAGACATTTATTAGTGGTGTGACTCTAAGCAAGTCATTTATTTAACTTGCCTCAGTTCTTTCCACTGTAAAATTGGGATAATAGCATCTCCCTTGCAGGCATTTGTGAGGATCAGATGAGATAGTATTTATAAATAGCACCCAGCACCATACTTGCACATAGTAGGCACTATGTAAATGCGTATTTATTTCCCTTTCCCCTCAGGAGTGAAAGCTCCAGTTTTTTTTTTTTTGCATATTCAGGTGCTTCCCCTTTTAAACATTGGGATTTTATTTACATTCTAAACATTTTAATTTGGCATATTTTTCTATCTTCTTACATAGAGTAAAATGTTCATTTAACTCTTAGTGTTTCACAGTCATCATTAAATTATGCCAACTCCTTCTTTTTGACTTTCATGACACTACAGTCACCTTAATCTTTTTTTTCCACTTTGAATTGAGCATCTCCACTGTGGCTTTTTCTCTTTCTCACTCGCTAAATGTGATCTCTTCCCAGAGCTCCAGTTCCATGCCTCCACATGACTGATGCCAGAGCAAGAAGATAGGTTTCAAACCCCACCTCTCACATTTGTGTCACCTAAACTAACTGGGCCTCAATTTCTTCATCCCTAAAATGAGGAGGGACTTATTGTACCAAATAGCTTCTGAGGTTCTTCCTAGCTATAGATTATGATAGTATAATCCTCTGATAGCCAGCTAGATATCTTTCTAGCACATCAAAATCCACATGGGGATAACTAACCTTATCTCTCTCCAAAAGTTCCCATCCTGCCATCTGCCCCTCTGTTTGTCCCCTTAATTCCATTTTCTACCTAACTCCTCTCTCCTCCAAGAACTCATCGCCTTAATCGTTATCCTCCCACTTCCTTACTCCCTTTTCCTTATCTCTTCATTTTTTTCTCTACTACTCAACAGATACCATCTCCAGGTTGTCCTGAACCTCAAAAACAAAATAAAATAAAAGCATGAAACCATGATGTCTTCTTAGGCTGTTATCCTACATCTATTGTCTGTTTCACAACCAAACGCCAAGAAAAAAGTAATTTGTTCTCTTCGCCTCTATTTTCTCATCTCCCACACATTTCTTAACCTCTTTCAGTCTTGGCCTTGGATACTAAGCTGAAACTGTTCTTTTTTTTAAATATTTAATTCATTTATTTTCAGTTTTCAACATTCATTTCCATAAGTTTTAAATTTCCCCCCCTCTTCTCTCCCCAAGAAGGCATGCAATCTGATATGTGCTCTACATGTACATTCCTATTAAACACATTTTCACATTAGTCATGTTGCAAAGAAGAATTATAACGAATGGGAGAAACCATGAGAAAGGAAACAAAAGAAAACAAAACAAAAGAGAAAAGAATCTGCTTTACCCTGCATTCCAACTCCGTAGTAATTTCTCTGGATGTGGATGGCATTTTCTATCATGAGTCCTTTGGAAAAATTTTAGGCCTTGAATTGCTGAGAATGGCTAAGTCTATCAAAATCAGTCATTGCACACTGTCGCTGTTATTGTGTACAATGTTCTCCTTGTTCTCCTCACTTCACTCAGCTTCAGTTCATATAAGTCTTTCCAGGTTTTCCCGAAGTCTGCCTGCTCATCGTTTCTTATAGCACAATGGTATTCCATTACATTCATATACCACAATTTGCTCAGCCATTCCCCAATTAATAGGCATCCCCTCTATTTCCAATTCTTGGCCACCACGAAAAGAGCTGCTAGAAATATTTTTGAACATAGAAGACCTTTTCCCATTTTTATGATGTCTTTCGGATACAGCCCTAGAAGCACTGTTGTTGGGTCAAAGGGTGAAACTGTTCTTTTGATCGTCATTAACAGAAGTCTAAAAACCTTTTCTGAGCCGTCATGCTCTTTGACCTTTCTGAAGCTTTTGACCACCACATTCTAGATACTCGCCTTCCCTTGGCTTCCATGTATATGTTAAACACTCAAGGTCTTGTTCAATGAATGAATGAATGAAGAAACCTTAAAAAGGTTGAATATTTTGTAGTTGTGGTGTTGTTATAAAACTTTGCTTTTATTGTAAGGAACTATGCAAGTATTTTTATTTTTCTGGTGATATTATCTAACTCATGGTTAAAAACAGAAATAAGTTTTTAGCCTGACATGAAATGCTTAACTTCATTGCTCTATAATTTAATATACTTTTTTTTTTAA
>CM053622.1:649260269-649302355 GCA_028646595.1 Phalanger gymnotis | reverse complement strand
CATTTTATTAGCCGACTGTGATACTTTGAACCTATGGGCACCTTGTGTCCATTGCAAGAACTCAGAATTACCAAAGAGAGAACCGCCAAAATGCTAGTGTCAAACATGTCTCTGCCTGTGTTTCTGTTACAAGTTGTGGTTTCTCCTGTGGGCAGGGGGTCAGGAGAGAAATGCTCTGTCTCATCTCTCTTTTCTGGAAGTTCAAGGGCAAAAAGGCGTTCAAAAAGAGATAAGGGCTCAAAAGGGTGAATACAAATTTCAGTCTTTTAGACCACATAGAGGAGAGGTAACTTCGACAACTATGTTGTTCACCCTCGAGCTTTTCACCAGGCATCCTCAATGCAACCCCAGTAGCTAGACTCCAATCAGAGAAGTTTACTCTGTCCCCTCAAGGAAGGGCTAATGCACATCTCTAGCTCGATGGGAAGTTATCCAGTCCAGAGCTTCTCTGAAAGAAACAAAAATCAGTCATACCAAAAAAAGTAATAATAATACTAGTAAATAAAACTCATACAATATGCAAGAAGGAGTTGGGGTGGGGGAGGGAAATTGCATCTATCTGATTAAAAATTAAAATTTCATTGAGATGCATTGCTGTTTTTTATGGCCATGGGCTTTACCTTATTTTCTTTTTGTTTTCTTTTGGTCAATTAATTTTCTCTTATAAGGCTTACACAGTCGAATAGACTAGATTCCACTGATCAAAGTAGACGTTTATCTTGTCTTCCTTTCCCATTCCTTCTTACTCATAAGATTTTGCTGTATAGATACCCCTTTTGAGGAATATATAGATTTGTGTTGGTGTTCTTCGTTAATATAAGTTATATCGTGTAAAAATTACATTTAGAAGTATAAAAATTATCTTCAAAAGGATAAAAGATAAAATTCCCCCTTGAGGTCACCAGGCCAGTTAGGAATTTTGCTTCTGGACTCTGTTTTACTACATTAACAAGATGATTGTAGACAGATCTTTTGTCACTTTGAAAGCCCCAGGAGGAAATCCAGGCTGCGTGATGACTTGAGTTGTATTTTAGCATAATTTTTCAGATGATCTACAGTATTTCTCTTCTGAAAAAAGCAGTTATAGATAGTCACCATTTGTATCTCCTAGAAACAGTCTGTCATCAGATGTTTGATATTTTTGGTTCTTTTCTTAAGTTATTTGTCTTTTTGGTTGTGGACAAACTAAATTAGAACAATTCCTAAAAAAAAAGCTAAGAACTTTTTGAATGATTTTTGCTAGTTCAACCTATCAGTGATTGGTTATTACATAAGAAAAATTTATTTCCTTTTTAAAACTTATTTAAATATATCCACATTTGTCTTATTTTAGGTATCTTTCATTCCTCCTCTAAAAAATACTTAGAATAATGGAAATTTAAATTAGGAAGGGACCTTCAGGATCATTATGTATGCTGACACAATATATTTGTATTTTTTAATATACTGTGGTGTTTTCACACCAAAACTGAAAGACTATTCAGAACTAGTACCACAGAATGATAAAAAATTTTATTTGTGATATATGACCTAAAAATAACAGAACTGCAAAATGAGGGGATCTAGGTGGGTAAGGGAATCCAGGACATTTTTACCATAAAAAGATGAAATAGAAGACAATGTTGGGTTGCAATTATTTATTCAAACTCTTCCAATCCTGCTAATGTGTACATACATACACACTTACACTCACATATGTATATACACACACACTCTTAGAATTTGAATAACTGACAAAAGGAGATTTAAAAAATAAAAAAGTAAATCTTGCTCTTGTCTTTGATTTGAAACAATGTGAAAGTCCATTTAAACATAAACAGGGAATATAACATTGCAGACAAGTTTTAAATTGTCAAAAAAAATAGGATGGGATGAAAAGTGGTTTTCAGAAATAATGAAAACTTAATGAACTCTGAATTGGAAAACGGGGTGCATACCCTCATGAATTATTTCTTTCCTTGCCAGATAAGGTTTTTTTAATTAGTTCACAAATATTAGGATGTCTGATCAGTTTGATTTATTTGAGAATAGTTTTTTTTTCCTTTTTAGATAATCAGCTTCAGTGACTTTGTCCAGATAAACTTCACCATCTAGATGATATTATTATAAAAGGTTAACAGTAAATTATATTGTCATAGAGCTCTCTAAAATGGATTGTCAGAGCTCACCAAAGTTATGCTAACTAGGTAATCATGGAACGTAATTGAACAATAAATAAATTGTTCCTTCTCTGGGATATTAGTGCTCTATTTAAGAGCCCTTTATCATTTCCCCTGCTGTTTGTTTATATTCTTTCACTCTCTGAACTGAGACTCATTTTGAACTGGAATTTTGGGTGCTAAAGGCTCTGATGTTTCTAGGGCATCTCTGTGTTCACTCCTTCAGCTGATGGAGTTTTTGTCTTTAAAGCAGGGAGAATGATGCCGTTTGACATGTTTCAAATATCCATTTCATCATTGCTTATAACCCTTAAATATTTGTTTAGTGACCTTCCCCACTAGTGGTTAAACGAACTGCTGATGGGCATGGGATGATCTGTTTCAGTCTGCGTGTTGAGTTCTCACCCTCTGCTGATCCAGTGAACCTCTTCTCATCCGATCTTTATCTCAACGTGGGCAGAGTATTAGCTGATGGAGAATTGGTACCTTCAAGTAAAGTGAATATGGATGTCCTTAAAAGATACCAACCCAAGCTATAGTGCTTGCAGTGGTAAATGGCTATGAAGCCAGGTCATTGAACAGTAACAGACTTCTGTGCTCTAGAGGAATGAGAATAAACATCATCCGCTCAGTCCCCAAGAGAGATATTGGAAAAATGGGTGATGTATTTAGAGTTAGGAAACCTGGGGTTAAATTCTAACTCTTTTGCTTCCTAGCAATGTGATGTGATGTAATGATGGATGACGGTGATGATATACCACAACAAGAACAATAAAAGAGCTAACATTTATACAGAGCAGCTGCAGTGGACAGAGTCCTAGACGTGGAGTCAGGGAGACTCATCTTCCTGAGTTTAAATCCAGCCTCAGACACTTAAGAGCAGTGTGACCCTGGGCAAGTCACTTCACTCTTCTTTCCTCATCTGTAAAATGACCTGGAGAAGGAATGGCAAACCACTGTAGTATCTTTGCCTAGAAAACACCAAATGGGGACACAAAGAGTTAAAAATGATGGAACAACAATAAAACATTTATATAACACTATGTACCAGTTACTGTGCTAAGCGGTTTTTCAGTTATCTCACTTGATCCTTATAGCAACCCTAGAAGGTAGTTGCTGCCATTATCTTCATTTTACAGTAGAAGAAATTGAGAAAAACAAGTTAAGTGACTTGCCCAGGGCCACACAGCTAGAAAGTATCTGAGGCCAGATTTGTACTCAAGATCTTCCTGACTCCAGGCCCAGTGCTCTATTTGACGTGCCACTGTTTAGTTGCCTCATATCATAAAACAACCTCTGCCTCAGTTTCCTATCTGTGAACAAAAAATAATAATACTTTAATCACCTAGTATTCAAGATATTTGTGGGGAAAATACTTTGTAAAATAGAAAGCTCTATGTAAATGCAAACGTGGGCATGCAAGTAAGTCTTAAGCGTACACTTGAATATGATGGGGCAGCAAAAAATGATTGCTTTACATTTGAAGAGAGATCTGAAATTTCAGATACATATTTTCTTCTGTTAGAATCTCCTGTGAGTTACCAGCTCTCATTATTATCTCTATTATCGTGCTCTGTTGAGTATGGGTGTAGGACAGTATGTAAAGGGATTCTCTATTACTCTTCCAGTTAATATACTGAAGGAATAAATAATTTATAACCAGAAGATAATTAACATACTGTAAGATAGTTTGTAGTCCAGTTTTAGATGTTTGGGAAATTTCTCACAGTGCAATATTTTCCAAATGAAAAGTCTTAAGACAAATCACTCTAATAAAATGTCATATTTTTGCCCATATACACGCATACATTCATATATATATATATATATGTACATATATATCACAAATAGCATCTTTTAAAATTGAGTGACATTGAATAACATTGAGTGACATAACAGCTTTATTACTTTTTAAAGATGAGTTGAAATGATTGGAAACTTACATTGTTGTCCTTTAATCTCTACTATCAAACATTAATGACAGCTTAAACAGCTTTGTCTTTACTGTCAACATGTTAAATGGTGAGAGCATATAGGTGAAGGTATTTCAGATCTCTCAAAAATATTCAATTAGATTCAATAAACATTAATCCAATACCTACCAAACATACTGCGGGTGAAAAGCGAAAAATGAAACAACCTCAGCTGTCAAGGAACTTATATTTTACCTATGGATATGTTTGTCTTAAGCCATTTCCAACCCAATGTGCCATTTTTTTAGAACTAAAAAATGGCATAAATCTAATATCAAAATATAGAAAACATTTTTTGGGCAGTAAAATTTCAAATTTGGAACATTTCAGTAGAATACCCTTAGGAAACAAAAGATCATCTTTAAATTTACTTGGCTTTGACATGTTTTCATAACAAAATATTAGCAAATTATTTTTTTCTGTATAAAATTATATTCCTGGGGGACAGCTAGGTTGCGCAGTGAATAGAGCACCAGCCCTGGAGTCAGGAGGACCTGAGTTCAAATATGCCCTCAGACACTTGACACACTTAATAGCTGTGTGACCTTGGGCAAGTCCCTTAATTCCAATTGTCCTGCCTTCCTCCCTGCAAAAAAAAGAAAAAAGAAAAAAGGAGTCAAGGGATGGCCCCTGGAGAAAGAGCCAGGCCCAAGGCCTCTCCCTGCCCTCCCCCCCCAAATTATATTCCTTCTTTGGGGGCCTCATAATAATGTAGCATAAATGTGTCAAGATATAGACAGCGAAGACCTCTAAATTTTAACTAGAACTTCTCAATTACAGTTCCCTGTGACATGTGAAGATGCTAAAGAGAGCCAATCATTTGCTTCTTGAAAATAAACCTTTTCTCAATATAAACTTATCCATTTTTCTGCTGCTGCAGATAAAGAGATATTTGCAAATGTTAAGTCTACGTATTCACATTTTATGGTATTGATCTCATGTTAAACTGTCCATTGCTTTGTAAGTTTGATTTTTCACACTCATGCATAGATAAACACAGAGGTATGGGGGAAAAGGGAGAGAGAAAGAAACCTAAGAAATAATGTGTAATTATGTGGGTTTACACACGTGTATCTCTTTAGCACTTGCATAAAATGTGTATAAACAAAATCAAACTTGAATTACACACACACACACACACACATACACAGAGAGAGGTATAAATAAAGCTTATTGTTTAAGTCAAATACATATTTATTTGCAATAAGTAGATTTTTTTTAAAGATCTATTGACATATATAGAAATGTGTATGCATAAACTCATGCATACACATACACATACTCCAGTATTCAGGCACACATACATATTAACAATTGGGGCATTAAAACCAAATGTATTTGGGTGCATGGGCACACCCACACTCAGTACAGTGTTTAAAATATCTGTGATTTTTTGGTTGTGCAAAATCATAACTTATTGAAAACTTTGCAAATGGTCTTAAAAAGTTACTTTAGCCAAAATCTTCATTATCTTGTGGCAGTCCTTGTCCTGAACTTCTCTGTAGCCAGTCTAGTCCACAGATGACAGAAATACAGTGTATTACCAGACGTTCACTGACAGTTTTTCCAGTTCGTTAAGACCTACCAGCTCTTGAGTTCCACTGTTATTCAGGGTGTCACAAAAGTCTTAGCGCAGTTTTAAACTTAACTTAAAACTTGGCACACTGTAGTTTGTAGAACCTCAGGGTCTCCTCTATGATGAGGCATAAGCATAGAATTTTGAGGGGAGAGCTCATAAGCATTTTATCAATTTTTCAGATTTGGTGTGCTTCTTATTTAGCACTAAAATATTTAGTATTTTTGTGACTGATGCTGCAGCCACAAAAGTGGAAGTTATGGTGCTTCTAAAAAAGAACCCTATTTTAAGTTTTTATAACCAATATATAATTCTAGCCTGAAAACATATCCAAAAGTCATTTATAAGTTTATCTAAATAATGCTGAAAAGAGTGAATAAGAGGGCTTTTGTTCCTTAGCTAGATGGTTTAAGCACCATTTAAAAAAAAAAATCAGTTGTTGGTGGTTGTGTTTGTCCTTCGTTCTTGAAGAGGACCATGACATCAGGAAAATGATGACATGACTTGCAGTTGACCTTGATTTGAGTGAGGGAGGGCTGTTGTGCAAGGTCACCAGCCTCACTTCCTCCTCCACAGCCATCTGGGTCTGATATTTAGCAGGACAACTAGAGATGGCCCAGGATGCATTCGGAGACCCTAACCCTTTCAGGGTAAGGTCTTTTCAGGTTCTCATTTTGAGTGAGATTTCTTTCTCAAAAAATCAATAAAATAAAAATAAAACTCTAATTAGGTGATTAGAACCAATTTTATTGAAAATCAAAAGATTAAGTTGTTATTCTGAAATGGAGTAGGAAGACTTTTGGCAGATATGGCAGGAAGAACAAATGACAGAAGATATGTGATTACTATTCAATTTTTCTCTTCTTCCCAGGCATATAAGAAGTTTGTAGGATCCAAATGATTGCCCAGGAAAGGATAAATGAAGTTTGGCTGAACACATGAGCAGTACTTTTACAGGGAGAAAATTATAGCTTTAGTTTAAAAGTCAGATCAAAAGTTTGTTTGACTATGCCCAAGATTAAGGTACCACAAGATGGCATGATGTGTATTTTAAGCAATTGCTCATCAGTCTTCTCCCTATCTGAATATTCAGTTCTCATATTTCATTATTACTTTCAGTAGCAGTTGCCATGAGAGCAGGGACATTGTTCCTGACTCATGCTCAGGATCAAAGATAAAACACAAGCAAGCAAAAACCTAAAGCATTTTCATTCTCCTCTTATTTTTTCTCCCTCTTCCACTCCGTACCCCCACCTCATCTAATAGGAAGTTGCTTATGATGACACTGCAAAATTGAAATTTTAGAAATCTTTATGAAACGCAGATTAAGCTAAGTGTTTATTTTAATTTATTTTGTAATACTTGGGAAAAGTTAGCATTTGTGGTTTGCTTGTGGCAAGGTTTTTAAAAGGTTTTCTTTTCAATGACTAGGGATAATGTTCTCAGATCTAATTAAATTCCAGCTTATGCTGAAAGAGGTTTTACAAGCTAGGAGTTCATTATTACATTTTCACCATGCGAAAAAAATCTGTCCTGATGTAAGCTTGATAGAATAGATCTAGTCCTCAAAATTTACTGAATTGTGTTATCACTGTAACTGTTGTGATGCTTTAGTATCTACAAATCAAGCTGTAGGAAAGAAAAAAAGCCAATTGCTATCTTAAGGAAATATTCTCTGGGGGTATGATGGAGTATTATGATGTTGTTCTGAGACTGATAGAAGACCAGAATAAATAAAGGCACAATGATCAGTGATATTGAAATGAGGGTTTGTTTAAATTAAATTTCTTTACAACTTTTGGTGAAATGAAGACTTCAATAATTTTTAGAAGAAGCCACAATTCTTAAATTTTATGTTTCACACTTCACTGATCTTTCATGTGGTTGGTGTGGAAACTTCTCAACAAATGCAGATCACAATTCACTAATAACTTAGTAGATAAGTCTTACAGAGTTCCTTCGGCCTCTAGGTGGCACAGTAGATGTCACAGTGAGTCTTGAAGTCAGGAAGATCTGAGTTCAAATCCAGCCTCAGACATTTCTTAGCTTTGTGACCTTAGGCAAGTCACTTAATCTCTGATTGCCCGACAGAAAGGATTCACTGAATTGCACGAAGAAGGAAGTGGCAAACCATTCCAGCATCATGACTGATTCACTGAACAACATGAATAAAGCATTGTGTTAAGTGCTAGGGATACAAATAGAAATGTATGACCGTCTCTTCTTTCAAGAAGTTTACTTCTACTGGGAGAAACAACACATGGTTTCTGCCTTCTCTTCTACCACTCTATCATCACTGCAGATATATGTGACATTTTGTGTTTTGTTTAATTTCAAGGCCAGTAGTCTGGCCAATTGATGAATTCATTCATCGTAATTACTAAAAAAAAGAAAAAACTTCAGCCTTTTTTATTCTGTTAGTAAGTTGTGAGGTCATTGTGGGTAACTAGGTGGCACAGTAGATAAAGTGCTATCCCTTGAGTCAAGAAGAACAGAGTTCAAATGTGGCCTCAGACACTTAGTAGCTCTATGACCCTGAGTAAGTCACTTGATATCTATTTGCCTCAGTTTCTTCACTTGTAAAAAATAAAGTTGATACTAGTTCCATCCTTCCCAGGTCATTGTGAGGAGTAAATGAGATAAAAAATCTAAAGAGCCAAACATAGTACCTGGCACATAGTAAGCACCATATAAATGTTAGTGGTTGACATCATAATTATGATTATTATTACTAGAATCTCCAAAAGATTAGTGACTTGACCAAGGTCACATAGCTATTAAAATGTCAGAGAAAGGATTCAAACTCACCTACCTGACTCCAAGTACAGCATTCTATCCACTGTATCAAATATTTCCTCACATTCTGCAGGAAAATGAACAATAATATTTATATATTTATGTCCTCCACTAAAGTCCTACTTCTTTTGTCATGGTATGGAGGTAACCTTGAGTTCTGTTCCAGCATATTGCAAGGCATTGTTATACTCTGCCAAGCTAGGAAGCTTCAGATAGAGGTCCATAGATTAACCCTATAGCTTCATTCCAAGGATGCAGCCAGCTGAGCTTGGAGACATTCATTGTTAGGTTAGTCACAAGACAATCCATTTTCTAGCCACAACAATCCTCAAAGACCATCTTCTCATTGAGAGAGGGATGGTGGTATGCATAGATGTATGGAGGCATATGGAGATCAACAAAAGTAATAAATCCTGAAAGTTTAACAAAATATATAGCTGTTTGTATAGTTTTTTTCTCATTTTAAAACAAGATTGCAAAAATGTTGCTTAGAAAGTCAATCAATAAATAAACATTGATTAAGCATCTACTTTGTTAAGCACTTCAGCAGGCACTGTACTAAGCCCTGGTCACTGTGCTAAGTGCTGCTGGGAGTTGGTGCTTAAAATGTGAATCCATGTGATGCACCATGGTAAAAAACAACATACAGCGCATTACATAATCATTTGAGCTACCTGTATCATCAAGGAGAATAAAATTTAGGAAAAGTTTATTGGTTAGAAAAATACAAGTAAATCTTATGCCAGGGAAAGACAGGTGGAAAGATTAGCTACAGAATGTGCATCTTCTTATAGTGCCATTGGCTATATATACTGCCTAGTGCTATCATGATTTCTTAGTTGCCAAATCCAATGGCTTTTTCTCAGTCTTCGTTCTCTTTGACCTCATTGTTGATTCTTCTCTTCTCCTTGATACATAATTCTCTAGGTTTTTGAGATACGTTTCTCTTCTGGTTCTCATCCTACCCATCTGACTGGTCCTGCTGTATCTCTTTTTCTGGATTCTCTTCCAGATCATACCCTCTAACCATTGATGTCCCTGGGCCCTCTTCTTTTCTCGCTTTCTACTATTTTACTTGGTAATCTCATCGGCTCCCATAGATTTAATTATCATCTCTAAGCTAAACATTCCCAAATCTAATTAATCTGTGCTAACCTGTCTGCTGAGCTCTAATCTCCCATCTCCAACTGTGATTCAGATAACTTAAATTGGGTGTCCAGTAGACATTTCAAACTTAATGTATCCAAAACAGAACTCAGTATCTTACCTGCTAAACTTCTCCTCATACCTTCTCTATTACTGTAGAAGGCAGCACCTCCTCTCAATCCCTCAGGCCCACAATCTAAGAGTCATCCTGGACTCTTCACTATCCCTCACTCCTGAAATCCAAATCGTTGCTTTCAATTTCACCTTGGCAAATCTCTCAGATATTTCTCCTTCTCTCCTGTGACACTGTAGCCACTCTGGTACAGGACATCATCACTTCACACCTAGGTCATTGTTATAGCCTGCTGGTGGATGTGCCTGTCTCAAGTCTCTCCCTATTCTAATTCATTCTCCATTCAGCTGCCAAAATGATTTTCCTAAAGGGCCAGTCCAATCCTGTCATCTCCCAGCCCCACCTCAGTAAACTCCAGTGGTTTCCCATTGCCTTCAGGATCAAATACATTAGCATTTAAAACCCCTTACAACCTAGCCCTGTTCGAGTTTCCAGTCTTCTTACACCTTACTTCCTTATATGGATTCTTTGATTTAGTGACAGTGGGTCTCTGGCAGTTCCACAAGTAAGACCTTCTATCTCTCGACTTCAGTACTTTTCTCTGGCTGTCTCCTATGCTTGGAATTCTCCTTCCTCCACTTCACCTGCTGAGCTCCTTGGCTTTCTTACAATCCCATCTTTTCCTGGAGACCTTCCCAAACCTCTCTGAACTTTGGTGCCTTTCCTTTGTTAATTATTTCACATTTATCATATATAGGTGTGTATGTGTATGTGTGTGTGTGTGTTTCTGTGTGTGCATAATTTATTTTGTATATATTTGCTTGTTTGCTTTCTTCCCCATTAGATCATAAGCTTCTTGAGGGCAGAGAATATTTTTTTGTCTCTTTTTGTATTCTCAGTGCTTAGCACTGTGCCTGGAACATAGTAAATGCTTAATAAATGTTTATCGATTATTGATTGCCACCTAAGTTTTAGGCAAACTGGCTGTATTGAATTACTAAAAACAGAACATGGTAAAAAAAAAAAGCTTCATTTGCTTTTAGTTGACTCTGAGGAATGAGATCAGAATTGAAAATGAGGCAAAGGAAAACACTTTAAATAAGTTTCAGTCAAATAAATAATGAAACTAGAATTTTCCAATATGGCCCATCTTATCTCTACTTCCATCTGCACCCACCTCACTGGATAGCCTTATTTTTCTTCTTCTGGCCATTGTTCGTTGAAGTCTTTTGAGTTCCAAGTCTAACAGTTTGCAAGGTGCATATCTGGAGACAGCATCACTAATAATTCTAATACAAAAGCTTTTCAGCTAAATTGTTTTTCTTAAGTTAAAAAATTATATAGTTCAAATGTAGATATGTATATTGAGTTGTTTTATATCTTTTTTGCATACAAAAATATGAAATGCTTATTCTGTGTGCTTGTTGAGGAACAACAGAAAACTTGTGCCTAAATATACATTGGAAGATCAACTGTATATAAATAATAGGGCATATACATTTGGCTTGAATGCATCCCGAAATTTTTGACGATTAAAATCACTGATTAAACTGTAATGTTCCAAAGTTTGATAAAAATCTCTACCAAATAATTAAAATATCACTACTTCTAGGAGTAATGTATTCAATCCCCATTGCATTGCTACCAACATTCTAGAGGGAATGTTGCCAGAAGTTTTAATGTTATTTAAATGTTGCATATGCACATTTTAGGGTTTTGTTTTTGTTTTAGTTGGGGAGGAGGATCAAAGGCAAATTATGATTCTTCTTTAGAGAATGTACATAGTAAATATTAGTTCAGCTAAGTGAAAAGTGGTAAAGGACAAATCTAGAGTAGCAATTAGATACTACATTTGTTATATCTCAAGAGCTGGTGAGATTTCTCAATATTTAGGGAGGAAAGCTCTACACATCTCATTCAATATATTGTCTCAGAACAATAAGAAGATTGAGGTGACATGTAATAGAGGAAGTCTTCCTTTTGAAAAGATGCTGTACAAATCATGTAGAAAGATGAACTGCCTGACTAATAGCTTGGATCCCACAGGACCATAAGCAGCCAATTAAAAATTCACAGTATCAGTACAACAAGCCAAAGATTCTAGTATTTGGACAAGGATAGAAATGATGAATGAAAATTGTTGTGTTCAAAAGATCTTCACATATGTCATAATGATTGAAAATAGAGTATAATATAGAATATAGATCAATTTCAAAGACAGACTTAATGACTCGAAATTAAACTGATAGCATTCTAAACAACTGGGCGTTTTTTTTTAAATCACTGGTAGAAAACAGCTAAACAGAGTGGCATGATGTAGGCAAAAAAGTTGGATTAAGATAATTCTCTACCTTTTCCTTTAAACAGTCCAAGTACACCGATAATGTATCAGTACAGCTTCTTCAAAGAGTAATATTTACTTCAAAAGAGAACAACAAATAGATAGACACACTCCCTCCCTCCACATCTGGGAGTCATAATCCCCTTTCTGAGCCTCCCACCATCCCCCTTCCTCTGGCCTTATCACTCTTGGAAAGGTAAGGGAATTAGGTTCATGGCTTAGCTTAATTCTCATAAAATACAGTCTCAGTTCCAAGTCCAAACCTTGTGGGGCTCAAGCTCCAAGCACTCTGGCTTCTCTGTGCTTCCATAGCAGGGTAAGTGACGAGATCATCCTGCCAGCAGTCCTGGCTGCAAGGTCTCCGTAATTCAAACTCCTGGACCTTTGAGGATCACCTCCAGCCAGTGAAACTGAGGACAAACAACACATAACAAAAACAAACATCGCAGGCCCTTCAGGGTGTCAAAGTCTGTACTGGGCACAGAAGCTAGAAACAGAAGTGATGGTGGAAAGAGAGAAAAAAGCAGCACGATCTCAATACTTTTAAAGAAACAGACAGCCAGTCAAGAAGATTGCCCCCACCCATGTGGTAGGGGATATAAGGATCTCCATTTTAGACAAACTGGACATGCTCAGAGGATGGGTTACATATGCATAATTAATTATAGAGGAAACTATAAAATAACTGGGTATCTTGAAAATGAAAGGGAGAAATTTCAATGTTGGCTGCGTTGCTTAAAATTAAATCCTTTTGATTTAATTGAAAATGAAGAATGAGTTTAGTGGAAAGAGATGAACTAGAACCTTTAGTGATATTAGGCAGTAAATATGGGAAGAAAAAGAAAAGAGGGACGATATACTTCCTTTGGAACACAGCAATAGTAAAATATTTTAGTGCAATCAGTAGTTCATGTTTTAAGTCCATGGATCAGTGAATTACAGGTATTTTCCAAATAAAGTAGTTTTCAACTTGGAGATAAAAATAAAGTTCTGTTTCTGGTGCCAACGTCTCATGCTTTAATGGTTTTCACTAAACTGTGGTAGTATTTTTTGTATTGTCCATTTGGACAAGTTTTTATAAGGTTGCTTGGATAACAGAATCCGAATGCATTTATTCAGAATTTAGGTGATATTTAAGAATTTAAACATGAGTTCTTTTACAGGAAATGAGTCATACTTGTATATGTAATTTTGAAATCTGTATCCCTAAAGAAAACTCATCATGAACTATATCTAACTTTGTAGCCAGCTTCCTTATATAAATAACACTATTCATATTTTGAGAATATTTTTGGTGGGTTTTTTTAAGTCACAAGAAACTCAGTTCTGTTCTTTAAAAGAACATTTTAAAATATTTGTTACCAAAGTACAGTTTGGCAGCCCTAAACAGTTTAGCCTTATCTAATTTTCAGAGCTGCTGTATTCATTAGTGATATATTGATTACAAACACTCATTTACTAATGAGATCCCTAGGTGAAATCAGATCTCAAAAATCTGATGTTGATGGGCCCTGGTTGGAAATATTTGGTGTCTGTGTATCTACATCTAATGAGCAGCTGTGAAGAACAAGGTTGAGGAAAGTGCTCAGTATAATTACCATGATACCATAATTGATTTTAGCAAGATCTACATTTCATATAATTGTTTTATGCAATATGTTAAATCATATTTTAAAATGTTTAGAGAAAAGGGAACAGCACCAAGAAAAAGGGCCGTTAATTTCTAGGACCCCAGCATCACACAGGTTTTGCATTTCTTTTCCCTTTTTTTTTTTATTCTTTTGCAAATTTTGATTGTTGGTTATTTCCTTTAGTTGCTTATATATTATAACCATCAACTATAACCTCTTTTATTCCACCAAACATTAGGCTAGTAACTAACCATTTCCCAGTTAGTAAAACCTAGCAATCAACAAACTTAACTTACACTGGCCTTGCCCCTATGACGCTAGTTTTGGCATTTGACCTTTCTGTCAGGCAGAAACAATTGAGCCTTAATGTTACTTCTGTCCCCCCAGTTTCTCTCCTGAACTTGTTTTCAGAAGCTAAGTCACCCTACCTTGTTGTCCCTGTCCCACAAACTCTTGCAATTTAATTGGTGTGGGTCCTCCCTCAACCAATATAAATGTAACCAATCTTTAGGCGATCACGTTTGGGAGGTACTGTGGCTAAAATGTGATCACTTGATAATGATCACTTTTATTTTTTGTCTATATTTGTGTATTTAGTCATTTGTTAATTCTTTCTTTTATTTATAAAACAAACAGGCATTTATTAAATGTGACACAAACACAAGAAACATATGCTGTCTTACCAAGTCATCAGCCTGAGACGAAACTGTTGATGAGGCTCCATGAATTTAGCTAGTCTGGCTTTTGGGCAACAAAGGTATAATTTACTATTTGGCTTTACTCGAGCCATTTCCAGCTTGTGAGAACCTGTCAGAGTTTACTCTGGTATAGCCTTTGAAAGCCATGGGTCTCTTCTATGTAAAATGTAAAGCATTAGAACAGAATTGTACTGAAGGTATAGAATTTACATATAATTAAAAATAAAATGTTCCATCCAAATCCAGTATTTAATAAGTTCCAACCAGGAGAAAGGCACAGTTTTAGTCACTGTGAACACAAAGACCAAAAGTAAACAGTCTCAGAATCAAGGAGTTTACCCGTTATTCTTGGAATGGGGTGGTAGTGGAAAAAAAACTATAGAAAGGTAAAGAAAGTTTGCTGCTGCTGCGAGAATCAGCGTCTTTGATAGGCAAGCTTTATAGCAAATAAATCCTCACTTCCCCCATCTGCCTCTTACCTTAAAACAGGGAATTCCTAACATTTTTTGATTCATGGACCCCTTTGACAGTCTGGTGAATCCTATGGACTCCTTGGAATAAAGTTTTGTTCTGTTTTTAATAATTAAACTAAATGTTAAATTACAGTTAAAAATATATATATGTTTATATATATATGTGTGTGTGTGTGTATATACATATATACACACATACATATACATTTTTTTTCTCAACAAGGGTAAAAGGACTCCCTGAAATCTAACCACAGACCCTTCCAGGTCCATGTACCACATGTGAAGAAGCGCTGCCTTAATAGAATCATGTTATCATTGTCTAACTGAGAAAGATAATTGATACATTTGGAAACTTGTAATTCACTTTCCTATGGATGCCCTGTTCTATACTAAAATTTTAAAATGAGGACTACATCATAGCCATGTGTCACCAATGAAGATAACTGTGCTATATTTGGTAAAGAAAATTCACAGTGGTCTGGAAATATAACAAATTTGGCTTCATCTTCATAATAACCACTATTTAAATCAGCATTTGTTTCTAGATCTAAAAATAGTTTTCTGTTCATCCTTTTTGTAAAGCTCTACCAGGTGCCCCAATTCCTTTCTCTCTCACCTGATTTTTCAGATGCGATATTCAATAATTCCTTTTGATGTATAGACTTGCAAATGCCAGAAATGTGTTCATGTACAGGTAGAGATTTCCAAATTGTTCGTATATGTATACGTATGTGTGTGTGTGTATATAGATATATATGCATGACTGTACATCTTTATTCCATGGAGTTAATTCAAATGAATTTAATCCACCTACTATCTGATGCAAAAATTCTTCCTTTCTCTTGATCAATATATGTCTATTCTTCCTTTAAATTTTAATTCAGGACTACTTATCCAAGGAATCCTCGTCAGATGAAATCTATTGATTCCAACTTTGAGAACATTTCCTGTTTTCCATCCATACCAAATTTCTTTAAAAATAAGAATTCCTAAAAGTAAATGCCTTTAAAGAACACTCAAATATTCAATTTGATATAATCAATACTGGTTTTCTCTCCAAGGGTAGCAACACCAAAGATGGCAACACGTCTATGCCTGCACATCCTGTGTGTTTCCTTTCCAGGTCCTTCCATAAATCTGTCACAGTGGTCCCACTCAGTTTACTTAGATCTCTACTGTATTTTCTTGACATCACAACAATATTGTTAGAGCACACAGGCTTTCTGTCAACTAATATATCCATGCTCTGGTCATACAACTTGCCAATTTTTTTCAATCATGTATTTCCCTGATGATGTCATTTACTTCAGTTTTCTTCAAAATTTCTTGTTTGTTTTACATTACAACTTGCTCATTTCCACCGTTTGCCTCTCTATTGCTGTCTCATTGAAACTCATTTTTAATTCTTTGGAAACACTAGTGTTTCGGGCCTTGCAGCTGAACAATTTGAGTAGGATGTTAGTATCCAAAAGATTGATTTTTGTTTCTGGAAGAAACTACCAGTCATCAAAAGAGCTTTACAGTTTTCTAAAAGCAACCTAGTCTGGTATATTCTTCTTGATTTATTCTGATCCCAATTCATTCATTTGTACTGTCCACTCAAGAGGTAGGTAGATAGGTATCTCCTGCACAGCTGTCTTCAATATTCTTGGTCTAATTGAGCCACTTTTCCATTTTTTTTTTGTTTTGTTTTTAGTGCCATTTCTATCTTCTCTATAAGCACAGCTGGGTCTGTTAAAGTATTCAAATACGGTTCTTGATGGACAAAAAGGATTTCTTATAAAAGTGTTTGAAGAGGGGTGGTATGACCTAGAGAATAGACCTGGATAAAATAAAACCTGGGCACAGTTTCTAATGTGCTCTACAGTGGTTTTATGACCTTGGGCATATCTTTGCCTTTAGTATCCTAGAAAATTCTCTTAGATTGTAAATTGAAGATAAGGTTCCTCATTCAACACTCCTTACCCTGATGAAGGCACAACTCTGATTACCCTCAAAATAAAAATAAATAAATAAATTTAGATTACCCCCCCCCCTCCATTTTTCTTCTGTTGTCTGCTTTGTAATTTCATCCTTAAATGACTTTGGGATAACTTTAGTGGATTTCTCATTAAGCTTTTTTTTTTTAAATTTGATTTTTTATTTACTTCTCTCTGTTAAGTGATATTTCTCATAACCTTCTATGATTGTTTACCATATGATTTTACATACTATTTTACATTGTAACTATTGTTGCCTTTGGCTAACACCTTTCCAAATATCTCACTTCAATCACCTGTCCTTGTCTACTTTTCAGACTTAGAAGGAAAAATATTTTCCCCTTGCTAAAGCTAAAACCTCTACTTTTACCATTAGTCCATCTCTGCCTGTATACTATATAACCCTGTTCCATCAATCATACCCCTTCTTTAATCATTCCTTTCTTGCTGCCTACAAACATTCTCAGGTCCCTGGTGTCCTCAAAATGAAAAAAAAAATAAAAACAATTTCCTTGGCTTGCCATCTCCTCAAACTATGATCCTATCTTTCTCCTTTACTGCCAAAATAAAAAAAAAAAGCAATCTACACTCACAGCCTTTCATTCTCACCTCAACTCAAGCCCCTTTTCCCTCTATCTCTAGCTCTTTTGAATGCTCGCTGTCTGACATTGTGTAACAACAGTGCTGCTAGAAGTTGCTATGGGGGTGTAAGACCAATATCACCAGCACACAGGAGGGCTGCTAGCACAGATTCTTTGGTCTGATTTTCTAAGGAAAGCAACTTTAAGGAATTTATAATCTCACTTTAATCAAACATATGTATATATCATTCACTTAGTTCAGGGGAGAATGTCAGCACCCTGAACTTCAGAGCAAATACAGACAGAAATTATAAACAGAGAAAACATAGACAGATCAACAGACAGGTTTCTAGATGTCTGACCAAGACATTACATACATAGTTACCAGAGAGAGAGAGAGAGAGAGAGAGAGAAGTACCAACAGCCGGATTTTCAAAGCAGGGCGAAGGTGTGTGTAGAGTCTTCTTAAGGGCTACCCAAAGTCTCCACAGCAACCCTCTTGCAATGAGTGAGCCCCAAACAAAATGCTAACCTCAGAGTATGTATACACTTCTTCAGGGCCAGAGTGTTTCACACCTCTGGAGGGTTTTACACCTCTTGTGACCTAACTAGCAAAAGGGTATGAGCCTTCCTACAAACAAAGGCAAGATTCATTAAAGGCACTTGATTCCCTTAGCATTCCAAAAGAGAAGAAGAGCAAAAAAGTCCCACCCTAATTACCATTGTCACCACCCCTTTCCTAAAACCTGCCCCCTAAGCTGCTAATGACTTTCTTAGCACCAAATCTAGAGGCTTTTTTTCTTTCCTTGGCCTCATCCTCCTTAACTTCTTTATGCCATTGAACATTGTGGATAGCTCATTCCTTCTTAATGCTCATTTTCCCCTCGCTTCTATGATGCTTTATAAGCTGAGTTCTCCCACTAAGTTTCTGACCTGTCTGTTAGTCTGCTGATATGTCTTAAATTCAAATGTCTACAAATGTGGCCACCTTCTGCTTCCTCTTTACACTCTCTCCCGTGATGATCTCGTCTACTCCTGTGCTTTCAATTATTATGCCTATGCATATTCCTTCCAAATATTTATCTTTTTTAAGTCCAGTATTTTAGCTACTTGTATTTATCTAGCTGGATGTTTCTGTGGCACCTCAAACTCAGTGTGTTCAATTAAATTCATTTCCACTAAATCTGCCAATTTCTCATAAGGTTGACTTGCCCAGTCATCCAAGCTGATAATCTGCCCTATAGAGTAGATTTGGGCAGCTAAGTGGCTCAGTGGATAGAGCACTTTTCCTGGAGTAAGGAAGACCTGAGTTTAAAATCTGGCATCAGATTTCTCTGACCCTGGGCAAGTCACTTAACTGCTCTATGCCTTAGTTTTCCCACAATTTCCTCACAATAACCCTGAAAGTCAAGTGCTATTACTCTCCCCAATTTACGGATGAGAAAACTGAGGTTAAAAAAGAGGTTAAGTGACTTGCCCAGGGTCAGCTAGTAAGTGTCAGAAGTCAGATTTTAACTCAGGTGTTCCTCACTACACATGGCTACCCAGTGGGCTGACCCTTACTTGGAAAACAGTCTTCCATGGCATGTAGATCTTGACTGGGAAACATTTTGGTTTCCTCAATATATGTCTGTGACAAAGATTCTTATCCTCCCAATAGATTCTGCCGTTTAGAAAATGCTGTCATCACTCCAACACTCTCCTAGACACTAATGAAGCTACATGTTGTATATTCACAAGTAAGGGGAACATTTCTAAGATGATGAAATATTTTTTTATTTAAATTAAAAAGAAAGTCCCACAGCAAAATGAAAGAAATAAATTACACTCAGAAAATGAGTATATGAGGCCATACAAAATATGTAGAAAAGAGACAAACAAGTTGACCTGTAAATCCATTTAGTTAACTTAAAGAGAAAAAAAGGCGACCTTAGAGTTAGGAAGACCTAGGTTCCAGTGTTTCCTCTAAAGAATATTGTCTGTGTAACCCTTGGTAAGTCACTTAACACTTAACCTCTCCATGCCTTCTAAGACCAAAAGTTGCAAAGGAGGCGTAGTAAAAGAAGCTTTCTGGCTTAAAATCATTTTTTTTTAAGATCATAAAAAAATAAGCAAAAAATCTCTTCTCCTTTGCTCTCACAGAACTCAGAGTTCCTGCATTCTTGCAGAGGCAAGAGAGGAATACTTGAAGGAATGTTAGTAAAGGTAGAGAATCAATTATGAAATGAAGTAATGTGGAACTTTAGTGTGTGTCTAGAGAAGCCTCTCCATTAAACATGATTTGCTTGAAGAGAGCATCTTCTATTAGTTTGCCCAAAGAAAAAAGATACGTAAAATTCTATAAGACACTAAGATAGGCATGAAAATATTTGGGGGAAAAATGTCCAAAGATAGATAAGAAAGGAATCGTGCCAATTCCTTTAGCTTATTGTAAAGTCTAATTTTGATGAGTTTACATGATTTTTTTTTTGATATCTTCTCTCTGATTACTTTTCTTCAGGTAGTTAAGACATGGATGATAATGCATGAAGAAGAGGGCCAGGCACAGTGAGTTTGTGGGAAAGGGAGAGTATCAAGGTTCAGAATTTTGAAGGTGTGGCAGTTTCAGGTGTTGACGAGGTCCAAAGTGCAGCTATTTCTCTAAGTGACTGAAGGGGTTGGAAACATAGGTCATATGAGTTGGACAGGTTAATGCATTAAGGGGCCATATTGCATGTTAGAAAATTATCAATATGACTGCTAAAGTCACCAAAGAAGACAGAGTAGAGAGAAAAACTGAGGTCAGTATCTGCACATTATTTTCAAAAATGGCTTTGGTTCCCTATTTAGGGCTCAAGCCAACTGCTGTAGTAACTAAGGAAGGTAGAAGAAATAAAAATGATGTAGTTCTGGACAAGGTGACAAAATCAAGTGGCTTAAACTTGTAAGGAAGAGGGTTTGTAGAATAAAGGTAGTGAAGTAAGGGTTTTAAAATGGAAGTGGTATGCTATAATTTTGCTGCATCCTTCTACTGACTGTGAGTTGGGGGTGGAGGAGAGAGGGGAGGGAGACAATAAAGAAAATAGCAGCCAACAAGTTAAAGGGTGTAGAGAATCAGGTTCTAGTTAATGCCAAGAGATGTAAGGAGTGCAGATCAAGAGATGAAGAGTGAAGGAGATCCTGCTGATAGTAGGGCATGGCCTTTTAAGAGGAACCATTGTTGGTAGAGGAGAATAGGTACTTGAGAAATAAAACAGGACTTTGGGAAGACATGGCATTCAAAAGAAAACTAGGTGGGTTTTTTGTTTGTTTTTGTTTTGGGGTTTCTTTTTTTGTTTTGTTTGGTTTTGTGTTGTTTTTTGCTCAGATACCTATTTTAAAAAAGGACTACAGCAACAGGATTTTGGATATTGCAAGCCATGGTATATGGGGAATATTATTAGGCAGAAGTTTATATTATAAATCAATAATTAGAATATTAGTGTAATGGACCCTAAAAGATCTTACTCCCAGATGGATCACCCATTCACACAGTTGAAAAAGGGTAAGGCTAAAGGTCGTGAAAGCTCAGAGAACGTTGGAGACATTTGCTGATTCTCTCTCCCAAATTGAACATCTGCTTAAATGATTGTAGGGGTGGAGAGCCAAAGGTCAAAGAGGCCAAGAGAGCAGTGGAAGTGGAAGTAATGAATTTGAAAAATAAAAATATATATATGCATATATATATTTCATGCACTTAAGCCAGCATCTCCAAACTACCTTAGAAAATGATTGCTTCCTTCTCTATGTTCGATTCTTTATGCATATCAATAAAAGGAGTCGTCAAGTGGAAGTATAATGAAGACTCAGATATTTCAGTTGAGAACCCTCTTTTAATAGTCACAGGCAAAGTATACCAAGACAAAAGTTTTTTTTTGTTTGTTTGATCCCACTCTCAGGATCAGTTCTTGTTTAATCAAACCTATATTTCTTGAAATATTTTATCTGATTTTTCTCAAAATATGAACACGGACATTTGCAACCTTGACAACTCTTCTCAAATACACGCCTTGGAGGCATCATTGCCTGGAGCAAAAATAGAGGAATATCTTTAAATTATGGTTTTATCCAAAATGACATTTAAGGTTGCATCTAGATCTCAGTCGTTATACGTATGATCTAATCTAACATTCTCCTTTACTAGACACCATCATGCTTTCTTGTTGTACTACATTGTGAATGAATGATAAAAATCCTCACTCCATCACACACAAATATACACTCCCTCATATATTCTCCTTCAGATTCCACAAACTTTTGCCAAGAGAATCCTCCAAGCAAACTAACTAGCTGCGTAAACTTCCACCTAGTTTGTACCTGTTTCCTTACTAATTGTGCCTCTACCATTGGTTTCATTGGGGGTAAGAGGGAGAGACCTTAATGGTGTACTCAAAGAAGATCAGAGTTAATAACACAACTATTTACAACCCAAGACATTGTAGTTTGGAAGAGATAAGTGAAGGAATATGGTAAAGTGTGGAGAGTTTTTTCTATGAAAACAGGAAAAGGGTATGGCTATTGCTTTCCTTTCATTTTCCTTATTCTTGAATGCCATTCTGAACCAAAGTGAATTCCATCACCTAGCATTCATAGTCAGAAGCATTAAACTTATTAAAAATTATTCAGTTCTTTAAATTGGACTAAAGATATACCTGATGTGGTGTCAACTTTTATTCATCTGGGGCAGAATGTAATAGAAGTAGGTTCATCTCAACATAAGGAAAAATATTTTATCAATGAGACATAGTTGGGTTACATTCAGAGATATCAGTTACCCTCAGTAGAAGTATTCAAGCAGAGAGTGGGTAAACAGTGTTAATAGAAACAATCTGTATATTACTTTGAGTATATAAATCATTTTCCTTATAACAACCTCATGAAGTAG
Organism: Phalanger gymnotis; assembly: GCA_028646595.1. Classification (NCBI taxonomy): domain Eukaryota; kingdom Metazoa; phylum Chordata; class Mammalia; order Diprotodontia; family Phalangeridae; genus Phalanger; species Phalanger gymnotis. Next base: position 649,280,026 of record CM053622.1, on the reverse strand, counting down.
GTATTAAGTGAAATCACTGAATTTTATAAATAAGGAGACTGAGTCTTAAATATGTTGATACAGGAACACAGTCTGTTAGAGATGCTGGACAAGAGACTTGCCTAAGATCATCTGGTGAATTAGCATGTAGCAGAGTTTAAAATTGAATCCAAGTTTCCTTGATTTCCAAATAAGTGATTTTTTAAAATTAAATTATGCTTATTTAGGAATGAATTGTGTTGTGTGTGTGTGTGTGTGTGTTTTCATGTATTTTAGCTACCTTTTGGTGCCATTGTACTACTGGTAAATACCTATATAAAAAGTCTTTTCAGTCTAACATATATCCCCCTACACACACACACACACACACACAATTGATGTAACCATGGAAGGGATACATTTCAATTAATCAATTAGTCTAGTAAACTAGGTATTTAGGTGGTTTCCTATAATCTCATTGCGATGTGTAGAGAAGCTCTTAATCAATTTGAAGGGACAATAGAACTTTGGAACATTAGATGAAAGGTAAATTTTGATTCATTGAGAATATCAAGTCATACTTTGGGAGACATATAAAAACAGCAGGTCAGATGAGCTGTGAGTCAGTTAAGTGCTGAAGGATTCCAGGGTCAGAGGGAATTGCTCTGGGGAAATGAGGAAGGAGAGAAAATTCTCTGAATGTTAGTAATTTTCTTGAACTGAGGCTTTGTACTATTGTTGTATTAATAACGTTCTGTCTTATATAAGCTACATAAAATAACGGAAAGAGACTTCATGGAGCCGAAGAAAATTGTATTGCCAATATGCCAAAATCAAGCTAATTGTTATAACAGGGTGTGGCTAATCAAATATTTAACCCCCATATCAGCAAGAGAAAGGGAGCAAGCAGTATAGAGACAAGGTAAAGCCTCTGAGATTCATCTCTGCTTCCAGAAGGGAAGAAGTAGAAATTGTCAAGTGCTGTCCACAAGTGTTACAAGTCTGTTTTGCACTTTTTGTAGTTGCTTTGTAGTAGAGAAGGTAAATTTTCTTGATGCGAAATTTGGACATTACCTTTGGATATCATTAATCCATGCTTTCCCTGTCTCTAGTAACATGGACAATCAAGAATAGAATAGTTACAGATAATAGGAATGAACACATTCAGTTCCCTTTAAACAGCAGAGGACATTTAATGAATCATCAGAATATATGCTAAATGATGTCTATAACACTGCAATTTCCATTTTTTCTTTTGTACTAAAATATCACATAGAATCCCAGGGAATGAATATGTAGGCATCTTTTGGTTGAATTTCATGGCTTGTGTCCTGTAGAAGGTATTTATCTTCTTATGAACTAATTTTCAGATTGAGATTAGGCTTCTAAAAGTCATGTATACATACATATATATATATATATACACATATACATATATATATGCATATTTTTACTTCCATTTTCCAAAGGTAATTATAAAGTTAATGCTATACCTTCTCAGTTGTTGTTTCTTTTGTTGCGATCGCCTCTATGTATTCTAAAATGTTTGACATTTCTATTTTGTAGGCCACAATTTTACATTGTTAATGGAGACTAGTATTCTCAGATGCCAGTTTTCTCCAAAAAGGTGTAAACTGGGTACCCAAAACTAATCATCTTCTCTTTTAAGATCAGGATTAGTTGGATCTGGCAACTAAATACACAGTGGGTATCTTTCAAAAGTAGAAAATAACTACTTTTAAAAATTAGATTATATATTATATGATATAATGTTACATATATACATATATGCATAGATGTAATATGTTATCAAAAATCCAGACAGTCCAGCTTCTAATACATTCAGTCATTCAGTCTTAAAAATCACATACTAGAAGAAAGCATTTGTAATGATAATGTAAATTGGAATTATCGACTCATACTGGTTTTACATGTGCTTTTAATTGCCTATCATTTATTAAGTTACTTGTTTTTTTCTACTTGTAGGGATGACCTGTCAAGCTCGGACTTCATACACTGAAGATGAAGTTCTTTGGGGTCACCGCTTTTTCCCTGTTATTTCCTTAGAGGAAGGATTCTTTAAAGTTGATTACTCCCAGTTTCATGCAACCTTTGAAGTCCCCACCCCACCTTACAGTGTGAAAGAACAGGAGGAAATGCTTCTCATGTCCTCCCCTTTAATAGCACCAGCCATAACTAACACTAAAGAAAGGAATAATTCTGTTGAATGTCTAGATGGAATAGATGACATTAGTACCAAACTCCCATCGAAACTGCAGAAAATTACTGGAAGAGAAGACTTTCCCAAAAAACTCCTAAGAATGAGTTCTACAACTTCCGAAAAGGCCTACAGTTTGGGAGACTTACCCATGAAACTTCAACGAATAAGCTCAGTTCCTGGCAATTCAGAAGAAAAACTGGTATCTAAAACCACAAAGATGTTGTCTGATCCCATGAGCCAGTCAGTGGCTGATTTGCCACCAAAGCTTCAAAAGATGTCAGGAGGTGCAGCCAGAATGGAGGGGAACCTTCCAGCCAAATTAAGAAAAATGAACTCTGATCGGTTCACATAACAAAAGCAGACTTTTAGGCATTATTTAAAGTTGAAGTTAGTAGTAGTCCAAATTTTGTCTGACGAAGTAAGCCTCTCCATAGGACAGATTGTGAAAAAGCTGACATTTCCCTGTGTATTCCATGTACCCATGGCAACATTGCTCCTCAAGTAATGCTGACTATGCAGAAAATGGAAATTGTAATGGGGAAAAGTCAAAAGGGACCTGCTATTATTAACTGGCATGTAGTATCACACCAAGCATGCAATAATGTGCAAATTTCACATTTAGTTTTATGGCATGATTCTTACTATATTTATATTGTATATTCTGAAAAAAATATTTAAGGAGGCGTTACCCTCCCCTATATTTCTAAAGTGTATAGTAGACAAAAATGAGTGGATAGCTTTCAGGGCACACTACAACTTTGAGTTAACATATATACATATATGTATGTGTTCCTATGCACATATATACATGTACATATATATTTCCGATAGAGATTGTATTGTTCTGTTCAATATAATAGTCCTGCTGCATGTTTACTTTCTTAGAATGCTAAGGTTATTGGCATCACAAAATTATTAACCAGTTCCTTGAGCCTTAAATTATTTGTCATTTTAAAATTTGATTTAATGTTTGTTTCAGTTTATCTGTCATTTAGGATCATGGGAGGCTTTTACTTATGCTTTATAAGAGGCATTCACAAAGTTTGTACTATTTTAGGGCTGTGCAAATGATAACCCTTATATGAGAGTTAACTTTTTTAAATACAAGATACAAATATGCAGTGATATCACTATATAAAGTGTCTTTATGATTTTTTTTTTTTTACAAATGATGTGAAAGTAGTAAAAAGGAGGAAATGTTGCTTGATTTGATATCTGCAGAATTTGGTCCCTTTCCTGGAAATGTTAAGCTTGTTTCTTAAAATGTTGTGAAGTTTTAAGTAATTATGTTTTCTAAAAATATCAAAAGACTTAGATTATCAGACAGCTTCATAGAGGACCCAGCACATGAACAAATGCCGAATCATTTTGTAATAATTGGGAGTCAAGTTACTTTGAATATGTCAGAATCCGATTACAAGTTCAGTGATAAATGCTTTCTATTGCAGCCTGAATCAGTTGGACCCATAAACATTATGGGGTGGAATTTTTCTCACTTTTAAACCAAGCTATTATCTCAAGAACAGTGACTGTTTAATGATAAACTATGATAAATATTTATCCATAACAAATGCATAGGTCTTATTTGATTTCAATTTTTATTCTTTTCCTATGCTAAATAGTTTTATTGTTTATTGCCCTCATTTTTTTCCCCTCACTTCAGCAATTTCAGAACAGAATATCAGCAAAGGTTTGGCTCCCTGCTTTAAACTAGTCCAATCCAGCATGTATTTCTTTTAAGCACCTAGCATATGCAAAGCACTATGGTTGGTATTTTGGATACAAAGATAAAACAGAGATGTTCTCTGGCCTTCAGGAGCTTATATACTATAGCAGAGATTGTAAACATTTAAAAAAAATAAGTATATACATGTTCATTTGAGGAGGAGAAAGAAGAAAGTACTAATTGCTATTAGGATCAAGAAATACTAGGAGTTGGCACATGAACTGAGACTTGGCCAATGGTATTTTCCTAACCACAACTTCTGAAACTTTTTAATAGTTGGTGTGAAGTTGCAGTTACCAATCAGTGGAATACCTGAGGCAGTGATTTGTAAAGAATGTATGAGTGAGTTGGCAGTTTGGGGAGGTAACCATAGTATACCTTCACTGCCTCTTTATGGCCCTGTTCATAAGGCTCAATCAGTGATGAAAAGGGCATAAAGAGCAATGGTGTACCTTACTTCTGGTTTTCTTTATTATAGAAGGAGTATGTGTGTGTATATACTCTGACTCAGTGACTTCCTAAGGATCATAGATTTAGAGCTGGGAGGAACCATAGAAGACATCATCAGATCCAGCCCCCTTATTTTACAAAAGATGAGGTGAGAGTGGCTAAGTAACCTGCCAAGGGTCACGCATTGGATTCAGACTATGGTCATCCTGACATCTGGACCTGCTCTCCATCATTATGCCGCATATTGCTCAGTAATTCTGTGGGACTGGTTCATGTTTCCTCCAGCATGTTATAGTGTGGTTATTTTGGATATATCTAGTAGGGTAAATGATACTTTATTTTGTAGAAAAGCAGTATAACTTAGTGCAATGGTTCTCAAAGTGTGGAGGTCCCAGAGACCCTTTCAGGAGGGCCTACAGGTCAAAACTATTTTCATAATAATACTGAGACTTTTGTTTTAATTTCTAGTATGGTAAATATCTATAACTAGAACCCACACAAACAAAAAATATATTTGCAAGGGAAGCATTTCCTCAATCATTTTTAAGAATATGAAGGAGTCCTGAGACCAAAAAGTTTGGGAACCAAGTAGTGAATTGAGGTCTAGCTGTGTGATAAGTTGCTTGATCTCTCAAGGCCGCTTGGTAACTCTAGAATACATATTAAAGAGGCCTTGCTCATTTTGTTTCAGTGAGAGAATTTCTGAGCTCTGATGAAATCTCTCTCTCTCTCTCTCTCTCTCTCTCTCTCTCTCTCTCTCTCTCTCTCTGTCACACACACACACACACACAGAGACACGCTCACACACTCTGATTAGGGTGGTAACTCATAATATTAAGACTGAAAATCAAGACAGGCAAATTTCCCATTGAATGAACCATGATTAGTTCTCTTTCTCCCAGTGTCACCTCCCCTTACTCATGTATCTGAAATGTGATTTATTTATATAAGAATAAAGATACAAGAGGACATTATGAATACTGCTGGGGTCAGGTGATTAAAAGTAGTCAAGCATTTATTAAGCACTTAATATGAGTCAGGCACTGAGCTAAATACTGGACATAAAAAAAGAACAAAAATATATCCCATGGTCTCAGGAGTTCAGATTCTAATGGGAGAGATAACATGCAGAGAAATGTGCATATAAGATGTGTACAGTGTAAATGGAAGGTAATATCAGAGGAAAGCCATGCTTTAGTAATTACTCAACATTATCTATCCATTGTGTATAGAACCCATCCCAATCCCTCCATTTTAACTCACTTGCGGCAGGAAATGAATAGATTATGTGTGTATTAGGGGTAGAGGTGGTATTTTCTTTTTTGGTGAACGTTGCCTTATATAAATGACAAATGTCATTTCCAGAAAGGCGCACTCGGAAGTACATTTTTACATTTGACTTCTTTCTAAGATCTCTCTATTTCAAATGGATTTGTCTGAGTGAATCTTGTTTGTTTTTGTCGCTTTTTGTGATACTGCACTTTGCTTTCTAGGATTGGGGGTGAGAGACGTCCAGGGAAGTTATATCATTCTCAATGAATTCATTACTATGAAACAGAACTGTGTTCACAACCATACTGAGCATAGGTAGCAGAGAAATGATGCCCTTTTCTCTCACTTCACCAGTTACTGGCTCTCTTTGACCTCTAGTCCAGCCCAGTTATCTTATTTCCAAAATGTTCAACCTGGAGGCCTCTTGTCAATGCGATTTCTTGGAACCTTTGTTTAGTCTGTGTATGGCAATCTTCCTTAGCACAGAGGCCTTATGCATTTTTGTGGACTGAATAAAATATAAATCTCTGGGTACTGTCACTTGGCAGATTTTGTGAGTCTTAGACCTTGGGAAAGAGTCTATGATAAAAGCAAACCTCCTTTAAGGTGGTCTTTGTCCCATTGATGTTGTGGTTGGTATTATAATATACACTGGAAGGAAACCCTCTGACACTATAAAATATTCGATGAATTGAATAATCCTACTTAAGTTAGCACTGCAAAATAATCATTCATAGAGTTCTCATGTTGCAGAACTCATCAAGATGAATATGTTGCAATCTGATTCAAATGCTGTAAATAAATAAATGAAATAAAAAATTTTGATAATTTGTGTCTTCAACTTAAAAAATCATGTGTGAGTTCCTACCTTAGCCATCTGGTATGACATGAAAATACATTCTTTGATGAGTGTACTAAAAATAACAATCAGGATGTGATTCTGTTTGAATTTTTAACTTAGGGAAGGTTGTTAGTTAACTAGTACAATGTACTTCACTGCCCCAGTACATAAGCCACTCACTTCCTGGTAGTAAGATAGGCACTTAGGCAATTGACTCTTTTACAGCAAATAAGGGCCATTTAATGCATGCTTGCTACTAAGGAATAATTTAGGAAGTGTCCAAAAGCTGGCTCAAGATCTGTTTGTAAGACTACTACTGTCTCATCTCTTACAGTTTTACCCAGCCTGAGGGCTTAACATTATAAAGGCGGTTCAGATTAACTGCACAGCAGGTCTGTGTTCTCTACTGTGGAATCTATGCTTGAATTATACTGTAAATTGTACATATTTAAATTAAAATCAAAATAATTGCATTTTCTGGCATGCAATCTCTAATTACATAAATGTACAAGTTCATTTGAGTTATACAGAATATAAACTCTTGTACTCAATACTGCAAGCTCAGTTTTATCAAAGCTTTATTAAACTTTCAAAACATTGTTGGGTTTAATTTTTACAGTGTGCTTGTCATTTTTGCAGTTTCCATCAGCTGATTATTCTAAGATTCTCTGGGGTAAATTTAATTGTGATAAAGCTTAATCCCCTTGAGATATAGTGATCTGATCAAAGTTATTCTCTGTTAGAAAATGGTGGGGGGAAGCTTTTTCTTCCCTCTGTCTCTGTTTCCTACAGAATTAGAAAGGCATAGAATATTGTGATAGTCTAATTGCCTAATTATACTTTATGCAATAATCCAGTAAAAGACCAGTGAAAGTAAAAAAGTTAAGGGGGCATAGGTTTATTAAATCTAAAGGAGAGAGATAAGAGATGAATAACTTTAAGGAAATTGGATTTACATACTGTTTCATTTAAACCAAGGATTCTTAACCTTTATTCTGTCATACATTGCTCTGGCATTCTGGTGAAGCCAGTGCATCCCTTCTCAGGATAATTTTTCAAATGAATAAAATACATAGGATTACAAAGGAAATCAAAGATTAATGAAAGCAAAGATGTATCTTTCCCCCATCCAAGTTCATAGAACCCCATACCCACTGGTATATACTGAGGGCTCAAAAGAAGTAATTACTTAAAATTTCAATAAGATTGACCTCTCTAGAAGGTGAATGTTTTAAAATATGTGACTAAGGGAAATTATGGACTCTCAGGCCCTACAGATCATTTATGGTATTATTGTTGAACTATTAACCTTTTTTAGAAGAATCCTGCTTCTCTGTACTGTCCTGAAAATTGAAATGATCTAAAGGACTAATTCAGTGGTACTGAACCTTATTTTGGTATTTCAGTGTCCTTGGATTCTTAAGAGCTACCCTTAAATATTTTATCTGCTCTATTTGATTGCCAATAGATAAACTTAATTAAGCTTTCTTCCTTTACATAAAAAGGTATCCAAGAGCAAAAAAGACTAGTGTACTTTGTGGAAATGACTGCAATTTTCACACAATTTTTCCCTAACATTTTCTTCAGTATGTTAGTATAGAGAAAGTAAAAGACATTTAGGAAATAGATTGAATCCTGTAGCATATTTGTGAAGTAGCTAGGTGGCGCAGTGGATAGAACACTAGACCTTCTTAGAAACAAGACCTGAGTTCAAATTGTGATCAGATATTTTCTAGGGGTGTGACCCTGGGTAGACCATTTAACCCTTGACTGCCTCAAGTTCATCATCTGTAAAACGGGGATAATAAAAGCACCTACCACCAAGGGATGTTGTGAGGCTAAAATGAGATAATATTGTCAAGCCCTTAACAAACCTTAAGGTGCTAGTTAATTGCTAGCGAGGTGATACAGCACATAGAGTGTTGTGCCTGCAATCCAGAAGACTCATCTTTCTGAGTTCAAATCTGGCCTCAGATGCTTACTAGCTTTGTGACCCTGGACGTGTCACTTAACCCTGTTTGCCTCAGTTTCCTCATTTGTAAAATGAGCTGGAGAAGGAAATGGCAAACCGTTCAAGCATCTTTGCCAAGAAAATCCCACAGAGGGGGTCATGAAGAGTTGGACAGGACTAAAAAAATGACTGAACAACATTGTTGTTGCTATTATCTGTACAGTATTGTAACCTGTTTCAGAAAGGGGTTTTGTCTACTTCTTCTGACAGCCCTACTCTCCATTCACAAACAGAACAATACCATAATGCATTGTCTCATTCAATGTATAGTGTGGTCGTAATGCCTTTAATCAAAAGACACCATGTTGTATAGCACCTGACACTGATTATTTGGTAGTCTTTTATTGATCATTTAAACTAGAAAATAAATTAGATAACTTGCATGCACGGAGACTTGCTTAAATACTTAAATTCTGCTTTTAAAATTATCCATTTCCTAATGGTTTAATGGGCATTCTTGTATATTTGTGGAAGTTTGGTGAAGAGAATACTTAGAATGGGGGCGTGGCTGCAATCAGGACCTGCCATTTGATTGAAAAAGCAGGGAAAACAGAAAGTTGTATCTAGATAAGGAGGTAGGAAGGTAAAAGAATGAAAGACCAAGGTCAATAGATTCCATCCCTGAAGTTTTCTGTTCCATTTCACCTTCTGTTTTCTGCTGCTTCCCTGTTTCTCCAAACTCAGGGAATTTTTAAGGACTAACTGCCGATTAAACATTTCTCCATTCAGTATGGTGGCCCAGTCTTAAAGTGTCCTTGGAATGAAGCAAAATTGTTACAAGAGGTTCAGCATCTTTTTAGCTTACAAATTTGGCGAAGTTTGGAATCAAATGGAGATTTTGCATGTTGACTTCAGGTACTCAGCATTAAGCATTTTAGAGAATGTTTGTTTCCCATGGTATTTATATGCCTGAGGGCAGAGCCTTACACTAGAAATGATTTTAAACAAATAGCATCAATCTGTTCTTCCCCTGTCCTCCAAATCAAATTTGCTTGTAGAATTGGACAAATGAGAGAGAGAGAGAGAGAGAGAGAGAGAGAGAGAGATAATAGATGTGTGTGTGTTTGTACATGTGTGTATATTTATATGTAGGACACTTAACAAACTTTAAAATTATATATAAATACTAGTTGTGGCTATAATTAGTGTCACCTTCCTTTCCATCCAGTTTCTATTCCTCTTCTTTCTCCCCCTTATTATTAGGGAAGTAGACCTCTCGCACAGCATCTTCTGCATCATAGACTAGGCATTTCCTCCTCAAATCCCTATCAATAAAAACCAAACCAAAACTGCAAAGAATGAAAAGACAGAATATATTCAGTTTAATCAGACCCATCATGAATTCTTTTCAATTCTGGGCATACAGCCCAATGCTTATTTTCATGGCTGAGTTAGTTTTTCCTTTAGAGAATAATTCACACCTTGTGGTTCTCTAGTGCTTTGAAGTTTACAAAGTTTTCCTCACAGTAATTTTATGAGATGGGTAATGCAAGTGTTATCCTCATTTTGTAGATGGTGGCCACTGAGGCTCAAAGAGGTGTAGTCAGTTTCTCCATGTTCTTATAGGCAGTGATTTGAACCCAAGTTTTCCTGATCCTGAGCCTAATCCTCTTTCAACTACCCCTCACTGCCTCTCCTTTAAGTTGTACATAACCCATTTTAGGTGTTAGGGTCCATTTTCTTCTGGGTCCCTGGGCACCTACTAGCATGAATGAGCTGGTATTAGCTAGTATTGTTTTTCCTACTTGTGGTATCAGTGACAAAAGGGAGAAAAAAAAAAACTTTAGACTAATGAGTATTAATTAGGAGCTCCGCTGTTGTAAATGACTGGAAACAAGTTATGTCAAAAAAACACAGGACCTCTAGATCCACAATTTAATGGCCATGGGTATTCCTTCTGAGGAACTGGGGAAGAGGGGTCCACATTGCAATTTCTCTATACCTTGGAACATTCTCTTCATGAAATGCTATGGCTAAATACAATTACCTTTTGAGTTGTCCTTTTCTGTGATAATCTTCTCCATACTTGACTTGGCTAGTAGTCCTCAGATAACCAAGATGTGGTTGGCACCTGAGCCTGTTCACAAAGATTTTCTATCTTGGTGGTACCTTCTAGAGTTTGTTCGTAGCCTCTTAGAACCAAGAGTCACCTGCATGCTTTGTTGAGATCTAGAAGAAGGACTTTAGTTAAAGACAAAACAAATAAGATTTTATATTTAAGGCTCAACATCTTATGAATATCAACCACAATGTAGGTTCCTTTCTTTCAACTCTGCTCTTAAAAAGGAAAAAAAAATGTATTCACCAAAACAAGAATGCTGGTATTTGTTTGCAGTAGGCTACTGTGAAGGTTTTTCATATATTTCTTGAAGCATGCCATTACCATAAAATCATTTGGAATATGTGAATGTCAATGTCCTAGAACTTCATTCTCAAAATAAATTCCAGGTTATTATCCAAGGAAATGATTCCTGAGGAGTGTTCTGAAAAGTCAAAAGGGCTGTAGGAGGGCTCACTGATAAGTTAGATTAAACTTGAGTTTCAGTGGCTGTGAGAATAGAAGTGATAAGTCAAAAAAATATCATTTAGACACAAGTTGATTCACTAAACCAAAGGTTTTACCCAGTGTACCATTGCATTAAACATGGAATGTGCAATCCAGTGAGAATTCCTGTTTGCCTCTTTCAGTGAAAACAAAAAGATTTCTTGTAATAAGAAGTGGCTCTATGGGAAGATGGAGAGGGGAGAGGTAAAAAGGAAAATAAAATGATATAAAAACAAAAGATCAATAAATATTTTCAAAATAAATTTTGCATTCCAGTTGTCTTCCTGAACAAAATGCCTTTTAGTATACACACACACAAACACACACTTTTTTTTTTTACCAGATGTGATTTGTTGGAGGGAGAGGGGGTTGGGAAAACTCACTCTATTAAATTAGATCCATACTTGGTTGGTAACTTAGAACATGAGAAAGATGCCTATGGCACTGAGAGAGAAAGTGACTTGCCTAAAGGTAGGACTTAAAACTAATTTTTTTTTCCTGGATCTAAGGAATCCTCTACTGTCTTCCAGCCCCTGAATTAACATTTCTTTGAAGTTCTTAGGAATAATGTTAAACATATGAAAGTAATATATTGTCCAATCTTTAATTTCAGAAAAATAAAGACTCATTTTCTTTAGTGCTCACAACAATAACGTTTTTCTTTGTATATAATCACATAGTAAATTTTCAGTAGTGAAGATAAAAAGGGGACAGGTGACTGAATGGATAGAGCACTGGGCCTGGAGTCAGGAAGATCTGAGTTCAAATTTGTCCTCAGATATTTACTAGCTATGTGACCTTGGGCAAGTCACTTAACCTCTGTTTAAGTTAAGTTGCTTAACCCATTTGAGAAGGAAATGCCAAACTACTCTAGCATCTTTGACAAGAAAACCCTATGGACGGTATGGTCCATGAGCTCACAAAGAGACGCGATTGAATAACTGAACAACAGTGATGATGAGAAGTAACAGACCTTCAGTAAATTGAGATTATACTTTGATGGTAAGTACACAGTGTCACAAAGACCCATTAAGAAGAATGAATGAGACATTTGCACTAGCTATTCCTAATACTTGGAATGTTTTCTCTCCTTACCTTTCCCTCCTTCCTACTTTTCCTGGCTTACTTGAAAACTCATCACAAATCCTAGCTGATGCAGGAGTCCACTCCCAGCTCTACCTGCACACCCCAACAAAACACAGGGCTACTATTTATTAGAAATATACATACATATATGCAGAGGGTATCATACATATTTACACATGTGTATGTACACACATGCATGTGTGCATTCATATGTATAGTATCTACATAATTATGCACCTGTTGTCTTTCCCATTTGAATGTGAAGTCCTTGCCCAAGACATGGTAAGTACTTCAATAAATACTTATTGGATTACTGGTAGAACATTCGGTCTTACTTTTGGAAATGGATATTCACTCAATGGCAGAGCTAGAAAAAGAAGGCAAACTATCATTGCAGAGGAAGAATATAAAATTAGATAGAACTTGAGTCACTGGGTTCTTTTGTTTTCCAGATAATAGCAGAGAGTTTTGCTTATACTCACTTCTCCCTTGCTTTCCTAAAACCTGGCCCAAGTCTGAGAATCTCCGACTGAGTCCTATGATGGTGAGAGGGCCAAGGGAAGATGTTTGGGCCAATACCTGAGCCAAAAAAAAGGTGGGTCGGGAAAAAGAAACTTCCTTCTCTTTAGGTCAATGCCCAGAGCTCCACCACCTGTGTGTCATTGGGGAAGCTCTAAACTCACCTACAGCAAAAAGCAGTAAAATTTTCACTGCTTTGGCAACTGGAGTTTGCAAATATTTTTGAAAAAAAATACACTAAATACATTTTCCAGCCAACCTTAGATAAATGATTTCTCCAAACCCTCACTGGAAATAATAATTTCATCTATCATCTTTGTATTGACTCTCCTTTTTCCCTTGCACCTCTTCCCTATTACAACCCCAATAACCACACCAAATATTTATAAGGGCATAGCTTACCTTTCCTCTATTTTCTTTTCGACGTATTTGTGGTAATGTTCGATACTATCTCCTTTTGCTACCCCCAGGACAGAACAATTTCCATTGGTATCATTGTCATCTGTAGACTTAAATATTTTAGAGATAGCTCAATATTTTTAAAGATTAACACTGCTTAAATCATTGGCTTTAAATTGCATTTTCAAGATGAGATTTTCTCAAGGATTGAGCATATACAAATAAAAAGGGGAATCAGTATTAGAAAGCATCCTTTCTAAGTATTCAGGGTCTGTGCCTCAACGGTTATACCTTGCCCCTCGGTCCAGCCTTTCGTTGTGTTAACTAACGAATGTATAATGAACATGACCTAATATTTGCATACTTACCAGGGATCATTGATGGACTGTACACATTATGTTCTGATTATACCCCTGGAACAAAACCTGAGCAGTCTTTAATATAAGCCATAAATCAGTTCTTGGCTTTTAGTCTCAGAGATGTAGCCATTATATCACAAGCAGTGGAGAACAAAAGAAAGTATTGCCTATAAAGAGTTTCTGCCATATAGCATTTAAAATCTACAGTGTTTTGGTATTCCAAGGATGCCATATAGACATTTAATATCTCACAAGTCTGCATATGAACCTCCCACATAAAACTGTGGCATGACTCAAATGGATCTCTTATCCCCAACCACTAGGAAGACTGGCTATGTTGAAGATATTTATTTAGTTTTAACACATTTTCATTTTCAATAAAGTTTATAGATGAAGTTTCCATTTTATGACATTAATCCCACTCTTCTACTAGGAATATTCAGGAGCTATCAATTTTAAACTTTTCATTTAGACAAAATAGATGCTTTGGAATTACCTGTGATGTCAGAAAGACCATAAATGGTGAATAATTACATCAAGGCTGTAGGGAAGGCCCCAAAACAAAAACAAAACCAGAAAACAGAAAAGAGGGAATGCTAGCTAAAATATCTATGAATAGCAAATAGATTTATTATGTCTATGTTTTCCAGCCAGTCCAATCAAATAATGATTGAATTAGTATTGAGTAATTCCTAAAATGTATTTTTAAAAAACAGAATCATAACTTCAAAAATTTAACTATGGATGCAATGAATTGCGGTCTGTGTGAAAAGCTACTTCTTCCTAGAAACACATGATATGTAGGCAGAGTGATGCAACAGGAAGGAAGGAAAGGAATACAGAATTCATATCTTAGATGACCTTAGTAGAGGTGTATATGTGTGTGTGTGTGTAATGGGTTAGGGAAGGATAAAACAAAGAAAACAGATAAGCCACTGTTTACCAAGACACAAACACGCACATAATGAGCTTTCTTAAATGGATTGGCCCATGGAAAAATGATGGATTATGGATCAATAATCCATGAAGTTTTGTTTACACAAGGAAACCAGCAACAATTTTGAAAATATGGTTTGTCTTGTTCACCACCATGACCTGCATTTTTCATTCATTGATGCTCTGTAATACACTCACTCTTTTGCTGAGAAGATACTGCCATAATGACAAAACATGAGAATCAATCTCGTCATGCCCTGAGTCAAACATATTCCAACTTTCACTTGAGTTTCTAGAACCATGCAACAGTGAAAATATCCCTTATGTATAGCCAGGGCCAGTGATTATTGTGCACGATAGAAATAGGTTTATAGCCTCATAAGTTTAGAAAAGACCTTGAAAACCACAGTTCAGCATGATCATAACAAACAGCCCAGGTTTTGGTCAATGAAGTTGGCCAAGGCATATACTATATTCCTGCCACTTCTAACACAGGCACAAATCAAACCACATTCCATTCCTAACTACCCAGTATCAGTTTACTATAAAAGAAGCCAAGTAGTAAAGCATGGTTGCTTGGTTTCTCACTTCTGAGTGGAAAATTATATAGTGATGTTGGTCTTCGAACAATAATTGAAGTACATCTCTGTAGGAATCATATTACTTAGAAATGCAGAGATCCTGCTACACAACACTTATAGTCCTGTGAAAATTAAGCCATTTTCTTATGCTTCTGCTGCTTCTTATTGGTGCAGCAATAGGAAGCAAATATGTGTAAATTATCCTTAACCAAGGGAAATGCTAATTCTATTTATTGGATAAAACTAATGTATTTAGAGCATGTGAGCATTCTGCATCAGGTGGGACCAAATCAGCTGTTTAATGAGGCAGGGATGCAATTACATCTGTTTTCAACTGAATACATGGTCTGAGAACTTAGGCAAATATATTCCTATATTGACCTGAATTTTTCTCCATGCATGAGAAAAAAAATCATTAAACATATATGCACCAAGTGACTATTATATGTAAGGCACTATATTTGGAGATGGTTATGTAGAAAAGGTATATCAGAACTATAACAGAAATGGGGAATCCAGTAAGATGGGTCTAATTCCAGGCTCTTCTTTTCACTTTCTGTGTGATTTTTAGACAACTTCTTTAAACTCCCAGGGTCTCAATTTCCTCATGTGTAAGATGAGAAAATTGGACTGGGTGACTTAGTGTCCCTGCTGCTTTTAAATATATGAATGTATGATTCTAACCAAATTAGTCAAATAAAGTAAAATATGTGTCAGTTTTGTCATAGGCCAATTGTGCAAGAAAGAGAAGAAAGAAGGTGGAAAAAAAAAAACAATGGAGGTGATTGAACTACTTATGCAAGAAAAGGATTTTTCCCTCCCTTGGGTTCCACAAAATACATTCCACAAAATACGATTAATTGTTTTAAGTAGGGCTTATTGTTTTCCCATTTCCAATTGAGCAAATTCCCATGATATGGTGCTATTCAGCTTAACAGGAGTTATACTTCCTTTGGTTTCTTTTATGTTTTCTAAAAGGATCCAGAAGTATGAGAAGCCCCACAGATGATCCAGAAGATACCCCATTGTCCTCCGAGTCAGTTCAGCCTTTTTCAGGTTTGTAAATTCGTTCCAGAGAAATGATATGTCTAAATCTGGGCAGATTTTGTCTTGAAATTATACCTGGGACTTGGTGGGATAATGATGATGGTAATGATGACTACAACAATAATAAAACAATGACTAGTATTTATGTAGCAACTACTATGGGCCAGGTACTGTAGGTAGAGGAAACAAATTCTTGGTTGATATTGTTGTAAGTTGTTGGTAAAATAATTGTTTTATCACGGAGAGGATACCAAAGACTTAGTACAAAGAGTAATTCAAAAATTTTCCCCATGATATATATTTTGATGAGATCAAGTGCTATATAATGTATAATAGACCTGTAGTCTGAAAGACCTGAGTTCAAATTTAGACTCTAGCAAGAGAAAGTGACTTAACTTCTTAGTGCCTCAAGCAACTAAGTCTAAATCTAAGACAAATTGTCATTGTATAGGTGGAGGGAATTTTCATACCAGAAGTTACAAGGGTGAAATCACAGGTTCAGACCAAAACATCGTATGCATACATACATGAATACACGTGTAAATATAAAATATGCATGTTGTGTATGGGTGTGTATGATAGATACATGCACATGTAAAATGTAAAATACTTGAGTAATTGACATTGGCATGGTCTGTACCTGTAAGTTCACAGGTATAGGGAACTATGGCAAGGAAACTCTATTCAGTGATGCAGATGCAGCAACATTGTCTATACCTTAGAATCCTAGACTGTTATCAGGGTTACTGAGAGGCTAAGTGATTTGCCCACAGCTAGGAGGTATTGGCAGTCCAAGATTTTAACCCAAGTTTCCCTCATTCTGAGACTTACCTTCTACATGGCATGCTATGGCAAACTACCTCACAAATATCTCTGTGCATATGCATGTAGCTAGTCTTGTGATAAACTATACAGTATATCTAGGAATAAGAATGAACTGCTTGTAAAACCAACTTTTGGGGAGTAACACCTAAAATCATGCACAAAATATAAAATCCCCATCCCTAAAAACAATAATGGAATTATATCAATTTTTACAGAAATTCATAAAACAGCCACTGTACCAATTTCAATACAGATAATACTTTTGTCCCTTAATTTTTCTGCTTCTAATTCTTCATCTGTGTAGGAGTTAGGAACAGATTTTGTATGCTTATTAAATGGAAATATTTCCATTAATAAATTATTCCTTTGCATATTCACAAGCTTTCAATCCTCAAGTTGCTATGTTTCTTTTTTTTTCCCCATAGAAGACTCCAAGCACTATAAGTTGGTACATGGTCACACCCAGGGTAATGGATTCAATTATTGATTTTTTTTAATAGTTCTCACCCTGGAAGCAGTTTTACAACTGGCTTGCTGATTATTTCCCTGCTATTTTGGAAGAGTGCAGTCCAATAAAAAATTATATCCAGTGTGCATTTCACTCAGTAGAGAAATCACAAATTACTGCCTTATTTCTCATCCTGCTCTCCTGGGTAAAGAAAATAATGCAAACCTTTTATAGATTCAAGTTGTTCTCAAGTGTAAATGTTTAAGAAATAGCTCAGACTCTGGGCTTAGTTTTTCTGTCAGACCCTAAAGATGATCACTTTAATAGTAAAAAGAATGGCAAAGGTTTATTATTGAGCTTCATGTTTAATTACGTATCATTTAGAAAGTGGCTTAAAATCCATTTCCTGTAGTATGTAGTGTCGTTTGTAGAATACTAAACATTACTTAATTACCTTGACTTGCCAGTGTTTACATCTAAATGGCAAAGCAAGAGATGCATTATTATGTGTGGGCTTCCCTGAGACAAGTTCTAATACAGGTGTTTCCAGCTCCCAAGAGGAAGAGGGATTTACGCAGTGCAGCAGAAAGCAAAAAGCAGAAAACTAGACTAAAAATAATTCAGCAGGTAGGGATAAAAAGTGGTTCAATAATGTACAGGGGGAAATGTTTGTTATTCAGCTCAAACAGAAGAAAATGTAGTAAGAGTGGAAATACAGAATAAAATAGTATTATATTAAAAAAAAAAGCAATCATGCAATAACGATGAGAAGGGCCTAGTGATGGTTCAGAGAATGAAAGGCTTTGGAAAGGGGCAGAAATTTTCATATAGGTATTGATTTGAAGTGCTGGGTTAATGAGATCCTTGTGACAGGTAGAATCCTTTATTCCAGTAAACATGGCTCATAGATATCAGATGTAGAGGAGAAGGATATGTGATAATCAGCAATGTAAAAGTCAGGAGATAGAGAAGGAAATGAAAACTTAAAATTAAAATGCTGCTGTGGGGAGCAAAGGCAGTCAGAGGATTAGTAATGAATTTCAAAGTTAATGAGTCTATTTCAGATTAAGAGTTCTCTGTTGTCTAAACCTCAAAGGCCTTGGGGGGAGGTGTTTTTTTTAAGCTATATCTCCAAATCAGACCAAGCTAAATGTTCCCTTCTTCACAACACATCTCTCTTCCGAGGCAGCGATGTCTATATGTAAGTATTAGAGATGTCACGTCTAACCCAAATGCTACCTGAAGCATCATTTACCTCTACAATCTCCCTGACAAGTGTTATCCAGACACTAGTGATGGAAAATTCACTATCTTATAAGGCAATTCTTTCTGTTTTCTAAAAGTTCTAATTGTTCTTAAGCAATCATATGCATCAAGGCCCACACATATTAAGGTCTGTCCCCCATATACGTCGTGGAAATGTCATTGTGTGGCCCAAAGAGAGACAAAATAGACACAGCTGTCCTCTTTTCCCTTTACCCTTCTGCAATGGAGATTTTCATTCCAGCCAGGAAGAGAAGCAGGAAGTTGGGGCCAATGATCACCTTGCTCTCCTCAGAGAGATGGGGTGCCAGGTCAGAATCATACATACATATGTACGTATATATACATATATGTGTGTACATATATATAGGTATGTATTGTTCTTGCCTATATTCTGTACCTATTGAGGTAATTAGGACCTCAAGCTCTGTCTCCAAGTCTTGACTCCTTCCCACCAAATGCCACTTCTACAGTGAATATACATAGCACTTATCCGAGAAAACCCATTTATCCAAATTGTAGAAAAACAAAGTTCAGAGAAAGTATGTATAGAAGGATATATATTACACTATATAGAATAAAGGAGCTTTCCAATTGGGAGCAAGGTAACTGAGTTCAATCAAGAGAGAGTCCTAAATCTGAGCCAAGGGGAATACTATTACAATCATTCATGTGAACGATAATTGGGGGCCTCTACCATAGTACCATAGTACAGAGAGTGTGGATCGATTAGAGGGGAGATGTTGCAGAGATGAAATCAGTGGGACTTACAACTGACTAGATGATGACAAGTAAAATAATTCTATGATAATCCATATATGATCTGGTGAGGGCAGAAATATCAAGTCCAGTGCTTTCAGTGTTATTCAGATTCTCCTACCACAGTTTTAAACTATTAAAGCTTTAAATTGCAACAAGACTTTTGGAACAAATTGTATTTCTAATATTTCAGCCTAAAATCATATTGACTTTTTTGGGTTATTACATCACATTGTTGAAAAGAACGCTGGTGTGATATAATCTACTGGACGTGGAGTCAGGAAAGCCTGGGTTCAAATCTTGCCTCTGATACTTATTATCTGTGTGGCCATAAGCAAATCACTTAACTTCACTACAACTCAGATGGTTGTACACAATGACTTCTTTTTTTAAATTTTTTTTTATTTAATATGTTTAGTTTTCAGCATTGATTTTCACAGGAGTGTGAATTACAAATTTTCTCCCCATTTCTACCCCCCCCCACTCCAAGATGGCATATATTCTGGTTGCC
>CM053622.1:649235400-649259769 GCA_028646595.1 Phalanger gymnotis | reverse complement strand
TATTAATGAAATAAGTATTTTAGACCAGGTAGTGTACCTGCCATTCATTTAATGGGATACTGAAATAACTGCTATACAGGTCCTCCTCTCCAGGAATTTATAATCAAATGGAAATGGAGAAAATAAGTGCATGTCCCTTCTCCCCTCCTAATCTGAAAACTGTCCTTCTTTTGAGGGTGTGGCTGTTACTGTGACTGTGTTCAGTTACTCTTGAAGGGCATGTGGAAAGGCTAGCATATTAGATCATTGTCAGTGAAACCAAGAATTTTTTCAATCATTTTGTCAATCTAGTTAGAATTATGTGAGAAAAATTACTGAGCTATTTATGCTTTAACCAAGGCATCCTGATATAGGGGATATACCTAAAAGAAGTCAAAGACAGAAATAAAGTTTCCGTTCATATCAAAAATATCAATTTGTTGTTGTTATTTAGTTTTTTCAGTCATATCCAACTCTTTGTTACCCCATTTGAGGTTTTGTTGGAAGACATACTGGAGTTTACCATTTCCTTCTCCAGATCATTTTACAGATAAGGAAACTGAGGCAAACAGGGTTAAGTGACTTGCCTAGGGTCACATGGCTAGTAAGTATCTGAAGCTGGATTTGAAGTTAGGTCTTTCTGACTCCAGGCCTGGCACGCTATCCACTGCGTTATCTGGCTGCCCCAAAATATTCATAGATACACTTTGTGTTGTTACAATAAAGAATTAGAAATAAAATGGGTGCCCGTTCATTGGGAAATATTTAGATAATCTGTGGCATATTGGTGTGATGCCATATTTACTGTAAAAATGAATTTGAGGAATTCAGAGAAATATAAGATGACTTGTTTGATTTTGAATGAAATAATAGAATCAAGAGAATATACATAACAGCCATAATGATGTAAATGAAAAGAAATTGGAAGGAAGAATTTATTAACTACCTACTATAGGCCAGGGATTGTACTAAGTGCTTGGAATACAAATGAAAGCACAGTAGGTATTCCCTAATTTCAAGGAGCTTATATTCTAATGGAAGAAGACAACAGTTAACTTGGAAGCATCAGAGAAGTTTTTATACTTGGATAGATATTTCTAGGAAGTGCTGTGGAGACTTGGAGCCAGGCAAAGAGAAGACCAAAGCTGGACCATCTAAGTCCAGTATGGCTTGAGAGACAGAATACAATTCTTTGATGGGGACAGAGGGGAAGTAATGGTTACATTGGAGTAGAAATAGCCTGGCTAGAGGTGTCTGGATAGTGCTAGGCAAACTACCCACTTACTGAGTGCCTAGATGACTCAAGGAAGCAATGAGATCCTGCCCTTAGGAGAACTTTGATGAAACAAAAACCATTCTGACTGAAACAACAACAACGACAACAAAAGAGAGTGTCACTTGGTCTTTTTATGTGTCTTTGTGCGGAGCCTCACATAGCCTCTGTGTGTGATGAGGGACTTGATAAGTGCTTTTGGCTGATGGTGAGAAGGGTAAAATTCATATTTTGGTGCTCTAAGCTGTTTGAGCCAGCCCTTTGCATTTCATTATTAGGATTCTTAAAATAATAAGTTGAATAGTACTTTCTAATTATAGACTTCCTATTCAATTTCAGTGAGAAAAGAGGCAGAAAGCTTTCCAGTTTCTCCCACTCTTGAATTTAAATCAAGAGGAAAATGTCTATTTCAGGACTGGACTAAGGTTTTTTTTTTCCTTTCCCTAAAACAGAAATCAATTAACAATTAGTCTTCTGTTGTGCCTTCACCTGAATTTTTCAGGGATAATTAATTAAAACCAGAGTGAAATAAATGATTAGTACTCTTTCTATAGAAGGAAAACTGTAGATTGCTAGATGTCCGTTTTTTCTTGTGATTGTAGCATCTATAGATACTGAATATTCTTAATATTAGGTCTGCTTAACAAATCCACTTCATGAAATGGCTCACATAAACACACCTCTCTCTGTGTGTATAAGTGTTCAAAGATTTAAGAGAATGCTGGAGTAAATGCTACCATATATTTTAAGGATCTATTTCGATTTCTTTAAAAATAAAGGAGAGAGAAAGGCCAGTCTTATATTTAAAAAAATACTTGCACATTCTAAAAACTGTATAACCTTTTAGCCTAAAAACCATGAAAAGGAAAATTTAATCTACCCAATTTGGGATATTTAGATATGGTGCAGACCACTCATCCAGTGAATTAATTTTCTGTACATCAGTTTCCTTTGCCAGCTGTTAGGAGTGCTATTGATTCTCTACACAGCAGATGGATGTTTCTTCTCTTTTTATGTGTGCAACATTAAATGTATTATCTTTACTTTTGATTTCAGGGAGAAAATTACATCATCAGGGCACATTTCTAATATTGTGTTGCTTAGGCTGATAGTGAGGGCATACCTTATTAGCAATGAGAGGTGAGATTGTGTCTGAGTACAATCTTGCGGATTTCAAACAAGAGAAGATGCCTAATGCACCAGATTCCTGGTGGGGAGGGAGAAAATGTTCTTCATTTTGGAGATATTTTTACTGTTTGAGATCACTAGCATGCCATTTAGTCAATAGCCCTGTGGTGCAGTATTGCAGGAAGGCTTTGGAAGAAATAATATTCATTTTCAGGAGCATGAAATTTCATTTACTGACTTTATATTAGATTAATACATATACGTAAATTCTCTGTATCACACATACGCACACACACAAACACACACACTCCACCACTATATGCCTTATGAAAGTATCGAATTCTTGAAGACTTGTCCAACAGAACTTAAACTCTGAGAGTTATTTGCAATCCTGTAAAAAAGGTTTTGAGGATGTCTCTGAAATTACTTTTGGAAGGCAGAGAGGTGCATTTCTAAAAAGTCAGTCAGTAGGGGATGAATCTTGTGTCCACAACAACTTATGAAGCTGTCTGTTAAAACATAGATGGGGTTATGGTTTGCTGTTGTTTTGATAAGGGAAGGAGTAGCATGCTGATAAACTTACAGATCTTAAGAAATTTTGAAGAATAATATGACTAATTCTGAAATATAAGCACCAAGTCTGTCTTTGGATGGGTTTTTAGATCCTTTGTAATCTGGTCCAACTTTACTAAGGTAACCTTATGTCTCAGTACCCAATGGGTATCAGGCGTCTCCTCTTTATCCCTTACTCACAGTTCTGATTTCTTTCTGGCCTCTGCTCAATTTGCTCACTCAACCTGAAATGTCCTTCCTTCGATGTTTCACACTATACCCATCCTACAAATCTTCATCTCCTCCCACCCCACAAATTCTTTCCTGATGCCCAATGATCTAACCTTTCTCTGAATTCCTCTCAATCAACAAGCATTTATTAAGCACTTACTATGTACCATCAGTATGCTAAGAGCTAGGGTAACAAAGAAATGTAAAAACTCAATCCTTGTCCTTAATAATTTCTAACATTCTAATATGAGAGAAAACATGCAAACAACAACTATATGCACACAAGATATGTACAGTGTAAATGGAAAGTAATCTTAGAGAAAAAGCATTAGAGTTGGGGGCTTGGCAGTAACCAGAAAAGTCCTCTTGCACAAGGTGGGATTTGAGCTAATTTTGCTGCTTACTCTTGGCATTGTGGCATTAAATCTTGTACTAGGAACATAAGTTTAGAAATGGAAGGGACTTTGTAGGTCATACATTCTAGCCATATTCCCATTTTACAGATGAGAAAACAGAGTCACAAAAAAGGTTAAGCTAGTTTGCACAGTGGTGTCCTGGAGTTCTGGGCCTGGAGTCAGAATAAACCTGAAATCAAATATGGTTTCAGACATTTACTAGATGTGTGACCTTGGGCAATATTTAATCTCTTTCTGCCTCAGTTTCCTAAACTGTAACTGAGTTGTTATGAGGATCAAATGAGATGATATTTGTAAAGCTCTTAGCACAATGCTTGGCACACATGAATGTGCCAAGGTGCTATATAAATTCTTATTCCTATCTCCTCCCTTCCCTACTGTCTTATATTTACATTTAGGTACTATGTCTTACGCTTCTCTAGTATCTTTTGTAGTGATTAGCACACGGTAGATTCTTAAGGAATAATCATTGACTCATCAAAGGAAAAAAAAAACCATGGATTTAAATAAAAGAAAAAAACAAATAGCAATCTAAAATCCTTTAAATCTTTTAGAACAGAAAGATCTTCTTCCTGGAAACACAATGATCTAAGACTGAGCTGAAGCCCCACTAAAAGAGAATATCACCTCTCTCACTAACATGCCTTGTGCCTGAATTTGTAGCATTTTAATGAGTCAAGAAATATTCTTGTCTAGCAAAGTAACTCATTAAAACCCATTCTTATCCATTGTTACCTAAATGGAATAGATCCCTTAGGAAATGCGGCAGTTTTGATAAGGGAAGGAGAGGCATACGATAGAGCAAATTGGGATGTGTAATACTAGGAAGCATAAGGGCACATAATGGGAAAAGGGTGGAATGGGGTGTTGTGGAAGGCAGTACTAGAAAACAAAGAGTCATGAGTAGCAAGATGACAGGGCACTCAAGACAAATTTATCTATATTTCAGGTTTGTCTTGGGTGCCAATTTCCTTTTACATTATTTATGTGGTGTCCCCCTTTTTGCTTCAAATATTCTTCTCTTTCCTGATTTAAGAACAAACAAACAAACAGAAACCCAAAACATGGAAATGTACATTTTAATAGCATTGGCAATTTGGGGACATGATGTCTCTATGTCATTGAGGGTGGCATGATAGATCTCTATTCCTTCCCTTTGCTAAAGTGAATTTTTCTTGGTCTTGCTGGGCAGGGAGTACAGAACAAAGCAGTTAGGTTTCCCTAGAACTCTCATTTGATCCTGTGGGAAATCATTCAAGCCTCAGAAACATTTTGATTTAAACATCGGAAATCAAACCTTTATGAACAAATTGCTATTCCTGGCACTGCTTTCTGAAACAAAAATGAAGACAGCTTAGATGGGAAATCTCTCTCCCTTCAGAATGAATACCCCAACCATAAAAGTTGCCATTAAAACACTCCTGAATGGTATTTTCTGATGGCCATGATTAGAGTCGCAAACAAAAACCTCTTCCTTTCTGTCATTGTCCAAAGGAAGAATGGTGTGGGGACTTTTCATTTTTATCTTTTAACAGTAATAACTGATATTTCTATAGTGCTTTAAGGTTTACAAAGTACTTTACCTGCATTATCATTTTTCAGAATAGCCTGATGAGGCATAAATTCCCAATTTATAGATGAGGAAATTGAGTCTTAGAGAAGTTAGGAGACCTGTTCAATGTCAGAACTAGTTAGTTCACTGAGTCATGATTCAAATCCAAGTCTTTTTGATCCCAGGTGTAGTTCTCTGACAGCTAAATCATGCTACACATCTGTGCCTTTTACCATACCTCGTACAAAGTTTAATAAACATTTGTTTGATGGAATTATTTAAATGTTTAACCATATGGTGGTCTTTAGTATTCATCATACAAAGAGAACCACATGGACGTTATTCCAGTACTCAAGGAGCTCACAAACTCATTCATTCATTCAATAAGCTTTTATTAAGCACTTACTATGTGCCAGGCACTGTGTTAGGTGCTAGAGAAACAAAAAGAGACCAAAGATCAACCTTGCCCTCAGGAGCTTACAATATAATGGGGAGATAACATGAAAACAAACAAAGCAAGTTA
The DNA here is from genome assembly GCA_028646595.1 of Phalanger gymnotis. Lineage (NCBI taxonomy): Eukaryota > Metazoa > Chordata > Mammalia > Diprotodontia > Phalangeridae > Phalanger > Phalanger gymnotis. The sequence goes on along the minus strand of CM053622.1, from coordinate 649,254,115 downwards.
TAAACAACATAAGCAGGAAATAAAAGAGGGAAAGCACTGGAATTAAGGGCAAGGGGAGGCTTCCTGTAGAAGGTGGTATTTTAGTTGGGACTTAAAGGAAGCCAGGGAGGTAAGCAGTCAGAGTGAGGAAGAAGAGCAGTCCAGGCATGGAAGTCAACCAGAGAAAATGCTCAAAGTGGAGAGATGGAGTGTCTTATTCATGAAACAGCCAGGGGGCCACTGTCACCATATCAAAAAATATGTTTCTGGGAATGGGGATATGAAGGGCTTTGAATGCCAAACAGAGCATTTTGCATTTGCTCCTGGAGGCAATAGGAAGTCACTGGACTTTATTGAGTGAGGTGGCAGGGGTGGGGGGGTGGGGAGGTGATATGATCAGATTGTATTTTAGGAAAATCACTTCATTGGTTGAATGGGGGAATAGATTGGAGTTGGGAGAGACTTGAGGAAGGCAGACGCACCACTAGGATATGGCAATAATCAAGGTGTAAAGTGTTTAGAGTTTGCATTAGAATGATCACAGTGTCAGAGGAGAGAAAGTATCATATTCAAAAGATGTTGCAAAGATTCATCAACCAGCCTTGGCAACGGATTGGATACAAAGGGTAAGAGATAGTGAGGAATTCAGTATGACTCCTAGGTTGCCAGTCCAAGGGAGAGGGAAGATGTTGTTGCCTTGTATAGTAATAAAGAAGGTTTGTGTGGTGGGGGAGAGTTTAGAGGGAAAGATACAGATTTCTGTTTTGGACATATTGAGTTTAAGATGTCTATTGTATATCTAGTTCAAGATGCCGGAAAGGCAGATTTGAGAATCATTAGCACAAAGATGATAAATAAACCGTGGAACCTGATGAGATCACCAAGTGAAGTAGTACATAAGGAGAAGAGAAGAGGACCTAGGGCAGAGACAGTTGAAGTTAGAGGGAATGACCTGAAGGAGGCTCCAGCAAGGATATAGAGGAGAGATAAGACAGGTAGGAGGAAAACCAAGAGAGACTAGTTTCCTTATAACCTGGAGAGAAGAGAATATCAAGGAAGAGAGAGTTGTCAACAAGTGTCAAGAGGTCAAGGAAAATGAGAATTGAGAAAAAGGCAATTGGATTTGTCAACCAAGAGATCCTTAGTAATTGGAGACAGCGGTTTTGGTTGAATGAAGTTGGAAGCCATTTTGTAAGGGGTTAAGGGGAAAGAATGTAGAGACACCTATTGTAGACTGCCTTTTGAGGGGTTTAGCTACAAAAAGCAGAAGAGAAATAGGATGATAGAGGTGGAAAGAGCAAGTGAGGGTTTTTTTCTGGGTAGGGATGACATGGGCACATTTGTAGGCAGTAGGGAATGAGCCAGTAGACAGGAAGAAATTGAAAATAAGTTAAAGAGCAGGGATGATGAGATGACAGAGCGAGCAATCTGAGATAGACATCGATTTTGTGGGATATACATATATATGTATATATATGTAAATATATATATATATATATATGTATACACACACACATATATATATATATACTTCAAACATTGCCCATGGTTTGCTAAAAGGCTAAAAGGCACTACCTCTGCTGATAAACAAAAGCATTTATGAGGTGACTACCATGTGTTGGGCACTGTGTTTGGCACTGGGTATACAAATACAAAGAATGAATCAATCTCTATTCTTAAGAAGCTTTCATTCTACCCACAAGTGGCAGACGCAAGCCCCATCACCTTTTCTACATGAGTTGCTATGGCTATAGGAATTCAGCCTCAGATTAAAAATACTCTGGGGATGAGGATCTCTGAGCTTAGCTAGGTTGGCTCTCCAAAGATAGATACGCAGTAATTTCCAGAACCTCACTTTAAGTCACTACAACATGATAGAACTTGCCAGATCTTATACCCCAGTGGCATAAGAGAACAAAGAGTCATTGGAATAGGGCTTTAGGAGGATGCTATTTATCTACCTGTCTATCTGTCTGTCTGTCTATCTGTCTGTCTGTATATCTTTCTGTCTATCTATCTATCAACATTCTCTCATAGGCTCACTATAGATAGATGTGAATAGATAGATATAGATAAAGCATTTTAAATCTGTCTAGGAGTATTCGATGCAATGTTTGTACTTTTCCAAATGTGTTCAGTTTCATAGTAAGATCTTCCAATTATTATGTCATGGTGGAAAGGAAAAGGTATTGAACTCAGAATTAGGAGCCACAGGCAGCTAGACGGTACAGTGGATTGAGTGCTGAACCAGGAATCTGAATTCAAATATGGCCTTAGAAAATTAGTAGTAGACCCAGGGCAAGTCACTTAACCTCTATTTTCCTAGGTTTCCTCATCTATAAAATGGGGATAATAATAGCATATCCCTTCTGGGATTATTGAGGATCAAATAAGATTATATTTATAAAATACTTAGTACAGTACCTGGAATATTGAAGGCTCTATACAAATGTCGATTTTATTATAATTATTATCATGGTATTGGCTTTGATAGTACTTTCTAGCCCTGGGCAAGTTGCCTTACTACTTTTGGTCTTAAGTTTCCACATTTGTAAAATGTGATGTTGCTAAGATGTCTTTCAGCCTGAGGATTCATTCCATGGCTCTATAGCTTTAGGCAAAGCATAGGTTTCTTAGGCTACTGTAACAAATTATTTTTTCTATATTGAAAATACTGGAAAAGCTAGATTTATTAATTTCTTCTAGTTATCCTTCCCCAACTATTCATTAAGTTTTTTTTTTTCTAGAATTGACAAAGTATGTACAGCAAATAAGTCTAAGGAAAGGGTCAAGGGTGAATAATTATAGAAATTTTATGTGTACAGAGGATAGGATGAAATTTTCATATTCTTGTTTCACTAAAGAGAAATGACATCTTAGAAAATCCTTAGGAGATCAAAAGGTAGTTGTATCTTTGACTCTATTCATCAGAGAACTGAAACATTATGAAATTTTTGCTCTAAAATTTTGATGACAAGCAGAAGTCTTAGCGTTTTTCAATTTTTTAAAGTACATATAAGTGTGTATGTGTACACACATAGATATATTAGGAAGCAACCTTTGAGAAAACTGGAATGCTATTAATTAGCCATCAGTGAATAGTATTAATCTTTTGGAAATCCAAATTCATGGAAATAATATATTGAAGTAACTGAACTAGATTCTGCCCTTACCTAGGAAAACTCCTTTGAAAAAAAAAATTATTACATGGGTGTCACAACAATCTGCTAGCAGCTGCTGAAAGGGTATAAGACCCACCAACAATCAGCACACAGAAAGCTGCCAACAGAGGTTCTTTTGATCTGCTTTACTAAGGAAAGCAATGTTAAGGGGTTAACAATCTTACTTTAATCCAGTATACAAATATTATTCGCTTACTTCAGGGGGAAAAGCCAGCACTCTGAACTTCAGAGCAAATGCAAACAAATTACAAATGTACATTTATAAACAGACCAAATACAATTCATAGTTATCAACATCTAAGTTCAACTGGGAGGCTGTTAGAGCAGCTGCCCAGAGTCCTGTGACTCCAGGAGTGAGAGCCTCTACAAATAGCTCTGTTCTCTGTTTTTATACTATCTTTAGCCATCATCAAACATCATCTGAGTGACCAGAACTCAAGCTCCTACTATTGGTTCTGGTCTTAGCAACTCCCCTTAGGACACTGAGGTCTTCACTCCCACATAGGCTTAGCATCTACTAGATAGAAGTTTGGGCCTGGGGCTATGCACCTAGTAAGGCTCAATGAAAGAGACTTAATCTATCATTATAAAACAGTAAAAGGTCTCAACTTAATTGATATTACAATAGGCCATTTTTTTACAATTATTGGAAAAAAAGACCCTGTCATGATAATAGGATGAGTGTTAAAAGAGTCCTTAAAGGAGAGTTAATCCAGCATCCAATGAGGAAACTGAGGTACAGAAAAGCTAAGTGATTTGCACAGGGTCACACAGGAGATGGCAGATTTGAAAACAGATCTTTCTGACACTCAGTTCAGAATTCTAGCCATTAAGCCATGCTGCCTCTCAGAGTGAAAGGATTTTATTTTTAATCTTGAAAAACTTAACATTCATGCCTAGATATAGACTGTCTGTGTGCTGGACAATAGACATGTTATAAGCCTATGAAATAGCTTTAAATATCCAAAACCTGTACTGACTTGATATACATGGAAGTCTTATACATACATACACACACATGTCCTTCCCTCTGTATACATATATAGAGAGATACAATATATAGATAAATACATATCTTTTGCTCTACAAATCTATATGTATACACACACTGTATATATATCTATATATATATATCTACATGTATATCTATGTCTATCTATATATATATCTTAAGTTCTCTTTCCAGGTTATTCAGCTGTTTCTCAGGAATGATAAATGTTTATAAAATTATTGAATTGAATTAGCTTGCCCCAGCCTCTGGCTTTCCCAGAAAAGATAGGGAATTCATCTACTACTTGCCTTGAGCTTTTTCTTCCTCCTGTTCTGCAGCTGTCTTGTGTAAGAGCAGGTAAGGGAGGATTTCATGCCGAATCAATGGTAAAAGCCCAAGGCTACAATGATGAGCTTGGCTGTACTCTTACCCTTTGGGAACTGGCCTTCGTGAAAACCCCCTTCTGTGTTAGTACTTTTCCATCCAGCCTCTGAGAAGGGGGGAGGGGTACTCACTAAGTGCCCAGGGTAGCAGTCCAGACTGTCACTAGTACATTAGCAGTTGGTTTTTTTTTAATCAATGGAGTCCATGTGCTCCTGATGATTTGAAATCTGGGGCTTGAGGCAACACATGGTTCTTTGGGTTGCCAGAATAAGCTATATAGTGAATTGTGTTTAGTGCTGACAATGTTGGTTGACACTGGTTTTTGTTTATGCTTATGATAAAGTCTTACTTCACTTTCTAGCTGGAAGTCTCTCATGTAGATTCTTCCTATGCTTTTTAATGGGACAGTAGAAAACATCCTGGCTTTTGAGTTCAATCCTGGGTTCAGATCCCCTTTTCTATCACTCTATCTGTGGGGCCTTGGGCAAATTGCTTAGTATACATTGTCCTCAGTTTCCTCAAATTTAAAATGAGGGGATATGACTAGATGGCCTCTAAGTTTCTTTTAAAATTCAAAATATATTATTCCCCTTCAGATTTATGTGCCTATCAGCCCATTCATGAGGCTAACGGTCTGTCTGCTAGTCAATGAACATTTAAGTGCCTACCAAGTAAGAGGAACTGTACTAAGCTCTAAGGATATGAAAAAGGCAAAAGACAGCCCCTGCCTTCAAGGAGCTCACAATCTAATAGGGAATATAATGTAGAAACCAGCTAAATATAGGATAAATATGAAATAACAGAGAGAATCTAAAATTGAGAGTTTGGAAAAGGTGTCCTGTAAGTGGTTTAATGTCATCTGAGGGCTACCCTTGCTAACACTTTGGTGGAAGAACATTTGTCTTCTCTTGGGAATCATCCCACTTCTGATGCTTACTACTAGTATGACCTTGGTCGAATCAGATAATTTACCTGGCCTATGTTGTCTCATCTGGGAAATTAAGATATTGAATTAGTTGGAGCCTGTGATCCCTCCTGGATCTTGCTCTATGACCAAAAGGCTGGTCTTCAGGTGCTAAATTATATTGGCCACAGCAACTCATGAAGAATATGGAGAAGTGGGGCTAAACGGTTGTGTCCACGCTTATGAAGACAACGTGGATATTTCAGAGCATTTGAGGTATGCACCCCACAGAGGATTGTGAATTCCTAAAGGAAATTGTATCTTTGATTTGATTTGCGTGTCTACTACATCACAATGAACAGGTAGTCACCTTAATTGCATCAAAAACTGTTTAACAGTTTTATAAATCACATAATCTGGGTCTTTGATACAAAAAACAGACAGATATTTGGAGAAATGTGATAAAAACACACTGAATCATCTGGTCAAACATGCTGTCATTTCAATTGTATGTTTACTATTTCCTTCTTTCTTATATTTAATTGATAAAAATAAATCCTAATGTGCAATAAGAAGGATTTGCAAAACTCTAAGGGGTTCATAGGGTTCATAAGATTGCCAAAGGGTCTACGACACAAAAACGTTCAGAACTATTTGTTCATGGCAACTTATTTCCGGGAACTTCTTTACAATCCTGATAAGTGATTGCCTTAGACTGACTACAGCTAGTACCTTTTCCAGCCATACTTTAGTTTACTACCCAGCCAGATTTTTGCCTGCCATGTCTCTTCCTGACCTGTAAAACAAGCTTCTGATAACTTAACCCTTGCATCCAGGATCTCCTGTCCTGGTACCCAACAACCCTATCCATCCTCCACTTTTAGTTCAGTAATCAAAATCAAATCAATTTTGTCATTCCTCTTGGAAATGGCCAGTAAATCTACTTCCTTATGACACCGTTCACCACCTCTGTAACTTTCCAAACCAAATAAAAACACACTTTGTGTATTTGGTTATTGAGCAAACAAGAATCTTTTTTTGGTTGCTTCTGAATGGAAACCACATTAAAAAAAGCCATTCCCATGGAGCTAAAAACAGTTGTCCCATAGGTAGCTGACTGTATTTTCAAGGTCAAGGTTGGCTCCTTTTATATGATTTTCAATGATGACAAATATCCTCCCACTTCACTGTGGATTATATTCTAGCTACATTTTTTTAAAGGAGTGAAACATGCTCTTTCTCTAGTATTTATCCTCAGGGTGATGATTCTGTCCACAGTTCTATTTAATGTAGAGTTCAACAAGTCCCATCTGATAAAATATGACATCATGGTAAATGAATCTTTATCACCTTCTTTCTTTATCACCTTCTGGCCTCATTATCTCTCTTCTGTACTTTCTGAACAACACAATGCTCACACAGTTATTTAAGAGCTGCTGAAAAGGAGACAGCAAAACCAGGAAAGTAAAAGAGATATTTTTAAGAATGCCAGATTAAGTAGAAATCTTAGAAATTTCATAGCATTTTAAATCAAAATAGGTCTTCAGAAAGTACAGAATGTTAAGGGTTGGCAGGAAAGTTAAAATGCCCCAAACCAGCCAATTACTTATATAGGTTGAAGGTGAGACAGGTAAGGGTGAAGTGATTTGCCTAAGGCCATGCCCTAGGTAGTGTCAAAATAGTCTGGTGCATCTAGGTGGTGTCAAAACCAAGCCTAAAACTCCAGTTTCCTGACTCTCAATTAAATGTTCTTTTCACTGTGCTTCATTCCCATCTCAGACTGTAGGTGGAGAAACTGATTTAATATTATGTTCAAAATTTGATATTATATTCAATATATGTTCAATACATTTTACTTAATATATTCAACATTCAGAGGATTCTTCCTTAAAATGATCAATTTTTCTTAAAGTCAATTGGAGAATTTTCTGGTGGCAAATTGGAAAGTGAAGAGATGCCCATCAATTAAGGGAATGGCTGAATAAGTTGTGATGTGTAATTGTGATGGAATGCTATTGTGCTATAAGAAATCACAATCATGGGGCAGCTAGGTGGCACAGTGAGTAGAGCACTGGCCCTGGAGTCACGAGGACATGAGTTTAAATCCAGCCTCAGACACTTGACACACTTACTAGTTGTGTGATGTTGGGCAAGTCACTTAACTCCAATTGTCCTACCTTCTCCCCTCCAAAATAAAAACAAAATTAAAAAAAATACAACAACAAAAAGAAATCACAATCAGTACACTTTCAGAAAAACCTGGGAAGACTTACATGAACTGATGTAAAGTGAAATGAGCAAAACCAGGAGAACATTCTATACAGTAATGACAATACTGCATGAAGATCAACTGTGAATGACTTAGCTATTCTCAGCAAGGCAATGACCCAAGACAATTCCAAAAGATTTATGATGAAAAATACTATTCACTTCCAGAGAAAGAATGGATGGAGTCTGAATGCAGGCCAAAGCATACTTTTTAAACTTTCTGTTTCTTCCTTTTTGTTTTTTTTTGTCTATTTTTTTGCAATGTGGCTAATATTGAAATATTTTGCATGACTGCACATGTATAACTTATATGAAATTGCTTACTGTCTTAGGGAAAGGGGAGGGAAGGTAGAAAAAGAGAAAATTTGGAACATAAAAAAAACATTAAACAAATTTTGTTTACATGTAATTGAGAAAAAAAGTAAAATTAAATGAGAAAAACTAATTCACAGCAACTTCTTTCTAGGAACTTTCCTTATCCTGGTAGGTGATTGCTTTCATCTCTGAGTACATCTAAGACCTACTCCAGCCAGACTTATTTTCACTCCCCAACATTCTCCTTGCAAGCCCTAACTCCTACCCTAGCCACCCAAATAAATAAGTTCTTTATGAATTAAGCCTTTTATCTAGAAATTTCTGCACAGGTGTCCAAGACCCACTTCTGGAACCATCATCAAATCAACTCTATTTTTGGTGTTGGAAAGGGTGAATTAATCTACTCCCTTATGGCTCCACCCACCATCCCTGTAACTTTCCATACAAAAATATCCTCCCCTGGCCACCACTCCCTTATCAAAAAATGTAAGTCCCTGAACAGTGAGAATTATCTTAGAATATTAAATAAATGTTGTTGTTTTCCTCCTTAATTAATTCATGGCTTAACTCAGTTCTCTTTTTTTGAGCTCTTTTTAAAAAAATCATTTATTTATTTATTAGTTTACAACATTCAGTTCCACAAGCTTTTGAGTTCCAAATTTTCTTCTCCTCCCTTCCCTCCCCACTCCCAAAGATGGCATGCAATCTGATATAGGCTCTATGTATACATTCACATTAAACACATTTTCACATTAGTCATGTCGCAAAGAAGAATTATAACCAATGGAATGAACCATGAGAAAGAAGAAGCAAAACAAAACAAAAAGGAGAGAGAACAAATAATATGCTTTGATCTGCATTCAGACACCACAATTCTTTCTCTGGATGTGGATAGCATTTTCCATCATGAGTCTTTTGGAGTTGTCTTAGAACCTTTACATTGCTGAGCTGCTATAAATATTTTTGTACATGTGCGTCCTTTTCCCTTTTGTATGATCTTTTGGGGATACAGACCTAGAAGAGGTATTACAGGGTCAAAAGATACACACATTTTTATACCCTTTGCACATAATTAACTCAGTTCTTTTAAGTTAGAGGGTAGGAGGTAGAAGTTCTTAATTTCTTTTAAAATATTTTTATAAATGTATTCTAATATACTTGATTACCTTTCAATCCTATGCATTTTATTTTATGTATTAAAAAGTTTTATTATGAGAAGTATCAGAAAGGGTCCACAAGTTTTACCTTATTGTCAAAGGGGCCCATGACTCACACAAAAAAGATTAAGAACCACTGCAATGAGGCATGGCTTTGTTAAACAGGTTGATATTCATTCAGGACTTTTTATGCACATATTGAGGAGTTTTCCATTTAAACAATTCCTAATGTGCTTATGTAAGTATACATATTTTAGGAGGCAATATAAGTTAATTTATATTTGCAAATGAAAGATAGTTAACAGATATCTGAAATAACAAACATATCCTTCAATTCATTATGAGAAAGTCAGATAAGTAACAGATCAGTCACAAAACTTATATATTATGAAATACATTGTAGTAGTCAGAGTTTAGTTCTCCTTTCTACAGAAGAAGAGAAATAGAGATTCAGTGACTTGTCTAAGTGTCAAGGTTTAGGGGTGGTGGGAGAAATAGCAATACACAGGTCATGCCCAAATGAATTTGACCCAAGCCTTCTTTCAGCCAAAGAAAAACAAGGTTTATTAAAGATCCAACATATTGACCAAACTCTTAAGGAATCTGAGCATTGGCTAGACTCTTAGGGAATCTGAACATTGGTGCTGCTTGTATTAACAAGCAGCTATATTGCATCTTAGTCCTTTAATGAAAAGATTGTAGGAGGGATCTAGGAGTGGCCAAGTAGTCCTTGGTCACTGGAGGAGGGGTCTAGGGAGGATCATGATGGAAATGGGGTCTAGATATCTAGAATCAAGGGTGGGAAGTAGCCAGAGAAGACCTTGAGGTAACAGAGAACGGAGGGCTGGGAACAGAGATTAGGGAGATTGAGTCTAGGTTACAATGAAAGGCCAGTTGAGGGGATGATAGCCTCAAGTGAATGCCAGAGACTTATAATGAAAGACCAGTTGAGAGGTTTACTGGAATGGGTAAATGCCTCAGGCTAATGCCAGAGACTTGACCTTGTGAGAAAGTTCAAGGAGAGTTCAGGGCAGTTTCCAGAGATTGTACCCTATCACAAGGTCACATGCCTAAAAAGTGGTAGGTACGTTGGGAACTAGAACCAAGGGCTTTAGTTCATTAAACCATTCTAATGTCTATGATCACAAATAAAATAATAATCTTTTAAAGTAAAATGTAAAGGACTATAAAAAAGGCAGAGTGATATTTTGGGTAGAAGGCTAATTTAAAATTAAAGTCTTGGCTCTGACACATAGTAGTTGGACACTTAAGGACCATGAGTAAGCCATTTAATTGCTTAATGTGCTAGTCAACTCTCTCAGTCTTTAAACTATAAAGAATTCCCAGTCTGCATTGATGCAAGAAGCATCCACTATGACCATTTCCAATGATGTGAAATAAAAATTCTAAACCATGAAAAATAAATGAATGAATGAATAGATAAATAAACCCTACAATACATGTATAGTTTATGTTATGTGGGGCATACGAAGTGTTGAAGTATGAATCTCTTTAGGCACATTGTCAAGTATATCAGTGCTATTATTAGCACTGATTGATTAATCTTCATTTCTCTTCACAAACATTAATTAATCTACAAGTATTTATTAAGGACTTGGTAATTCCTGGCACTGTGCTAGGTAGGCCCTGAAAGTTACCTGAATTGTGTTTTTATGTTCCTTTGCCTGGAATTATTTGCCAAACTAGGAAAGTGGTATTGAACCATTATTAGTACCATCAAGAGGTAAGATTCTTAAGCTCTCAATTCCCTAGGGAACTTCTATAAGATTATTAATTACAGAACCAGTACTTATTTGCATTGGTAGAGAAATTTTCATTGTTGGAAGTTCCCTAAACCAATGTTAGGCGCACACACACACACACACACACACACACACACACACACACAAACACAAGTGTATGATATATATATATATATGTATGTGATTAATATATATGTATATGTATGTGTGTATATAGTGAATGAGAGAAAATCTATCTTCTAATATGTGTGTACCATATATATGTATATTCACATACATATCACATATATTATATGTTTATATATACAGATTTGCTATAAATATACAAAATCTACTTTAAATACACACACACCTGTACATACATATATCTATGTGTACATGTGCACATATGTATGTGTGCATGCAATCAATGTATACATGCACACTCATGGATAATATGACTGTACATATAGGCATGCATGCCTATGTGTAATCATATACATCAAATGAGATAGTTATGAAGTGCTTATAACAGTACCTGGCACATAGTGAGCACTGAGTAAACTGTTAGCCATTGTTCTTCGTGTTGTTAACATGCCTGTGTATGCATATGTGCATATATGTGTATGTATATGTACGTGTGTATGTATATGCATGTGTATATATATGTACACACATATACATATTGCCCAAGTACATTAGTACTGTCTCATATATATAAAAACTATATTAATGCAAGCAAGACATTGCTATTGATAGAAATTGAAAACCTAAGATTCTCATGGCAATTTCTAGGTCAGCTGTATATATTAACCACTCTTCTAAATAGGATATGGGTCTATTAGAATTACATGTGAAAATAGACCCTTAGGGTGAAAAAACTCTTAAAATAGATTTCTGGAATCTTCCTGTTGCTACATAGTTTGCTCTGGTAGCTACCATATAATCTTTTTATAGTTTAGTAGCCTACATGTGTGTATATAGCATATATAGATATAGATAGACATTGTAGTATATATATATAGATATACTTTCTGCCTAATAGATGTGTTCCTAAAAAGTTGTAAGTCAAGTCATATCCTTGTCCTATTCCAATTTCAAGAATTCTTTATCTCCTGAGTGATGTTCAGTCTGTAACTAGCTGCAGCTCCTCAGATTAACTTTTTCTACTTTGCTGCCTACAAGTGCTTCACAAGCTTGGTACCCCATTTCCTCATGTATGAAATGAAATGCACTGGACTTGATGATTTCTAGGATTTCTAGGATCTCTTTTGGCTTTATGATTCTATCTTGGGGGATTCTGATGCTCTTTCAAATATGTAATAGTGTAAAATATTTACCTCCTCCCCCGCCCCCAGAGAATATAACATTAAATCAAATTATTTAGCAAAACAAGAATAATTTTGTTAGGTAAATATTTCTGATTCTCTTAATTGACCTGTTTTGAAAATTCTATTTTATATACATTTGATTTTTTTGTTTATGTGAAGGCATATTTATATTTAAAATGGAGGAGAGATTATAAAAAAAAGAAAGAACATTCTGGGAACCAGTGAGTAGAAGTAAATACTCGGAAAGCCATCTTAATAAAAATGCTTTTAAAAGTATGCATCATTTTTATTATCTTTTGACTGTTTTTTAAAAAAAAGTACATTCTGCCCAGTAAATGGACAGTACCTATGTCTTCTAAGTGTGTATTCTAATAGTGATTCAGTGTACCTCTTTATCATTCATCTGTTAAATTACCCTTACTTATAATTAATGCCATCTTCAATCAAAGCCTCCTACACTAAGATACAACAAAGTACAAAATAATGGAAACGCTCTTTTAATAAATGGAAAAACACTTCAAGTGGAAATTTGAAAAGTTATGCATAACAGTGCTTTTTCTCTGTAGGATTATATTAGCATTACTTTAAATAATGCAAAAGAATCTCCAGAGTATCTGTCTTTGCAGTGAAACAATTTAGATACCTAAGAGCATACAGGAATTCTGCATATCTACTGAGATTCCTAACAGTACATTATTGTCCCTGTTGTCCAACTCACTGGAATTCATTGTGCCTTAATGAAAATTAAGATGTTACATATGAATGTTTCCAGAACATTTTTAAATGTTTGAAAATATAAGGTTTTTTTGTTATTTCGAAAGTTAATACAATTTATCATCTCTACCCATTTTTACTTGCTCAGTGAATACTTTAATAAAGTTGAAAAGCTGAAGGCAAATTGCACCTATCACTTTTCCTTGCCATAACCATCAAGGCCAGCAAACCTGTGATTATGTGGCTTCTGAAATAGGAAATATGATTCAAAAATTATAAAAAAATCTTAAGCACCTATTATATGGAAAGCAATGTGCTAACCTGGTGATACAAACATAAAAAAACCCAAAATACTGTGCCCTCTCTAGAAGAGGTTGCATTCTAGTACATTTCTTATTCAGTACATTTTATTCTGTTCTATGTGTCTTGACCCACAACAGAAAAATCTTGGGAAAAATTCAAACTAGCATTTAATAAAGCATAATACCTGGCAAGTTATGACATTCTGAATGAGTGATTCAACAAATCATGGAAACAATAAATAGCTGCATAAAATATATGAGGCAACATAATCATTTTTTTTGGTGATATAGCTAAAGGAATCTTCAGAGGAAAAATTATATTTCAGATAATATGTTAACAAAATAGAAACTTGGATATTAATAAACTAAGCATGTAATTTTTTAAACCTAGAAAATTAACATGCCTCAGAGTAACATAAATGAAGATATCTTGAAATTTTAAAGAAATATATATATATATATATAATTGAAAACAAGGAGGCCATAGAAATGATAAAACCAAGAGTTAATTTGAAAAAATTAACCAAGTTAAAAAAAATTACATAAGAGGATAAAAATAAAAAGGAAGAAAACTTGAATTACCAAAAAATATCCAGGTGAATTTGTATCAAATTAAGAAGAAACACAAAGCCATTATAATCTAAATTACTAGCCACTATTTAAAAAAAAACAACTAAGAATTCAAAAGAAATGGATGAATACTTAAATATAAAACATTAAAATTTACAAAACAAAAAAAAACCCAGGAATTTAAAATAATTCAGTCTCCAAAAGTTGGGAACCAAAAAATAAAAATACCTAAAGTGGGGGGGGGGGACCTTTTGATTAGATGCATTTATCATTGAATTCTATCAAATGTTCAGAGTGATGTCTATTAATAGAGCCCTGATGATGAAACCAGAAGCAGCAGGACAGCCTAGCTCACCTACAACTAACTATTCCATGGGAGTTTTCCTTGGGCACGAGATTTTTTTTTGCCTTTTTTTGTATTACCAGTACTTAGCACACTACCTAGCAATACTAGGTTATTAATAAATATTGATTGATAATAATAATAATAAATTGATTCATCCCCTAGGAATACCAATCTGAATGTAATGGTGATCAGAAATCAAAGGAGAAATTGCAATATAGTGTATGATGTATTCAACCCATAGGCAAGAATCCAAGGTAAGAACTCTGAAACAGGGGAGGACTTATGCTTTAGAGCCAATATCCAGGGAGCAGAAGTTGACTATGGAGTAATCACTCTTAAATAAGAGAGAGGATATCAAGCCAGTCTGGTAAGGAGAATCAGGCTATAGCTTTGTCACTCATAAGTAGGAAAGAATCTTGGAGTTGCTCCCTTGAAAGCAAAAACTCATTAACTGTGGCTTTGACCTCAGCAGAAGGATACAGGATCAAGGATACAGGACAAGATCACACAAAAACACCATACTTCCATCAAAAATTTCAGAGCCTATCCCTATAACAAAGTCACAATCTGAGAAATAATTCTGGAAGAATAAGCAAACCAAAAAAAAATAAAGAGTTATTTTGATGCCAGGGATACACGAGATACAGTGTAGAAGAGAATAATGTGAAAAGAAATATAAATAAAGCCTGAAATAGCTTTGACAAAGTGTCAATTAGACTTCCTAGAAGAACTGATACAATTGTTTAAGAAAAGAATTTAAAATTATATTATAAATTAAATGACAGAGCTGAGCAAAAACTGGGGAAAAATGAAGTAGAGGAGAGATTTAAAGAATTAACAGCTTAGAACAAGAGGTACAAAATCTCACCAAAGTATTGTCACAATAAAAATCTGTGATGAAGAGAAACTGAGACACAAAAGTTCTGAGCATAACTTATTTATGGGCAAGACTGGCAATTGCCAGTAATAGAGGTCACTGGCTCCTCAGTGACCAGAGATGTGTCTGCACAGATAGAGTGATCTTTTATACAGTTGGAAAAGATGTAGGTTGGGTTTATGTTTAGCCTGATTTATAGGAGGGTGTTTCCAAGACTCCTGACAACAGTTCTTGGAAATCAACATTCCCTTGAAATTCCAGCGTTAAGGAACCCATGAGTCATGACTAACCAAGTAAAACATTTTATGACTAGAGTGATTCATCTCCCTCACTCCCCACTCTGCATCCTTTCTTCTGGGGCAGGAGCACAAGATGCAGCCTGGAAAAATAGGGAACTAGCACTTTTATTAAGAGGTCAAATCTTCTCATGTTAAGTAGTCAAACTATCCTTTAAGTCAACCTAATTCATAAGTACCAATTCCAGTGATTAGGTAGAATTCTCAATCAATAATTAATACAGAATAATGTTGTTCCATCATTTCTTACTCTTTGTAACCCCATTTTGATTTTTCTTGGCAAAGATCCTGGAATAGTTTGCAATTTCCTTCTCTATCACATTTTATAGATGAAGAAACTGAGGCAAATTTGTCCAATATCACACAGCTAATAAGTGTCTGAGGCCAGACTTGAACTCACAAAGATGAGTCTTCTTGACTTCAGGCCTAGCACTCTATCCACTATACCCCCTAGCTGCCCCAAAAGAATAAAGTAAGGCATCAATTTTCAGTTTCACAGTAACAGACTCTCTGAATTTTAGAATGAAACAAATAGAAATAATTATTTCTCTAAGACAAGAAATATTAAAATACAAAATAAAAATACTGGGAAAAAAGAAAATGTAAGGTATTTTATGTCAGACAAAACTGACCAAGAAAATTGATTAAGGAGAGTAAATTTAAGAATCACTGACCTACCTTAAAGGCACGATCAGATAAAAAACATGGAGATCACCTTAGAATACAAGGACAAAGCCAAAATAAAAGGAATATAATGATCACCTCTGAAAGAAACCACTAAAGCCTCCAAGACAAAAGAAAAAGTATTCTTAGCAATAGAAAGAAAAGAATTCCAGGACCAACAAACCATAATCCAGGCTATGCAAATTTTAGCAGCTACCATTTTAAAGAAACAACAAGAAATGTGATATTTCACAAGGCATATAGGCCTATGATCAAGAATAACAGATGAAATAAAGATGATTAGAAATTATTTTGCCTAATTATGTTCTAGCAAAACTGATATCATGAACGAAATTGATAAATGTTTATAAAAGTATAGATCTTCCAGTATAATAGAATAAGAAAATAAAATTTAAGCAACCAAATTTCAAAAGGAGAAACCAAAAAAAACCCATAAAAAGAAAATGCCCAAGTCCAGGGAAATTTACAAGTCTATCAAATATTTAAAGAAAAATGAGGATTTTTTTTAAAATATGGAGATTTGTTATCTTACAAAATGTTTTCTGTGATAAGTTTGGCCTTGATATCCAAACCAGGTGGTAGGACAGAAGAGAAAGAAAACCATAGATAAATGTGAATAAATATGAATAGTGTGTATACACAAAAAATGTAAAAAATAAAATAAATGTGAATAAATTTAAATAAATAGTGAATATTAATGCAAAATACTGAATAAAATATTTTCAAAGAGTCAATAGCCTACTAAAAAGTTTATGCATTACAGTTGTTGGATTGTAGTGGATGATCAAAAGGTTGGATTTATAGCAGAAGTACTGAGTTGCTTCAATTTTAAGAAAACTATAGACGTAATGTATTGTATTAAATAAAAAAACCTCAATATGAATAGATTTAGACAATATTTTTAATGAATCCTATTTATAAAAATTGTCCATTAAGTACATACACACATCTATCTATCCATATATACACAGTACATATGTATATATATGTACATATACTCACATATACACACAACACACATATACACACAACGCACATGTACACACATATGTATATAGATACATATATATCCAGGAAACTCACTAAAATTTATTCTAATATTTTTAGAGGCAATGTGGTATACAGTACCTAGAGAGCTGGCTTCAAAGTCAAGAAGACTTAGGGTCAAATTCTGACTGCTACCATATTGGCTATTAGCTCTTGAGCAAGACACTTAACCTCTCCATTTCCTAATTAGTTTTCCAAGAGTTTAAGTTGAAGACAAACTGCCCATATCAATGAAATCATAGGCCCATTCCTTTTCCCTATTATTTAATATTTTAGATAGCAGAGATGCATTAGTGCAGTGAGTACCCAAATTGTAGGGATCCTAGATGGATGGTAGTATTGAAGTGTAGTACTTTAAAATTCGAAGTTTCTGAATATTCTTAATATTCTTATATATACATTTTTCAATGATTTTTGGCCCAAAACACTAATATTTTGGCCACCATAAAAGGAAAAGAAAAAGACATAGTCTTATACTTGAGAGACAAAAAGATTTTAAAGTTCATAAGGAAGTTGCCACCGTGTTGGAACCCTACCGAAAAACATCCACTGACTTTCTATTACCAATCAGGTAAAAATATAGACTTCCTATGTTGCTATTTAATCCATCTATATTACAACATAATTTTGTAGACTTATTTCAGACTACTTTCCTTCATATGCTCTCATTTCTATGCCAACCAAACAATAAGGTGTTTTCCGAATGTCTTCCCTCTTATCTTTACTGTGACATTTGTCATTCACTATGTCTACAATGCACTGTCTTTATTTCTGTCTCTTGTTTTCCTAAAAGTTTCAAGTCAGAGTCCATTTCCTCCTTGAAGTGCTGCCTTCTCCCTTTCCATTTGTTGTTGTATTCTCTCTCCTTAATTATACTTCTACTATACTTGTAAATATACATGATTTGTCCTACAAATAGAATAAATGTAAACTCCTTTAGGACAGAGGTCATTTTTGGTACACCCACCACAAAGCAAAGTACCTTGTCTGTTGCACCAATATTGAATATTATAGACGCTTATAAATATTTATTGAATTTAATTGAATTAGCATTCAATCAGAGAACCAGGGACCTGGGATGGAACTTGAAAATTCTTTTAATCCTTTAGGAGCAGTCATTTTCAATTTTCACAAATAGATAAAAGTCTTTCAAAAACATATCTGTTGAAAGGCTAAAATTGATAGTCTTTGTAGACAATCTATTCCAGTGCATAAGAAACTCCATTATATTTCCAGAAATTGAGATTAAATTCAACATAAATTCTTTTCATATAATTTTTTAAACTGGAGAGATGAAAACCCTGTCAGTCTGTGGGGTTCAGCCCTTCTGCCATGCTCATACTTCTATTTCAGAATGCAAAGGGACAAATTGTCCCCTGTGTCCTATGAACTTTTGATGTGGCAGAAGTTAGCGTGTAGGTGAGTGAGCATGATAGCACTGAATGGTAGAGTATATCATAAAAAGAGAAGAGAATTAAAAGCATCTCTATCTTCTATTTCTATTGTTCCCATTTTCTACCTCTACACATTATGTAAAGGATGAGACACCAGCAATTGTGACAGTACTCATGAAGGTTCAAATAAATTTAACTACCTCTCTACCACAATATGGATTGATCAAGGAAG
>CM053622.1:649218248-649234900 GCA_028646595.1 Phalanger gymnotis | reverse complement strand
ACCTTCTCTGTTGTCTTTGCTGTTTGTGGGTTGTGAGGTCTGGTACATGCCACAGCTCAGTAATTCAGCATGCTAGGGCACTCTCCACTCCACTCCTAGTCTTGTTGGTCTGAGGTCTGCTGCGCCGTGCCGCCCGCACTGGGTTCTGCTTGGCTCAGCTCTGCTCCCCTCAGCTGGGAGCTGGGAGTTCCGTGCGGGACAGACCTTACCCTGAGACCATCCAGGCTGTCCTGGGCTGGAGCTCTGCTTCCCTCTGCCACTTTGTGGGTTCTGCAGCTCTAGATTTGGTTCAGAGCCATTTTTTATAGGTTTTTGGTGGGACTTGGTGGGGAGCTCACGCCAGTTACTGCTTTCCAGTAGCCATGTTGGTTCCGCCCCGCCCAAGTCATTCTTAATCTACTTCCACCTCTTTTTAAATCACTTTAATTAATTTACTTTAAATTACTTTAATTAATTTAAATTTTTAAATTAAATTTTAAATTAAATTTTAAAATAAAAATATAGTATTTTTTTAGTTGACACTGAATGTTTTTTTCTTATCATATTGTAAGTATCTTTTGGGCACACAACTATGTTATTGTTTAGTTCTTTATACTCTATTATTGTGATCTATGCTTTATGAGTCTCATTAAATACTCATTTGGGGGTCCATTTTCTTTCTTCTCTGTTAAATGTACTAACTAAGGAAATTTTAAATCTGAACTCTTCTGAGGTTTTCTATGTAAATCCTATATACAGCATTCTTTGTTAATATTTTGTCTGGGAATGAGGGAGATCAATAAAAAACCCATATTTTTCATAGCATTTTAAGGTACATAAAGTACTTTCCTCCTAACAGTAGTCAAGTGAGATCATGAGATAGTTATCAGTATGATTGTTACAATTTTTTTTTCTAGAAGAACTCCAAAGGATTTAAGTAACTTGCCCAGAACAAGACAATTAAGAAATGTAGACCTGGGATTTGAACACAGTCATCCCAATTTCATATCCAATATCCTTTCTATCATATCTCACTAAATCACAAGAAAGGAGAGATCAAATGTTGTTTCTCAGTTTATTTCTTTTGTTACTATAAGTTTGGGCATTACTATATAAATATGAAAGGCACTATGATTTATAATAAGAATTACAATTTAATATATTCAAAGTGTCATAGGAATATGATTTAAGAATTCCTTGTCTGAAACTCACACTAACAGCTCCTGCAAATTACTTTATGCACCTTTGCTCTTGCCTGTTATGTCCTTAGTTCTTGTAGATACAAAATCAAATAAACAAGTCTTTGTGAAGAAAAGCCAACATAGCATAGTAGGGTTGGAAAGAGATGAGAACTACAAAAATAAAACAACTACAATTTGAGTTAAGATGAAACTTCTGTGAATGAAGTTTTTTGGTTCAAAGTACTCTTGGTTAACATGCTTTATCAGTTAATTAGCATTGAATACAGCGTGATAAGCCTAGGGGTCTTCTCATGCTGGAATGTAGTGATGGGCCACCTGTCTGAAGATGAAGGGAAAAGGAAGAATAGGATCCTTATATTGGTTTCTCAAGTTTTCTCCTTTTTCTTACACGCAGTTTCCCTGTTTCCTCATGCAATCTCTAGACAGTTAGATGATATAGTTTAGATCCTATCCTATTATTAGCTGTGTGGCTCTGGATACTTCACTTAACCCCTCTCAGCCTCAATTTCCTAATCTGTATAATGGAGATAAAAGAGCCTGACAGCTCTGATGTAAGGATCAAATGAAAAACTATGTACAAAGCATTTTAAAAACCTACATAAGTGTTAGCTGTCCTTAGAAATGTGGTTTGGAAGTCCTACATGTTTTCTGTTTTGCAGCCATAGCTGTCCTTAGGCCAATTTATAAACTGAACACTCTCCAAGGTTACTAATGATTTCTTAATTTCTAAATCCAATGATCTTTTGTCTGTCTTCATCTTTCTTGATTTCTGAGGTGCTTGGCACCATTACCTACTACCTGGTCCTGGATAGTCTCTTCACATTTTCATTACACGGTCACATTGTTGTTCTCTTCCTACCTGCCTGACTGTTCCTTCTTTGTCACTTTTGTAGGATCATATTTTACATCTTATTCCTTATATAGTGTAACCTATATGTCTGCCCTGAGCCCTTTTCCTTTTTCTTTACACACTATCTTTTAGTGATCTCATCATGTTGTTCCATGGAACAATTTTGATTTCTATGCACATGGCTCTAAAATCGCCATACGTCTTCTCCGAGGACTAGTTTTAAGTAATCAGCTACCTGCTGTGGTCTCCATCTGGATGTTCAAAGACGTCTCAAATTTAACATAGCCAAAATGTAAATCATTATTTTCCTGAAATCCATTTTTCTATTCTTCTCTATTTCTTTGGAGGACACAATCATCCTTCTGGCCACCCAGATTTATAACCTCAGTGTTTATTCTTGACTCTCACTCTCACCATCTATATCCAGTCTGTTGCCAAGTCTCATTAATTCTTCCTCTATGGATACTCTTCCATCTACCCTCTTCTCTTTACTCACATGGTCACCATTCTATATTCCCTTTCCCCTGAAATTGCCTCCTAACTGGAGTCTCCTAATGGTCCATCTCTTCTCTTTCCACTCTATACACAATGGCTGAATTCATATTTTAAAGCAAAGATCTGACCATGCCACTTTTATTTTCGTGTTCAAAAAGCTTCAGTTGCTCTCTATTGCCTCTGTTATAAAATTTAAACTATAAACTATAAACTCTCTATTTGATATTTAACATGCCTTCAAATCTGGCCCGACCCATCTTTCCAGACTTATTTCCTACTGCTTGCCTTTAAGCATGCTATGCTCCAGTCAAGCTGATTTACTTGCAGTTCTCCTTTACTTGACATTCCATTCCTTTTGCCTTTCCCAGGCTGTCTGCCATGCCTGCAGTGATCTTACTTTTTACCTCTCCCTCTTAAAATGCTAAACTCTCATCAAGGCTCACCTCAAGTGCCATGTTTTATACGAGGATTTCTTTCCTCATCCCTGACATCCTCTATACTGTTACCCTTCCTTCCCCTACTTCTCAGAGTTACTTCAATTGGTGAATTTTGGTTTTGGTACCTCTTCCTTGTTATTTCTTTTCTTCCTTTAGTATGCTCCACATTCTGCTCCTCTAGGTATCCTGAGACTCTCTAACTGTTCATGTCCTTCACTGAGGAACCCAATTGAAGTCTGTTCTCATCCTGCCCAACCATCCAAAGCTACTTGTCCTGTGTCTTAGTCCTTCAAGGCCATGCTAGGCAGTAAGAGTTAATATGATAAATTAATTTGAGTTTAGGGGTAGATGACTGAGATGGAGTCATGTATTACTCAACTAGTCTTAAGCTTAATTTTTTTTAGGTTTTAAAATTTTCCTTTTTACATGGATTTTCAATGCCATGCCTTAAACCAAATTGACTGAATATTGTGGAAATCTCACTCACCATGCCTGTGCCAATAGCACTCCTTAAAATTCTATTACATGGCAAGATTCCTACTTTATTTACACGCAAAAACAACCCTGCTTATCAAATTGAATTAAAATGTAACAATGTATCCACTTTTGTTTCTGTATGGATTAGTAGTTTATCGTTGGTATTTAAGAAAAGTTAAGCCCTCTATTATCTCAGCCAAATCAGTGCTCTTCTTCCTACTCATTCTAAAGATATGGTTTTGACTTTGCTTCTGAGGCAAGTGGGAGTAGGTGGAATAAATGGCCTTTGGTGTCTTTTGCCTTACTCAACTGGTACAATGTGAGAACTAAGCTATAACAGAAACATTCACCTCCATGGAGGGAAAAGGCCCCCAGACACCCCAAACAGCTATGATGGAGGGCAAGACAGAAAAAGAAATATAAAGAGAAAGAATAGGCTTTTCTGCCAGGAGAGGGATTCTGGTTTGGACCTGCTGAGTGAATTTTCAGCAGAATGTCCAGACAAAGCTATCCAGCAGGTAGTTGGAATTGCGGTAGTGGAACTTTGGAGAGGCGTCAGCATTATAATTGGACTCAGGAGTCAGAAACATTGAAGTGATAACATGAAGTAGTGCTAGTAGATGGTATTGCAAATACAGAGATGTAGAGAGAACTAAAAAGTAACTCCAAGTTTATTCCTGCGGAAAAGTAGAGGTGGTCCAATTTGGAGCTCAGAGCTACCTCCTGTGCATAGCAAACAGTAAATCAATTCTCCACTCCATGGCTTTTGGGGGGCAATTCCTACATGTCAGACAAAAGAAGGCAACTCTCCACCTTCTCATTTTCAAGGTGCACAAGAATGCCGAAAGCACCATGTCATTATTCTGACAGAAGACCCAAAGAGACCATATTGCTAACCCTCCTGGTAAGCATATGTTCTATGAAAAACACAAAACTCAAATGTAAAAGCAATTTCATCTATATTGACATTCCCTCCAATATTCAGAATTAGTCATCCATGCTCGCCCAGCCCGAGACTCTGCTCTATGTCCTACCATAAATTCACCACAAGGGGTCCACCCAATATTCTGTTTCTTCTGAAATTGTGCAGGTTGATCTCTAGCTACGTATCCAGAATCTTTCACCCTTGAAAGGTGACCAGCCTATCTTTTATTCTTATCATACATTTCCTTAATAACCTCTTTTGCTACAATTCTTTGAAACTCTGCATTGTTTATATATCACAGCCTATTTATACCTACCATATGCTTTTATGCTGTTTCTATGTAATACTCCGTTTTAATTCTTCAGAGATTGTTGTGCAGTGCCTATTGTGCTGTCATTTTCTATTTCAATTTAAACTATAATAGAGCATTTTATGAAGGATAGTCACTAAAATATTATGATTTGTGCACTAGAGGTAAGTGTATGTGCGTTCTAGGACCTCATTTTAATGTTGCAGAATTTTTAGCCATATCAAAGATGAAATAATTGCCAACAGTTCTTCTTAAGGTATTAGGAGTCCTAGATGATTAGGATAACTTTGGAGTCTGAATGAGGCTTATTATTATTTACATGAAACCTTTATACCTTAAGATACCTGTAAGACAATAAGCATGTATTTTTTTGGTTCTTATTTTATAGATGGAGATAAATGAGATATATAGACCTCCCTGAAACAGCTAACATAAACAGGCAACACAATTTCTCAGATAAAATCTGACCAGCTAGTTTCAGAGCTTTAGGCTGTCAATAACAATGGGCATAACTTATAATACTTATTGGTAAATATTTCCAATTAAAATATTGACTAGTATGGTAGTAGAAATATCCTAACCCCTACCTCCATGACAGGCTAGTTTTTCCTGAAAATATATTGAGACTAATCTTGAAACCTTGTCGCATTAGCTTGTGTTTAGTTTGTTGATATTGCTTCTTGATTGCCTAAGTCCAGAACAGCAACAAGGAGCTGCAGGGGCACTCTGATGCTTGGCTGGTGTTTTCAGTAGCTCAGGCAATGGAACTAGACTCAGTTATCATCACTACCTATCCTGAATGAATATTCTTCTCCAGCTTTGTTAAGTAAGCCTCCTTCTGTTAAATGTTGAGTATCAATAGTGTTCTATTATCTAATACAAATTACCAGAGGAATGGCCTGAGTTAAACCCAGCCCCAAATTTCCAGATGCAAGAAATATACTTGAAGGATCGATTATTTAATTGACACGGGTATTCTTGCTGCCAATACAGTTTGCAACTATGTCAAACTTTGTAGACGTTATAGGGTTGAGAAATTCACCACTTTCTGTCTGACTTGCTATGAAGAGTCCTCTAGACCCACCCAAGCTGGTCCTTAGGCAGTGGACCTGTACAAGTGATATAAAACTGAAGATAAGTTGGAGATTCCTAAGGAATTCAGATTTTGCATTTGGGTCATTTATATGAAATCATGTAATCATATCATGAAACTAAGATTAACACACCAGAGTTCTGAGGGAAAATATCAGATAATTTAAGACTGAGTCTATACTTAATAAGAAATAGGATGGAAAATGAGGAGACAAAAAGGGTAGAAAAGAATGAGCAGTCCAGTATGAAGAGAGTCAGAAGAATAGGCATGTTGAGCTTATAGCTATTTGCTTCTGTCTACGAATAGCTACACCCATAAACATGTTATAAAACTGTAGATATTTTAATAACTTTTGATTTGACACTAAGCCACTGTTTTCTTAAATTTCCCACATATGGCATATTCCAGATGAGATTCTGTCACTTGAGTTATTCAGGCTGAAGTTTTGGGCATGCACATGCTAGACATTCTAAGAATTTTACTTATATAACATAGTGCATGATTTTTCAATTTTCTAAAGCTTTTTGGCCATATATCTCCCATTGCTCTATCGCCTTCCTCTGTTTTGCCACTCTGACTAGTGCTTTCCTGATACTTCAGCATAAGAAAAATGTCTTGGAGCTTGTATTTGAGGGCAGCATACATTATATTTCCCCACCAAATTCTCTAAGAATTTTGAATTTAAAATGCTCTAAGAAAATAATTATAGAATTAGGAAAATGGTAAATAATTGTCTCTTTATTCAGTAAAAAAAAAAAAAAACCTTAGTTTAATTTTGGGCATATAGGACAAATATAAGATAAAGCTGTCCTTAGACAACCCAATTGGCTTGTACAAAATAAAATAACGTAAAAATCTCAGCAAAGTGAAACTGGCTGACTTCCAGTTCACATGCAATCATATCTACATCCATGTTCATTCATTTTCATTCAATGCTACCTATCCCCTGTAACATTTTTGATAGCAAACTTTTGCCCTATTTTTTTTAATGTTCTACCATATGATGTGCATCATTTAAATCCAGAGTATAAATAAAGAAATGATTCTGAACAAAGCAGACAAAGGAAGTGGTTTCCTAGCAACAGGAATCACAGAACAGATCCTGCCCTCCCACTCAGATGGAAGCTTCATCCACCAGCCCATGTCGTTAAAATATTTCTGAGTGCAGACACCCTGAGAGTGCATGCGCCTCACATTGAGAGCCCAGGCAGCGTTTGAACTTACTATTAAATGGATTTAGAATTTAATGGAGCTAGTGTCCAATTCTCTTTGAAGTTAATATATTACTATACGCACTACATATGTACCTGCTGAATAAAGTACATTGCTAGCATGTTCATAGTTTTGCTTTAGAATATGTATCTGAGACTCATTCTAAATGCTCATGGAGTGACCATATGGGCTGGGCTAGAGATGAAAATGTATCAAAATCACTGTGTGAACAGATCCAAGATAAGTACTATAACAACCTCAAAACCCATCCAACTCATTTCTTCCTTATTTTCAAAGTTGTTTCTTTTCCCCAGATCTGGGATTTTAATGAGGAAGGGGTTATGAACCCATGCAAATTATGGCTATTTTATATTCTCATTTGTAATCTTTGTTCCACAGAATCCTCTGTAGCTGAACTTTGGAGCTCTAAGAAAATGAGAGAACTGGTCTCAGTTTATCCTGTTCATCCAGGTTGCATCTATCCAGAGTTCCAGGTGAGAAAATCTTGTCACAATGAAAAGAGCACTGGATTAGGAGTCCAAGGACCCAGCTTCAAAACTGCCTATTACTGCTGTGTGAGTTGCTATAAATCTCTGAGACTTAGTTTCATCGTCTATAAAATGAGGAGGTTGGACCAGATGACCTAAAAGTTCTCTTCTAACACCAAATGTGTTATTTTAGGATCTTATGATTCTGTGTCTTGGGGCTTAATGCTTTGTGCATAGGAACTTATCCACAGTAGGTTGAAGGAACTGTAGGAGTAGTGGCTTTTCTACAGGGAAAAGTTAATCAAAGCAGAGTCCAAAAAAGGTGTAAATAAATAATTTGTTCATGAAATTTAGTGAAATGGCTAGTGTGGAAAGTGGCAAGACAGTCACAGAATCCTGGGTACATAAGATTAAAGTCCAAAATTAAACCAATCAGCAAATCTTGTAATAAGCAGGATAAAAAAAAGGTGCTTATGGTTACTCACAGACCATAGCATAGGCCAAGAGAGTAGTATATGCACCTCTCCTTAGATCACACCATCTTGGAAGAACTGAAAACTTACAGGTCTTTAGAAGTATCCCTGAAAACAGCTGTACAAAGCTCCTGAAGCCTGGGACAGTGGACCTCCACCCTGGAAGCAAAGCCCTACTTTAACAAAGAGTTAAAAGTCAAGTAATAGTTGGGGGAAATGAGCAAGCAAGGGGAAAAAACAATTCTGACTATAGAAAGTTACTGTGGTGGTAAGGAAGATCAAACACATTCTCAGAAGAAGATAACAAAGTCAAAGCTCCAACATTCAAAGCATGCAAGAAAAATTGGTCTCAGGCTTTGAAAGAGCTCAAAAAGGATTTTGAAAATCAAGTAAGAGAGGTAGAGGAAAAATTGGGAAGAGAAATGAGAGTGATGCAAGAAAATCATGAAAAAAGTGTCAACAGCTTGGTAAAGGAGACAAAAAATATTGAAGAAAATAACACCTTAAAAAACAAACAAAGCCACATGGTAAAAGAGGTACAAAAAACCAATGAAGAGAAGAATGCCTTAAAAAGCAGAATTGACCAAATGGAAAAAGAGGCATGAAAATTCACTGAAGAAAAACTCTATTAAAGGTGGAATTGTCCAAATGCAAAAGGAGGTTCAAAAGTTCACTGAAGAAAATAATAACTTAAAAATTAGAATAGAGCAAATAGAAGCTAATGATCTTATGAAAAATCAAGAACCAAAAAAAAAGAAAAAAACCAAAACAAAACAAAAGGGGGGGTGGAGCCAAGATGGCAGCAAGAAAGCAGGGACTTGCTTAAGCTCTACCCCCAAATCCATCCAAACACCTGTAAAAAATGGCTCTGAACAAATTCAAGAGCTGTGGAACCCACAAAATAGCAGAGGGACACAGATCTCCAGCCCAGGAGAGCTTGGATGGTCACTGGGAAGGGTCTATTGCACAGTGCTGAGAGTGGAGGGCAGCCCAGCATGGGCCATGCCAGCACAGACCAGACCCGGAGTCAGCCAGCCAGAAGAGGCCTTGGGGCCATGAAACAGTGAGCTGTGGCAGTTACCAGACTTCCCAACCCACAAACACCAAAGAGCAGGTTAGGGGGAAACTGAGGATCCAGTTCAGAGCAGTTTGGCCGCCAACTCTGGGGGTAGAGTAGGTCGTGCAGCAGTGGTGGTAGCATCAGCAGGAAACTCCTGAGGCTGCCTCCAGAGCAGTAGTGTCAGCAACTTGGCTCACACAGTGGGAGGAATCTAGCAGCAGATCAGAGCAGGAATACAAGGAGTGCTTTGTGGGCACAAAGGCAGATTGTCTTGCTGTGTCCTGCTTGAATCTGAATTGCAGTCCTGGTTGGCTTTTCTTTGGGGAGGAGGAGTGCTGCTGTGATGAAACCTGGGGTGACAGTGGAGTAGAAGTAGCTCTGAAAACAGCAGTGCTTGGGCCTTAAAACTTCAGACAAAGTACTCTCTACTCTGCAAGCAGTCATATCCTGACAAAAAGCTAATGGGTCAAGTAGTTGGCTGGGAATAAGAACAGAAATTCAGACTCAAATTCAAACTCTAGATTCCTTTTTTGGCGACAAAGAAGATCAAATCGTACAGCCAGAAGTCAACAAAGTGAAAGAGCCTACATCAAAAGCCTCCACGAAAGATATGAATTGGGCTCAGGCTGTGGAAGAGCTCAAAAAGGATTTGGAAAAGCAAATAAGAGAAGTAGAGGAAAAATTGGAAAGAGAAATGAGAGTAATGCAAGAAAACCATGAAAAACAAGTCGATGACTGGCTAAAAGAGACCCCAAAAAATACTGAAGAAAATAACACCTTAAAGAATAGACTAACTCAAATGTCAAAAGAGCTCCAAAAAGTCAATGAGGAGAAAAATGCCTTGAAAGGCAGAATTAGCCAAATGGAAAAAGAGGTCCAAAAGACCACTGAAGGAAATATCAACTTAAAAATTAGATTGAAGCAAGTGGAAGCTAGTGACTTTATGAGAAACCAAGATATTATAAAACAGAACCAAAAGAATGAAAAAATGGAAGACAATGTGAAATGTCTCCTTGGAAAAAACACTGGCCTGGAGAATAGATCCAGGAGCAACAATTTAAAAATTATTGGACTACCTGAAAGCCATGAACAAAAAATGAGCCAAGACATCATCTTTCAAGAAATTATTAAGGAAAATTACCCTGATATTCTAGAACCAGAGGGTAAAATAGAAGTGGAAAGAATCCACCTATCACCTCTTGAAAAAGATCCCCAAAAGAAAACTCTTAGGAATATTGTCTCCAAATTCCAGTTTCCAGGTCAAGGAGAAAATACTGCAAGCAGCCAGAAAGAAACAATTTGAATATTGTGGAAACACAACCAGAATAACACGAGATCTAGCAGCTTCTACATTAAGGGATCAAAGGGCTTGGAATATGATATTCTGGAGGTCAAAGGAGCTAGGATTAAAACTAAGAATCATCTACCTAGCAAAACTGAGTATCATGATCCAAGGCAAAATATGGAATTTCAATAAAATAGGGACCTTTCAAGCTTTCTCAGTGAAAAGACCAGAACTGAATAGAAAATTTGACTTTCAAATACAAGAATCAAGAGAAGCATGAAAAGTAAACAAGAAAGTGAATTCATATGGGACTTACTAAAGTTGAACTGTTATGTTTACATTCCTACATGGACACATGATGTGTGTAATTCAGGAGACCTTTCTCAGTATTAGAGGAGTTGAAGAGAATATAGACAGAGGGCACAGGATGAGTTGAATATGAAGGGATGATATTTAAAAAATGAAATAAATTTAAAGGGTGAGAGAGGAATATTTTGAGAGGAGAAAGGGAGAGATAAAATCACAAAAAAAGTGGCAAGAAAAAAACAGTTCTGTTGGAAGGGAAGAGGGCACAGGTGAGGGGGAATGAGCGAATCTTACTTTCATTGGATTCAACTTGAGGAGAGAATAACATACACACTCAATTGGGTATCTTACTCCACAGCAAAGTAAGGGGAAGGGGATAAAAAAGGGGTGATAATAGAAGGGAGGGCAGATAGGGGGAGGAGGTAATCAAAAGCAAACACATTTGAAAAGGGACAGGGTCAAGGGAGAAAATTGAATAAAAGGGGAAAAGATAGGATGGAAGGAAATATAGTTAGCCTTTCACAACATGAGCATTGTGGAAGTGTTTTGCATAAGGATACATGTGTGATCTATGTTGAATTGCTTGCCTTCCTAGGGAGGGTGGGTGGGGAAGAAAGAGGGAAGAGAACTTTGAACACAAAGTTTTAAAAGCAGATGCTTAAAAAAATTATTTTGCGCGCAGCTGGGAAACAAGATATGTAGGGAAAGGGGCATAGAAATCTATCCTGCCCTACAAGAAAGTAATGGGAAAGGGGATGGAGGGAATGGGGTGAAAGAGGGGAGGGCTGAAAGGGGAGCAAGGCAATCAGAATATATGACATCTTGGAATGGGGGGTAGAAATGGGGAGAAAATTTGTACCTCAAAATCTTGTGGAAATCATTGTTGAAAACTAAAATACTAAATAAAATATAGAAAACCCAAAAGAATGACAAATAGAAGACAATGTGAAATATTTCACTGCAAAAACAATTAACCTGGAAAATAGATCCAGGAGAAATAATTTAAAAATTGTTGGACTACCTGAAAGCCATGATCCTAGACATCATCTTTCAAGAAATTATTAAGGAAAACTGCCCTGATATTCTAGAACAAGAGAGTAAAATAAAATTGAAAGAATCCACTGCTCACTTCCTGAAAGATCTCAAAATAAAAACTCCTATGAATAGCATAGCCAAATCCCAGAGCTCCCAGTTCAAGGATAAAATATTGGAAGAAGCCAGAAAGAAATACTTCAAGTTCTATGAAGCCTTGGTCAGGATCACACAAGATTTAACAGCTTCTACATTAAAGGATCAGAGGCCTTGGTGTATGATATTCCAGAGGGCAAAAGCGTTAGAGTTACAGTCAGGAATCACCTATGCAGCAAAACTGAGTATAATTCTTCAAGGGAAAAATTGATATTCTTTGGAATAGCGGACTTTCAAGTATTCTTGATGAAAAGACTGGAGCTGAATAGAAAATTCGACTCTCAAATATAGGACTCTAGAGAAGCATAAAAAGGTAAACAGGAAAGGGAAATCATAAAGGCCTTAATAAGGTTAGATTATTTGCATTCCTGCATAAGAAGAGGATTGTTGTAACTAAAAAAACCTTTCTCATTATTAGGGCAGTTAGGAATATACATAGACAGAAGGGACAGGTGTCAGTTGAATATGAAGTTATAATATCTAAAAAATACAACAAGGGGTGATAAAGAGGAATGCATTGGGAGAAAAGGTAAAGAGAGGGCATAAAATGGGATAAAGAGGGGGAAGGTGAGGCAGAGTGAATAAACCTTACTTTCATCAGAATTGGTTCAAAGAGGAAATAACATACACACTCAGCTGTATATAGAGATCTGTCTTACCCTACAGGAAAGTAGGAAGGGAATGGGATAAAAAAGGGGGAAGATACAAGGGAGGGCAGATTGAGGGAGGGGATAGTGAGGAGAGACACAGTGAAAGGAGAGAAAGAATAGAATAAATGGTGGGGGAATAGGATGGAGAAAAAAATTGAGCAACCATAATGGCGAAAAAATTGAAATAAGTTTCTCTGATAAAGGCCTTATTTCTTAAATATATAGAGTATAGAATCAAATTTATAAAAATAGGAGCCATAGCCCTGTTGATAAATGATCAAGATATATGGACAGTGTTCAGATAAAGTAATCAAAGCTATCTATAGTCATATATGAAGGTGCTCTAAATTGCTATTAATTGCAGGAATGCAAATTGAGACAATTCTGAGGTACTACCTCATACCTATTAGATTCGCTAAAAGGACAGAAAAGGAGAATGACAACGTTGGAAGGTATATGGGGAAAATGAGACATTAATACACTATTGGTAGAGTTGTGAACTGATTCCACCATTTTTAGAGCAATTTGGACCTATACACTTAGTGCTAAAAAACCATGCATGTCCTTTGACCCAGAAGTGCCGCTATTAGAGCTGTAGCCAAAAAGAGATAAAAAACAAAAAAAAAGGAAAGGACCTATACGTACAAAAATATTTATAATTAATATGTACAATATATATTATAATGTATAATATGTATATTATATATAATGCACATATATAATATACACATAATACATAATATGTATAAAATATTTATTAAAATATATAAAATATAATATATAATGTATAATATGTATAAAATATTTATTAAAATATTATATAAAAATATAATATATATATAATGTATAATGTATAATATGTATAAAAATCTTTATTGAGGGGATGCCTAATAATTTGGGGAATGACTGAACAAATTGTGGTATGTGATTGTGATGGAATACAGTTGTGTTATAAAAAATGATGAGCAGGATGCTCTCAGAAAAGCCTGGAAAGACTTGCATGAGCTGATGCAAAGTGAAATGTACTGTGTACAAAGAGCAATGGTGTAAGATGATCAGCTGTGAGTAACTTATTCTCAGCAATGCAATGATCCAAGACAACTCTGAAGGACTTCTGATGAAAAATGCTATCTATCCCCAGAGAAATTACTGATGGTGTCTGAATACAGATTGAAGCAGACTTTTTTTGTTTTCTTTATTTTTCTCAAGTTCCTTTTTTTGTCTATGTTTTCTTTCACAACATGACAATTATGAAAATGTTTTGTGTGACTACATATGTATAACCTACGTCAAATTGCTTGCCTTCTCAATGGTGTGGCAGGGGGCGGGGCGGGGGGAGGAGTGGGAAGAGAGGAAGGGAGAGAATTTGGAACTCAAAGTTTTAAAAACAAATGTTAAAAATTATTGTTACATATAATGGAGGGGGGAAATAAGATACTAATAAAAATAAGAAAGCAAAGCAAAACAAACAAACAAAAAAAACCCCCAAACCTCTTTCTCCTTTCTTCCAGTTCCTGTAATTCAGAGTTGTTATAATACGCATAGGTAGCATTCATATAGCACCTTAAGGTTTGCAAAGCACTTTACAGAGATTAATTAATTTGATCCTAACAACAACCTTGTGAGTTAGGTCTATAATTCACATTTTACAGATCAGGAAACTGAGACTGAGAGGCTTAGTAACTTGCCCAGAGTCACACAGATCATAAATGGCTGAGGCAGGATTTGAACTCAGGTCTTCCTAATTTCAAATTTAACACAAATTGCCTTGTCTACTGTATACCATTGCACTATCTACTACATACACCATATGCTATATATCAAGGCAATTATCTATTTGCCTTCTTATCCCTCCTTTAACTTCATTCTTATTCCACTCACCCCTACCATTTTCCAGTTCCTGTTCTCTGCCCTTCTCTTTCATTCTACCCCTGAAATAACTAGTAAACCTTTTATAAAATCATTCTTTAGCTTTTATTATATTTTATGAAGAACATAAAAAGATAGAAAATGGAGTCATAGGTCTTTTGTATTCAGCAAATTTGCTTAAGTAATATAGCAAATTCATCAAGTTGGTTCTAAAGCTGTCTTATCTGTCTGTTTCCCTCTGAGATGATATTGCTGAATTAAAAGATATGTGCAGCTCAGTGACATTGAGGTAATAGTTCAAAATTCTTCTCAAGAATGGTTGGGCTGGGGGTAGAGCCAAGATGGTGGCTGGAAAGCAGGGACTTGCATGAGCTCCTGCACCAGGTCCCTCCATAAACCTATAAAAATGGCTCTGAACAAATTTTTAAGCTGCAGAACCCACAGAATAGCAGAAGGAAGCAGGGCTCCAGCCCAGGACAGCTCAGATGGTCACTGGGTAAGGTCTATCCCAAGGAGCTGGGAGCAGAGCAGAGCAGAGCCCAGCGTGGGCTGCTCCCAGACACACCAGACTGGGAGCCAGGCAGAACAGGCCCTAGCACCCTGACTCAGTGAGCTGTGGCAGTTACCAGACTTCTCAGCCCACAAACACCAAAGACAACAGAGAAGGTTAGTGGGAAAAGCTACAGGAACAGAGGGAAAGGAGTTCGGGGTTTGGCCACCACCCCGGGGACAGCTGAGGTGGTGCAGCTCTGAGGACAGAACTACAGCTGCAGTTGCTTCCAGACCTAGGCCTACATGGTGGGAGGAATTAAGTGGCAGATCAGAGCAGGAGTGCAGAGCCTGCTTAAGATCTGAGTATAGGTCTGGGTTGGCTGTTCTTGGGGGAGGAGAAGCACTGGTGTGGCAGAACTTGCTGTGTAGAAATAGCTCTGAAAACAACAGTGCAAGCCCTCAAGCATGGGACAAAGTACTCTCTTTTCAACAAGCAGTCATACCCTGATGAAAACCTCAAAGGTCAAGTAGTTGGCTGGGAATATGGCCAGGCAGCGAAAACGGACTCAGATATAGACTCAGACTTTGGAATCTTTCTTTGGTGACAAAGAAGACCAAAACATATAG
The DNA here is from genome assembly GCA_028646595.1 of Phalanger gymnotis. Classification (NCBI taxonomy): domain Eukaryota; kingdom Metazoa; phylum Chordata; class Mammalia; order Diprotodontia; family Phalangeridae; genus Phalanger; species Phalanger gymnotis. Next base: position 649,219,482 of record CM053622.1, on the reverse strand, counting down.
CCAGAAGAAGTCAACAAAGTGAAAGAGCCTACATAAAAAGCCTCCAAGGAAGATATGAACTGGTCTCAGGCCATGGAAGAGCTCAAAAAGGATTTGGAAAAGCAAATTAGAGAAGTAGAGGAAAAATTGGGAAGATAAATGAGAGTTATACAAGTTATACAAGAAAACCATGAAAAACAAGTCAATGACTAAAGAAAACAACACCTTAAAAAATACATTAGCTCAAATGGCAAAAGAGCTCCAAAAAGCCAATAAGGAGAATGCCTTGAAAGGCAGAATTAGCCAAATGGAAAAGGAGGTCCAAAAGAGCCCTGAAGAAAATGCTGCCTTAAAAATTAGATCAGATCAAGTGGCAGCTAGTGACTTGATGAGAAATCAAGATATTTTCAAACAGAACCAAAGAAATGAAAAAATGGAAGACAATGTGAACTATCTCAAAATAGATCCAGGAGAGGTAATTTAAAAATGATTGGACTACCTGAAAGCCATGATTGAAAAAAGATCCTAGAGATCATCTTTCAAGAAATTATCAAGGAGAATGGCCCTGATATTCTAGAACCAGAGGGTAAAATACAAATTGAAAGACTCCATTGATCATCTCCTGAAAAGTATCCCCAAAACAAAATTCCTAGGAATATTGTTGCCAAATTCCAGAGCTCCCAGATCAAGGAGAAAATACTTCAAGCAGCCAGAAAGAAACAATTTGAGTATTGTGGAACATAATCAGAATAACACAAGATCTAGCAGCTTCTACATTAAGGGATTGAAGGATTTGATGATATTCCAGAGGTCAATGGAGCTAGGATTAAAACCAAGAATCACCTACCCAGCTGAGTATCATGCTCCAAGGCAAAATATGGAATTTCAATAAAATAGGGGCCTTTCAAGCTTTCTCAGTGAAAAGATCACAGCTGAACAGAAAATTTGACTTTCAAACACAAGAATAAAGAGAAGCATGAAAAGGTAAACAAGAAAGAGAATTCATATGGGACTTACTGAAGTTGGACTATTTTGTTCACATTCCTACATGGCAAGATGATGTGTATAATTCATGAGACCTCAGTATTAGGGTAGCTGAAGGGACTACACACACACACATATGTAGAGGGCACAGGTTGAGTTGAATATGAAAGGATAATATCTAAAAAATAAAATCAAATTAAGGGATGAGAGAGGAATATATTGAGAGAAGGAGAAAGGGAGAGATAGAATGGGGTAAATTATCTCACATAAA
>CM053622.1:649167185-649217748 GCA_028646595.1 Phalanger gymnotis | reverse complement strand
GTCCAGTTTTTCTTCTGTAAATCCCTGTGACTTCTTTATCTTGTTTTTCTGTGATAAGTGTAATCTACATAAGGATCTAATGGGGGCCTGGGGTTCAGTGGAGCTTCAGAAACATCATTCCAAATCACGCCTACAGATGACACACTCTTGTCTGATTTCATATTTTCATTTTGTTTGTGCTTCTGACCTGGTCTTGTCTAATTTAGAAAATGGCATTTCAGTTGCTAGAACCGCCAGAGACTCATTCATTGTAAATTATCCTTATCAGGCATTGGCAGGACCCATGGAGATGCAGTATACTATAAAATTATATGGAGGTTTTCAGAGATCTTTACTTCTCATTTGATTTATTTTGAGATTAGTAGGGTTATCTATTTTTGTTGTCATTAACACTATAATATTTTACTTTTCTATGCTTGCTTTTTCTTCCTTCCTTCCTTCCTTCTCTTTTTCCTCTCAGCCCTTATTATGTGTCACTCATTGTGCTGAATGCTGGAGATAAAAAAGTGATAAAATCAGCCCATGCCCTCAAAGTGGTGGAGATAAAATATAAATTGTTAAGTACATACAAGTTATAGACAAAATATATGAAAGGTAATCTCAGAGGGAAGACACTAGCAATTGGGGAGATGAGGAAATACCCCTTATAGAAAGTGAGATTTGAGCTAAGTCTTAAGGGAAAGCTACCAAGGAAGTTAAGAGATGGAGATGAGGAGTGAGAGCATTCCAGGTACATGAAGGGCAACCAGAGAAAAGGCATAGGGATGAGAAATGGAGTCTAGAATGTAAGAAAAAGCATGTATGCCAGTGTAGCTGGCTGATACCATGCTTGAGGAATAGTAGAGTATAAAACAAAGAGTAGAAAAGTAGAAAAGGAGCAAGTTATGAAGTTACCCTCTCTGTCCAGGCTTACTTATTTATTGATAATATCTGGGACTCTTGAGCATACCTACTTGGACAGGTTATGTCACTACTAAATTTAATAACTGAGAAGTATTGCCTAACATGTTTGTGCTTCAGACACACTGTGTCAACAAAATGATAAAGATTTTCTTTTCTACACCTTTCTTTTCTGATTCTTTGTATGTAGTCCATGGAACTCTGGTCTCATGCATATTTTCCCCCATATATAGGCATCCCTCATCCTTTTGCTCTGCCAAATATCACAACTATGTGAAAGTGTAAAGGGGATTTCTAAAAGATTTATGAGGGGTAAGAGCTTCCTGATAAATGAGTATAGCCATTATGACTAATAATGGCCGATATTTATGTAGCATTTGAAGATTTGAAAAATACTTTACACACATTATCTTATTTAAAATTCACAAAATCCCCTGAGGTAGATTCTACAGGTATTTTAAAAATTTCATCACTATAAAAAAATCCTGATGTGGAAATACCCTCAACTGACGCTAATCAGAGATTGCCCTAAACCTAGCATCTTAGAGAGTTGCCTGCAAGGCACTAAAAGAATCAATGGTCACTTAGCTAATGGGCAGCAGAAGCAGGGCTTCAATCCAGATCTTTCTGAATCCAAGCCTGGCTTTCTGTCCTCTATGCCAATTTACTTCTCAGATATTATCATTCTCCTTTATAGAGAAAGACTCCCAGAGAATAAGTGATGTGCCCATAGATTTACAACTCTGGGCTATATGTTGGAGGCAGGACATAAGCCAAGGGATGGTTCCTAAGAAATGTAGACATTATATTTAATACCTCATCATTTTCTTTTATTGATATTTACCAATCTCAATTTTTTCATAGGCATGCAACAGCTATTAATAGCTAATATGTACATAACAGTTTAAGTTTTCCAAAGTGCTTCATATATGTTATTTTAGTTGATGCTAGAAATGAGTCTGTGAGGTAGTAATACTATTACCCCCACTTTACAGATACAGAGACTGAGGGTCAGAGCAGTTAAAAGACCTACCTAAGGTTGCACAAGGAGTCAGTATGTGAGGCAGGATTTGAATTCAGATCTTTCTCACTCTAAGCATAGCACCCTAACTAGGAGAGGAACAAGAACAAGATGACTTGGATGTATGCAGTGCCTTATAAATTATAAAGTGCTTTCCTCACAATTACACTGTGGAGTAGGTAATGCCAATAATGTGTTGATTACCGAGGTAACCTTATTTTCTTATGGTCATATGCTTGGTGCGTGTAACAGATTTGGGGCTTGAATGCAGGTCCTGTTGCTCTGAGTAATGGTTTTTCGTTCTCTGGCTTCTTCGCTTAATCAGCATGCCACAGAGCACACTTCAAGAAATAGCTAAAGGATGTATAGCAAAAGTTAACAATTGGTGTTAAATTTCCAAGATCAGCCTTGTTTGTGGCTTTGTCAAAGTGCTCACATGACTTCAAATAATGTCAGCAAATGCTGACAAAGAACAAGAGGACCCGTAAGGAAATTTTACGTTGATTCAAAAGAGCGCTGCTACTCATACATTCAGTAGCAAGTGGCTCACTCCACTCCCCAGTTGTAGTTTACCTGGTTTCAACTCTAGGGAACAAGATGAGCCTTGGATACTTCCTCCTTCAGCCTCCTCTCCTCTCTGATTGGAGGCTTAGAAGATGGAGTATCAAACTCCTCCCAAAGCCTTCCAATGCTAAGTTTCCATTATTAGATTGTGAGCTCTTTGAGGGTAGGAACTATCTTTGGTTTTCTTTTTATCCCCAGTACCTAGACCTTAATCAATATTTATTGAATTATTGAATTGATTTCTACCTTTCATTCTACCTTTTCAAATTTATTTTGTCAGATATGAACTAGCCCATTGCATATGATCCAGTAACACTGAATCCAGTAAGGAACACATCCAGATTACTAAGGTTGTATTTTGTCAATTGTCAGTTAGTAAAAGCCACATGCTTTGTATTACTCAATTCAGTTCAATAAGCATGTATTACTTGCGTTCTATGTAAAAAGAATTGTGCTTGGTAGTGGGGAATATCAAAATACTCAAGTGGATGTTCAGTCTCAGTGATGCAGGTATTCCCTCTAAACATGCACACTAAAATCTGTTTATTACTGCCCATCTTATCCATATCCTCCTGTAAGTTCACTGTAATAGTCTGACATCTGTTGACAGCAATAGGGTGATAATGGAGCACATAGACTGTCTATCAGTCATCTATCATTCTCTCCAAATGATTGACCTTTTGTTTCAGCTCACACATTTCTTTGGCAAACTTCCTACCATTGTTATCATCCTCATCATCCTCATCCTCATCATCAGTCATTTAGATAGCACTTCATACCTGACATACCTTACCTTACATAAATTATGTCATTTGATCCTAAAAGCAACAGTAGCAGTTGGATGTTATTGTCCTCTCATTTTACCAATGAGGAAACTGAGGTTGAGAGAGGGTAGGGTTATATAGCTAGTCTGAGGTGAGATTTGAAATAAGGTCTTTCTGACTCCATGCCTTTCCATCTACCCACTCTGCTACCTGGCTGCCTGATGAGAACTAGCATGACATAATAGAGAGCCAGCCTCAGACCCTAGAAGACCTGAATAAAAGTGACATTTTTGAGTTATTTAACCTCTTGGTGCTTCAGGAAGAGGTTTTCTTCTATAGTCTTATATTCTAAGACTATAAGCTACAGGAAATCTTGACCTGCATTGATAGAGGAAGTTTCTTAAATTTCCCTATGCAATTAAATAAAAAATGCAGTCCCTTTACCTATCTAATTTTCAGTTCTTCACAATTCCTTTTTTTGAGTAGTGTTTTGCTGCCAACTCACAGCCACTACACATTTCTTCATTGTTTTCTAGGTAACACTCATTTTCAGTTCTTTGAATGCTATAGTGTTCCATGACTTAGATGCATAAGAACCCTAGGAACACAAAGGAAAAAAAAGAAAAAAGAATTTGCCCACAAGAAGCTTAAGTTAATCTTATCCATAATTCAATAAAACTATAACATAGGATCATAGCTTTAGTGCTAGAAGAGACTTTAAAGCTGATGTAGTCCAACCTGCTCATTTTATAGATGTGTAAGTAAGGCTCCTAGAGTTTAAATGACTTGCCCATTTGCCAGAGCTCAGATTTGAATCTTAGTCTTTGGACTCCAATTCCAGGCCTTTTTCTATCTCAGCATTATGCAAAGAAAAATTACAAATATCACACTTTATCTCTGGAAATTCTCCCTTTCCCCCACCCCCAGCTATGAAGTCTAGTTCTAGGCCCCAAATGATAGCCAGAGAGGCTGTCCAGTGCATCCTGGTGAGACGGATTATTTAGTGCCCACAGACTTCATATGAGCAGATGATGCTCCTAGTATAGCTCAATGCAATCCTGTCAAAAACAAAAAAGACCCATGCAAGGCACAGAAGGAGCTGCTGCTTTCACAGACAGCGTTTGTGAAGCACATCTCAAGAGAGATGATTATCTTTCCAGGGTAATCAGGAATCTTGCTGTTTCGAATGAAAAGGCATACATGATATTTTGAATTTGAAATAGCAGCCTACTATTTTTTTTTGGAGAAAGTTGTTTTTGGTTCATTTAATTAGCAAATGCAGTGTCTGGTTGGAGGTTTCAACCATTTTAAAGCTGAGCTGTGCTCCACTAACTTGGCCCTTAAGAACCCCAGAGTAGGACAAAAGACCTACCCTGATGCCACATAATCTAGAGTTGACCTTGAATTCTCAAAGACTGAGTCAGCTGGGGACAAATTCTACCAAGTGGGAAAGGATTTGAGTCAAGTACTGTCTTCTATCCAAGGACCAGCTTAGTCAAATACAGAGTTCATTGCCAGAAGTTTGGACCACAAGTAGTCTTTGGCTATCACAACCTATGAAACAAATAAAAAATACAAGGCAGCCATTAATTCTATGGGTCCTTCTTCTGTTTTCACTGTGATGGTGGTAGAGAGCTTAAAAAGGGGGAAGGGGAGAATAGAAGATGTTAATAATAAATAGCACATGGCGCTATCACATGATTTTTGTTGTTGAGTCCTTTCTGACTCTTCGTAACCCAATTTGGGGTTTTCTTGGCAGAGATACTAGAGTGCTATGCTATTCCTTCTCCAGCTCATTTTACGGATGAAGAAACGGGGTTTAGTGAGGCAAACAGGGTTAAGTGACTTATGAAGGGTCACATGGTTAGTAAGTATCTGAGGCTAAATTTGAATTCATGAAAGCTAATCTTCCTGACTCCAGGGCCAGGGCTCCATCCACTGTGCCACCTGGCTGCCCCTAACACACGGCTACCTTTATTTTAATTCGTTAGTTTACTCTTTCTACTCATTTACTTAGTGACATCCATTGAAAATTTTATTTGGGTGTTTTAAAGAATAAACATTAAACCATTTGTCTATCTTTGTTTATATCAATTTCATCTCCAAAAATATGCTTTCACCTTTACTACTCCATGAGCTATCCATTATAACAAAGAAGAAAAAAAACCTGTCAACGTCATAAAAAGAAGCAATTTTGGAAGCTCTGAAAAATCTGATGAAAGAAGAAATTTTCAGAACCAGGAAAACAATTACTACAATAGCATTGTAAAGACAAACACTTTGAAAGCATTAAGAACTATAATCCATATAAGGACCATCCATAATTCTAGAGGAACATGTGTACAGCCAATGAGTGAATTTGTTTTGCTTGACTATGCGTAATTTTTATAAAGAATTTGTTTTTTCTTTTCCATTTTTTTTTCTTCATGGGATGAGAAGTGAAAGGGATTTAGAATAGATTCCCGTTATTAAAAAAAAATTAAAAATAGGGAAGGGTGCTACAGATGTGGAATGTTTCCTCCAATGAGATCACTGTATTTTTTAGGTTTTCTTAATTCTTTTATTTTATTATAAGATGCCTAATGTGGAATGGAGGGAGAATCGTGAATGTTTCTAATGAAAAACAAAACACATTAATAAAGCTTTTAAAAATTGAATAAAAATCAGAGAAAATCTGTCAAGACAACAATGACAATAATGATATTTATAGAGTGTTTTAAAGTATGTGAAGTGCTTTATATTCTCATCTCCTTTGATTCACAACTAAACAATGCATTAGCTGAGGGGGCCAATATATGGAATAGCAAATATTTGAGTCCTGGAGTTCTTAATGTGAGCATATTCTCCAGTGACATGGTCACTGTAATTGGTCCTGGACAACATAAAAGAGTTATAGTTAAAGGTACTTCTTAGAAAATGGAATAAAGGAATTCTAGTATTTGATTTTATCCTGTACTTAAAGGCCACAGGAAACATGATTTCACAAGACACTTAGCAATCTTGAAATGCTCAGAATGAGCTAAAAAAATGGACCACCATGAAGAAGATGATTACAACTTACACACTGTCTATTACAGAGGATAAAGAACTTAAACAATTTTTGGAATATGTAAGTGAAGTCCTCAGCATTCAACTGCCACTGTTCTCTCCACAGTTACCAATCTCTCGTCATATCTGATGGCCTTTTCACTATTCTCATCCTTCTTGATATCTCTACAACCTTTGATACTATCGATCACCATTTTCTCCTTATTCTTCCTAGGTTTGTGTGACATTGATCTCTCTTTTCCTGTCTGACCATTCCTTATTTTCCTTCACCACATCTTATTTCACCTCTTGCCCACAAAATCTAATTCTCCCGCAAGGCTCTGTCCTGGGCCTTCTTCCCTTCTCTCTCTATATTATTTTGCTTGGTGATCTCATTTGATGCCATGGATTCAGTGACTGTTTCTATATACGTGATTCTTACCTCTATTTACCTGACTAACCTCTCTCCTGACACCTAGTCTTGCATCTCCAACTGCTTGTTAGACATCTTGAACTGCATATCCAAAACTGAACTCAAACTCAGTATGTCTGAAACTGAATGGATTATCTTTGCCCTCAAGCCCTTACCTCTTCCCAACTTCCCTATTACTGGGCAAAGTTATCAAATTCACGGCCAGTCACAACATCCGCAGTGTGTCCCAACCCGATTAAAATGTAATTGGGAGATATTTGACAAAATTAACTAAAATACAATGAAACACAGGTAATATTGTATTTTAAAACTAATTCAATATGCAGCCTACAGGGACCCTTATGTATGGAATATTGGCCCCCATTTCTATTTGAGTTTGATATAACCGTTATTTGATATTACCATCGTCAATGTCACCAAGACTCATAATCTCCATGTTATCTTCAACTCTTTTCTTTCTCTAAATCCCCATATCCAATCTATACCAAGTTCTATTGACCTACTTTCGTATCATCTTTCATGTACATTCCCTTCTATCTTCTGACACTGCTACATGCTGGTGCAAATATGATCTCTTTTGATCTTAAAAACAAACCTGGGAGGCAGTTGCTATTATTATCCTTATTTTATAGATGAAGAAGCTGAGGCAAATAGGGGTTATTTGTCTAAAGTTACATAGCTAGTAAGGAGGTAGGATTTGAACTCAAGTCTTCCTGACCCCAGACCCAGAATTCAGTACCAGCTGCCTCTAATTAGTGACTGTCTGAACTAATTGGCTATATGAATGTAATAAAATATTTCAACCTAAGAAATGCTAAATATAAAGAATTGAGAGAAACTTAGATTTGTGAATCAGTCAACAAACATTTATTAAGCACCTCTTAGAAGTAGTCCAATAATTTGCATAATCAAGCCCAGCTGCCCTAGAAGAAGATGAATGAAAGAAAAGATAGCAGCAAAGGCTTTCTAAAACCCCAAAAGCTTATTGGGAAGCTCCAATGGGAGCTGGAGGTACACTATCCAGGCAATGAGGGAAGGAGAAGTAAAGGGATATGTATTTACTTTGGGAACAGCTCAGAAGAGGAAATTGTTCTCCATTTAATTTGTTTGATTAGAGGAATAACATTCCCACTGTGACTTGACAGCAGAGATGAGCTGAAAAAATGTTTTAGCAAAGGACTCTCCAAAAAAAGTAGCCATGAAACACTCTTAAATTTAATTAATCATTAACATTTAATTATAGTCAAATTAAAATTAATTAAAATTAGAAATGAACATATTTAATTTAGTTATTAACCTCATCAACTTTCTAAGCCCAGAAATTAACAAAACAATAAATCAAGTCCTAATTTATACCATTTGTCAGTTTTCCAGTTGTAAATGCTCTCACACTGATCATTTAACAATCTGCTCCATTGTTGGCTTTAGCACATTCCTGCTTGATTAGGTATTTTGTGTGGATAGTGTGGTCCCTTGTATAAAAGAGTAAGGTTTAAATTTGCCAGGAGCAGGAACAATTGATTACACTAGCAGCTGAGGCCGAAGTTTAATCACTCCATAGACTTTATGCTTGAAAACTAGCCCTTGGAGAAGACTAGGACTGTAAGCTAGAGAATACTCAGGGACCACTGAAGCAAAGCAAAGGACAGTGACAGTGACAAAAAAATACCCAGATGCCTACCAGAAGCATAATTGGAGTATTAGAGCCCTGACTGGGAGCAACAAAATGAAAAAAAAAAGCTGCTAGTGAAAAAGCAACTCAGCACAGACCACTTACTTCCTGTGGCCTCACCAGGATTGTAGAAATTTAAGCCAAAAAGATGTATCCAGTAGTAAGTGTGGTATAATGGCATGGAAGAGACACATTCCTTATAGGATTGGGTGAGAATCCTTTGTGGAACGTTTTCTATCTAATACCATATTTTAAAGTGTTGTGAATCTGAGTGCTTTTAATGAGAGTTAGTTTTGACTCTTGTGGAGGACAAGAAAATTAACTTCCCAGATTGACCTGTGTAGGTAAATGGACCAGATAAATGAAAAATCCTGAAAGTGAACCTAGCCCTTTTAATTGTGAAGCATACTCTGATGCAAGAGTTACAGTTATTCCCACCCTTTACCCATTGAGGAAAGGAAAAAAAAAAGTGGCATTGAAGTGAGAGACAGCATGGAGATGAAAATATTAAAAGTTATTACTGTATACCAATTTAAATGAGTTAAATGGGAAGTTTAAGGGAAAGGGTCATGTTCGGAGACCTAGGTTTTCTAGTTTTGCTTTGAAAAAACTACTTTAAAATAGAAACAAAATGTATTGGGATTTTTCTTGCTTTTATTCTTTTTGAATATGAGAAACTTTTGACTGAAAAAAAGATTGGTGTAACATTTCACCTTTAGAAAGGGAAAAGAACATTCATTGAGTTATGTTGGTTGAAGCAGACTGCTTCGCCTAAAATCCTACTCTGATATTTAATTTTGATGTGACTCCAACTCTAATAATGTCAATGAAACACAAGTTCTGGGGCACATCTAACAAGCTAAACATTTTTTCTACTTTGGGTCATGCAAGAAACTGCCTATAATATGAGAGGCAACCTAGTTAAATTTGCAGTAGTTTAGCAAAAACCACCACAACAAAACAGGTGATAATAATTATTTATTGTTTTTGACTACAACAATCCATGAAGACTTCTGAAGCATGGAATTCTATACTCATTAATGAAATCACAATCTTTTGAAACAATGAAGAAAATAAAAAAGCACATCTCCTATCACTGAGATGATTTTGAGTTTATCTCAATTCACATCCAATCCTTCTTTTTAGACTCAGGTTATTATGGCATAGATTTAACTAAACAAAAACAAACAAATAAAAACCAACTTCCCCTTGTAGGTTCTATATTGACCATATGACCATGTTTGGCTGCTCAGTCCCTGACTTCATTCATTCCCAGACTTCAAAAGTCCTGAAAAGAAGAGGAAATAGGTGTTCCTTTCTTCCGCAGCAGCACTTACTCTTTTTCCACATATAAATATATAAATATATATATGATTAAATATTTCTCAATGACATGTAAACTTTTAACATCAGTTTCTTTTTTTAATTTTGAGTTCCAAATACTCTCCCTTTTTCCTTCCCTTATTTCCTCCTTGAGAAGGCAAATAATTTTATATAGATTATACATATGAAGTCATGTAAAACATATTTCCATATTAACCACATTGTGAAAAAAAGAAGAGAAGCCACCCCAAAAGGAAGAAAGAAAAAGAAAGTTTTAAAAAAAACCAGCTTTAACCTTCAGTCAAGTTCCAACAGTTGTTTTTCTAGAGGTGAATAGCATTTTTCAGTTTAAATCCTTTGGAATTGTCTTATATCGTTGTATTGCTTAGAATAGCTAAGTCATTCCAGTTGATTATTATCCAATATTATTATTACTGTGTATAATGATCTCCTTATTCTTTGCACTTCACTTTGCAACAGTTCATATAAGTCTTCCCAGTTTTTTCTGAAATGATTCTACTCATCATTTCTTATAGGAAAATATTATTCCATTAAAATCAGACATCACAACTTGTTCAGCCATTCCCCAACTGATGGCCAATGCCTCAGTTTCTAATTCTCTGCTACCACATAAAGAACAGTTATAAATATTTTTGTACATATAGATCTGTTTCTTTTTTCTTTGATCTCTTTGGGATACAGATATAGTAATGGTATTGCTGGGTCAAAGGGTATGCATAGTTTGATAGGCCCAAAGGGACTAGTTCCAAATTGCCCTCCAGAATTGTTGGATCAGATCACAACTCCACCAAAAGTGCATTAGTGTCCCAATTTTCTTTTCATTGCCTTCAACATTTAACATTTTCCTTTTCTGTTATATCAGCTTATTTGATAGGTATGTGGTTGTATTTCAGAGTGATTTTGATTTGCATTTCTTTAATCGTGATTTTGAGGAATTTTTTCATTTGATTAAAGATAGCTATGATTTCTTCTGAAAACTGCCTGTTCATATCCTCTGACCATTATTTGAGAATGCTTTGTATTCTCAATTTGACTCAGTTCTTTATTTATTTGAGAAATGAGGCCTTTATCAGAAAAACACTCTGTCAAATTTTTTTCCCAGTTTCCTTCTAATCTTGGCAGCATTGGTTTTGCTTGTGTAAAACCAATTAATTTCATTTAATTAAAATTATCCACTTTACATCCTGTTGTGTTCTCTATCTCTTATTTGGTGGTAATTTCTTTTATTATCTTAAGAACTGATTTAAAATTTTTCTCACTCCCCTAATTTGCTTTTAATATAACCCTTTATGTTTAAATCATGTATCTGGTTTGATATACAGTGTGAGATGTTGTTCTATGCCTAGTATATACCAAATTATTTCTAGTTTTTCTAGAAATTTTTGTCAAATAGTGAGTTCCTGTTCTAAAAGCCTGGATCCTTTGGTTTATGAAATGGTAGATTAGTATGGTTATTTACTATTATCTATTGTTTACCTAATCTGTTCCACTGTTCCATTACTTTATTTAATAGCATGTCCCAGATTGCCTTGATGGTTACCACTCTAATTAAGTCTGACATCTGGTACTGCTAGGCCACCTTCCTTCACATTCTTCTTCATTAATTCCCTTGATATTCTTGATCTTTTCTTCTTCAAGATAGTTTGTTATTATCTTTTCTAGTTCTATCAAATGCTTTTTTGGTAGTTAGATTGGTGTCACACTGAACAAATAAGTAAATTTAGGTTGAATGGTCATTTTTATTATATTGGCTTGGCCTTCCCCAGGAACAATTAACTTTTTCCAGTTGTTTAGGTCTGACTTTATTTTGTAAAAATATTTTAGAATTGTGTTCATATAGTTTCTGGGTTTGCATTGGCATGTAGACTTCCAAATATTCTAGATTATCTGCAATTATTTTAAATGGAATTTCTCTTTATGTCTTTTCCTGCTGGACTTTGTTGGTAATACATAGAAATACTGATGGTTATGTGGGTTCATTTTATATCCTGCAACTATACTGAAGTAATTTATTTTAACTACTTTATTAGTTCTCTAAGATTCTCTAAGTATACCATCGTATTATTTGCAAGGAGGGATAATTTTGTTTTTGCATTGCCTATTCTAATTCCTTCAATTTCTTTTTCTTCTCTTATTGTTATGGCTAACATTTCTAGTACAATACTCATAATAATGGTAAGAGATATACCTGCTTCACCCTTGTTCTTGTTAGGAAAGCGTCTGGCTTATTCTCATTGCAAGTAATGCTTGTGGATGGTTTTAGATAAATATTACTTATCATTATAAGGAAAGCTCCATTTATTCCCATGCTTTTGAGTGTTTTTAATAGAAATGAGTTCTAGGGGCAGCTAGGTTGCACAGTGGATAGAGAGCCTGCCCTGGAGTCAGGAGGATTTGAGTTCAAATCCAGCCTCAAAAGCTTGACCTAATTAGTCGTGTGACCCCGGACAAGTCACTTAACTCTGCCTAACCCCCTCCCTCCCCCAAATGAGTGCTATACTTTCTCAAGTTTTTTTTTTCTGCATCCATTGAGATAATCATATGATTATGTTGGTTTTGTTATTAATATGGCCAATTATGCCAATGGTTTCCCTAATATTGCATTCTTGGTATAATTCCCACAAGGTCATAGTGTATGAACTTTGTATTATAATTCTATAATCTCCTTCATGGTATTTTGTTATTTTGCATCAACATTAATTAGAAAATTGATCTACAGTTTTCTTTGTTTTTGCTCTCCCATTCTTGGTATCAACACTATATTTGTGTAGTAAAAGGAATTTGGTAGGATTCTTTCTTTGCCAATTTTTCTAAATAGTTTGCATAGTGTTGGAATTAATTGTTCTTTAAATGTTTGGTTAAATTAACTTGTGAATCCATCTGTTCCTGGACATGTTCTTCTTAGGGAGCAAAAATGAGCATAAAATTGTTCAATTTTTTTTCTAAGAAATTGTTATTAAAGTATTCTATTTCCTATTCTATTAATCTGGACAATTTTATCTTTTGTAAATATTCATGAATTTCATGTAGATAGATTTATTGGCATATAATTGGGTAAAATCACTACTAATAATTGCTTTAATTTCATCTTGATTGGTGGTAAATTTACCCATTTTCATTTTTTACTACTGGTAATTTGGTTTTTTCTTCCTTTTTTATATCAAATTAACCAATTATTTATTTTAATTGTTTTCTTTTTTCATAAAACTAGCACCTACTTTTATTTATTAGTTCTATAGTTTTCTTAAAATTTTATTAATCTCTACTTTGACTTTCAGGTTTTCTTCAGTGAGATTTTGTAACGTTTTTCCCATTTGGCTAATTCTGTTTTTTAATGTTTTTTTTCTACAGTATTTTTTTCTTCTTTTATTAACCTGTTGACTTTCTCTTTTTTATGTAAAGAAAAAAATTTAGGAAGTCATAAATGCATAAATACTGAATAGTATTAATCTATCTTATCTTTTACTACCATAAGTATGTATATATATTATAAATGGTTATATTTTGTTCACTGTTTCAGTGAGTTAAAATCACACTCTTTTAATTTAAAAGTTCTTTACATTTTTCAAATTAATTTGTCATAACTTCCAACTTTCAATTATGTGACTGAAGAAGTTTTTATCTTCTCTTTGATCAGAATTTGTCTTTCTTTTCACTTATGTGGGTAAATAATATTTTATTTTTTCCAATTACAAGAATATAGTGTTCAACATTCATTTTTTATTAGATTTTGAGTTTCAAATGTTTTCTCTCTCCCACCTTTCCAAACCCCTCCTCAACACAGCAAGCAATCTGATATAGGTTATACATGTGCAATCATGTAAACATATTTTCACATGAGTCATGCTGTGAAAAAAGAAACAAAACCAAAGGGAAAAGCCAAAAAACAAAACAATATACCCAACAACAACAACAAAAAAGGAAGAACAAAAAAAGGTGAAAATAGTATTCTTGGATCTGCATTCAGACACCATGTTTTTTGTCTGGATGTGGATAGCATTTTTCATCAAAGGTCTTGGACTTGTCTCTGATCATTGTATTGCTGCAAAGAGCTAAGTCTATCATAGTTGATCATTGTACAATGTTGCTCTAACTATGTACAATGTTCTCCTGGCTCTACTCACTTCACTCAGTATCATTTCATGTAAGTCTTTCCAGGTTTGTCTGAAATCTTCCTGCTCATTATTTCTTGTACCACAATAGTATTCCATTATATTCATATATCACAACTTGTTCAGCCCAGTTGATGGGCATTCTCTCAATTTCCAGTTATTTTCCACCCAAAAAGAGATGGTATAAGTATTTTTGTATAGGTGGGTCCTTTTCTTTTTTTTATGATCCCTTTGGCACATAGACCAAGAAGTGTAATTACTGTATTAAAGGGTTTGCACAGTTTGATTGACCTTTGGCATAGTTCTAAAATGCTATCCAGAATGGTTGGAGCAGTTCACCACTACATCAAGAATGCATTAGTGTCCAATTTTTCCACATTTCCAATATTTATCATTTTCATTTTCTGTCATATTAGCCAATCTGATAGGTATGAGGTGGTGCCTAAGAGTTGTTTAATTTGCAGTTCTATAATTAATAGTGGTTTAGAGCATTTTTCGTATAATTATAGACAGCTTTAATTTCTTCATCTGAAAACCACTAGTTCACATCCTTTGACCATTTATCAATTGGGAATGACTAATATTCTTGTAAATTTGACTTAGTTCCCTATAGTTTTGAGAAGTGAGGCCTTTCATCAGAAACACTTGCTTTAAAATTGTTTCCCAACTTTCTGCTTTCCTTCTAATCTTGGTTGGGTTGGTTTTGTTTGTCCAAAACATTTTTAATTTAATGTAATCAAAACTATCCATTTTGCATTTCATAATGTTTTCTATCTCTTGTTTGGTCATAAATACTTCCCTTCTCCATAGATATGACAGGTAAACTATTCCTTGCTCTCCTAATTTGCTTATACATTCACTCTTTATGTCTAAATTATGTACCCATTTTCATCTTATTATGTGGTGTGAAATGTTGATCTATGCCTAGTTTTTGCCATACTATTTTCCAATTTTCCCAGAAATTTTTTTCAAGCAGTGAGTTCTTATCCTGGAACCTGGAATCTTTGGATGTATCAAACAGTAGATTACTATACTCATTTAGTACTGTGTCTTGTGCACCCAATCTATTCCACTGATCCACTACTCTATTTCTTAGTCAGTACAAAATATTTTTAATAATTACTGCTTTATAATATTATTTTAGATCTGATATAGCTAGGCCACCTTCTTTTCCATTTTTTTTTCACTTATTCCCTTGATATTCTTGAGCTTTTCTTCTTCCAAATGAGTTTTATTATTATTTTTCAATCTCTATAAAATAATTTTAGGAGTTTAATTGATATGGCACTGAATACGTAAATTAATTTAATAGAATTGTCATTTTTATCATATTGGCTCAGCCTACAAATGAGGAATTTTTCCAGTTGTTTAGATCTGACTTTATTTGTATGACAACTGTTTTGTAATTGTGTCCATATGATTCTTGGGTTTGTCTTGGCAAGTAGACTCCCAAATATTTTATATTGTCTTCAATTATTTTAAGTGGAATTTCTCTTTCTCTTTCTTCTTGATGACGTTTGTTGATAATATATTGCAGTGCTGATGATTTATTGGGGCTTATCTTATAGCCTGCAATTTTGCTAAAGTAAATTGTTTCAAGTAGTTTTTTAGTCCATTCTCTAAGATTCTCCATGTATACCATCATATCATCTATAAAGAATGATATTTTTGTTTCCTCATTGCCTAGTCTAATTCTTTCATTTTTTTCTTTTATTATTACTTAAGCTAGCATTTTAGTACAATGTTGAATAATAGTGGTGGTAATGGACATCTTTGTTTCACCCTTGCTCTTATTGGAAGACTTGCTAATGGTTTTAGATATATATTACTTATCATTTTAAGTAAAACACTTATTTCTATACTCTCTAGTGTTTTTAATAGTCATGGGTGCTGTATTTTGTCAAAAGCTTTTCCTGTATCTATTGAGATAATCATACGATTTCTGTTGATTTTGTTATCGATGTGGTCAATTAAGCTAATTTTCCCTAATATTGAATCAGCACTGCATTCTTTGTAAAAATTCCACCTGGTCATAATGTATTATCTTGGTGATAAATTGCTGTAATCTCTTTGCTAATATTTTATTTTATTTTTTGCAACAATATTAATTAGGGAAGTCAGTCTATAATTTTCTTTCTCAGTTTTGGCTCTCCCCTGGTTTAGGTATCAGCACCATATTTGTGTCATAAAAGGAATTTGATAGAATGCCTTCTTTGCCTATTTTTCCAAATAGTTTATGTACTATTGGAATTAATTGTTCTTTAAATGTTTGGTAGAATTCACTTGTAAATCCATCAGGTCCTGGAGATTATTTCTTAGGGAGTTCATTGACAGCTTGTTCAATTTCTTTTTCTAAAATGGGGTTATTTAAATTTTAGTGGTGAATTCACCCTTTTAATTTTTGATACCGGTAATTCTGTTTTCTTCTTTTTTAAAAAATCAAATTAACCAAAGGTTTATCTATTTTTTCATAAAATCAGCTTTTAGATTTATTTACTAGTTCAATAGATTTTTTTACTTTCAATTTTATTAATCTCTTCTTTGATTTTCTGAATTTCTAATTTGGTATTTAATTGGGAATTTTTAATTTATTCTTTTTCTAGGTTTTTAATTGCATGCCCAATTCATTGATTTGCTCTTTCTCTATTTTATTCATGTAAGCATTTAGAGAAGTACACTTTCCCCAAGCACTGCTTTGTCTGCATCCCATACATTTTGGTATGTTGTCTCATTATTGCTATTCTCTTTGATGACCTTATTTATCTATGATTTGTTGTCTGACTCATTCACTCTTTAGGATTAGATTATTTCATTTCCAATTAATTTGAAACTCCCCTATTTCATTGTATGTCCGTCTTTTCACCTGAAAGATTATGCTCAGTTTTCCTGGGTAGTTAATTCTTGGCTGTAATACAAGCACTTTTGCCTTAGAATATTATATTCCAATCCCTCTTATTCTTTTCTGTAAAAGGTGATAAATTCTTGTTAATCCAGTCTGTGGCTCCTTGATATTTGAATTGTTTCTTTTTTGGCTGCTTGCAGTATTTTCTCCTTGACCTGATAGTTCTGGAATTTGGCTTCTGTGTTTCTTGGAGTTTTCATTTTGCAAGCTCTTTCAGGAGGTGACCAGTGGATTTTTTGAAGGACTGTTTTACCCCCTGGTTCTAAAATATCAGGACAGTTTTCCTTGATAATTTCTTGAAAGATTCTGTCCAGGCTCTTTATTTTGATCATGACTTTCAGGTAGTCCAATAATTTTTAAATTATATTTCCTGGATCTATTTCCCAGGTCAATTGTTTTTGCAATGAAGTATTTTACATTTTCTTATATTTTTTCATTCTTTTGATTTCATTTAACTGATTCTTGATGTCTCATAGAGTCATTAGCTTCCACTTGCCCAATTCTGATTTTTAAGGAATTATTTTCTTCAGTTAGCTTTTATACTTCCTTTTCCATTTGGCCAATTCTACTTTTAAAGGAGTTTCTTTCTTCAGTGAGTTTTTACCTCAATTTAGCCAATTCTATATTTTAAGGAGTTGTTTTCTTCAGTCAGTTTTTGTACTTCTTTTTCCAACCTGCTTACTCTTTGTTTCTATAATTCTCTTACATTGCTCCCATGCATTTTCTCAATTTTTCTTGTACCCCTCTGAGGTGATTTTTAAAAACCTTTTTGAGCTCTTCTAAGAGGACTTTTTTGCTTTGAGACCAATTCATACTCCCCTTTGAGGTTTTGCATGTAGTCATTTTGTCATTGTTGTCTTCTTCTGAGTTTGTGTTTTGATCTTTCCTGTTACCATTGTAGCTTTCTATAATCATGGCCCTTTTCTGTTTTTTGCTTAATTTTAAAAGTTGAGCTCTTGTTCTGTGGTACAGGAACCACTTCCCCAAGCTTCTTCCACTGGGGGACAGGGCCCTGGTGACTGGCTTTCTATGTCAGGGCCTCTCGGGCTGATGACTTGCCTACTGCATGAGAATGGCCTAGCCTAGTCATGCCTGTTGTATCCTGGCTACCCGGCTTGGCAGTTTGCCCGCTGAACTGGGGCATAGCTGACCTTTTGTGCCACTGGACTGCTCAGCCAGAACTGCAGGGCCTAGGTTGCTGATCTGTGCTGTAGCTAAGAGCTTCCCACTGGCTTGTAAAGGCACTGCCTTTGCTGCACTGTGTTTCTCTTTTACTCAAGTGAGACAGACATTTCCTGAAGTCCTAAATTATCTTAGGCTGGAAAATTGTTTCATTCTGTTTTTTTGTATATTCTGTTGCTCCAAAATTCTTTTAGAGACTTGATTTAAAGTTGCTTCCAAGGGAAACTGGAGGGATCCTAGGCAACAGTCAGGTTTTCTCTCCACTGTTTTGGCTCTGCCTGTCTTGTTGATTCTCTTTTTATAATTTTCTTGTATCACTCTCATTTCTTTCACAATTTTTTCTCTACTGCTCTTATTTGATTTTTAAAATCCTTTTTGAACTCTTCCATGAATTCTTGTTGGGCTTGTGTCTGATTCACATTGTTTTTCCTTTGAGGCTTTGCTTGTAGCTGTTTCAAGATCTTGTTTCCTTCTGAGTTTTTCTCTTTATTTTCCCTGTCACCATAGTAACATTTTATGGTCAGTTTCTTTTTCTTGTTGTTGTTTGTTCATTTTTCCAGTTTATTTTTTGACTTTTAACTTTACGTTAAAGTTAGCCTCTGCTCTGGGGTGGAGTTGGCACCATACCATGGTTTGGGATTTTTGTGCTCTTGTTTTCTACACTAATTCTAGGGGTTAGTAAATTTTCAGTGCTTGCAAGGTATATGATATAAGGATAGCTATGGTCACTGCTCTCCTGGACTGCGCTCTTGTCTTTCCCCAGAAGGGACCTTATTTCCCTATTGTTTCAAGTGCTGGTATTCCTCTTGGCCCTGGAACTATAACTAGGTTCCTTGCTCTCCTGTAGCCCCAACTGCTGGTCTCTTTTCTGCCTTGGAAAAGAGATAAGAACACTTGCTCCTTTGTGAAAGGTCACAAGTACTCTTCTTTGCTTTTGGACTGTGACCACAATCCCTGTTCTGTGGCAACAAACACTAGTATTCTTCTTCACCTGGAATGACAATCTGCAACTGCTTATAGGCAATGCAGCAGGGTCTTGAGCCCAGTGCCAGCAAAAAGTCCTATGTAATCTCTTTCTGACAAGTTGTCTGACTCTGTTAATGCCTGTGGGCTTTTAAAGCTTCTGCTGCCATTCTTGAAGCTGCCACCAATGCCTGCTGTTGGTCTTGTCATGGTATGTACTCTGACCCTAACTACCATGATGATGTGACAGACCTTCCTGTTAACCTCCTAGTGGTCTTTGCCTGGAAAATGGTTTCACCAAACATTTTGTTGGTTCTTGATTTTTGGCATTATTTTAAAGTGGTTTGGAGGGGAATGTTGGGAGAGCTCAGATAAGTCCTTGTCTCTCTTCTGCCATCTTGGCCCCCTGAATCAGCAGTACCTTTTATTTGTTTTCTTTTCCAGTTATGTACACTTTATTTTGTTTTTCATTTTTTTTTCAAATTAATTTACTTTTTATTTTTAGTTTTCAACATTCACTTCCATAAGTTTATAATTTTCTCCCCCATGCCTCCCCTCTCACCATTCAGTCCAATATAGGCTCTACATATACTTTCTTATTAAACTTATTTTCACATTAGTCATGTTTTATAGATAAATTAGAACATGAGAGGAACCATGACAAAGAAAAAACAGAACAAAAGAAGAGAGCAAATAGTATGCTTCCATCAGCATTCAGACTCCATATTTCTTTGTTTGGATGTGGACATTTGGAGTTGTTTTAAGTCCTTGCATTGCATAGAAGAGCTAAGTCTATCAAAGTCAGTCATCACACAATGTGGCTGTTACTGTGTACGATGTTCTCCTGGTTCTGCAATGACTTGTATTCTTATAAATTTTACTCAGTTCTCTATACATTTTAGAAATGAGGCCTTTATCAGAGACACTGATTTTAAAAATTCTTCCCCAATTTTCTGCATCCCTCCTAATCTTGGTTTCATTGGCTTTGTTTGTGCAAAAGTTTTCAAATTAATGTAATCAAATTATCCATTTTGCATTTTATAGTGTACTTGTATCTCTTGTTTGGTTGTAAATTCCGCTGTTCTCCATAAATGTGATAGGTAAACTATTCCTTGCTCTCCTAATTTGCTTATGGTATTAGCCTTTATATCTAAATTGTGTACCTGTTAGGCCTTTATTTTGGTATGTAGTGTAAGATGTTCATCCATGCCTAGTTTCTGCCATACTATTTTCCAGTTTTCCCAGTAGTTTTTGTCAAATAGTGAGTTCTTATCCCAGAAACTGGACTCTTTGGGTTTATCAGATGGTAGATTACTATAGTCATTGGATACTATGTCTTTTGTACCTAACCTATTTCACTGATCCACCATTCTATCTCTTAGCCAATATCAAATGATTTTGATGATTGCTGCTTTATAATACAATTTTAGATCTAATATGGCTAGGCCACCTTTCCTTGCATTTTCTTTCATGAATCCCTTGATATTCTGGACCTTTTGTTCTTTCAGATGAATTTTGTTATTATTTTTTCTAGCCCTATAAAATGATTTTTTGGTAATTTGATTAGTATGTCACTAAATTAGTAAATTAATTTAGGTAGAATTGTCATTAGCTTGGCCTACTGATGTTTTTCCCATTATTTAGATCTGATTTTATTTGTGTGAAAAGTATTTTGTTCATATAGTTCATGTAGTTTCTGGGTTTGTTTTGGCAGGTAGACTCCCAAGTGTTTTATAATGTCTGCAGTAACTTCAAATGGAATTTCTCTTTCTAACTCTTGCTGTTGGGCTTTGTTAGTAATATATAGAAATGGTGATGATTTATGTGGATTTATTTTATATCCTGCAACTTTGCTAAAGTTGTTTATTATTTCAAATACTTTTTTACTTGATTCTCTATCACCTGCAAAGAGTGATAATTTAGTTTCTTCGTTGCCTATTCTAATTCCTTCAGTTTCTTTTTCTTCTTTTATTGATAAAGCTAACGTTTCTAGTACCATATTGAATAACAGTGGTGATAATGGACATCTTTGTTTCACCCCAGATCTTATTGGAAATGATTCTAGCTCATCCCCATTACATATAATGCGTGCTGATGGTTTTAAGTACATGCTACTTATCATTTTAAGGAAGGCCACATTTATTCTTATACTCTCTAAAGTTTTTAATATGAAGGGGTATTATATTTAATCAAAAACTTTTTCTGCATCTATTGAAATAATCATATGGTTTCTGTTAGTTTTGTTGTTGATACGATCAATTATGCTGATATTTTTCCAAATATTGAACCAATACTGCAGTC
Source organism: Phalanger gymnotis (assembly GCA_028646595.1). Taxonomy (NCBI): domain Eukaryota; kingdom Metazoa; phylum Chordata; class Mammalia; order Diprotodontia; family Phalangeridae; genus Phalanger; species Phalanger gymnotis. Next base: position 649,196,563 of record CM053622.1, on the reverse strand, counting down.
CTGGTATAAATCCTACCTGATTGTAGAGCGTTATTCTCATGATAAGTTGCTGTAATCTTTTTGGTAATATTTCACTTAAAATTTTTGCATCTGTATGTCTATAATTTTGTTTTTCTGTTTTGATTCTTCCCAGTTTAGGTATCAGTACCATATTTGTGTCATAAAAAGAATTTGGTAGAACTCCTTCTTCCCCTATTTTCCCAAATAGTCTATATAGTATGGGAATTAATTGTTTTTTAAATGTTTGATAGAATTCACTTGTAAATCCATCTGGCACTGGAGATTTTTTCTAGGGAGTTAATTGATGTCTTGTTCAATTTATTTTTATGAGATGGGGTTATTTGAGTATTCTACTTCCTCTTCTGCTAATCTTGGCAATTTATATTTTTGTAAATATTCATCTATTTCACTAAGGTTGTCAAATTCATTGGCATACAATTGGGCAAAATAATTCCTAATTATTGTTTTGATTACCTTTTCATTGGTTGTGAATTCACCCTTTTCATTTTTGATACTGGGAATTTGGTTTCCTATTTTTTCAAGCAATTTGACGAAAGTTTTATCAATTTTATTGGTTTTTTCATAAAACCAGTTCTTTTTTTATCACTTGAATAGTTTCCTTAATTTCAATTGTATTAATCTGTCCCTTGGTTTTCAGTATTTCTAATTTGTTATTTAATTGGGAATTTTTAATTTCTGCTTTTTAAAGCTTTTTCAGTTTCCTGCCCAATTCATTGATCTTCTGTTTATTTTATTCATGTAAGAATTCAGAGACATAAAATTCCCCTAAGAACTGCTTTTGCTGCATAGGTTTTGGTATGTTGTCTCATTATTATCGTCTTCTTGAATGAAGTTATTGTTTCTATGATTGGTTGTTTGACCCACTCATTCCTTAAGATTAGATAACTTAGTTTTCAATTAATTTTAGTCTATCTTTCCATGGTCCTTTATTACATATAATTTTTATTGCATCATAATCTGAAAAGGATGCATTTAATATTTCCGCCTTTCTGCATTGTTATTGTGAGGTTTTTATGCCCTAGTATGTGGTAAATTTTTTGTAGGTGCCATGTACTGCTGAGAAAAGGTATATTCCTTTCTATCCTCATTCAGTTTTCTTCAGAGGCCTACCATATCTAACTTTTCTAAAATTATGTTCACCTTCTTTACTTCTTTCTTGTTTACTTTTAGGTTAGATTTATCAAGTGCAGAGAGGGGGAGGTCGAGGTCCCCCACTAGTATAGGTTTGCTGTCTGTTGCTTCTTGTAACTCCCTTACTTCTCCAAGAATTTGGATGCCATACCACTTGGTGAATATATGTTTAGTAATGATATTACTTCATTGTCTATGATACCTTTTGGCAGGATATAGTTTCTTTACTTATCTCATTTAATTAGAATTATTTTTGCTTTTGCTTTGTCTGAGATTAGAATAGCTACCCTTGCTTTTTGTTTACTTCAGCGGAAGTATAATATATTCTGCTCCAGCTTTTTACCTTCACCCTGTGTATATCCCTCTGTTGCAAATATGTTTCTTGGGAACAATATATTGTAGGATTATAGTTTTTAATCCATACTGCTATCTGCTTCTATTTTATGGGAGAATTCATCCAATTCACATTCATAGTTATGATTACTATCAGCATCTTTCTCTCCATTCTATTTCCCCCTGTTTGTGCTTTTATTTCTCCCTTCTGGCTTTCACTCCTCAAAAAAGTTTTGGTTTTGACCACTGCCTCCCTAATCTTCCTTGCTTCCTTCATCTCTCTCCATTTTCTTTCCCTTACTACTTCTTCCCTTGTTCTAACCATCACCTCCTTTTCTTTCCCCTTTCTCCTCCTACTGCCTGTAGGGTAAGTTAGATTTTTATACCTAATTGATTATGTTATTCCCTCCTTCAACCAAATCCAATAAGGGTAAAGTTCAAACAATGCTCATACCCCCTTCTTTCCCTCTTCTATAATAGCTTTTTGTGCCTCATTATGTGATGTAATTTACCCTTTTCTGTCCCATCCTTTCCTCTTCTCCCATCACAATCCTTTTCACACCTTAATTAGGTTTTTATCGTCACATCAGGTAATTTATACTCATGTCCTATCCATACATATCCCATTAAATGTCTTAATAAAGATACAATTCTCAAGATTTACAAGTATCATCTTCCCATATAGGGATGTAAACAGTTTGCCTTTGTTGAATAGCATGTTTTGTTTTTTTCTTTCCTGTTTGTCTTTTTATGCTCTTTTGAGACTCATACTTGAAGATCAATTTTTCTTTTGAGTTCTAACCTTTTCATCAGGAAGGTCTGGAAGTCCCCTATTTCATTGAATATCCATCTCCTTGCCTGAGAGATTGTGGTCAATTTTGCTGGGTAATTGATCCTTGGTTGTAATTCAAGCTCTTTTGCCTTATGGAATATATTACAAGCTCTTTGATCTTTTAATGTAGAAGCTTCAAGGTCCTGCATGATCCTGACTGTAGTTCCATGATATCTGAATTGTTTCTTTCTGGCTGCTTGCAGTATTTTCTCCTTGTCCTGATAATTCTGGACTTTGGCTATAATATTCCTTGGCGTTTTCAATTTGGGATCGCTTTCAGGAGATGATTGGTGGATTCTTTTGTTGACTATTTTACCTTCTGTTTCTAAGACATCAGGACAGTTTTCCTTGGACTTCTTTAAAAATTCTGTAAAGGCTCTTTTTCATAACGGCTTTTAGGTAGACAAATAATTCCTAAATTATCTCTTTTGGATTTTTCCAATGAGTTATTTAATGGTTCTTTTTTTTTTCTATTTTTTCATTCATTTTATATTGTTTGACTGATTCTTGATGTCTCATAGAGTCATTAGCTTCCACTTGGCCAATTCTAATTTTTGACAAATTGATATCTTCAGTTAGTTTCTGTACCTCTTTTTCCATTTGGGCAATTCTACTTTTGAAAGAGTTGTTTTCTTCGATGTATTTTTTCCCATTTTGTCAATTTTATTTTTAAAGGAATTGTTCAATTTTTCTTCTACTTTTCTAATTTGACTTTTAAAATCCTTCTTGACCTCTTCCAAGAAGGTTTTTGGGGCTTGAGACCAGTTCATATTCTCCTTTGAGGTTCCTCATGTAGGTTTTGTGACAATGCTGTCCTCTTCTGAATTTATATTTTGATCTTCCCTTTACCCACAATAAGTATCTATGGTCTTTGATTTTCTATATTGCTTCTTGCTCATTGTACTTGCCTTTTTCCTGGCTTTTTAATTTGATCTCTGCTTCTGAGGCATAGGGGGCACTGAGCCACACTTCTTGTGCTGGGAGCTAGGGGTCTGGTTATTCATTTTGTGTTCTGGGGACTCAATTTCTCGCAGGTGGAGGCTGTAGAGGCTGTAGCTTACCTGGTGTTGAGCTTGAGTTGGTGGTGCTGGCTAGTGTGTGGAGATGCTATGTGGGATTTTATTGTATTTTCCCCAGGTTACACTGAAGTTCATAGGTTCAGGTGTGGGGCTTGGGGTGGTCTAGTCACTGGAGGTCACCTCCTCACTAGGGGCTATGCTAGAACATGGGTAGGCTCAGGCCCTGGTGGACACCTGTAATATGGTAATAGGGTAATATAGTTAGTCTTTCTTATGGAAATGTTTTGCATAACTACACATGTATAACACATGTCTAATTGCTTTCCTTCTCAATGAGGATAGGTGGGGAGGGAAGAAGGGAGAAAAATTGGAACTCAAAGTTTTAAAAATGAATGCTAAAAAACATTTTTATATGCAACTGAGAAGTAAGATATATAGGAAATGGAGTCTAGAAATCTATCTTATCCTACAAGAAAGTGGGGGAAAGGGTATAAGAGGAGGGGAATGATAGAAGAGAGAGCAGACTGGAGGAAGGGGTAATCAGAATGCATTCCACCTTGGGGTGGGAGGAGGGGAGAGATGGGGTGAAATTTTGGGACTCAGAATCTTGTGGAAATGAAAGTTGCAAACTAAAAATACATTTTTTTTTAAAAAATATGGGACAGAGCCTTGAAGTTAGAGTTACCATACTAAATGTCAGTCAGTAAACAATCATTTATTCAGAGTCTATAATGTGCCAGGCACTGCAATAAGTGTTAGGATACAAAGAGATTCAAAAGATAGTTCTTCTTCTCAGTGAAATCATGATCTAATTCAATGATTGAACAAAATGTTTATTTTAAAAATTGGATATAGCTTCTTGCCTACTACATTCATATGTAAAGGCGGTCTTGACTGTATCTGCCTAGTTAGCATTTGCTATTTTTCCTTCTGTACCTACCTCTTTGAAAAAAAAACTTAATATGATCATTTTTAAAATTAATTGATTTATTTTAGTTTCCAACATTCACTTCCAAAAGATTTTGAGTTCCAAATTTTCTCCCCATCTCTCCCCCACCCCAAGACAGTGTACATTCTGATTACCCCTTCTCCTTCTATTTTCCTGTGGGGCAAGATAGATTTCTATACCCTATTGCCTGTATATCTTATTTCCAGTTGCATGTAAAAACAATTTTTAACATTTGTTCTCCTTCCTTCTCTCCCTCCCTCCCTCTCTCCCTACCCAACCTCATTGAGCAGGCAAGTAATTCAATAGAGGTTATACATGTGCAGTCATGCAAAACATTTCCATTACAATTATGTTATGAAGACTAACGATATTACCCTCTGTCCTATTCCACCAAATCATTTATTCTATTCTCTTTTTTGACCCTGTCCCTCATCAAAAGTGCTTCTGATTACTCCATCCCCCAGTCTGCCCTTTCTTCTATCATCCCCTTTTTTCTTGTCCCCTTCCACCCTACTTTCCTGTAGGGTAGGATAGATTTCTATACCCAATTGAGTGTGTATCTTATTGTCTCATTAAGCCAAATTTGATGAGAGTAAGGTTCACTCATTCCCTCTCACCTCCTGACACTTCCCCTCCACTGTAAAAAGTTTTTCTTGCCTCTTTCATGTGAGATAATTTACCTCATCTTCTCTTTCCCTTTCTCCTTCTCCCAGTGCATCCCTTTCTCACCCCTTACTTTTATTTTTTAGATATCATCCTTTCATAGTCAACTCACTCCTGTGCTCTCTCTCTCTCTCTCTCTCTCTCTCTCTCTCTCTCTCTCTCTCTCCCTCCCCTTCCCTCCCTCCATATATATATATATATATATATATATATATATATCCCCTCCAACTACCGTAATACTGAGAAAGGTCTCATGAGTTACAAATATCATCTTTCCATGTAGGAATGTAAACAGTTCAATTTTCATAAAGTCCCTTATGATTTCTCTTTCCTGTTTACCTTTTCATGCTTCTCTTGAGTCTTGTATTTGAAAGTCAATTTTTTTTTATTCAGATCTGGTCTTTTCATCAATAATGCTTCAAAGTCCTGTTTCATTGATTGTCTAGTTTTCCCCTGAATGATTATGCTTAGTTTTGCTGGGTAGGTGATTCTTAGTTTTAATCCTAGCTCCTTTGACCTCTAGAATATCATATTCCAAGGCATTTGATCCCTTAGTGTAGAAGCTACTAAATCTTGTGTTATCCTGTCTATGGCTCCATGATAATTGCATTATTTCATTCTGGCTGCTTGAAATAGCTTCTCCTTGACCTGGGAACTCTGAAATTTGCTCTAATATTCCTAGAACTCTTCTTTTTGGGACCTCTAACTGGAGGTGATGGGTATATTCTTTCAATTTCTATTTTATCCTCTGGTTCTAGAATATCAGGGAAGTTTTCCTTAATAATTTCTTGAAAGATGATTTATAGGCTTTTTTTTATCATGGCTCTCAGGTAGTGCAATAATTTTTAAATTCTTTCTCCTGCATCTGTTTTCCAGGTCAGTGGTTTTCCCCATGAAAAATTTCACATTGTCGTCTATTTTTTCATTCTTTTGGTTTTGTTTTATATTTTCCTGATTTCTCATAGTGTTGTTAGCTTCCATTTGCAACATTCTAATTTTTAAGGAATTATTTTCTTCAGTGAGCTTTTGGAGCTCCTATTCCATTTGGCCAATTCTGCTTTTTAAGACATTCTTCTCCTCATTGGCTTTTTGGAGCTCTTTTGCCATTTGGGTTAGTCTATTTTTAAGGTGTTATTTTCTTCAGTATTTTTGGGTCTCCTTTAACAAATTGTTGACCTGTTTTTCATGATTTTCTTGCATCACTCTCATTTCTCTTCCCACTTTTCCCTCCACCTCTCTTACTTGATTTTCAAAATCCTTTTTGAGCTCTTTAATGGTCTGGGACTAATTCATTTTTTTCTTGAAGGCTTTGGATGTAGGAGTTCTGACTTCATTGTCTTCTTCTGGTTGTATGTTTTGGTCTTTGTCACCAAAGTAAGATTTTATAGTCTGAGTTTTTTCTATTGTTTGCTCATTTTCCAAGCCAATTACTTGACTTTTAACTCTTTGTTAAGTTAGGGCTCTGTTTCCAGTGTGGAGGGTATATTATCCCAAGCTTCAGGGGTTTTGTACAGCTGTTTTCAGAGATACTTCTGGGGAACTGTAAATTTTCAGTTCTTCCAAGGTGATATGATCAAAGGAGAGGTATTACTCCTCTCGTGGCTGTGATCTGATCTCTGAGTGACCACAATCACTCTTTTCTGCCTTGGAGCTGTGAGGAATATTCCCTCTCCACAGCTGCCACAAACTCTACCACACCAGTGCTCCTCCTTATCCCAGGCCAGCCACCCAGGTCTGCGACCCAGATCCAAGCACAGGCAAAGGAAGATCCCTGCAATCCCCCTCTGATCAGCAACTCAATCTCTCCAGTGTCTGTGGCCCAAGACCTCTGGAACCAGCTGCTGAAGCCACTAGCCCAGGACTGGGGCTACCCCATACTCCTCTCTCACCTAGGCCCAACAGTCTTTTCTTACTGACCTTCTAAGTTGTCTTTGGTATTTGTGGGTTAAGAAATCTGGAAACTGCCATAGCTGCCTGTGATTCAGTCCCCTGAAGCCTATTCTAGGTTTGCTGGGGCCTGGACTGTGCTAGTGCCTTTTGTGCTGGATTGAGTTCCTCTCTCAGACTGGTGTAACTGACCTTTCCTGTCAGCCTTCCAGGTTGTGTTGGGCTGGAAATTTGTCTCACTCTTTCATTTTGTGGGTTCTGCTGCTCTAGAATTTGTTTAGACTCATTTTTTACAGGTATTTGGAGGTGTTTTGGGTAGAGCTCAAGTCCCTGCTTTTACTCTGCCAGCATGACTCCCTGATCATTCTTATGAAGACATAATTGCTCCTCAACCTAACTTCATACCCAAATCTTAATGCTTTAAATTTGCAGCTACGAAAATAGCCCATAAGTATGAATCATGCCTAAGCATGGAAGTTGAAGTTGGAGTCAAGGGAGGATATGTTATCAACATTAGAGTTGGCTCATGGAAAAAATATGAAGTAAATTATATTGGTCTTCAGTGTTCCTTACTTTTTTCTCTTTTCCAGGCCCCCACTGCCCTCTTCTTGTTTTATGGCCCCTCTAGAATGCCCATTCATGGCATCCTACTGAAACTCATTACTTTCTTCTTAGTTCCTATCAAAGCTTACCTATATTTCATCTCTCTGGAACCTTTGGTGGCAACTCATTTATTCTGATAGACTAATTCAAGCTAATGTAAAAGTGGAAGCTAATTTCTAGGTGGCTAACATATTTGTGTATATGAGCTTACACAGAGTATTGGTTAAATCATTTGTATTTTAACATGGTCTTCCAAAGACAGTACCTTAAGAAAAGGAATGACTTTAATACTGGGTGTCAGATAATGAAGACAGATTGAAGACAAATTTGGAAACAACACTTTTCAAATCATACTATTTAAGCAACCTCTTATGTGTCAAGACTGCCCTAGATCAGATCAATCCTCTCCTTTGTTTACTTATTATTAATGATAATAATTTAAATTTACATTCTAAAGACCCCCCCATGACAGCCACTTTATTAAAATGGAAATAGAAATAAGATAAAAAGAAAGGACATAACTTTTTAGAGCAGAAGCATGCTCTCTAGTGTTGAGCAAAGCTGCTGACTTTGTGCAAATTACAAAACTAAGCAAAAAGGAAAAAAAGTAAAAAGATTGTATTTAAAGAGCAAATGTTTGTTCCACATTATTACTTGAAACTCATATTTGTTGGGTAAGGTTGCATCTGAATTTCACTGGTATTGAGAATCATTGTTTTGGTTTTTATTATCCCCACTTTATAGATGAGAATTCTGTGACTGAGAAATTATTTGAGTTGCCCATGACCACAGGGCCACCTAAATGGCAAGGGCAGGACTCAAATTCTCCTCTTCTGACTGCTAGTCCAATGTTCTTCACACTTCGCTGTCCATGTATATATCTGTAGTCAGAAAAGAAATGTGAAACTATAAGAAAGCTACATGTGAAAAGGCAACAGAAATTAAAAAAATACAAATGAGAACAAACTTAATAAAATTTCAAATCCCACAGAATTTTTATATCTCATGGATTTTCTAAAAGGAAAACATAGTATGAAAACCAATTCAATTTTTTAAATGTTCAAAGTAGATACTCTCAAAGTTCCTCATATCCTTAGATTTGACAAATAAGCTAAAGAAATTCCCTTGGTTCCTCCTATGAAGTGGCTATATCAGAAAGGAATAAAATCTTTGCCATGGAATTTTTCAAAGAGAACCTTAATATAGAGAAAACCATTAAATATACTAAAATTTGACCATTTGAAAGTAATACAGATAACCATGGAACTGAAGTAATCACTTTCCTTCCTTGTTCATTATCTACCTTTAGAATTTCAGACTGGATATCTGCTATATAGAAATATTTTTATAAAGCACAGAATATGAGTTCTGTTAGATGACATTCACTATCAATAACAAAGGATTTGTTCTCTCCCTGACATCTATTTTTAGATTCAATTATTGCCAGGAAATAGCAGACATGCAAGGAGGTTATTATACATTGTGACTTGAAGTAGGTGGAATCAGTTAAACAATTCAAAAAGCATACCCAGATGATGTGTGCTGAACCTACAGTGAGTTTACTATGAATGATTCTTAGCCTGCAGGCATCTTATGAATATGAACCCAGGAGACCTGGAAGAATGAGAATTTTCTTTAGCTTAGGTAGAATTCTCTAATAATATCTGAACAAGATTCATTATATTCATTATATGTTATCTCAGGCAGAAACTTTTGTGAGAAAGTTCAAAGACATGTTCCTGGAACATTTTAGTAGAGTCTTACTTTCTTTGGAGATCTTAGTATTTCCTGCGGAAGAACTAAAAAATAAATCTTTATATAATGGCTTAGCAGGAGTGGCTAACTACCTGACACTACCTGAATGATTATAAAGTGGCTAGGAAATGGGGAGAGATAACAGAACATCAGTATTGACACTCTCTATATAAAGAAAACCAGAACACAAAGAATTTGCAGCTAAGTGGTAGCTTTGAGCTTCTCCTCAAAGAAGTGAGTTGGCTGGTAGGTGGATCAAAGACTTGGTAGATTTGGCTTCATTTGGTAATCAAGATCAACAAAAAATGTCAGTTCACGGGAAATGTGGTCATTTTGCCTTTCAGGATTCATGTTAGGAGAAAGCAAACAGACAATGATGAAGTTCACCTATTAAAATCTATTGCAGAGGATGAAGCAGAAAAAAATTAAGAAGACTTTGACAAAAGCTTTCATACCAAGTCAGTATAAACATTGATACTTGATAATTTCAGTCTAAAGGTGAACAGTTCATGTATTCTCAGTTTTGGTCCAGGGTTCTTTCTCTGAGTGTTCTATATTTGTTGTAAAATGTGCATCATGTTATATGTCTTTCTTTCCCAAGAAGACTATAATGATGGTCAAATAAAATAATATATACAAAATAAATTGTAATGATTCAATTTAAAAAAGTTTCCCAAAAGGAAAAAAGTTCCATTAAAGAAGCTTCTAAGGAAACAAATATAGAGCTCTTGTTTGAGCTCAGAAATTTAAGTTATGTTTCCAAACAAGAAATAAGGGTGTACAACTAAGAACAAATACAAAAGAATCCTGGAATCTGGGAAGAATGGTGTTAAGAAAGCTAAGAGGCAGATATTGAATTTATAGAAAATGTTAACAGTCACAGTGCGGCCTTTTGACATTGTTGAAGTTATGACAAAGGACAAAAAATGAAAAGCCTTACTTCCTTGGGATGGGTGGCAAAATGGTACCAGATAATAGGTAGAAAATAAAACCATTTTACTTTGATTTTGCTTCTATCTTTTATCTGTTCTTGTTAATTCTTCTTTCTTGAAGAGGACCAATGACATCAAAAGGATGATGTCTTGCCAGTGAATTGGATTTCACTGAAATCCAAGGCAGAACTGCACAAAGTGGTCGGCTTTACTCTGTCCTCTAGTCATTGAATTCCAGTGGCAAAACAAAAATCAAGTCAATGGCCTGGGATGCAGTGGATGATGTTAGCCTGATTAAATTAAGGTTTTTCCCAGGCCTCAGTTTTTTTTGCAGCAATGCCCCTTCAGCGCGTAAGTGGTAGGTAAGAATTGAGACAAAAAGATGGCCTAAAATCTCATCACAAAATAAGAATCTTGGAGGGGAAGACCCTTAAAGATTCTGCCTAGAACAGAAAACAATTGCTATTTGCACTCATTCTAAGCCATGGAAATCTAAACAATGAATCATAGAGGCTTGGGCTAGGGCCTATTATTAGCCATTCAATGAAAGCAAAAGGGATTTGGGTTAAAGGGCATAGACAAATAGTTCTATTTGAAAATGGGCTGGTAGAGAAAATATCAGACTCTATTAAAATGATTGTTTTTTTAAAAGACTTTTTGTTCAGAGCTATATTTCAAGAAATCATAAAAGAAAATTGAATAGGACAAAAGTATATTGTTCCAGCTTTTAGAAAAGATCTAGCCTCCCAACCCCAAAATATCTTACAAAACATCAGCAACCAAAATTATATTCCAGTTGAGGTTTAGGGGTGTTGGGATCTCAAAATAGTGACGTGGGTCCTGCCTGAATGAATTTGACCCAAGCCTTCTTTCAGCCAAAGGAAAACAAAGCTTATTAAAGATTTGCCATATTAGGTAGACTCTTAAGGAATCTGAGCATCTTTGTAGCACTAATACCATCCTGCCAGATTGAATCTGAGCCTTTGTATGCAGGCCAGATAGAATCTGAACACATTCATGGAGGCCTGAGATGGATCTTACATACGGAAGGACTGTGGGAGGGATCTAGATTGGCCAAGTAATCTGGGGTGACTGAAGGAGTGGTTCAGGGAGGATCTTGAAGGGGAATCTAAGAAAGATGTTGATAGGACTGGGGTGACTAGAAGTCAGACACCAGGAAACAAGAGAATGAGATTTTGCTAGAATCAAGATTGGGAAGTGGCTGGGGACAAGCCAGAGGTAACAGAGATTAGGGCATAGTGATAATGAAAAGTTTATAGCCTCAGGTGAACATCAGATCCAGTTGGAAGATTCAAGGAGAGTTCAAGGGGCTTCATAGAGTCTATATCCCATCATTCTAATGGACAGAGCATCCACATGTAAGGATATGGTGCCCCAAGTGGAGAAAGGGAACATGTATGACAAAGGGCTGCACTTGTATGTGGCTGCAAAGGGGGTGGAACAGACTTCTCTAGCCTCATCTTCCCTGACTCATCTCCAAGAGGGATTTTCATTCCTGCCAGGATTTCTTTGTTTGTTTGTTTTTAGAGCTAGTTCTGGGAGTCTGCAAGCCCTCGGTTCTTCCAAGGTGGCATGATCCAAGGAGTGTGGTCTTTACTCTCCTGGCTCTTGTCTGAGAGCTACCACAAGCACTCTTTCTTGCCCAGGAACCATGACTAGGGCCCCTGTACTCCACCTATAAAATGTTGATAATAATAGCACCTACCTCCCAGAGTTGACTGAATCTGGTATTAAGAACTTAATCGCATTGCCAGGAGATATACTAGGCATTGGAGAAACAAAGGCAAAAACAGTTTTTGCCCTCAAGGAGTTTAGATTCTAACAGAAGAGAAAATAAGCATGCAATGTTATGACGAACAAGATGAAGACAATATAAAATATATACAGGATAAATTGGAGGTTGTCTCAGAGGGAAAACATTAACGAAAGATGAAATGGAAGCTTCTCTCTCTCTCTCTCTCCCTCTCTCTTTCTCTCTCTCTCCCTTCCTTCTTCCCTCTCTCCTCCCTCCTCCCCACCCCGTGTGTGTGTGTGTGTGTGTGTGTGTGTGTGTGTGTGTATGTGTGTGTGTGCGCGCACACTCGTGCAAAATGATCAAAATATCTGGGAGATAGCAGGAGTGAGGACCCAGAAGGCATATATGGTCTAAGCATCAAGTTTGCAGATAATCTGAAAGTAGAAAGAATGTAGTGTGACAGCATTAAAAAAAATCTTGACATGGTAAAAGAAGAAGTGAACAAAATGCAATTAATAAGATATATGAGGTTTTACATTTAGGTTAAAAAATCAGCTTTACAAGTACAGGAGGTGAAGAGAGATGTGCCTGCAAAACAGCTGTTGAGCTGTAATCAACAGAATGGCATGGCAACCAAAAAGCTAATACTGTCCTAGACTAAGAAACAGTATCCAAAACAAAGCACGTAATTACTGTATTATGCCCTGGTCAGATCACATCTAGATTATTATGCTCAGTGCTAAGAGTTGCATTTTAGGAAGGATATTGAAAACCTAGTATTCCATCTAAAGAGATCAGCTGCGATGATGAAGGGACAGCAAATAAGATATTCGGTGATCCTTTGAAGAATTGTTCATATTTAGCTTGGCTAAGAGAAGAGCTGGGCAGAAGGCATTATAATAAGCCTCAAACATTTGAAGGACTATTATGAGGAAGACGGATTAGGCTTTATCAACTTGGCCCTAGAGGCTGGAACTAGGAACAGTAGGTAGAAGTCCACACATATGAATTGCTTAATAAATACTTCTTAGATTCTGTGATAAGGAATAGAACAATAAGAGAACTTCATGCAGTCCTCAATGAATTTATCCCATTAAGCATAGATGAAGCATATCCCAGAAGAGTATTGAAATAATTTCCAAATGTTATTGATATATTGCTAGGTTAGAAATTTTCACTGTGAAAACTCAGTGGAGCCTTGGAGTCAGAAGGGATCAGGTAGGTTTGGTTTGGAGCAATTGGGCTTTACCTTTCTTAGTGTATGGAGATGGCCTTCCATTGAAGATATTTAAGAGGAGGAAGATCCAGTTACATTTGCTGATATGTTAAGTAGACTGACACAGCAATAATAAACAACCCTGTTACTTTGAAAATATTTCCCCATTAAGTATAAGAGATACAGTTTAGATAAGCCTCTGTGATGTAATATAGCCATGGTAGTCTAGGAGTCTTAGGATTTCCCTTCTACTTGTTTTGTGTTTATGTTTTGCTATTATACTAACCTTCTGGGAAGGTTACAAGGAGACTCCATATAGTTTGTTTTATTTTATCTTGGCTGTCTCATTGTGGTGTTAATGTGATTAAAGATCTTCCCCTACCATTATTCCCATTAATAAGTCTCAGGTGGAACTAGTTAAGGGAAGCTTGATTAGGGCATGCTTGTTTGTAGGAGGGCCCACACTCTTTTGCTAATCCAGTCATGATGGTTGTGAAGCCCTTGGGCTCTAAAAAGGGTATGTATACTCTGAGGGTAGCCCTTAAACTCTCTCTCAGAACTGTGGGAAGAGAGGATGCAGGCAAGTAAACAGCTAGGATTTCTGAGGCCCCCTCAGAGCGGAAGGTTATGGGATGGCTTGGTCCCTGCTGTGATACTGTGTTTTAAGTTATTTGCTGTTATAATGAAGTAAACTTACTGGTTTTTGGATATATTTGCTGCTGTGTTGAATTGGAGTTATTGGTTTTGAGATTTGATCCTCTGGTGTCTGAATACATGTTTTACTTCTGCCTTCTATATGGAGAGTCTCTTATGTTCTTCAATATAGAACTACAGAGGCATATTCATGGTAACTATTGATATTGTGATACTTGCCTTATTGATACATTTATGCACTGTGGTTATGCTATACCAGAGGACTAGGAAAGTTATACTATGTGGGTTTTTCTGTGATAAGATGGCAATCCTGATTCAGTTGCAGGCTGAATAAAGCTGTAAGACTCCTTACCATTTTCTAGTATTGTTCCTAAGAAAGTCACACACATAACCCTGTATGTAACCTTTGAGGAATGAAGATTAGTGGAAAAGGAAGAGTATTTTTTTTTTGCTAACCAAAAGAAGAAATTGTGTTTTTCAAACTATAGGTTAGTGAGTTTAACATTTTTCCCCAGTGTGTGACAGGTGGTGTGGGTCATGAGTACTCCAGGTTATTAGACTGTAGTAATGAGGATCTTTCTCCTTTCTGTAAATACACAGAGCAGGAGGCTTTTACATGATCAGTTAATAACTTACCCAGCTAAGTGAGGTGCAATTGTATTGTTTGGTCCCTAGAAGGCACTCTGGCTACCTCGAAATCCCTTTCTCCCTCCCTCTTCTCCCCAAGTAATCCAGAGCTCAGAGAAGTCAGGTGGAACTGAGCTAAGTTTCCTTGTTCAGTAGAGGTCTACTCTACTGTAACCTTCCCAGAAGTTCCTAGAGGTCTACTGAGAGGACTGTCTGGAAACTTGACTTCTAATTCATGGGATCCAATAATTTATTCTCAATGGCCATATGATTTAAGATAATTGTGTAGCCTAGAAACACAAACACAGTAAAACAGTAGGCTTTCAAATAGAAAGCAGCAAGATCTTTACAACTTGTAACCTTTCTTCTTATTCCTTCTCCTCCCCTACCACCCATCTGCTTCTAGCCAAGCTGAGCAAGGGAAGGAAAAAAAAAGGATGGACAAAATTTAAAACTTACAGAAATTTCATTAGTCAGTACTCTTAAAAATGAAGCAAAAATAAGTGGTTGGGTCAAGTGGCATTTCATTTGATTTTACCACAATGCCTTTGTTTCAGATAGCTACTGTCCTCTTCTGCTTTGGTCTTCAGCTGTAAGACCAGGGTTTGGCTTTTCTCGGTCTCTCTAGACCCTCCAGTCTTCCACTGTTATCTATTTCTGTTCATATTCTGTTTTAGGCAAATGAATGGCTTCACAGAACAATCTCAGTTCATTTCTCTTTCTCTCTTCCTTCTCACAAACACCAAGGCAAGACTGGGGGTTTCCTCCTCCCTTCTAGACATTTGTGGGGATGACCTAACATGACATTTGGAAGTGTCTTTTTGTTTTTTCCCCATCCCCAATGATCACTTGTTAGGGATCTTATAGAGTCTTGAATTCATATTTGGGAGTAAGAGTTTGGCTAGATAAGGGACTTCTGAGGTCCCTTATTATTGGATTCTATGAAAGTGATTTGAAAACAAACGTTATGTAAGGTATTGTTATCAATTTTATTATTGCAGCTTCAGATATGTGCCCCTTAATTCTTGTCTAGTGTTCCAGAGATAATTTTACTATACCGTACTCTTTTTAATAAAAAAACAGATTAGGGGACTTTTTTATAGGAGATTTTTTTATTTATAAAATATTTCACATCAGGATGTCTTTAAATATGAATTTGGGTGCCTGGTTTGCACAGAGAAGACCTTGTACCAGAAAACTATCCATTTAGAGCCTCAGATGGCTAGGATTTGGGCTGTTTGACTTGTATGATTGCACTTTCTCATTGAAGAATAGCAAGGGCTCTTTCACCTAATTATTTATGAACTGAAATTGAGTAACAGTGTAGTATTTTGTAGAGTGTGACCCATTTAAAAAAATAAATGAGGACATGATTGTCTCTTTACTTTATATAAAAGCATCCACAGCAGGGTTTCTTTAAATATGAACTCCCTGGGGCACTTAAAGTATAATTTGAGTTCTAGAATTTTAATTTATGTACAATATCCTGGGAACACCTACTATGAAAACCATCTCACTTCAATAGACACATAGGGTGGTGTTGTATTTAGGTAGCATCTTACTGAGGGTCCTCCAGCTCAGCTGCTTGAAAGAGAGAATCAATGTAAGATAGTGGTAAGCTAAGCTACAGTGTAGTTTTGTATATATAATGCATCTATTTATGACCAGCAGGACAGTTAGTACTATCATGTACTAGCCCTGGAATCTGAAAACAAGGTATCAAATCCCATCGCTGACACCTTTTAGCTCTAGATCCAAGATCCTATTTATATGTAAGATAAACTAGACTATGACACAGAACTGAGATTTCCTCTAGTGCCCCTAGATCTGGCCCAGTACAAAATGAAAAGGCCAATGCAAGTGAATATTTTCTGATGAGTGGCTTTGGTGAGGCATAGAATTCCAAATCTCTTTGAACTCCAACCTACTTTTCCAAAGGATTTTTAACATGTTGTTCCCTTTCACATACTTTATATTCCAATCAAATTTCCCCAAACCACTATATTCCATATAATGTTTCTATGCTACCTATGCTGTCTCAATCTCATGCCTTCTAGGTACCCCATCTTGATCTCTGTTTCCATCAAAGCTCAGCCTGGGTGCTGCCTGCCATGGAAAGTCTTTCCTTATCTCTTCTCCACCTCTCTCCCCTCCCCCTTAGTGCTCTATCCTTCCTTGAAAGATCCTTGCCTTATGTAGAATGCATGCTCCTTGAGGAAAGGGTCTTATGGCTTTGTCTTAGTACTCATTACACATAAAAGTTGCTTAATTATTGCTCTTGGAGCTGAACTGATAAAGGGAGGGAGGCTGGGAAATCAGCAAATCATGCCTTCCCCTATACAATATAAGCTCTTTGTGGACACCAAGAATAGTGCCTGGCTCATAATAAGCACTTAATAAAGTGTATTGAAGCACAAAAGAATTTCATGTGTTTTATTTTTTTCCAGATGATTTGTTCCCAAACATAGATTATTGCTTAAACATTTTCACATTGTTAATGAAATGACAATATTTTGATGCTTCTTGCCAAGTTTTGCCCCAGCAGGTGCTAGCTAATCAAGCCTTCTGGATTTTAACCAGAAAACGGACTTATTGGAGAGGCAACCTCATGTAGTGCCTACCATGCTGGCCTTGGAATGAGTGAGGCATGGGTTCATGTCTTGCCTCTGACAAAAACAGACTGGATGATCATGGCTACATCTTTCATCCTCTCAACTCCCTAGATATTTCTATAAGACTTTAAATTGAAGAACAGAGGCTCATCTGCACTGATGTTGGGATGGGTTGAGAGGGAGCTCTGAGTGGGTATTTCTCTCACAGGGAGCTTCTTACGCAAATGAAATCATAGTTCCAAATTGTAATGTTAATGCAACGGGAAGATCTTTCCCATCCATTAATACACCTATGTGCCCTGCTTTGAGCCCCTGAGTCACATGGAAGCCTGAGTCACATGAGCCTGTGGTGGGAGGAGCAGGAAGTAAGTAGATGAGACAGGGCAGTCAGAGCTGGGAGGGAGACACACACACACACACACACACACACACACACACACAGAGAGAGAGAGAGAGAGAGAGAGAGAGAGAGAGAGCCAGAGCAGCTAGTGTGGATGAGAGAGGCAGTGATTTTGCTTAAGGGAGCTTGTTCGTGGGGAGGCTTGACTGAGGGAAGGCTTGGGGATGGACATGCTCTCTGCATTGTTAATGTGTATAGACTTCTTTATTACTATGATGGATTTGGCTTTATGGTGTTTGAATAAATACCTTGGTTCCATTTTTGAGCTACAGAATCTGTTATATCTTGTGATTCAAACCTGTAAATATGCCAGCATGTTCATAGCAGCTGCTGTGGGTATCACATTGGCAATATACAGATCAACTCCCCTCCTCCCCCCAAAAAGCAAAAGAATGACTATTTTCATATGCACTAGTGCTACAGATTTTCATAAGCTAAAATATGACTTGAAAATTTCATTACCTTTGAGCCTGGAAAGGTGGCATTCCTGTCACTTATAAATAAGAAGAGAAAGTATCAGTGTGTATAGATGGCTATAGACTTTTAAAAAGCACAAACTGTTGTACCGTTTTTGGATACTTCCTAAACTATCACTTCTTCATAGACTTAGCTAAGATCACCTCAACTAAAGTCAACAAACATTCATTGAGCATGTAATGTGTACAAGATACCATCTTCTTCTAAGAATTACTTATGAGAGTATGGACTAAGGCAGAGGGATCAAACACCCCTCCACCAGATTAAAATGTAATTTGGAAATATTTAACAAAATAAATAAAAATAATAGAACATAGATAATATTGATATGTGGTTTTCTAAGTCAACATGAAGCCTGCAGTACTTTTATTAGTTTAGTATCTCTTCCCCTCCCCTTTTTGCCCCTACTTTCTTTGTGAGATTAACACTATTGCTAAGGGATAAGGACTGTAATTAGAATTAGGAACTTTTCAGATGAGGAGGCTCAATCTACCAATGCCTGTTGTCATTTTTCCTGCAATTTATGGGAGTAAATAGTTTTACTGAGAGGTCAAGTGACTCAATGAGTGGTTAAACAGCCAGTGGATTGTTGAGGCTGGAATTAAAGCTAGGTCTTCCTGATTCTCTAGGCCATTTATCTATCCACAAAGCCATGCTGCCTCTCATAAAAGTAGGATGCTATGTATAACCTGTATTGAATTGCTTGCCTTCTCAATGGGGGTGGGATGGAGAGGGAAGAAGGGAGAGAATTTGGAATCCAAAGTTTTAAAAATGAATGTTAAAAATTTGTTAACTGAGGAAAAATAAAATACTAAACAAATTTTAAAAATTAAAAACAAATAAGATGTTAATGAAACATTCTAATGCTTTCATTCTCTAAAACAATATGATTCCATGAAATAGGAAAAAAAAAAGTAAATATTTCTGTATGAGGTGGGGTAGGAGAATAGGATTCCAAAATAAATAAATAAATTGCCTTTTGGGGAAGACTGGAAAGTATGTTGAAACTTTGTGACATCATTGCTGTGAGAAATGTCCTTCTTTATTTATTGTGATCTTCTTTCACTAGGTAGAAATGAATCTTCAAATATAGCTAAAAAAGCCATTTCCTTTAGAGCTGATTTCAGTGTTTTGTTTTGTTTTTTCATTTAAAATGTAATTCTGCCCAGGTGTTTTTCTTTTCAATCTGATTTCCTAGCTTGAAAGAATTTCTGAATTAAATTTTCTTTAAGGTTTGTTTTGAAAATCTGGTATGTGGTAGGGTTGGGGTGGGGAGAGGGGAGATTAATAACTATACACATGTAAATATAATTACAAGGAGAATGGAGTATATAAGTCTCCACTCAGTCCTAAGGAAATTAGAGAGTGTAAGGGATCTCAAAAAGAAAAAAAAATACACAGGACATTTATAGTTAGTAACAAGGCAGTTTTATTGCAAGGATACGAAGAGGTTCCTAGGTGGAAATCATAGATTTCAAGCTGAAAGGGACCTCAGAAGCTATGTAATCCAGTCCCCTAAATTTATATATGTTGGTTATCCAAGGTCACAAAGACAAGATGCATTGAAAGAAAGATTTGAACTCAGATGCCCTGACTGGTAGAAATCAACCATGCCTTTGGTTTCTTTCTTTTAACCATAACATTCTATTTTAGTCTCACTTAGCAGCCACCTCAAGGAGGTACAGACATGGATGAAAGACCCCCATTCAACAGGTCTTGGGATAGTCACTCTAGCACCTCCACTTGCTGCTTTTGGTGTTATTTTGAAATAGAGGACATTGGTAAGACCCAATTCTGAGGGATTCATTCTAATCAGGTAACTAGCTTATTAGAGCTCTGAAGTAAGGTTCTTCCCTGGGCTCCATTGACTTATGGATATATTTCAGGGAGTCTGTGAAATTGGATGGGGGAAAATACATCTTTTAGTAACCTCTAACTAAAATGTAGTATTTCCTATAATTGTTTTAAAAAAGCATTTTGAGAAAGTGTTCATGACACATAAAAAGTTAAGAACTTCTGCTCTGTAGGTGCTGATGGAAAAGAGAATCTATATTGGTATACGAACTTTCCTGAGGCCTTTGGAGCTTCCTTATTTCCTAGGACAGCTTTTCGTATGGCACCTAATAAGGAAAAGGGAAGAGCAGGCAGAAAGTCGGTTCCTGGGGGGAAAAAAGGAACAGAAAAACCACTACCAACACAACTCCTTGATATGTGAGAAGTATGATGACCTTTTTGTCAATCTATTTAAAGGAAGGGGCTAAAGGAGCCTAGGATGAATGATAGGTGCCTGCAATATTGTTGTTTTTGGAAATAGTCCTATTAGAGTAGTGTAGTGGAAAAGGGGTCAAATTTAGAGTCAGAGGAACTATTATATCTAGGTTAGAAAACTAGCTCTATTATTTACTACTTTTGTAACCTTGGGCAAGTCACTTACCCTCTCTATGCCTCAGTTTCCTCATCTGACAAATGAGGAAATTGCTATGATAAAATAACCTGTCATCATTAAAATATGTTAAAAATAAATATTTTTTTAAAAAATGAATTAAATTTAATCTGACCCATTTATAAAATAGCTACTGAATACAGAGCTCTGTGTTAGGTGCTACAGGTGATAAAATTTAATTAAACTTTATTCTCAAAGAAATTAAAGTATATATATGTGTGTGTATACATACCTACACATATATGTTATAATGTATGTATATGCATACGTGTATACATGTATATATACATATTTGTGCATGTGTGTGTGTGTTATAATGTAAAGAACACTGGACTTAGATTCAAGAGATGTGGATTAAAGTCTTGAATTTGATTTGAATCCTAAAGTAAAGGGATAGAGCATACATATATTTTATATACATACAAATGGTTACCATGTCTATATTTCATAAAGTACATTAGGGAATCATAATGTGCTCTGTGATGTCTTGGATGACAATATAAATCATCACTAAAAGGTCAGATCAAAGAAGGCTTCATGAAAGAAGTAGCATTTAATGGGACGTTAGAGTATGGTCAAAAATCCATTAAATCAAGAGGGGAAGGGAGGCCATTTGACACATGGGGAATAATGTGAGCAAAAATATGGAGGCTGGAAAGTTCAGGGTACATTAGGGGAAACAATTAATAACCAGTTGGGCTGGAGAATTAAGTACATTACATTACATTAAGTAATGTATATTAAGAATATTACATTAAATAATATTTGATAAGACTGGGAAAGTAGGGTGGTACCTGATTGGGGAGTGCCTTGAATGCTAGTTGTAGAAATTTATATTTTATTTGGCAGCCAGCAAGGAAGATAACTGAGCAAAAGATCAGCACAAAGAGATCTATGCTTATAAAAGATTACTCTAGTAGTGGTACAAAGGTTGAATTGGAAAGAAGAGGAAGTAGAAAAGAGATCACAATATTCCAGGTTAGTGGCATGGGATATAAAGATAAAGGGATGAATGCAGAGATGTTGTGTGAGTAGAGCTGACAAGAACTGGTAACTGATCCAAAGTGAAGTAGATAAAAAAGTATCTTTCCCCTGACCACTTTATGTATATGCATGTGATTGTGTTCAATGCTGAATCCAAATGCCATGGTTCTTGTGAACTATAAGTAAAATTCTGCTTCATTGATACGGATAATTCTAATGTCTTGATTCCCCTGACAATGATCACTATCCTGGTAAGCTGAGAGGTGAAAGATTGCCTTTAATTTGTGGTGAGTGAATTGTAATGGCACAGTTAGAGTGAAATCAGAAACAGAAGAAGGTTTAGGACAAAAATAATAGGTTTGATTTTGTACATGTTGAGTTGTAAGACTGGCTAGTATAATGGATAGAACACTAAACTTGAAGTCAGGAGAAATTAGTTTCACAAAGGAAAGCACTTCGCGGACTTTAAAGTGCTTTATAAATATTGTGCCAGTAAGGCAAAATGGGCTTAGTTTAACGGGTGCCCTTGAGGAGTTTGGCTTTTGTTTATTTTGCAAAAGTACTTTCACCTGTTAAGTGCTAAGCCCGAGGCCCAAAGCCCTATCAGGTGTGAAGCCTGTGTGGGCGTAGATTAATGACTTAAGAGGGGCCAACTCGGGAACCAATGGTCTCTGGTCTCTGGTCGTTGAGGTGGGGTTGAGACTTGGCTGCGAGGAGAGGCGAAAAACTACAGCTGAAGCCAAAGCAGACCCGACCTGTGTGTGGACCCAGGAGTTCGAGTGGGGACTTGAGGACAGCGAATATGATTTATGCCATCTTATTTTTCTGTGGCCTCCTGGCTACTTTTGTGAGGAGGGCCTACTGGGCCTGGAGGCTTGTGATCACAATATTGGAATGGGGAGGTTGGTTCGCTAATTTGTCGCTGTGGGCCCTGAATAAATTTTTTGATGCCTTCTGCTTAGAGAATTCTATATACCTTGCGATTTTGAACCATTCAGATATATATGAATGATCCTTTTTGAGATCATAAATTCGGCCTTCCTACTACAAATATGAGTTATTATTAAGCCAGAGATGTGCAAAGGAGTAGCTCAAAATGAAGACCTGGAGCTCCTACCCCTGGGTCTAGAGTTGGAGAGATAGATTTAGGCATCACCCATTTCTTCTCTACTAAACTTCTTGCAAGCAATTGTCTCTGTATTCAGTGCCTCTGGTTCCTTAGACCTTATTCTCTTCTTTGGTTTGAGATTGCTGATAATGTTGAAAGCAGATATCTGTAAGGGGGTCTTTTAAAAGAGATCTCAAATTATGTATGGATAATATTGGAATAAGTTGGAATAGGATAATTTAATGGAAGGCCTTGAATGTCAGGGTAAGCAATTTTTATTTCATTCTATAGGCCATATGTGAGGGTGACTAATGAAGATTTTTGTACTAGTGAGTGATATAATCAGAATTATTTGTAAGATGACTATTGGTAGCTCTGGGAATGTTGGAATAGAGAAAGGGAGCTCTGGAAACATTTAGGTCTATTGAGTGGCTTTCGTAATAGTCTAGGATAGGTTATAAGAAGTCTCTGAACTAGGTTGGTGCCAGTGTAAATATAAAGATACATTTTAAAATATAGTAGATAGACAGTGTTTAAACATGGACATGGACTAGATGAGAGAAATGGGTTGAAAGAAGGAAAAAGAATAAATGCTATTTCTTAGACCAGCTGTGAAACTCTGGGGAAAGTCACTTAAGCTCTCTATATCTCTTCCCTCATTAGCAAAATGAAAAGAGTAGGTAGAATTACTTCTAAGTTCCCTTCCAGATCCAAACCTATGATACTATGAATGAGAGAGTGTGTGAGCTTACATGACATCAAAGAATTTGGATGGTAAGGCAGGCTTTGAATGTAAGTGATGAGTTTTCTTTGGTAATATATTGAATTTGGCAAAGACATCAAGATCAATATTTCCAGATGAAAGGAGAAAAATATCTGTGAGCAAATGA
This sequence comes from Phalanger gymnotis, assembly GCA_028646595.1. NCBI lineage: Eukaryota > Metazoa > Chordata > Mammalia > Diprotodontia > Phalangeridae > Phalanger > Phalanger gymnotis. The sequence continues at coordinate 649,173,271 of CM053622.1, read as the reverse complement.
GAGGCACTCTGAGCATCATAGTAATTGTTCATAAGAAAACTATGTACTCATTTGAACAAAGTAAAATAAAAGCATCCCTAAATATTTATAAATGATTAGACTCTAATTAGTAACATTCAATGAGCTCCTAATATGTACCAAGCTGTGTATTATGTACTATGAGAAAAATGTCTGTCAGAAGTGGTCTTTCCCAAATGACTATTATGAAAATGTTTTGCATAGTGATACATGTATAACCTATATTGAAATGCTTGTCTTCTCAAGGAGGGTAGGTGGAGAGGGAAGAAGGTAGAGAATTTGGAACTCAAAGTTTTAAAAACAAATGTTAAAAAGTTGTTTTTACATGCAATTGGGAAATAAGATATACAGGCACTGGGGTATAGAAATCTATCTTGCCTTACAAGAAAGTAAGGGGAAAAGGGATGGTGGGGGGGGGGAGTGGGATGATAGAAGGGAGGGCAGACTGGGGAAAGGGGCAATCAGAATACATGCCATCTTGGGGTGGGGGGGGAGATAGAGATGGGAAAAAAATTTGTAACTCAAAATCTTGTGAGAATGAATGTTGAAAACTAAAAATAAATTAAAAAAAGAAAAATGTCTAGAATGAAAATGGGGTTATAGCATTTAGATAGCTCCCAAATTTCAGATGGAGGCTGAGAGATGGTTTTGGCAACAAACTACCAAAAACCATTTAACAGTTCTGAAATTGTTCAGGGCTAATTTAAAACTTTTGCTCACACACACACACGGCTGCTATATGATAAAGTGAGCTAATTTAAAACTTTTGCTTACACACACACACACACACATACATATACATATATATGTGTGTGTGTGTGTGTGTGTGTGTGTGTGTGGCTGCTATATGATACAGTGAATAGAGTGTTAGATCTGGGCTCAGAAAGACCTGTGTTCATTCTGCCTCAGCTACAGATAGCTATGTGACCATGAGCAAGTCACTTAACCTTTGGTAGCTCCTGATTCCTTATCTGGTGGTGAGGATTTAAGGAGAGACTACTTATAAATGTGCTTTCAAACATTAAACACCATAAAAGACAGCAATAATAATAATAAGGATGAATAATAATAATGACTATTATTATATACTCATTCATTTAAATGGCATATCTGAAACGTTACATAAAACAGCATAAGAAATACATATTACATTGGTTTGTCAGTATTTTATTATGTTAATGTTTTATAATATTGATATTGCTAATAGCTGACTTAGAAAAACTGACAACTATACCCACTGCAATATCATGGAAATGAAGCTAAATAACTTTTAATACGTACTTCTCTGAATTAATTTCACAATTACACATATAGGGATGCCATCTTTGGACATGTGCTCTGTCACATGTATTTTATCTCATATTATGTCAGTTGTTGGCAATCAGTAATACAAGATATTTCTGAGGTTCCAGTTTCCTATTAAATAATTTACCTAACTTCTCTAAGTAGGTAGTAAGAGTTTAATAATTATCTTGTTCACGATGCCCCTCTGAGGCTATGTGGGCAAGTACTAGAGGATTTTATGTGCTTTTGCCCCAAGGTAGCATTAATAATTCAGACCAAGGTCTCTAGGTCATGGATCTTAGCTCTGCTGCACATTTTTTGATCTTTCAAAATATCACAAGTCTGAGAAATAAGCCAAAAAGTATTGATCATCTCTGTTGACTAACTTTTATGTGCCAACAAAGAGTGGGACTACACCGAACAGAGTTCATCTTCCTAGGAGCCTACCCACACATCTTGAAGGGAACCGTAGTCACTGAAACCCTTCCTCTAGGAGACACCAATGCTTAGCTCAAAACCAAGAAAATAATATGTGATGGAGGAAGCCTTAGTAACAGAGTTAATTAGACGTACTTTTTTGGAGTAACTTTCAGTTTTGTTGTTGTGTTTTAGATGGAAAAAAAATTAAATTTGTATTTTCTTTTCCAGCTTCTCTCTAGTCCTCTCACTACTTCAACTACCCATTGAGAAGGCAAGCAATGTAACAATCATTCTACAAGTGAAGTCATGCAAAGAATGTTTCCACAGTACCTATATTGCAAAACAAAACAAAAAGAACAAGAAACATAAAGGGGAAAAATATTATGCCTCAATCTGTACTCAGACTGCATTATATCTCTCTCTGATGGTGGTAAGCATTTTTTACCATGGGTCCTTTGGAACTGTCTTGTATCATTATATTGATTAGAGCAGCTAAGTCTGTCATGGGTGATCATTGTTGCAATATTGCTGCTACTGTGTAAATGTTATTGGTTCACTTTACTCTGTAGAACCTCATACAAGTCTTTTCAGGTTTTTGTGAAACTATCCTGTTCTCCATTTTTAATAGCGTAATAGTATTCCATCACAATCGCATACCACAACTTGTTTAGTCATTGCCCAATTGATGCACATCTCCTCAATTTCCAATTCTTTGCCACAACAAAAAGGACTACTATAAATATTTTTGCATATCTAAGTCCTTTTCCTTTTTCTTTGATCTCTTTGGGATACAGACCTAGTAGTCGTATTGTCAGCACCTGGCCCTGTGCCCAGTGCTAGCACAGCGTTCCCTTGTGATCTTTTTTTTTGATCAAATGTTTAATCTCCTTATAGGCAGTGAGAACTTCTGGTACTGCTACCACTACTACTGCTACTGCCATTCCCTCAGTCTCCAAAACCCATAGCTGGTTCTGCTACTACACTTTGCTCCAAAACTCAGCTCCCACCCTATGCCACAGACTTCTATTTCTATCCTCCTAAAGTGTCCTAGGTTGGAAAAATATCTCACCTGTTGATTGCCACGCTTTAGAATTCACTTGATGTATTTTTTATTTAGAGGGGAATGTTGGGAGAGTTTGGTTAGAATGCTCCTTTTACTTCCACCATCTTTGCTTCTCTTCCTCCTCATAGCTCTATTGTTGTATTTTGATTTGTTACACTTATTTACAGATTATTCTGATTTCATAAGAGATCTTTTGTAACAAAACAAAGAAGTTAAGACTGACAATAAAATGTGTGCAGCATTTCACATCTGGAGCACTTCCATATTTCTATTTTTTAAAGGGAAATTTATTTCTTCTACCTCCCACCCACCACACTATTGAAAAACAAGCAAATTTCTTATAACAAATGTTTATTTAGGCAAAACAAATACTCTCAATAGCTGTGCACAAAAATATGTTTCATTGCTCACTTCAAATCCATCCCTTCTCTGTCACAGATAAGGCATTTTCAACATTAGTTCACTGGAATCCTAAATGGTATTGGTATTGGTATTGGTATCATTCTTAAAGCTTTCAAAGTGTGTTTTTACAATGTTGTCATTGTATGTTTTGTTTTCCTGGTTTGGCTCACTTCATTCTTCACAAGTTCATTTTTATTTTGATGTTATAGTATAAATTGTTCTGGTACTGCTCATTTCACTCTGCATCAGTTTGTATACATCTTTCCATGTGTGTTTGCAATCATCTTATGTCCTCATTTTTTACAATGCAATAGTCATCTATCATATTAATATGCCATGGTTTATTCAGCCATTCCTCAAATTGGAAGGTGAGGAAAATCAATCAGAAGTTCCAGAGGTTCAATAATCTGGAAGCACCTCAAGTTTTAGGGGACATTTCCTGATTAACCCCTTAGATAATAAACAGTCTCCATAATGGAAGGTAGGAAAATTTAATGGGATTTCTGTTATTTCCATGAGCACTTATCTGCTAGATTTTAAAAGATAAGTATTCAGTTAAGACTTTTGTGCTTAAATAGTGTTCACTGCTTAGGCTAGGGTAAACCTATGATAGAGGGCAAAGAGACATTTTTCCATAGTGTTTAATGGTATGGTCTTAAATTTGTGGGCAAGAGAAAGAGGGTAGTAGAAAATTGAGGAATCCTGGAGCTCAACCATAGACCAGATGTCATACTCACAGTTCTGCCACAGGAGGAATTATTAATCTTCTTTTTGTCTCATGCTGTGTCTTGGCTGAACTGTATAGAAGTCAAGCCACTCCTGCATTGTTTAGCTCCAATTAAATGGGAGGGAATAGTAAAAGGTAGGTTCCAATCACCATCTTTACTTTCTCTTAGTATCATCAAGGGACTCAACCTTTTTTCATATTCTGGTTTTGTTCTTTCAAAACTGTGGCTTACCTCTTAGTTTCCTCTAACCAACTTTTCTAGCCAATTTAATTTAGCTAACCAAGGTAGACACTTGTGCTAATCAGATGGAGGAAAGCTATCTAACCCCATCTTGCCTATTTATGAAGCATTTATATTTGGAGAATTTAACTTAAATTCATACAAAAACAAAGAACGTTTTGGTCATAACATCTTGATCTCATACATGGAACCACTTTGATACTTATACTTTTAACCATAAAATCAGAAACTCTCTATAACCATACAAAGATTATACTAGTACCATGTTTATAAATATGGAAGATAATACTAGGAAAAGTTATGCTATACTTAATTATTTCGTTTAAATGCCAGAACACATGTACAAGATACTGTGGACTCAAACATGAACAACAAAATGCATTTAATAATATGCGAAGTAAATTGATATAGAATCTATTTCTTCCCTAGGAAAAATTTATAGGGGAGTTAGGTGGGAGTCAGAGTGGGCATTATGAATGGGACCAAAGAAGTCTATCATGAATATGACTGATGCTGGGGAAAGCTTCACCGGTGTTGTTGCACTGAGCTCAGACATGAAAGCTAAAATGATGATGATGATAACAACCACCATTTGTATAGTGTCTCCTATGTGTCAGGCACATAGGAAAATAAAAACAAAGTTGCTAAGTTCTTCTTATTGTTGTATAATTTGATGCTCACAACAACCCTGGGAGGAAGGTGCTATTATCACCATTTTACAGATGAGGAAAATCAGGCAAACAGAAGTTAAGCAACTTAAGCATCACACGCCTAGTAAGTATCTGAAGCTAGAATTGAACCTAGGTCTTTCTGAGGCTTGAGCACTCTATCTACTATACCATCTAACTTCAATATAAAATACATTGGTGTTGGGTGATACAGATAGGACATATCATCTCTATCATATCCCCATTTTGATTTACACTATGTCCTAATTCTGGAGCTAAGTCATGGACCAGATGAGAAACCCAGGGAACCAAAGGAATGCTACATGAGTTTCTGATTGCCTTCCTTAGAAGTATAACAGCTGGTACCATCTTGCTGTGGACCTCACTGAAAAATGGACTGACATAATGATAGTATACCAGCACTGTCTGTGGTACAAATTTAGATTGTCTATGTCTTTCTTTAAACCAAATGTGGGTGGAGCCTCTGAAGCTCATACCCATTATGGTCCAAACATCTTTTTCTGCTTCTGTTCCCTTTGCTACCATAAGTTGTAATAGTGTGAAGTACTTCTTGTCTCTGCAGAATTTCAGCACTGAAAGAGAACTTCACTGGCTATCTAGTCTTGTCAGTACTCAACAAAGAATCCCAGTTACAACACACCTGACCAGTGGTCACCCAGCCTTCGCTAGAAGAACTCCAGTGAACAGGAATTCACTTCCTTCTTAGGTAACCCACCCATTCCATTTTTAAATTGTTTTAATTGTTACTAAGCTTTTTGTTTGCTTTTGTTTTATTTCAATTGTAATTTGCCTGCTTTTATCCACTGATTTTATACTGCTTCTTGATATCCCTCTCTTAGTATGCAGAATATTTCAAATATCACCAAAGTAGCTTAATAGTTGCTTCTACCACTTCTTTCAGTACTTTCAAGGGAAGTCCAATTGCTCACTGAATATTTTCCTAGCTTGGGAATCAATTTCCTATCAGTCATTTCAAAGCTTCTATAATTTCCAGTTCACAGTTCATATTCATTGGCAGAAAAAAAAGTAAGAATTGAACCAGCTTTGTATTTTCTCTGTTGTGTGTTATCATTGTCCCATCCACCCTAAGTAGCAGTCCTATGCTCTCTTTTCATCTTCTTCTTTTCCCAGTACATCGAAAATGCTCCCCCACCATATCCCATTCCTTCCTTGGTTTTTTGTTGTCCTTTGCTTTCTTTACCAGTCTATTCTAAACTTAGTTTTTCTAATACTCTTTTTTTT
>CM053622.1:649148009-649166685 GCA_028646595.1 Phalanger gymnotis | reverse complement strand
CTGATTCTGATACACTTATCTCATATAGTTCCTTTTGGACTACTGACTTCAGGAAGAAGCAAGCTAACAAACTAAGGGGAAATAAGGGAAAGAATGAAGAGGATTATAAGGTTTGATATAAGTCTAAAGTGAAATTAGACTAGGATGTCAAGACAAACATTACTCATTGAGTAAAGTAATTTAATTGCATTGTGCCTTCAGGCTTATCTCATATACAAGCTCCCATGGGTGAAAGCAAGAATACTCTTTGAATCAGTTAGAGCGATATGTGCAGCACAAAATTATTTTTGCATGAATGGTCAAGTTTTTATCTTTACATTTTCTGCCCAGTTAGAAACCTCCCTTTGGGAATCAGATGCTAATATAGATATGAGAGAATTATAGATTTAGAGCTAGCAGGGACCTTATTCATGCAGGTGTGTGTGTGTGTGTGTGTGTGTGTAGAGTGTATGTGTAGAGTGGGAGCCTGGTCTGCTAGTGCACTTGGGCATATATTACACATGTTCTGCATTTACGTTTTCTTTTATGAATGAAAAAACTGATACATAGAGAGACAGAGTGATTTACCCCAAAGCTCCCTAGGTCCTGAGGGAGTACGTCGCTGTGTGTGTTTATGAGAGCTCCTCAGGTACCTTAGGGGTGATTTGTCTGTATATGGCTCCTTGAGGTTGTGGACATGGTTCACCCTTAAGGCAAATTTCGAGTTTGTGGAATGCAGAGCATTAAGAGAAGCTTAGAGGCATCATCTTCAGCATGGGAATAAAGCTAGAAAGATCATGTGGTCATTTGGTCCTGGTGCTAATACTTTTAGAATGATTTTAGGATCTGGACATAGTAGTGACACACTCTGAAAGATCAGTGATATATGAATTGCACAGTCCTGATTCCCAAGTAATCTGCACACAGGAAAAGAGAGAAAATCAGAAGTGAGAGTGCTGTACAAGTGGACCTTTTCCAGAGTGAGTTCATGAATGAGTCCTTTCACAAACCACTCTGACATTCAGCACTCTAGGTGAAAAATTTTATCTTTATAGGTTTTATCATATAGTCATATTGTATCATATCTCTGTACTAAATGTTATCTCCCTCTACCTCCATTATGGCCATATTAAGTTTCCACTCTTCTTAAAGAAAGTAGAAACTCTTTCTTTCTCACATTTTTTACAGGTTAAGAACTAATTATTAAAAGATACAGGCAATGGGATATAGAAATCTATCTTGTCCTACAAGAAAGTAAGGGGAAAGGGGATGGGGGAGTGGGGTGATAGAAGGGAGGGCAGACTGGGGAAAGGGGAAATCAGAATACATGACATTCGTGGGGTGGGGGGAGGTAGAGATGGGGAGAAAATTTGTAACTCAAAATCTTGTAGAAATGAATGTTAGAAATGAAAAATAAATTTTAAAAATGTACTAATTATTAAAAAAGTAACATCTTCCTTGAGGTCAGTCTCTTGTTTGATGGGCTGAGTCCTCAGAGGTCAATGGCTACTCCCAGCTCCCAGGAGTAATAATCAGGGGTTGGTTTTTCTAGAACTGTTGTTCATGCACCCCTATCCAATGTGCTAACCAATATCAATTAACTAATTGATATTAATTAGCTTTTATTGAGGCATTTTTACTGAAAAGGTCAAACAAGGAGAGTATTTACAAAACACCCTCCTGAACACTCATCCTCTGCACCCACAAGGTCCCTGGGGAGAGTGGGCTCAAAATTAGAGTGTAAAGATAGTAAGGAACACATGTAGAGAGAGGAAATTTTGCATCTTCTAGCCCTGAAAAGTTTTTTTATTCATAGGGTCCCCACCATATTTGGGGGGTTTGGTGTCAGTGATAGACTCCTTTATTTAGCTGGTTCAGATCCTTGCATGGCATAGTGTACAAAATGATCAGTTAATCTATGATTGGGCTGGGTAAAGCAGGTCACTTGGTTGTCTGCTGGCACTTCATTGGACTATACCTGATATCGATTTAAGTGAACTGTGTTATCAACTCTGATTTTCAGGGAAATTTCTAATGGATGTTCTGACATTTTGAACTTCACCAAATCATATCTAAGTCAATTCCATCTCTGGATACTCATTCACCTGAAATTAGTAAAAAAATAAAATAAACACAAGAAACAGAGGCCAGCTTCCCCTGTTAGCAACTCAGAATAATCCTAATTTACTCAATAGCCTCTCATTTCTCTTCTCAATTTTCCCTCTACTTCTCTTGCTTGATTTCCAAAATCTTTTTTGAGGTCTTCCATGTTCCGAGACCAATTCATATTTTTTCTTGGAGGCTTTGGATGTAGGAGCTTTGACTTTGTTGTCTTCCGAGGGTGTGTTTTGATCTTCCTTGTCACCATAATAACTTTCTATAGTAATTTTTTCCATTGTTTGCTCATTTCCCCATCCTATTTCTTTATTTTTTTAACTCTTTGTTTAAGTAGGGCTCTGTTTGCAGGGTGGAGCGTGAATTGTCCCAAGCTTCAGGGATTTCGTGCAGCTGTTTTCAGAGATGTTTCTAGGGACCTGTAAGTTTGCAGTTCTTCCAAGGTGGTATGATCTAAGGAGAGGTGTTTAATATTCTCCTGGCCTGTGGTCTGGTCTGTGAGTGATCACAAGCACTCTTCTCTGCCCTGAAACTGTGAGGAGGGTCCCCCTTATACTGTGGCTACAAACTCTGCTGTGCTAGTGATCCTTCTCACCCTAGGACTGCCACCCAGGAAAGTGACCTAGATCCAAGTCTGGGCAAAGCAACAGAATCCTGCCCCAATGCTAGCAAAAAGACCCCTTCTGACCAGTTGTTCAACCCCCTTACTGTGCTAGGGCTGAGCTCTGGAAGCAGCTGTTGCCCCTGCTGCTCCCAAGGCTTGCACCTAGTTTTCTGGAGTCATGGCCCAGCTGGTGCAGCCTGCACTATGCTATGCTGCACTCTCACCCAGGTGTGACAGACCCTTCCTGCTGAACTTCCAAGTTCTCTTTCATGTCTGGGCTGAGAGGTCTGGAAACTGCCAATATTGCCAGTGATTCAGTTGCCCTGAGGCCTGCTCAGGGTTTGATGGGGTATTATCTGTGCTGGCATGTCCTATGCTGGACTGAGCTCCTCTCTCACCCTAGAGTAACAAACCTTTCCTGCTGACCTTCCAAGTTGTCTTGGACTAGGAATTTGTTTCATTTCATCTTTTTCTATAGGTTCTATTGCTCCAGAATTCGTTTAGAATCATTTTTAAAGGTTTTTGGAGGGGTTTGGTGGAGAGCTCAGGTGAATTCCTGCCATTACTCTACCATCTTGACTCTGCCCACCCCCCTCCAAGCTTTTACATGAACATTTGGTTCAAGTTCAACATCTCCTGAATCATTTCTTCTGGATCTGAAGCCAATTAGGACGCTCTACATCATTGCATATTCCAAGTCCTGGATCATCTTATCAGAAACTGGCTTCCAAAGTTCTATGTTAGATTGGTAGCAGGCAGAGGATATCTGTGCATACTTCTGAGATTGGGCCCTCATTGGCCAGTGCCCACAAGTAACAGAATATTGTTTCTAAAACCTGTTCCTACTGACATGCCACAACTTTTAAAACAAAATCCCTCATATAAACTTTTAGTAAGAGAATGAATCAAAATAAAAATTAAAATCGACATTACAATAGCCTTTTAAAATAACTTAAAAGAATTTTATTTAAAAAAAAAACAACTCAACATTCCCAATACTCCACCAATGCAAGTGAAAATTTGAGAACTCTATCCTTGTTTTGTAATGATAATTGTCTTATCAGTGCCAGCAACAGAACATTCCATACATGTATCTGGCACAAATTAAGTGCTTCATAAATGTTTATTGGTTAATTGATAATAATTTATTTAAAACTCATCAACTATGTTTTCTATCTGAGGTGAGTAGCCTCAGCATTGTTTAAAACCCAGTTGCTTTTTTTGAAGGAGGGAAGGCAGGGCAATTGGGGTTAAGTGACTTGCCCAAGGTCACACAGCTAGGAAGTGTGTCAAGTGTCTGAGGCTGGATTTGAACTCAGGTCCTCCTGACTCCAGAGCCAGTGCTCTACTCACTGCACCATAGCTGCCCCCAAAACCCAGTTTTTTAGATGTAAAGAAAGGGATATATCCAGTATAGTATTTTACCATATCAACTGTTTCCCCTCTGTACTATTGTAATTTTATCTAGACAAATACTCAAAAAGTGACAGGCAGTCTTTTTCAGAGGTTATGTTTTGAGTGTAAAACCTCAATACCAAGCAGACTAGAGGTTCTTTTCTAAGCATTGATAAGATGTGAGAAAAGAGCTTATGGTATTTTTAGAAAGTAGTGATTCCAGACCTGCTTCTTTTTTTAAAGAAATATATTTCCATTTAAAACCTTCATTTGAATATAAGGTCTCTTCATTTTAAAATTCAAATCTATGATAAAAAGAGAAAATATAAAGTAGGAAAACTCATTTGGAGCTTCTTGGACATATCTGTTTGAGACAAACATACATTATGCTAGTGTAATGCATCCTGAGCTGCTAAAGTACTTTGTTCCTTATTCATGTGACACTACATTGTCAATTGTGTAAATGAATAATTATGGATCTTAATCTGGCTCTGCCACTTTCCAGTTCTGAAGAGAGGCTAGAGTCTGTCACCCATCTTGAAATAACCACTCTGTCATACAATTCATTAATTACTATTAGAATGTCTGTTTCTCAGATGAACCAACTTACATTTTTCTTATATTGCTCTTCTAGAAACCATGCAGATGAATAGAAAATTTCCCTATTCTTCTTCCTAATGGATTCTCCTTCACCTCTCATTTCTTCATTACTGAAGTCTCCAGAGTGAAGCTTTTCATTGCTGTTGAAATGCTTATATTCTTTGTACTTTTTTGACTCTGTGTATAGGTTTAATCTTTTGACTTTGCTTTTAGTTACTGGCTAAACGAATATATAATTTCTGGTATGCTTCTTTTTTCTGGATTCCTTTTCATATATTTATTTACTTGCTTCTGCTTTTAATTGAGCAAAATAACATTCAGGTTTTCTACTATGCATACTCATTAAATATTATTATAATTTTTCAATATTTTCCTGTGGATTTTTAATAGATATATCAAATTGCTTCTGTGCTGATAGCATTTGATACCTGCATTTAGAGTCAATCCATGATTACTCTGCTTCTCTTCCCTTGGTTTCTGCTATAGCAATGGCTGCCACATGTATGGCAATAAATAGGTCTTGGGACTTTTTTTTTTCTTTTTTTAATCAATTTATTTATTTATTTTTGGTTTTCAACTTTCACTTCCATAAGTTTTAAATTTTTTCCACCTCCCTCCCCCGCCCCTCCCCAATACAGGATGCAATCTGGAATAGGCTCTACACATACATTCTTATCAAGCATATTTTGACATTCGTTATGTTGTATAGAAGAATTAGAACAAATGGGAAAAATCATGAGAAAGAAAAAACAAAATGGAACAAAACAAAAAAAGAGCAAATAGTGTGCTTTGATCTGGATTCAGACTCCATATTTCTTTCTGTGGATATGGATGGCATTTTTGGCTGTTTTTAAAAACACGTTCTTTTAAAAAACATGAAGAATATATTCAATCATGATGGTTGTAAAAGATACAAGGCTTTTTGAATTTCTCTGTTTTGTTACAATTGCTCTGCTAATTGAGTTCATGCTGCTAGCCACAAAAAGGCATTGAGTGAAGATTTTCAATGACCTAAGGTTCTTTAATTTTTCTCTCTTCATATTTTAATAGCACCTTGATTTCATCTTTTATTTTATATAATCTAGGCTAAAGGATGCAGTTATGGTAGCTCTGTATTGGTCCCCAATATTGTTGTATAACTTGGAGTTGAGGCTACTGACGATAAAAAGCAGCATGGAACTCTTATAGCTGGTGGTTTCTGTTTCCACTTTTGTAATGAGATGTTACTAAAACATAGCAAAAGTATTCATTTTCAGAATATTTCATGCACATTCACAATTTTCCAACTTTAATCGTTAGCACCATTTGCACTGAAGCATTTCCAGAAAATGTGGTGGTGTCATTTCCAATTTGTTCTGATATTCTTGTGGTATCTTCCAGATTAAGCTGATCATCATGACATGTTTGAGTAGAGCCAGACTGAAATTTAATACCACTCTTTCTGTTCTTTTGACTTTTAAGGGTAGTTCTACCACTCTGACCAGGATGTTACAGCAATATGCAATGTTGCAGGAACCCCGTTTCCAGAAATTTATGTTTCTTGTCCTATCTTCAAATCTATCATAAGTGTCAAGGCACACAAAGTCTCTTATGTACACACTAGGTGATATTTCCCAATTTTGCCAATACCTCCCCACCTCTACTCCATGGATGATGAATTGGACTTTGAGAAGAGTCATTACTATTATCATTAATGTATTTTTTATTGTTCCAAAGAGATGTAGTGAGTATACAGAGTAAGTCAAATAGTCAGTCTTGGTAATACCACCAAGATGGAATTTTATCCCATGAGCATCAAGTCTGCCCCTATTTTGTTATGGTTTTAGTTTAGTGCAAGTAAGAAGGTTTTCAGCATGAATGAGGCAAATAAGCTATTTGTAGTTTGAAATTCTGTTTGAAATTGTCTTTGCAGAAGAAAAAGGGATTTCAAATAAATGTGTATATATTTAAAGTCTCTGTGTTTCCCCTTTTGTGTCTTTCTCTTGCTATATACAGACACATTTAAAGTGTGTGTATGTGTGTCTAGTTTAGAAGAAGTTATAAGTGAGAAAGAAAATTTTTACATAGCATTGTATACCTTATAAATAAAGGCAAAATGGCTTCCTAAAAAATTATCAGGCCTAAGGGCAAAAAATAAATTGTGCATTATCTAGGAATATAATAGACCTAAGAAAAGCATAATTCAGAAATCCATGGCTATATATTCAGTCAAGGAAAGCTAACACGTGAATTTCTTTGTGTCTACTTAGCCCAAACTTTGAGATCTGAAAGAGAACGCAGAAGCTTTAGAAAAGCAGGGTTGCTAAATAAGAGTTTCCATTTGGGAGCAGTAATATCAGTCATGTGCAAAATGGGGTTATTTTGAGAGTTCCAGACAATGAGCTGCCCTGGAATATTACTCACTAGAGGATGTAGCATTTTGCCCAGAACCTTAAACTGGGCAGCTGGCTCTTTCCTCCCCAGAGATATTAACTGAGAGCATTAAGATAATTATGTAGCCAACTGGACATCTTTTTTCCTCAGAATACCCAGAGAGAATTTTCCTGATATCAGAATTAATGTGTAATATTCCCAATAATCTCTAATGGTAGAGGTGAACTTCTGACTCATTTTATTTATATGTCATTATAGACTGGAGTCTTCCTTGGTTCTAAAATTTAATTCAAATAGCTCTTGATATGTGAATTAAACAAGTTCAAATCTTCTGCATATTCCAGAAACATGGATTTCCACAACCCTTCCTTGAGGAGAAAATCTCCCGCCTGCTCCTCCTTGGGTGGAGAGAGAGAGAAGGGAAATTGAATTTTCACACTTACAGCTCTGATTTCAGAGAACATATGCCATCCTGACCAGAGCAAAGATTTTGGCAGAAAAATATTGACAGTTACAACTACGATGAGTACTTGAAACAATATTCTAAAAGTAGCCTTATTCTAACCATTTATAAATTAAAAGGAAAGAGGTGGAACCATCCTTTCCCCTGCTCCCACCCCACATTGTATGTACACATATATGTAGTCTGCCTAGACTACAAAGGAATCTGTGACATCATATAATCCAAACCTCATTTTTACAATTGTGAAAATGAGGCCAAGATAGATAAAGTCTCTCTTAAGGTAAAACAAGTAATATGTAGTAGAGTTAGGAATAAGTCCTATACTTTTCAAATCCAGTGTTCTTTATCTTAATGCCTATCCCATGATTTGTGTATAACAATGAATTTTCCTCAATATTTATTGAACTATTAAGTATTTCCTCTAACATTTGTTGGGGAATGGGGGGAGGGTTGTAACAGTTAAGCAAAAAATCTATCTTCAAAAACTCTATAAAAAGAAAAAATAAAGGAAGGGCATTATCAGGGTTGAATTATCTAATTTGTTGATTTATATTTTGTGAATTTGTCAGTGAATTGTTTAGCTGACTTCACAAACTAAGGAAGAAATCTCATTTTCAGTTCGTTTTCAAACTTAAAGGTAACAAAATTTGAAATCCAGTTAGAAGATAGATTGTGGAAGAAGTATGTCCTTTCACTCTCCTCAATGGACATTTGGTACATTACAAGTCAGTGACACAGAGGACATTTAAGGACTAAGGACTACCTTCAGCCTGTGATCTCAGAACCCTTCCAGAAGGAAGATTTCAGGTACCTTCCTGAAAGGCTTTGTTTATTTTTCAGATTAGTACAATGTGTCCTTAACTCCCCTAACACTAACCACCTCCCACTGTGATTCTGAACTTCATTCTGTATAGATACAGCTGTTGGCATCCCTGGGTATCAGTGCAAGTACTAAAGTGTCAGATGACTGTGTGGTCTATGCTAATGAAACTCTCATTTTATTTCAATTGAATGCTGTTGAGAGGTGCTCTGGAGATTAAATTTATGTACCAAATAGACAGTGTACAGGCAGCAGTCATGCAAATTTTCTCACTGAAGACTGATTTCACAAATTTGGCCAATGTTCTGAATTCTGGGTTAATAGGAATGATTCAAGATGAGCCATAAGTCTGATCAATTTAATATAGCTATAGTATTTGGTAATGGTATAGACCACAGACTTCACTAATATATACCCATATTCATTAACCAATGGAATAATATTCTTCAGAGGCCTAGTAATACAAATGAATAGAATATTAAGGGGAAGCTAAACTCTAAATATTGTAGTAATCAATCTTGGTTATATGGAAAAGTTAAGGTACTATATGAGAACATTATATATATTGTTAGATACACCCATTTCATTTATTTATTTATTTATTGCTGAACTACTTTTCTTTGTTGTGAAAGAGCATTTGAATCATGGAAGAAGTGCGGGATAAAGATATCTAGAAATGACTGTGTTGTAAAAATCAAAAAGTCAAAAGACATGAGTACATCTTAACTTCTCAAATATTAAAATAGATCTGTAATCTCATCTATATGATTACTCATTCTAATGAGGGAGATGTTCATACATACTTATAAAATCTGCATAACTCTTATCTATGTTCTCTTATAAATTTCTCACAATTGGAACTTATTCCCACACACCATGAGGCCTTCCAATCTCTTATTTTCCATATATATATATGTATATGCATTTTAAAAATAATTTTATTGACATTTTTTGTTTCTTATATCACCTTAGTATCCTACCTATCTTTCCCTCTACCCCTCCCCAAGAGCCATCACATACGATAATCAGTGGGGTTTTCTTTTTTAGAAAAGAAAAAAAAAAGTTATCACAACTTACCTATACATTGATAAGTCCAAAAATGTGCAATGAGTAATACCAGTGGAGCTCCCACCTCCACAAAGGGGTATGTTGGAGATGTCTTCTCATATTTCTTCATTCAAGTCCTGTTTGATCTTTATTATTCTTTTTTATATTTACTTTTGATTTTGGTGTGTTGTTCTTGTTTTCTTGGCTCTGCTTAATTCATATTGCATCAGTTCATCTAGATCTTTCAATGCTTCTCTGTATTCATCATATGCCTCATTTCTTACAGCACAGAACTATTCCAGTGAATTCATGCACTACAATTTGATTAGCTTTTCCCAACTGATGGATAATTACTTTGTTTCCAGTGCTTAACTAACAGGAAAAATCTGGCTATAAATATTTTGCATCATATAGGAACTTTTTTTCCTTATTGATAACTTCCTTAGGGTATAAACCTGGTAATATTCCTGGTTCAAAAGATATGGACATTGTAACCACTTTTACTTGCATAATTCCTAATTGCTTTCCAAAATGGTTGTACCATTTCATAGCTCCACTAACAATGTATAGCTGTGCTTAACCTTCCACACCACCTCTAATATCACTGTTGCCATTTATTATCAATTTTGCAAATTTGAAGGGTGTGACATTGAAGTACAGAGTTGTGTCTTTTTTAAAATTTTTATTTCTCTTATTAGTTATTTGCGACATTTTTTCATGTAGCTGTGAATACATCGTAGCTCTTCTTTTGAGAACTGTTTCTTCATATCTCTTGATCATCATTCATCTACTGGGTAGTGGCATACCCACACCCACCCACACACACACTTGCACCCACACACCCACACCAACTCACACACACACACACACACACACACACACACACAAGATTTCCCTCCCCCCATCCCCCCATTTACTTTCTCATCCTAGATTCATCAATGTTGTCTATGCAGAAGCTTTTTAGTTTTAAGTAATGAAAGTTATCTATTTTATCCTTTGTACTTACCTCTACCTCCTGTTTATGGCTATATCTCTTACTGTAGTTATGAGAGGTATGAACCTCTCTTTCTCTTCTGATTTTTTTTAGTGTGATCTTTAATACTAAAGTCATGTATACATTATAATGTATTGCGAAGTATAGTATAAGGTTTATGCTTAAGTATAAGTAAGCCTAATTTCTGCCAATCTGTTTTCCTGTTTCCCTGCAGTTTTTTCAAATATGGATATTTTCCTTAAGTAACTTAAGTTCTGTGGTTTATCAAACCCTGAGTTATTGATTTCTATTGTTGGTGAATTACTATTGTCTAATCTGTTCCATTGATCTATTTTTCCAATTTTTCAAACATACCAGGTAGCTCTAATAACTGATGTTGTAAAATGTGGTTTGAGGTCTGGAAGTGCTATTTCTCTTTCATCTCTACTTCTTTTCACCATTTCCTTTGACATTCTAGATTTTATGTTTTCCCAATGAATTTTGTTAATACTGTCAGAAGCTTGATTGGTATAGTGTTAAAAGTACAAATTAATTTTGATAGTAACATCATTTTTATTGTATTGGCATGGTCTAGATATGAGCACTGAATATTCTTCCACCTATTTAAGTTCTTCAATTCTTTAAAGAATGTTTTGTAATTAAATCTATACAAGTCTTTTGCATGCTTTGGGTGGTTGATCCACAGATATGTTATGTATTTCATAATTAATTGGAATGAGATTTTCCTTTTCAATTATTTCAATTATTACTTCTTGTATTTTGTTATTGTCATGTGGAAATGTTATTGATTACTGAGGATTTATTTTATAACCTACAAATTTACTGAAGCTATTAATTGTCTCAACAAGTATCTTTGCTGATTTTCTGGGATTTTTCATCATATGATCAGCCAATAGGGATAGTTTTTTCTCCTTTTTACCTATCCTTAATTCCTTTTTTTCTTATTGCTATTGCTAACATTTCCAGAACCATTTAAAATAATAACTGGTAGAGTGTTTCATTTTCATATTTATTGGAAAAAGTTCTAGTGTATCCCTATTGCATATGATACTTTCTTTTGATTAGCAACATTTTTTATGGTATTAAAAAGATCCCTCTATGCTTCTATTTTGTAGGGTTTTTTTTAGCATAAAGAAGTGTTGCACTTTGTCAAAGGCTTTTTCTGCATCTATTGAGATGATTAAGTGGTGTGGTATTAATGTGATTAAAGATCTTCCCCTGCACCCATTTGATAGGCCTCAGGTAGAGCTAGTTAAGGGAAGCTTGACTAGGGGAGGCTCGTTTGTAGGAAGGCCCACACCTTTTTGTTGATTAGGTGTAAAGCCTTCAGGCCCTAAGAAGGGTATATATACCATGAGGGTAGCCATTAAGGTCAGAATTCAGCCCAAAGAGAAAGAGGCAAGACAGAGACACTGAGAGAGGGAAGAGAGAGAGACAGAGAGAGAGAGAGAGAGAGAGAGAGAGAGAGAGAGAGAGAGACCTAATGGCAAGGGCAGAGAGAGAACTGGAAGAGTTCTCAGACCTGGAAGCTCTCAGAACTAGAGGAAGAGAGGACACAGAAAAGCAGGCAGCTAGGATTTGTGATTGAGTATTTATGGGAAGGCCCCAGCAGAGAAGGTTGCAGGACAGCTTGACTCCTTGCTTCGATATTGTGTTTTAATTTCCTTGCTGTTACATTGAAGTGGACTTACTGGTTTTGGGATACAATTGCTGCTATGTCAATTTGGAATTTTTGGTTCTGGGATTTGATCCTCTGGAGTCTGAATAAATGTTTTACTTCTGCCTTCTATATAGAGAGCCTCATATTTTGTGATACCAAACTATATAGGCATATTCATGATGACCATAAATATTGTGAATCTTGCCACTGATACAGGATATCTTGGTTTTTAATATGATTAATTATAGTGATTGTTTTCCTGATGTTGAACTACCCTTGCATCCCTGGTGTAAATCCTATTTGGTCACAATAAAAGATTTCTTTGATGAATGTAATTTGTTAGATAGGATTTTGTTTTAAAAATATTGAGTCTATTCATCAATGTTATTATCCTATAGTTTTATTTCCTTGTATCTTTCTCTGATTTAGACTTTTGGACTATATTCATGTCATAAAAAGAGCTCTGGTAAGGTCATTCTTTCTCAGTTTTTGAGAATAATTTGTGAAGTATGGAACCTAACTATTCTTTAAGAGTTGGATAGAATTCTTCCATGAATCCAAGAGGTCCAAGAGTTCCCCAACTCCTTCCTATCTGCTTTACAGCTAGATCTATTTCCTTTTCTGAGATTCCATTATTTAAGAACTCTATCTGATCTTCTGATAATTTGGGTAGTTCATATTTTTCAAGATATTACTCTACTTTTCATCTTCTCAGTTTTGTTAGCATGTGACTGTGCATAATATGTTTTGATAATATTTTATATTTATTCTAGTTTTGCTGCAATTTCACCTTGTTAAATTAAAAAAGATTAGATTTTCTACTCCCTTCTTTATAATCAGATTAGCTAAGGATTTTGCATTTTTTTAAAAGATGACTTTGAATATGATTTATTATATCTATATTTTTTATTTCCAATTTATCTATTTCCCAGGGAATTTTAACGCATCTTAGTTTGTGCTTTTTTTAGATTTGGTTTTATAGATACTCTAATTTTTAAATACGAATTCAATTTATTAATCTTCCCTTTTTCTATTTTCATCATGAATGACTGAAAAGATATTTTGTCCCTTAAGGATGATTTTATCTCCATCCCAGAAATTTTGGTACATTTCATCATTACAATTTTCGTTTGCATAGTTATTGATTGTTTCTAAGATTTATTCTTTACCACATTAATTATTTAAAATTTCGTTGTTATGCCTCCATTTGGATCTGTGTCTTTTGTTTGTGGTCCTTGAATCAGTTTATATTGTTATTGCATTATTACCTGTTAAGGATGTATTGATTTCTGCCTTTTTATATTTGTTTATAATATCTCTATGCCCTAGTACATGATCAGTTTTTTGAAAATTCCATATGGTACAGAAAATGTGTGTGTGTGTGTGTGTGTAAATAACCATTATAATCATTTGGTCTTTCTCTCTCCTCCTACCCCCATTCTTCGTACAATCTATTCTTCCAAGTTATCTATTCTGTGCTGTGCCCTCTAGGTACTTTCTGCCACTGCTTTATAGAGCTTACCTCATGTATTTCCATTTTCTATTGTGCCTCACTCTCAAAAAAATGTCAATAATTTGAACGACCATTCATTTGTATTTGAAGATCTTTCTCATGATGAATTGTAGAACTTGTTTCTGAATTGAATTGTTAAATTTAATCATTGTGTGTCTTGGAGTTTGAGATTTGATTTTTTTTCTGGAGATAATCTGTGAATTTTTCAACTGGTATTTCACTTTCTATATTCAGAAGTTCTGGGTAATTCTATTTTTTTTCATTCATTATACTGGTTAGATTTTTTTCCCTTGTGATTTTTTTTTTCTGGGAGACCTACAATCCTTAGGTTGTCTCGACATAACTTGTTTTCAAGATCTGTATACTTTGGCTGCATAATGAGGATATTTTCTTTTAATGTTCTTGATTTTTGCTTCTCTTCCTTTAGATTGTTTTTCCTTCTGTATATGTAAGATCCCAACCTATTTTTCTTTATTTTATTTCTCTGGTGAGGCTTGCCATGGCAGATTCAAGTTTTTCTATTTTGCTCATTAATTTTGCTCAGGACATAAATTCAGCTCTCATAATTCTTATTTCTCTTTAAATCTGCTCTGGAACAGCATCTCATGGCTCCATGTTTTCCTAAATTTTCACAGTCTTTTCTGTCTCATCAAATGTTGAATTGTTTTCCTTTATTTTACAGTATTTATGTATAGAGCTCTGAACTTATTTCCCAGACTGAGAGGCCATATTTCTTCCTGTTATTACTGTTTTTCATGTTGATTTATCTGTGTATATTCAAAGTCTTTGAGATTTCTTCTACTTGGGATTTGGTATTTTCTGTCTTTTTTCCCTCTTATTTTCCTTATTGCCCATTTATGACTCCTGCCCTCTGATTGTGGTTTCCTTTGGGGCTGGATATCAAATCATTTCAATTTTTCCCCACACCAGGCAATTCTCAGATCACTAGCCTAAATCTCTGACCAACCTGAATTTTGGTGGTTAGAACTGGCTCCAGCTAGATGCCGTGCTTTTCCTTCAGGCTTAATGGAGTATTGCACAGCTCCTCACATGCACGGTGCCTTATCCTTATGAACTTTCTCATTCCCTTGGTTGCTTAGTTTTTTGGCCCAGCTAAGGCAGTTCAGAGTCTGCTGGGAGTTTGGAGCTTTGCAGACTTGGTTCTTCCTTGTTTCAGCCCCTGGAAGACCTTTATTCCTGAAGGGCTGTGGCCAACCTGGCTGTTAAGGTTCAAAGAAACACCCACAGCCTAGAAACTACTTTTCTACGGTATTGCAAACAGAGAGGGTATACCATAATGTAAGGGTGAGTTCTGACATAAGCTGTGTTATGTTGGTGCAGCCTTGCTGAGTTGAATTCAAGATCAGTGAGCATTAATTCCTGAGTTTTTTGTTTTAACTTTCTTTTGGAAGCTTGGTTTCATGGACCATGGAAATAGCTAAAGTTGCTTTATCTTTTGTGCACAATTCCTCTTTAGAGAGATTTGAGTGGTCATGGGGATCAGAGAAAATGTCTAGTCTGCTATCTTGTAGTTTATGTGACCTGGAACCACACTCATACTTCTTTATTGATATCATTTACAACCCTTTCCTTCAGTGGTCCATATAACCTAATCATATCTGCCACATGCCACTCAATTGTCCTGTGGGTCAAAGATATTAGTTTTTAGCTCTTTAGATATTATAATGTTCCATGATTTGTGGCCATGTAACAATTTCGGTAGAATGTTGGTATGAAAATCAATTGTTTTATTGTTTCAGGGAGAAATTTACGATGATTAAAAGAAGATCAGGTTCCCAATGTTTATCCCTCCTGCACTCCTCATTCTAGTTAATTTATTATGTTTGTAGAGTCCAAGATATATTTATGGATGAGTGAGAGCTATAAATCATCCATCTAGCTGTGTACCATAACAATAGGCATTTTTCATATACTTACTTTTTCTGTCAGAAAGATTAAGTAAAAGTGTTTTGAAAGGTTATGCGTTTCATCCAGGAGCTTCTTCTTAATGATATCTTCAAAGGTGAGTCTCTAGAATATCACAGTGGAAAGAATATGTTCAAATCTTGACTCAGCCATTTACTATGTGTATGACTTTGGTAGTTACTTAAAATCGCTTGCCTCATTTTCCCCACCTGTAAAATGAAAATATTGGAGTAGTTGGCTCTTGTCTCTTCTAGCTCTAAATTTATGATTCTATTATTTATGATCTAATGACCTCATCATCTCTAGTGAATCCTGATTCCTTCTTGAAATTCCTTTTGAGTAGGGATTGTTCCATTCTTTAGCTTAATGTGCCTGGCACATAATAATACCACTAATAATTGCTTGGATTTATGTAATGCTTTAATGTTTGCAAAACACTTTATAAATTATCTCATTTAAAGAGTAGTGAGAAGTGAGACTTTTTTTTTCAAGGAAATTTCTCTATTATAGCATAACAAATGCCAACTTTTCTTTTGACTTCTTGTGAGGTATTGGGGAAAGTGGATGTCTCTCTTCTCCACTTCCAGAAATGCATGGAATAAAAAAACAAAAACAAAACTGCAAGTCCCTGGTTGCTTGTTTTGCTGACATAAATAACCAAAAAGTGATCCTGAGATGGCTATTTTAGCCTTGGTGGCTTCCTCATGATTTTGAGTCTTGGGGCTCCTTTACTTCAGTCAGGGCTCTGGGTTTCTAGCAAGAGCTAACTTCCACAATAGTTTCTTGGAAAGAAGACAAATAGAATAATATTACATCTGAAAGAAAAGTTAAAAAAAAACCTGGAGACTGAAGTCATATCCTAGCTTGCTTGGACACCCAGATGTGGGCATTTTGTACAGACACTACCAGTGAGTGGTAAAAATTAAATATCTGTTCAGAAGTCCCTAAAAAATTTTCTTTACCTCATGGAAGAGTATAATGGGTGATAGGTTACTGTTCTATGGTTTAAGTATTTAATACATGATTTTGAGGTTTTTCTTTCTTTCTTTTTGATGTATTAAGCTCTTCTTTTCATCTTTATTGATGAAATAGCTGCCTGCTACTTGATATCTACCATTGGTTATCTTTTCTAGAAGAGTCACCATTAAATTCCCTTTAGTGTAGGCCTGCCCCACCTGAAGCCAGTGGGCTGCTTACATCCTGCCTGTATCATGCCAAAGGATTCCCTCTACATACCAAGGATGTTTTCTTCTGCATTTTTTGTAGGCCACCTGAAATCCTTTTGTGTGCCGCAAGTGGCCCTACGGCCACAGGTTTTGCTTTGGTAGAAAACCTAAATGTGAGCTACATACAAAAGATATATTGGGAGATTATCCAGGAGTAACTCTACCTGGGAGGCATTCTGAGAAGAAAAGCAAGAAGAACTTGATCTTCTTCATTTGGAGTCAGGATCCACTAGAACTGAACCTGGTCCAGTTGAGCCCAGAGTAAAATTGATATAGATAAAAATAAAGTTTAAAGGTTTTTTTAAAAAAATGCTATTGGTATATTTCCTTCTTTTTAGGTGCCATGAAATAAATAAACAAACTAATTTTTAAAATTCCCTAAGACACAAAATTTGGCCATAGTTTAAAATGATGAAATTGTTAAATGGTATTTTTAACAACAAAATGTTTTATGATGACATAGGAATAAATCCTTTAAACACATAAATGAATAAAAAATAGTTCAATATTAATGGAGTAAAAATGTTATCAATAGGTAATTGAAAGACATGTTAATGAAGCTTTTACAAAGATTTTTTTGACAGTTTTCTCAAGGAAGAAGAAAAATTTCAACTCTCAGGAAAATTAAATATTTTTATTAAAAGAACTGAACCAGGTGGCAATGGGTCTGGTTAGTTCCTACTAAGAATGCAGAGTTTAGTAGGCTGATTTGAGTTTCATCATTTTGTTCACCACTCACTAGTCAGTTGTTGATTTAAACACTCATTTTATAAGGCAGCTTTATCTGCTTCATAAAACATTGAAGTACACATTGTTAACCTTGCTGTCTTCTTTCTGCGGTCTGTAATAAAAATTATAAAGGAGAATTAGCTCGATAGTCTAAATTATAGAAAGCAATTCCTACAACCCCCAAAATAACGTAGAGGCAATTGAATTGACACGGGCTTATTGAACTTCCCTTCTTTTTACTTTTGTGATATGCTCATTTCATCTCTAACTTTAAGCAGGTGGGAAGAATAACAGCTCCCATCTGTGACATCTAGTGGCTTGTGAAATTCTAGGACCCATCCTAAGTGATGTTCTTGGACTCCTTCCAGATTCTTGTTGTGTGGCTTACAATAATAATTCTGGCTTATCATTTATCATCTCTGTATGGAACTTTGGTCTTACAGAAGCATACTCTTGCTATGCCATATGGACAACATTATGTGTATGCTCATTTTATGTCTAATTCAAAAACTGGGACCATTTGATTCAGTTATATCTCCTTCTGATTTACCCATAGCTCCCCAAAATTAGTAATGTTAAGGCTGAGATTTTACTTAATGATTATCATACATGACAAAATAACCTCTTTATTAAAACAGAATTCATGGGAATTTTTGAAGAAAGTCATTATCAATGTTCCTTAGAGACAAGTTGTACATGGTAAGTAAGATGATTAATGGCCTTCTTGTTCACAACATTTCGATCCAAGATGTGAACAGAGAACGCCCATTAGGTAAACCTCCTACTGACTAAGTATAAAGCCTACTGACACATCACTCTAATGGGAAGGAAAAGCAAAATCACAAAGGAAAAAAAGGAAACAGGAAAACTTATGTGTAGTCATAGCACAAAGTTATGTAATAAATGGAGAAAATTGCTGTGTGTCATAGGTGTTAATGGCCAATCTAATTTTGTCCAATCCAAGAAGCTCTTATTTAGCACCTAGTATATGGTAGGCTTTGTGTTTGCAATGGTAAAACCAGTTCTTGTGCCTAAGGGTGTCAAAAATCTATTACAACATGTAAATATGTAACTGTATACTTATTTAATCAAAACGGTATTTGTGAAGATGGCGGCTAGAAAGCAGGGACTACCATGAGCTCCCTGCTCAGTCCCTCTAAAAACCTATAAAAATGGCTCTGAACAAATTCTAGAACTGCAGAATCCACAAATTAGCAGAGGGAAGCAGGGCT
>CM053622.1:649113168-649147509 GCA_028646595.1 Phalanger gymnotis | reverse complement strand
GTTCTAAAGCTACCCCACCTCTGCTGCCCCAGGGGCAAATGGCCGGAACTGCAAACTCAGTCACACAGCTTTTCCCACTAACCTTCTCTGCTGTCTTTGCTCTTTGTGGGTTGAGAGGTCTGGTACATGCCACAGCTGGGTATTTCGGGATGCCAGGGCACTTTCCGCTCGTCTCCTGGTCTGGTAAGTCCGCGTCTGGTCTGTTCGCGCCGTGCGGGCTGGGCTCAGCTCCGCTCCCCTCGGCTGGGGGCTGGGAGGTCCATGTGGGACCTACCTTACCCAGAGACCATCCAGGCTGTCCTGGGGTGGGCCCCTGCTTCCCTCTGCCACTTTGTGGGTTCTGCAGCTCTAGAATTGGTTCAGAGCCATTTTTTTATAGGTTTTTGGAGGGATTTGGTGGGGAGCTCACGCCAGTTACTGCTTTCTGGTCGCCATCTTGGCTCCGCGCCCCTCACTCAATTCCCAATATATGTTTTGATGTAGGTTCTTTGACTTTGTTGACTTCTTCTGACTATATGTTTTGATCTTCTTTTGTCACCAAAGTAAGATTCTACAGAGTGAATCCTTTTACAATGCCTCCTCATTTTCTCTGCCAATTAGTTGACTTTTGAGCTCTTTGTAAGGGTATGACTGCTTTCAGAGTGGAAAGTGCTCTGTTCCAATTTTCAGGTGTTTTGCACTGACATTTTTAGAGCTACTTCTATTCTGAGGTGGTATGATACTCCTCTCCTGGCCTGTGCTCTCTTCTGTGAGTGAAATTACTCCTTTCTGCCATGTAACTCCCAGGAGGACTCCCTCTCCACAGCCACCACAACCTCTATCACACCAGCGCTCCTTCTCCCCTAAGGATTGCCAACCAGATCAAAGCAGGACAAAGCAAGAGAATCTTGCCTTAGCACCAGGAAAGAGATCCCTGTACTCCCGCTCCGATTAGCTACTTGATTCCCTCCACTGTCTGTGGGCCTGAAGCACCCAAAGCAGCTGCTGCTCCTGCTGCTGTGGCCACCCCAGGGCTGGGCCAGATGGTGCCCTTCTCTCATCCAGGTCCAACAGTTTTCCCCTTGACCTGCTACATTGTCTGGCATTTGTGGGTTGAGAAGTCTGGAAACTGCCACAGCTTAGTGATTCAGGGCCTTGAGGCCTGCTCCACCTGGTCTGCTCTGGCCTGGTCTGTCCAGGTGCAGCCCATGCTGGGCTGTGCTCTGCTCCCAGCAAAGTGTGATAGACCCTTCCCAGAGACCATCCAGACTGCCTTAAGCTGGAGACTTTTTTCATTCTGTCATTTCATGGGTTCTATAGCTCTGGAACTTATTTGGAGTCATTTTTTACAGATGTTTGGAGGGATTTGGGGGAGAGCTCAAGTGAGTCTCTGTTTTCATAATGCCTTTTTCTCTTCTCTTGCAGTATTTGTTGTTTGTCATAAGAATTATTAAATTTAAGCATCATGTATCTTTTAGTTTTCAGCAGAGGTTTGTACCTGTTCCAATTTTTATAGATTCTTTAAATTAGCATTTTGTTCTCCATATTTAGAATTGCTGGTTAGTTTTATTGCATTATGTCTTGCATTATGGTGTTCAGCTTTTTAAAATAATTTTAATGTTATTCTGGGAGATCCATGATCTTTACTTGTGTCTAGGCATCCTGTTTTCAAGATCAGTATATTTTGTTTGTATAGAGATCTTGTATTCTTTTAACACTTTTACATGTTGCTTTTCTTCCTGATTGCCCTTCATTTTCAATACAAATACAAATAAAAATTTTCAATTTGTACCCCAATTAGTTGTTCCCTCTTTCACTTCCTTGGAAAGACTTAGCCAGGAAGAAAGATATTCTGTAATGGCATTTGGTGACCTTTCAATTGGCATAATCTACAGGGATCTGGCATTCACATAGACCATCAAAAGAACCTTTTTTTTTTCTTTATGGACAACATCTTGACTCAAGAGAAGGAGAATCAGAACTCTTGGAGAAAACTAGCATCCATGAGGGTAGGAAAGTATGGACCCAGAAAGTAGATTTCATGGCAAATAGGAAGTATAATGATCAGAAGGGAGGGTGGCATTCATGGGTAGAACTAGGCAATACACAGAGGAAAAGGGAGATTTCTACCATCAGCAATATTTCTACCCCCTCTAACTTCTGGAAGAATTGATGTTTCTAAAAGAGAGACAAAATGCTGACAATAAAAAGTGTGAATGGCGAGGTTAAGATATACAAGAAAATAACATAAAAATAGTTTAGAAGATAGAAGTCAAAATACATACTTTAGAATTTCTAATTCCAAGAATAAAGTAGAGACAAATAAGGAATACATAAGTATTAAAGACTTTGGATGAAAGAACATAGGTTTACAATAGATGGAAGAGAGAGCTTGAGGTAAGGAAACCATTTCTAAAAAACAAAGAAAAAATATTAAAAATCTGAACAAAGAACTTGAAGGGGAGGGAAGTCAAATATTAATTAGCTACTTAAGTGAAATTTTAAAAAGAAGGGGGATAATTAGATAATTAGATAAAAAGAATAAAGGGGGATGGTAAAGATTCTGAAGTTAAACTTCAAAACTAAGAAAATAAGTGACAAGTGGGAAAAAATGCTTAATGGTAAGGGCAAAAGAACCTGGGAGACTGGGGTTTTATTAAAGTAGATTAAGTAAAAATAACTAAAGAGACAAAGTACTTTATTTAGAGAGGAGAACAAAAAAAACCTGATTCAGGAAAAATACTGGGGAAAATTGAGGAAAATATATATCTAAATTTAAAAATATTAAATATAAATGGATTAAGTAATAAAAAAGTAACAGATTAGATAAGAAAACAAAACCCAACAATCTATTGCATATAAGAAACATACACGAAAAGCAGAGATTTAAAAATGAGAAACCAGAACAGTGTTTGCTGTTCATCAGGCAAATAAAAAAAGGGGGACTTTTAATTATGTCATCCACCAAGTCAAATAAAGTAAACTAGCATTTATTAACCACCTACCAGGCACTGTACTAAATTCTAGGGATATAAAGAAAGGTTAAAAAAAACAGTCCCTAAAGAAAGTCAAAATGTAAAAGGGGAAGGGAATGCTAGAAGAGTTAACTTTCAAAGAGCTACAAGAAAACTAGTTATTTCCAAGATTAAGTGAAGATAATCTTAGAGGGAAAGAATTAGCATTAAGAGGGATCAGGAAAGGGTTCTTGTAGGAGGTGGGATATTAGCTGCAAACTAAAGAAAACTAAAGAAGCCAATAGATTGACATGAAGGAGACAATTCCAGGCCTGGTAGAGTGCAAAGAGGAGACCAGTATTACTGGACTTCACAGTATGTGGAGATGAGCAAGGTAAAAGAAGTCATAAATGACAGGAAAGGGAAAGTTTACAAAGTCTGCAACAGATAACAACAAAAGGATATGAGCAACCAATTCACAAAAGAAAAATTAAAAATTATAATCATGTGAAAGAATGCTTCAAATCTCTAATAATAAGAGAAATGCAAATCAAAACAACTCAGATTTTACCTCATACACTGCAAACTAGCAAAGAAGTCAATGTCATAGGAGTAGGGAGAAAATAGGTACACTAGTGCATTCACAATGCAGACGTGAATAAGCATGATAATTTTGGGATTACACAAGTAATTCCATTTAGAATTATGCAAATAAAATGATTACTATGTCCATATTCTTTGAAGTTGTTGATAACAAAAAAGCTACCACATATACCCCCCAAAAAATTATAGCAGCAATTTGTAATAGTGAAGAAGAGAAAAGAAAGTAGGTCCCCATGGTTTAGCAAACAGCTAAACAATTTACAATACATGACTGTAATGGAATATTACTCTATTCTGGAAAAAAAATATTACTACAAAGAAGCATTGAAAGATTTACATGAACTGATATAGAGGGAATAAACAGAATCTAGAAAAATATACATTGACTGCAATTATACAACTATATATAACCATATGTGTATATGCACATGTATATTAAATATGTATACTATATAAAGAAAAATGCATATATATTTTTTCTCTCTTTCTTTCTTTTTCTTTCTTTCCCTCTCTTTCCCTCTGTCCACATAGGCTATCATATCCTTACCTGTCCAAAGGGAATGGAAATTTCAGTCTCTGAAACTTTTTTTGTTTTTTTTTTTCTCTTAATGTAGCCTTAACCCCAACTCACCCTGCCTCTCATTAATTAGCCAACAATAGGTCTCAGGCCAAGCCCTACATGGTCATTGATATAATGACTAAGTTTGCCCCTCAAACCCCCTCCAAAAAAGATAAAGGAGCAAGAACCTCTTCTATCTTCTTTGCAAAAGTGGGATACTACAATTATAGATCATTGACCATGTGACTTTTTTATATGTAGCTAGTTTTGCTGAATTGATTCCCCCTCCCCGCCCTTTTTAATTCTTTGTCATAAAAGACAGCTACCTGGCAGAGGTAGGAGGGGATACATTGGAAAACGGAGATGGTAGAAAACAAAAGACAACAATTAAAATGTATTTTTAAGAAATAGGAATAGTAACTGGAGACAAAATGAATTATTCCTAAGGTTAATTAAAAAGGCTAATTCCTAAAGTTATCTTATTCCTGAGATTAGAGATAAACTTTTAGGGAACTCCTAGTCTTAACACTGTGATATAGTCAAGAAATCTTCTCAGATTCAGAAACACCTTTCTCCAAAGCAGAGAGAAAGTGGGAAGGATGAGATTAACTATTTTCAAAGTAGATGATAGACAAAAAGGACTGTTCCAACAGATATTAAAATGCTGCTTAAAGGATGTTAAAGGCCTCACTGTTTGGTACCTAATGTAGATAACTGATTAATAATACTTTGGAACATTTATACAGCTGAGAGTCATGCTATTTATGTTCAATTTGTTTTATATACACCACAAGATGTTAAAATCTGTTACCTCAACTGTAAAATGAGTTAGCAACAACCTCCCAGTAGTATTGGAAAAGGAAAATAAGGAAAGGCAATAAAAGGATATATGTAAAGTACTGATAAAAATATTAATGAGAGTTTGAAGAAGGGAGAGAACATTTCCAACTTGGGAAGGAAAGGAGCAGTGAAGGCTTTATGGGGAGATATCATTTGAGCTTGTTCTTGAAAGGTAGATAGAATTTAAATGGAGAGGACTTAGGGTAAAGGATAGGGAAGATAAGGTTACTCCATGAATACTGACCAATGTAAGCAAGAATGCAAAGCTTTCAGTAGCTTGGGGACACAAAATTATATATTCAGTATATCTGACTCTGTGACCCCATTTGGGGTTTTCTTGGCAAAGATACTGGAGTGGTTTGCCATTTCCTTTTCCAGTTCATTTTACAGATGAAGAACTGAGGTAAACTGAGATAAATGACATGCCCAGGGACACACAGCTATTAAATGTCTGAAAGTAAATTTGAACTCAGGGAGACCATTGTACCACCTAGGTGCTCCAAACATAACCATTTAGACTTACCAACTTACTCCACTCTCCATCTGCAGCCCTACTGGTTTCAACTCCATAGAACAAAATGTCATGCACTAGGTACCTCCTTGTGTCCCCTTTCCTTTTCTAGCTTCATTTTTTTGTGTGAGGTCTTCTATCACTAGATTGTAAGCTCCTTCAGGGCAAGGACTGTCTTTTCCTCATTTGTATCCCACATGCCTAGGACAGGAACTAGGGCTTAGTAGGTACTTAATAGGTGTTTATTGAATTAAATGTGGGTACTCATAACCCGATCTCAAATAGCAAAGAATCTGCCAATATAGACTGGTGATGCCACACCAATCAAACTATCAAAAATGATTGTATAGAACTAGAAAAAATAATAACAAAATTCATCTGGAAGAACAAATGATCCAGAATATCAAGGGAATTCATGAAAAGAAATGCTAGGGAAGGTGGCCTAGCCATACCAGATCTTAAATTGCATTATAAAACAGCGATCATCAAAACTATTTGGTACTGACTAAGAAATAAATGGAATAGGTTACATACACAAGACACAGTAGTAAATGATTATAGAAATCTATTGTTTGATAAACCCAAAGATCCCAGCTTCTCCGATAAGAATTCACTATTTGATAAAAATTGTTGGCAAAACTGGAAATTAGTACGGCAGAAATGGCATAGACCATGATCTTACATCGTATACCAAAATGAAATCAAGATGGGTACACAATTTTGATATAAAAGCTGATACTACAAGCAAACTAGGAGAGCAAGGAATAGTTTACCTGTCAGATTTATGGAGAATAAAGGAATTTATGACCAAACAAGAGATAAAGAACATTATGAAATGCAAAATGGATAATTTTGATTACATTAAATTGAAAAGATTTTGCACAAACAAAACCAATGCAACCAAGATTAGGAGGGATCAGATAACTGGGAAAGAATGTTTACAAGCACTGTCTCTGAAAAGGCCTCATTTCTAAGATAAATAGAGAACTGAGAAAAAATTTAAAGAATACAAGAAGTTCCTCAATTGATAGTTAAAGGATATGCACAGGCAGTTTTCAGGGGAAGAAATTAAAGTTATCTACAGTCATATAAAAATGCTCTACATCACTATTGATTAGAGAAATGAAACTCATAGGTACCACATAATGCCTATCAGATTGGCTAACATGACAAAACAGGAAAATTATAAATGCTTGAAAAGATGTGAGAAAATTGGAACACTAATGCATTGTTGGTGGAGTTGTGAATTGATCCAACCATTCTAGAGAGCAATTCAGAACTATGCCCAAAGGGCTATAAAAATGTGTGTACCCTTTGATCCAGTAATACCACTTCTAGAACTATATCCCAAAGAGATCTTAAAAATGGGGAAAGGACCCACATGTACAAAAATATTTATAGCAGCTTTTTTTGCAGTGGCCAAGAACTGGAAATTGAGGGGATGCCCATCAATTGGGGAATATCTGAACAAGTTGTGGTATATGAATGTGATGGAATGCCATCCATATCCAGAGAAAGAAATATGGATTATGAATGCAAATCAAAGCATACTTTTTGGTGACTTTTTTGTTTTGTTTTTCCTTTCTCATGGTTTCTCCCATTCATTCTAATTCTTCTATACAATGACTAATATGAAAATACATTTAACAATGTTTATGTAGAGCCTATATCAGACTACATGCTGTCTTGGGGAGGAGGGAGAGAAGGGAGGTGGAGAAAATTTAAAAGTCATGGAAGTTAATGTTGAAAACTAAAAATAAATTAATTAATTTGTTTTAAAAAAAAGAGAAGGGGGTGCAGAGCCAAGGTGGCAGCTTAAAAACAGGGACACGCTTAAGTTCTCTCCAAAACCCCTCCAAACACCTGTAAAATATGACTCTAAACAAATTCTAGACCTATAGAACCTATGCAATAACAAAGGTAAACAAGTCTCCAGCCCAAGATGGCCTGGATGGTCACTTGGAAGGGTCTATCGCACTGTGCTTGGAGTGGAGCGCAGCCCAGCTTGGGCCACACCAGGACAGACTAGGCTAGAGCAGACAGGGAACAGCCCTCAGGGCACTCAATCACTGGCAGCTGTGGCAGTTACCAGACTTCTCAACCCATAGAGGCCAAAGACAACAGAGTAGGTCAGTGGGAAAACTGCTGGATCTGGGTGAGAGAAGTATGCAGTCTGGCCCCAGCCCCAGGGTGGTGGAGGTAGCCTCGCAGCAGCAGCAGGAAGCTCTGGAAGCTTGGCTAACCAGTGTCATTGTGCCCATTTTCATCTTTCTCTCTCTCTCATTTCTGTGAATATTGTTCACAGTGCTTCCTATAACTGGAATGACATTCTATCAAAATTAGGTGAATCCCTTCCAAATGTAATGGGTAAAGACTTCCATAATCTCTTTCCATTTTTCCTCTCCTAATGGATATATCTTCCTCCATGAGTTTCTTATTATCTTTTGTATGGACATCTCTTTTGCACTTATTCACTCATTATTTTTTATGTATGTCTTATCTCTCCTACTAGATGGAAAATACTTTGATGTGAGTCTCTTATTTTATTACCCTACATATAGTACAAATTAAATAAATATTTGTTGAATAGAACAAAATTACCCAATTGCATCTTTTTTTAATTTGAAACACATGCACTATTAATATCGTTATAGATCACAGTTAACTTCTTTTCTATGTCTGACTTTGAGCTTGATCAGACAGAAAATATCTTTAGTTTTCAGACATGGAGATTTGAATATAATAAATTTTTTTTTTACCAAGTGACCTCAAGAATTAGTAAAGTCCTAGATAAAATGCAGAGACTCCTAGGTGGTCTAGTGGATAGAACACCAGGCTTAGAATAGGGAAGACTTGGGTTCAAATCTGTCCTCAGACACTTATTAGTTCTGTCACTCTGGGCAAGCCATTTAAGCCTGTTTGCTCAGTTTCCTTATCTGCAAAATGAGCTGGTGAAGGAAATGACAAATCAATCTACTATCATTGCCAAGAAAACTCCAAATGGATCACAGACAGGATCACAAGGGATCACAAGGAGTTGGACAGAACTGAAAAGACTGAACAACAACAGCAGCAAGATAAAATGTACAGTGATAAGTTCTGTTTCAGGGTACTTCCCTGAGATGTATTTTCTTCTTCTGTAGCCAACATAATGACTTTAGTATAACAATATGGACCTCAGATTCTTCATGATAATTAATTCAACAAGCATAAACTGTCTCTCCAAAATCCAATCAGGAATGGGGATTAGGAGGTAAACGAATATGATTCCTTTAATCTACAATTAAAAAGAAGTGGAATTAGTAGCATCTTGATATTGACTAACATACTTTGTAGATTTTGATTACCACTTCAGCATTATTAGTTGTATGATTGAAACAAATTATTTTGTAAGAAATAACAGTGCAATATTAGGAGAGAAGCTCCAAAGTAGAGAGACCTTTGCCTGAGGGATCCTTGTGCACAAGTACTCACATGTGCACAACTAATATATCTATTGGCTATGATTCCTTACAGAGGTTTTACATAGTTCTGTGGGTATAACCAAAATCATTGGACCATCTTAATGTACTTTCCATTCCTTAGACTTCTTAATCTGAACTCCACAGACCATTCAAGGGGTCAAAAGATAGATTTTCAGGTGAGTGGGGAGTCTGTGAACCTCAATAAAAAACACATTTTTATCATTACTAACCTCTAACTAAAAAAAATCATGTCCTTAATTAACGAATGTAGGAAACAAACCACAATGGTATTAAAAGCACTTATGCCTTTGTCACCAATAGAAATCACAGATATTTTTCTATTACAATATAATTGAAAATTGAAAGGTTGTCCAACATAATATGCATGTTGCCTCATCAAAGACCAACCTACAGATTTTTTTTCTTTTGTTCAATTATTTTTCAATCACGTCCAACTTTCCATAACCCCATTTGGAGTTTTCTTGGCAAGGATACTGGAGTGGCTTGCCATTTCCTTCTCTAGCTCATTTTATGGATGAGGAATGGAGACAAATAGGATTTAAGTAACTTGTCCAAGGTCTTAAAGCTAGTAAGTTTCTGAGGCCAGATTTGAACTCAAGTCTTCCTGATCATCAAGCTACCCACGAAGATTAACCTGATGATGAATGTTCTCATTCAAGTTAAGCAACAATAACTTTCATATTGAAATATCTCTAAAAAAATAAACATTAATTTGTCTATATTTTAAATGTAGCATTATTTAATGCATTGATAAAGAACAGAGATTCCTGAAGAATAAAAACTATACAAGGACACTGTAGAACAAGCTACCTCAATCACTGTTGAAAGCCCACTGAAAATGGCCCTCCTCTTTTTGTATTGAATCTATAATAATTATAAAACCTTTTATATGGTCACATATATTTTCATGTTTCCAGATATTGTTTTTCCACCCAATAACGTATTTTTGCCAGCTATATGGAAAATGGTACCCAGAAGCCCTCCTGCCCATTTGGTTCTGGCCTCCTCTATTCCTCCCTCATCTTTGAAAGATATTCCCTATTAGGCCTAAATTGCTGCAGAATGTTGCTTGTCGGGCTCTATAATCTGTAAGGAGGCTGAACATCAGGGTTCAAGTCCCACTTGAAACAAAACTAACCCTTTGTTGAGGAGTCATTTTGCAGAAAATAATTCCCCAAATTGCTTTATAATAAGGTTAACATTTCCTTTTAAGTCAGTCTCTGTTGTTGTATGATCTTGAATCAGCATATGCTATTGTTAGACAAGATTCCCCCTGAGCCTCCCTAGAACCCATGTTAAACTTTCTGCAATATAACTATATCACACATTTTATTTGGAAATATTTAGATAATTGTTTATTTTATAATTCTATGTATTATATTTTAAATATTTTAAAACATTATTTTGAGAGGAAGTCCATGAGTTTTAGCAGACTCCAAAGGTGTCCATGAAATAAATAAGAGGCTAAGAACTCCTACATTATACATTTCCTAGAACATAGTAATTGGTCAATTCAACAAGTACGCCAAAGAAAATTTTGGTATCTATGTCAGAATGTGAAGTGTTCATAGTTTCCTCTATTAAAATTAGAATCAAGCTTGTTCTTATTTCAAGGGCAAAAAAGATATTTCACCCTAATTCCTGAATATTCCTTCAGTCAGTAATACCCCTGCTCTTTGTGTAGGCTACTATATTTCTTAGGATTTACATTCACTAAACTTTAAGAGTAGAAACAAGAAATTCTAGGACATGGAGAAAATTCATTTGAGCAGAGCAGGATTAGAGTATGATGTTGCATAAAAACAGATGAGGAGATAGAGAAGAGAGGACACAACTGCCACAGTGTCCTGGCATGTGCCAGTCACAGATCAGACAGATGGATGAGCATGGCATGTCTGGCAGTAGGGCATTAAAAATGGGAAGTTTCCCTTTCATAATGGCATTTAGAGCAAGGACCTGTTTGCCCAATACTAATTTAAGTTCTGCAGTGCAGCAAAAATCAAACAAAAAGAAAAAAGAAAAAAAAATATCTGCAATATTTTTTTAAAAATAATTTACAGTAAGAGAAATTAATAGAATTAATAAGAATATTAGTGAACTTGAATTTGCTATATTAGATAAAGCAATTTCATTCCTAGTACTTATGATGTAATTTGCAAAAAGGCTATACTTTGATTTTAGGAAATTAAGTGCTTTCCATTTTTATCCTGAAAAAAAAAAGACCCAGATATCTCAATCGAGCCATTCGAAGTAGAGTTAAAAGCTTTAGCAAGCTATTCAGCTCAGGCTTGTCGAAAGGTTCAAAAGGTCTATCACCCCATCAAAATGTACACCAGTCTAGCTAATTTTCACCATCTCATCCTTTCTCATCACTGCCACAGTGATAACGTTCATTCATGTAGAAAGACATATGCTCATTAGCAGAGGAGATTAGAGGAAAATGAATACGCCTATTAAAAAAGAAGGTTCTGGTTCTCTAAGCTTTAGGGGAAAGTCTTGAATAGTGTAAGGTATAGAACACAGGACTTTTTGGATAATAAACATTTAATAAATATTTGTTGCATTGCTCACATAACATTTTATCATTTAAATAGACTTTATAGGCAACCTTCTATTTTAGCCTCACAAGAACCCTATGATGGACTGCAAGTATAATTATTCCTGTTTTTCAGATGAGTTAACTGAGACCTCAGAAAGGCCATCACTTTTCCAAGAACATACAGTGTCAGGACTGGAACCTGAAACCACTTCAGCTGACTTCTCAGGAGTATAGAACTACTAAAAGAACTATAGAAAACATATTTTTTTTTAAAGATTTACATGTATTGCAATAAGAAAGATTGAAAAAGAAGACAAAAGCCAATGAAAAAACTCTGAACACGTTTGACGATATAAATACAATTTCTAATCAATATTTAATTGATTTGAAATTTAGAGTTCTTGTTTGAAATTTGTTTGTTTTGTCTAACCACATCCTTTATTTTTTTTCAA
This sequence comes from Phalanger gymnotis, assembly GCA_028646595.1. Classification (NCBI taxonomy): domain Eukaryota; kingdom Metazoa; phylum Chordata; class Mammalia; order Diprotodontia; family Phalangeridae; genus Phalanger; species Phalanger gymnotis. Next base: position 649,135,587 of record CM053622.1, on the reverse strand, counting down.
ATCATTTTAGAAAGAAATTACTCAAACTTGTCAGCAAGCAGGCAATGAACTCTAAATGTATGTATTGTTTTCAGAGCAATTCTGGTCTACAGAGAATTTTTTTTTTATCTGGTGGTTCTAATCCTCAAGGAGATCAATTTGCTCTCATCCCAATTAACACATCATTTACATAAATATACACAGTTCAATTTGAGAATCCCTACTCTAAAAATGCAAGATTAAACAAAAATAATGGATTCATGCCAGTTGCTTCAACATGTTCAGGGCTTGCATGGACATACATAACAATACAACGTCATAGAACCAGAGGCCAAGCTTCTCATAACCTCAGTTCTCTGGAATAAAGTCCAGAAATAATAAATAATTGAAAAAGGTGTTTAATCAATAGGTGAGCATCACAAAGACTCAGTAATTTATCCCTCAAGTCCTGACTCAGAGCCCTATGACCTAACTTTACATAAAATTCATTATAAGCTTGGTTTGTTTGGTTTCTAAAGCCACAGCAGAAAAGAGGCACAAACTTAAAGTGGAGAGGGGCATGGGATTTTAGAAAGCAGAAAGAGCTGGAGAAATGGAAAGCATGCAAACTAAAAGCAAACCTCAAGCTATATCTCTATTATTTTTAAACCACAAATATTCATATTTCACCAATATGGGTACTTTCTCACTGATTGATATCAAACTCTCATATCTTAGTGAAATTTTGTGGACATAAAAATTTACCAGTTGGTGGGCTAATCTTCCAATCATGAGTGTCTTTAATTTAGCTATGTTTATCTTTAGATAGCAGTATGGCATAGTGGATAGGTCAATCTGCTTAGAGTTAAGAAGACTTGCATTCAAATCTCTCTCTAGACACTAGCTCGATGACCCTGGGCAATTTACTTAGCTGTCCTAGATCTCATTTTCTTTAAACCTTGTGGCATAAGAAGTGATAAGGACAGAGATTGAAGCTGTCTTTTTATGGGAATAGAGAAAGCCCTGATGAGGAATCTCTTTCTTCCAATGCAGGTTAACTCCTTTGCAACTGATAGTCTTAGACTGTTGACTAGAGTATTAAATTGCTTTCCCAGCATCACATAGCAGGTATGTATCATAGTTGGGGACTTGAACCTACATCTTTCTGTGTTTGAAGCAATCTCTTTCTCCTCTGTGCCATGCTACTTCTCATAAGTAATGTCATAAAAAAGTCACACTTGGGGTTTTATATATTATATATTGGGTAGAAAAATCATGAAGATGTTCTATACTCATGTATCTTTTTTCTATATATGTTCTATACAAATATATATATATAGATATACACACATACATACACACATATATGCATTTATATGGAGAGATAGAAAGAGAGAGAGAGAGAGAGAGAGAGAGAGAGAGAGAGAGAGAGAGAGAGGGAGAGAGGTAGATGAGTGAAGAGACTTGATGTAATACCTAAATCCATATATTAGATAACTAATATCTATAAAATAACATAAGTAAAGCATTTTGTAAACATTCAAGTGCTATATAAAGGCTAAAGATGGTGATGATGATGATGATGATGATAACAACCATCTCACGTATGCTTCTTTCTATTCTTACAACTGTGGGAAAGGGTATAGGCAGACAGTAGCTATTGTTAGTTCTGTTTGTAATAAAAGTCAACATGAATGGAAATAAAAGTCATTGTCTAGTTAGCTTAGATCAAATAAAAAAGAAAGGGCTGTGACCCAACATTTTAACTAAACCTTTTCCTTATAAAACTGTTATTCATTACCCATTATTTAATAGAGCCCTTGAAGGCCTGTGGGTCCCCCCACACACACATACCCAATTTAAAAAAGAAAAAAAAGTTGTAGAAGCAAGATGTGTGGTGAAATGAAGAAAAACAATTAAAGAAAACCCAGATAAGTCTAAGCCAGAAATAGATGGATCTAAATGAGCAAGTACAAAGGGGTGATAAAGAATATTGCAAAAACTATATTTCGTGTTAGATTTAAAAGTATATTTAAAATAAGGGCATAAAGTCCTTAGAGAAGTATAATAGAGGGCATGACATGTGAAAGAAATAAATTAAAAGAGCCACAAGAACACATCTAAAATGGGAAAAAAAACAAGAAAAATTATTCATTTCGTCTTTTATGTATCCTTTCATCTTTTATTCATCCTTTAGTCCCAGACTATTTTCATAGAAACCATCCATCTTCCCTCACTTATAAAGAATATCTAGATATGATTGAATGAGTTAGGTTTATAGGCCCACCTACATGCCATATAATCCTACCTGTAGAGTATATATGAACAAAACAAAACTTTATACTACCTCTACTAAAGTTAAAACTTTTTATAGATTTATCTGTTTTGTTTGGTTAGTTTGGGGGTACCTTAACTGAGAATTATATATTCAGATGTGGTCAAATGTGTTATATGATCCACACAATTTTCTATTTTTTAAAGAATACACATACCACCAAAATATTTGGAGATTAGTTATCTCTGAACAGTTTCAAAATAGTGCAAGCCATAAAATTTGTAACCATCTTCATCCCTCAGTGTAGCCAGCTTTGCATCAAGAACTGATAATTCCTACTACATAACCCCATGTAATTAACCAATATCTATTATCCTCTTCTCCATCCAAATATGATCAAATATATTTTTTACAAATCAGAGAACTGCTTCTTCTAAACAAGCCTATACACACATACATACACATATATCCAAATGCCCATGTACAACTATCAACAAATAAATTATTGCCAATGTAATTCTTATGTCAGAGGCTCCTTTCTGACATCAAGGACCTGGAAATACATTGGGGAATTGTCATTATCTGGATCATTGCCTTTATACAGATAAAACATTGGGATTTTAGAATCTGCCACTGTCCAAAAGGTGGTCATTTGCTTCCCTTTGCAAGCATTCAGGCTAACTTGGATTTAAAATATAAAACAGATTCAGTTACATAAAAAGGACACAAAAATAACTCACATATGAGCACACAGAAAGAAAAGAATCACACAATATCAGAGTTGGAAGGGATTCACTGGGCATAAACTCTCATAGGTACCTGTATGATAAGGCTATCTACAAAATATCTGAAAAGTGGTCATTTACTTTTTGCCTAAAGGCCAATGAAGGGAAATCCATTACCAGGTCAGATATTGACTTTCAGAGTGAGGCAGTTTAGCTTCAAGGAGAGAATGTTGGACTTGGAATCAGGAAGATCTAGGTCTAAAATTTGTCTTAATTCACCAGTTGTATGACTGTGGGTAAATCAATTAACTTCAGTGTTTCCTAATCAATAAATTGGGAATGATAATAGCAAACACCTCACAAAATCATTATGAGAATCAAATAACATAATGTAAGGTTTGAATTATTACACAGATTACAGTTATTCTTGTTCCTTTAGTACTAATTTTTTTAAAATTTATTCTAATAATCTTAAGTTATGCTTTTTGAAATTTGGAAAAAAAAACATACATTACCCCTAGTTCTGCCTATTGATGACAAACATAGTATCCCTGCTCCAATACACTGTGGTTCTCTTACATCAGACTAAAATTATGTTACCTTTTCTATCTTTCTTATCATATTAACTCAAATTGGGTGTGAAGTCCCCTAATCCAATCAGATCATAGGATCATAAATTTTTTTTCAAATGAACTGCTGTCAGCCAAACCACCCCCATCTTGTTCTTGGGGTATTGAATTTTTGGACCCAAATATAATACTTTTGCATTTATCCATTTTAAATTTCATTTTGTTACATTTATTCTTATGTTCTATTCTGTCAAGATATTTTTGAATCTTATCATCTAGTCATCTGAATGATTCCCAATTTTCCCTCATCTCTCCCAGTTTTGTGTCATCTGAAAATTTGACAACCATGTCAACTATGCCTTTATTGAACTTGTTGCTAAAAATGTGAATTTTTGTGGAGTCTCTATTCTATAAAGTATTGCTTTCGGTAAGTCATTGGCTCTAGTTCCCTATCTTATTTCTTATCCAATCATTTCTATTCCAGTTATTAGTTAATTCATTGATTTTTCTTCTTGTCCAAATGATACAAGTACCAATACTTTTGTCAGTCTTTCTAATACTCACTCCCCTCTCCTCAATTTATTTTCTAGGGTCATTGGACCCATTTTCCCCTTTAACCTTGTTTGATTCTAGAAAAAAAAATCTTTTTGAATATAAGAGGAAAAAGCATAGAGTCAGGCCATTTCTAATCAAGTGTTGCCTACTAAGGTCTAAATTTGGGACTTGGGGTGGGGGGAAAGAGTTTTTAGAAATACCTATTCCAATAAGGTTATTTTTGGCTAATCATGAGTATTTGTCAATCCAGGCAATTATTTCCATTTGTCTCCTACCTATAAATAATTGAACCTCTTTTCTGAAACTATTAACTTTCATTCCATTTACCTTCCCTAATTCTACTAAGACATAGTAAAGTCTGTACTGATGATAGCTGTTACTTTCTGAAATCTGAAGATCAGTAAGGCACCACCACCACAACAATTAGAATGTATTTGAAGACAAAAGATAAGTTTGAATCCTGACTCATTATCTTACTATTTATATGACCTTGAGCAAAACTCAACCCCATTGGACCTCAGTTTCCTTATTTATTAAATGTAAGATTTTGACTAGATGATCTCCCAGGTCCCTTCCAGCTCTAAATCCCATAATCCTACAGTCTAAATATCTAGAGCATTCTTTATCAATAATAATCCCTATCAACTAGATGATGAGACTTAGGTAATAAAATGAACCAATAAAGATTAAATGCCTTCTATGTACTAGACACTGTGCTAAGCACAGTAAATACAAAAAGAAGCAAAACAAAACGAAAACAGTCCCAGCTCTTGAAGAGCTTACAATCTCATGGGAGAGACAAGCAAAGAAATGTATACAATGCAAGCTATAGATAGGATAAATAGGAAATGATCAAAAGAGGGAAAGCACTGGAATTAAAAGGGGTTAGAGAAGGCTTCTTAAATTTTAAAAGGCAAATAACATTACCTCATGATGTATCATACAGTTATAGAATCATACCATTTAAGAACTGGAAGGGGTATTAAAGATGATGTATTTTACTCTTCTTGATATTGAGGATGAGAGAAGCAAAAAGACTTACCCAAGATCACAAAGCTAATTATTAGCATATGCAGAACTAGAGACTATATGAATTCAAAATAGTTAATTATTATTTTGGTTTTGCAAGATTATCTAATTAAATTCAATCAAAAGTATTATATAAGGCATTTAATTTTATACTATGCAATAATCAGGCCAATCAAAATGTGAAGTGAGCTTTATGATTATGATAGTGCCCTATATTTCAGTTACAGAAGAAATTTACTTTCTAATTTGATGAATCTGGGATCAAAACTGAAATTACTCAGTCCATAAGAGTTAAACACTTTCACCAAATAACAGGTCAAATACATGGGCAAACATGCACGAAACAAGGCTTGTAACAAAGACAGCGCTCTGAGACAATGAACTGTATATTTCAATTCTGTTTGGTGAACAATTCACAGACTGGTAAGACTGGATTATTAATAACATCTACAATTGTTTTAACTCCTCTTCTTTCTTGTCCCTATATCTAACTACTGCATATATAGGCATTCATTATTCAGTTCCACATATTCCTGTTTTGTTTTTGTATTTGTTATTGCTATTTAATATTGCCATTTTCCCTACTGGGTAAAAATAAGATTGTTCCCCACACATCACCCTTTTACAGTATGTGACATTAAGTAGAAATTTATTTTGTAAGAAGATAATTTATATACCCAATTTAAAAAATCAGGGTTCTTTTGACCTAACCAGTCACAGCATGGAACATATTCATATATCTGCTTTATTTTATTATACATTTAAAAAAACAAAAATCTTTAGCTATAATTGTAACAAAGATGTGTACTTTGTTCATTTGTCCTAATCAAATGAACTATTTTAAATTTAATAACTTTAAATTGGCAAATTGTCATATTAAATTAATATAAAGAAAATAAAAGTAAAGATTAGCAATGCAGTTTGAAAATTTAAATAAGGTGCATTTTTCCTTTGTTTTGGGAGTTGCCCTTTTAGCACAAGCTATGAATGTGATAGATCATCATAAAAAGTCAAAAGTACAAAAACTGTTTTTAAATATTAAAAAATATGATTAACTATGATAGAATCTCTGAAAATTTTAGTCATTTTTCACTTGTGATACTGACTCTGAAAAAGGAAGGAAGGAAGGAAGGAAGGAAGGAAGGAAGGAAGGAAGGAAGGAAGGAAGGAAGGAAGGAAGGAAGGAAGGAAGGAAGGAAAGAAGGAAGGAAGGAAGGAAGGAAAGAAGGGAAGAAAGAAGGGGAGGGTGAGAGGGAGGGTAGGAAGAAATGAATAAAGAAATTATTAAGCATTGCTTAATATTTAAGGATTGCAGGCCCCCTTTTTAAATGAGTTGCTTTCCTGGATGATGGCTATGAGGGTTTTGCTAAAAGGCCAGTGGTCTAAAAGGTCTCATCACTTCCAGGAGAGTGATTGTACCTTTGCCTGTCAACAAGGAAGAAAGGGGGGAGAAAAGTGCTTTACGTGAAATTCTAAAACTGTGTTGGTGCTATTTTTAATGATTTTCTTTCAAATTGGTCCTTTCTGTTAGTTATTCTATTTTTCCACAGAAATGACAGGATATGTTCCACATTGGCTAGCTCTGCTGAATAGACTAGCATGTTCTTCATATCAAATTTGTCAAGGGATCAGTTCCATGGCCTAGAGAAATCAAGTTTAAGGTGAATAATTTCAAAAATCAAAAATACAAGGCAGAGCAGAAGGGATTTTCTTTTATAGATATTGGTGTTCATTTCCATTAATAATAAAAAATACAGTGGGTAAAGGAGGTTAAGCCTTAAGGTTCAGTTTTCTTTTTGACAGGGAAAAAAATATGTATCCAAACGATAATATAATTCATCTGCTGAGCACATGATTTATAGAATAGGATATAATGCTGAACTGCTTTGGGGGCCAGGGTTGAAAACACCGGTATAACCCATTTGTAGAAAATTCAATATTCACAAATCACAAAGTTAATAATATTAATAATAACAATAGAGGGATAGCTATAAAGGAAAAACAAAGGAAGAGAGAGGGAAATGGAGAAGGAGAGGAAGAGAGAGGGAGAGAGAGAGCAGGGGAGAGGGGGGGAGAGGGAGAGGGAAAAGGAGAGGAGAGGGAGAATGAGAAGAAGAGAGAGAAGGATAAGGAGAGGGAGCAGAAAGAGACAGAGAGAGAGACAGAGAGACAGAGACAGAGAGAGAATTTCTCATTTTTGAAATAGATTGATCACTGGCTAGTCAAGGATACGGGTTCAAATTCAGCCCTTGATATTTACTCTCAGCATTGCCCTAAGCAAGTCACTTAAGGACCAAGGTCATAAGTTTTCTCATTTGCTAAAGGAGAAGGTTGAACTTGATAGACTGAATTTCTTTCCAGTTCTGCATCTATTATCCTATAATCCTATGACTTTTTTAAAGCAGCTTTGCTCCTTCTTAAAGTATGTATAGTCTATTTATATTTGCTAAAATGCAGTTTGTACTCCATTTTTAAGGCACAAGCCAGTTACATGAAATGAAGCACTCTTTTGATTCACAACTCATTTTCATGCATATAATTTTCTTTGGTATATAACATTTCCATTCACCTTGCCCACATTAACCAATCCTCTTTACTCTACCTTCTGGACTTTCCCAGGTTTTACTTCTACTCCCCTTCTCACTATACTGTGTTTACGCCTATGGGCAGAATGATTAGAATTCCAACTGAAAACTGCTTTGCCCTAAGAAACTAATATGCATTAGTAAGGGAAAGCAGAGGGAATGTGTGTTGATTGGCCCCAGAGCTGAGTTATGTGAAGTCTCTAAATTTATTTCAAGATCTTTGCACAAGGGCTGGTACATGTCACAATCGGTTTAAATTTCATGTGACCTATAGACATCACATACTGTTTTCTGTGAAAAAAAAAAATGTTATATGCTGAATATTTTTCCAAGATAAGGACAAAGTGTTAGATTTTCAAATGTCAAGTATCTTTTACATATAACAACTAGCATTTATGTAGAACTTAAAGACTTGAAAAACACTATATACATGTTATCTCATTTAGCCACACAATCCTGTGAGGTAGGTGTTATTATTAATTATTGTGATTAATATACATTTTTCAGATAAAGAAACTATGGTTGAGAGAAAACAAGTGACTTGCACAGTGCCACAAAGAATGTACGAAAGTGTGTGAGGAGGGAATGCAGTGTGTGAGGAGGGAATTTAACTCATGTTTTCCAGACTCCAAGTCTAATGCTCTTACCCACTATATTACCAGCTTGCCTTTACTTATACATATGTACCAGAAAATTCACTTCTAATAAAAACAAAGGAGTGGCATAAAGCTGATATAAAAGACTAAACCAAATTACATACGTAAACCTGCAGATGTAGTTATATGTATATATTTAATGTAGTAAATATATGCAAATTTTATTTATAAAACATTTTTGCTGATTCATACAAAATGTACAATAAGTTAGAGGTAGTATGGTACTAAAAGAATTCTTCTTATGGACCAAGATAGGCTAAATAAAAAGGATGTGCATCATATGATAGAATTAAATTCTTGCAAGGGTAACATTGTTATATCCTTGGCTGAACTTGACCTTTCTGACCTGCAGAACTCTAATTTAATGTAAAGGAAAGTAAATTATGCATTTTATATGATTTACTAAAGACTGGGAATTGAAATCAAATACCACCAAAATAAAAGTTTGTGATTCAAACCAAATTGAATTTCAAGTGAAATGGGAAGAATTGACAGTAGAATGAACCTGATGCTAGCTTAAAAACATAAAACCCAGAGTTTCCTTAATCACAAAGTTAAAGCCTAAGGAGACTGATATAGACTTAACTGAAAAGAAGTTTATGATTCCAAATGATATGATGTCTATGATTCCAAAATGATAAACACTTCATCACTCCAAACAGAACCAAAAACTTAACAAACTGGAACCCTAAACAACCTAAAATTATCCTTCCACAACTGTCAGTAACATCTCTATTCTTTACTGAGAAGTCATTTTGCTAGCAGCTCAAAGGAAATATAAAATACCACCACTACTCCCTTCAGCCGAGACAAAAAATCTAACCTATGACAACACTTCAGAGTAATTTTTAAGATTTATAAACCTTTTTTTTTAAATACCACTGAAGTATATTTTAGAACAGGCACAGGGTAATCCTTTAGCAAAAACAATTGTATAATCTTCATTTATATATGTAGAATTACATAGTGATATAGTCAAACCTCTACAGCTCTTAATTGAAACCACTTATATTTTTCATTTCACTATAATTCAGAGATGAATATATGCAAGAAGAGATGGGTCTTGGGGCCAAGACAGCAGAGAAAAAGCAGTGACTCATCTGAGCTCTCCCAAATTCCCCTCAAAACAATTTTAAATAGCAACTTTAAAAGGATTGTATAGTAGTAGAAGTCATAAAAGGATGAGGTGAAACAATTTTCCAGCCCAACACAAATTAGAAGGTTGGCAAGAAAGGTGTGCCACACTGAGGTGAGAGTAGAGTTCAGTCCAGCACATGAAATGCCTTGGCAAGCCAACTGAAGGCCTCTCCTCAGCAAGCTTCAGAGCTCTCAGCACACAGACAGTAAAAAGGGTTGGACAATTGGTCAGAGATTATAAAGGTCCTTTTTCTGACACTGGGTGCAGGACTCTGTTGCATTGACTATACGTGGATCTTGGTCACAGTCCCAGGTCAGAGAGGAGCACTAGCACACCAGAACTTGTGGTTTTAAGGAGTGGGGACCTTGGTTGTAGCTCTGGGGGTGGAAAGAAAGAGTTCTTGTGGTTAGTCACAGATGAGAGCACAGGCCAGAAGAGCAGTAAACACACCTCTTCTTAGATCAGGCCACCCTGAAAGATGTGGAAACTTACAGAGCCCCAGACCTAGCTCTAAAAATAGCAGCAGAGAAAAACTGAAGCATATACAGTGACCCCTCAACCCTAGGAGCAGAGACCAACTTTAACATAAATTAAAAGTCAAGAAATAGTCTGGAAAATGAGCAAATAAAAAAAATTACCTGACCATACAGAGTTACTATGGGAACAAGAAAGAGCAAGACACAAACTCAGAAGACAAGTCAAAACATCACATTCAAAGCCTCAAAGAAAAATATGAATTGGTCTCAGGCCTAACAAAAGATTCCTGGAAGAGCTCAAAAAGTATTTTAAAAATGAAACAAGAGAGGTAGAGGAAAAATTGGAAATAGAAATAAAAATGATGCAAGAAAATCATGAAAAAAGTCAGCAGTTTATTAAAGGAAGAACAAAAACATAGCAAAGAAAATAACACCTTAAAAACACAATAAACCAAATGGTACCAAAATAAGGCACACAAATCCAGTGAAGAGAATTCATTAAAAGTAGAATTAGCCAAATGGAAAAAAATAGGTATAAAAATTCACTGAAAAAAGAACTCCTAAAAAGTAGAATTGGCCAAATAGAAAAGAAGGCACAAAAGCTCAGTGAAGAAAATAGCTCCATAAAAATGAGAATTATCAAATTGAAGCTAATGACTTCACAAGACATCAAGAAACAATAAAACAAAATCAAAAGAATGAAAAAAGTAGAAGAAAATAGAAATATTTCATTGGAGAAACAATTGACCTGGCAATAGAGCAAAGAAATATAGTTTAAAAATTACTGGACAACCTGAAAGTTATGATTTTAAAAAAACCTCATCATCTTTCAAGAATTTATCAAGGAAAACTGCCCTTATAGCCTAGAACCACAGGGTAAAATAGAAATAGAAATAGAAAGAATCTACTGATCACCTCCGTAAAAAGATCTGAAAATGAATACTTCCAGGAATATTATAGTCAAGTTCCAGAGCTCCCCAGTAAAGGAGAAAATATGGCATGCCAGACAAAGCAAATATTGCAAAGCCACAGAGAGGATAACACAAGATTTACCAGTTTCTACATTAAAGAATTTGAAGACTTATAATAAGATATTATTTAGGGCAAAGGAGCTAAGATTACAAACAAGATTCACTCATCAGGTGAATTCAAACATCAGGAAAACTGAGTATAGTCCAGAAATAAATGACTTGAAGAATTCCTGGTGAAAAAAACAGAGCTGAATAGAAAATTTTACTTCCAAATACAAGACTCAAGAGAAGCATAAAAAGGTAGACAGGAAAGAAAAATCATAAGGGATTCAACAAAGCCAAATTGTTTACATTTCTACATCAGGAAATGATACTTGTAACTCCTAAGAACTTTTTTCATTAGTAGGGCAGTTGGATGGAGTATACATAAACAGAGGATATAGGTATAAGTTAAATATGATGGCATGATATCTTCAAAAAGTAAAATTAGGGGTTGAGAAAGAGAAATGCACTATGAAAAGGGGAAATGGGGAGGTAGAATGAGGTGAATTATCTCACAATAAAGAGGCACTAAGGAGCTTTTACAGTGCAAGGGGAAGGTGGGTGAGGGGGAAGTTAGATTTTGAATGTTGTTTTCATCAGAATTGGCTCCAAGAGCTAATAACATACACATTCAGTTGGGTAGAGAAATTTATATTATCCTATGGGAAAGTAGAAAGGGAAGGGGATAAGAGAAGGCAGGGTGACAAATAGAAGGGATTGAGGGAAGTGGTAGTCAAAAGTGAAACACTTTTGAGAATGAGCTGCATGAAAAGAATGAGCAAATAGGATAAAAAAGGAAGAAATAGGATGGAGGCAAACACACAGCAATCAGAATTATAAAGAAAATTTTATATCAAGTTTCTCTGATAAAGGCCTCAATTCTAAGACATGTAGAGAACTGAGTCAATTTTATAGATATAAGAGCCATTCCTCATTTGATCAATGGTCAAATAATGTTAACATGCATTTTTCAGAAAAAGTGTCATTAAAGTTATTTATGGTCATATGAAAATGCTCTAAAACAATATTTTTACTTAATATTATATTTTTCCAATAATATGTAAATAAAGTTTTCAACATTCATTTTTATAAGATTTTGAGTTACAAATTTTTCTCCTTCCCAACTGCCCTCCCTAGTCCCCAAGATAAAAATCAATCTGATACAGGCTATACATGTACAATCATTTTAAGCATATTTCCACTTTAGTCATGTTGTGAGTGAAGAATTAGAACAAAAGGGAAAAACCATAAGAAAGAAAAACCCAAAAAGTGAAAATAGTATGATTCAAACTACATTCAGACTCCACAGTTCTGTCTCTGGATGTGGATAGCATTTTCCATCACAAGCCTTTAGAATTGTCTTGAATTAGTGTATTGTGGAAAAAGACCTAATTCTATCAGAGCTGATCATTGCACGATGTTGCTGTTGCTGTGTACAGTGTTCTCCTGATTCTGCTCACTTCACTAAGCATCAGTTCATGTCTTTCCAGGTTTTTCAGAAATCTACCTGCTCATCCTTTCTCCATAGTACAATAATATTCCATTACATTTATATACCACAACTTGTTCAGCAATTCTTCAAATGATGGGCATCCCCTCAATTTCCAATTCATTGCCAAAAAAAGAACTGCTGTATTTTTTAATATGTGGGTCCTTTCACTTTCTTATGATGGTTTTGGGATATGGAATGAGTAGTGGTATTGCTGGATCAAAGGGCATGCACAATTTTATCACCTTTTGGGCATAATTCAAAAGTGCTCTGCAGAATGATTGGATCAACTCACAGCTCCACCAACAATGCATTATTGTTCCATTTTACCCACATCTTCTTCAAAATTCATCATTTTCCTTTTTTGTTGTATTAGTCAATCAGTTAGGTGTAAGGTGATACCTCAGAATTGTTTTAATTTTCATTTTTCTGATCAATAGTGATTTAGTTCACTTTTCACAAGAGTATAGATAGCTTTAATTTCTTCATCTGAAAACCACCTGTTCATATCCTTTGACAATTCATCAGTTGGGGAATGACTTGTGTTCTTGTAAATTTGGCTCAGTTCTCTATATATTTGAGAAATGAGGCCTTTATCAGAGACAAAGGATGTAAAAATTGTTTCCTAGCTTTCTGCTTTTTTTTCTAATCTTGGTTGCATTAGGTTTTTTTTGTGCAAAACCTTTCTAATTTAATTTTCCATTTGCTAATCTTCTCTATATCTTGTTTGGCCATAAATTCTTTCCTTCTCCATAGATCTGACAGGCAAACTATTCTTTGCTCTAAATCAAGTGCCCATTTTGACCTTATTTGGCATATGGTATGAGATGCTGGTCTATGCCTAGTTTCTGCCATACTATTTTCCAGGTTTTCAGCAGTTTTTGTCAAATAGTGAATTCTCTTCCAAGGAGTTGGAGTCTTTGGGTTTTTCTAAGAGTATATTACTACAGTCATTTACTACTGGGTCTGGTGTACCTAACCTACTACACTGATCCACCACTATAATTCTTAGCTAGTACCAAAGAGTTATGGCAATTGCCACCATATAATATAGTTTTAGATTTACTATAGTTAGGTCACTTTCCTTTGCATGTATTTTTTATTCATTTCCTTAATATTCTTGAGCTTTTGTTCATCCAGATGAATGTTGATATTATTTATCCTAGCTATATAAAATAATTTTTGGTACATTGAAATGTCACTAACGAAGTTAATTTAGATAGAAGTGTCATTTTTATTATGTTATTATATTTGTTATATATACATATATTATATTAGCCCAGCCCACCTATGAGCAATTGATTTTTTTCCAATTATTTAGATGTGACTTTATTTTTTGTGAAATATGTTTTGTAGTTCATATAGTTCCTGGGTTTGTCTTGGGTAGACTCTCAAATATTTTATATTGTATACAATTATTTTAAATGGAATTTTCCTTTTCTTGTTGCTTGGCTTTGTCGGTAATATATAGAAATGCTGATGGCTTATGTGGGCTTATTTTATATTCTGCAACTTTACTTAAGTTGTTAATCATTCAAGTATTTCAGTTGATTACCTAAGTGTGCCAACATATCATCAGCCTATTCTAATTCCTTCAATCTATTTTTCTTCTCATTGCTAAAACTAAGAATTCTAGTACAATATTGAAGAAAAAAGTGGTGATGAGGCAGCAAGGTGGAGCAGTGAATAGAGCTCCAGTCCTGGAGTCAGGGGGACCTGAGTTCAACTCCGGCCTCAGACACTTGACACATTTACTAGCTCTGTGACCTTGGGCAAGTCACTTAACCCCAATTGTCCTGCCTTCCCCCCTCCAAAAAACCAAAAAACAAAACCCAAAAGTGGTGATAATGGGCATCCTTATTTCTCCTCTAATCTTATTGCAAATTTATTCCCATTATATATAATGTTTGCTGCTGGTTTTAGATAGATGCTGCTTATCATTTTAAGGAAAACATTTATTCCTATGCTCTCTAGTGTTTCTAATGGGAATGGATGTCGTATTTTATCAAAAGCTTTTTCCTGCATCTATTGAGGTAATTATATGATTTCTGTTAGTTTTGTTATTGGTATGCTCAATTATGCTGTTAGTTTTCATAATACTGACCCAGCCCTGCATTCCTGGTATAAATTTCACTGGTCACAGAGTATCATCCTCATAATAAATTGCTGTAATCTCTTTGCTAATGTTTTATTTAAAATTTTTGTATCAATATTCATTAGGGAAATTGTTCTATAATTTCTTTCTCTGTTTTGGCTCTTCATAGTTTAGGTATCTGCACCATATTTGTGTCATAAAATGTATTTGGTAGTACTACTTCTTTGCCTATTTTTCCAAACAATTTATATAGCATTTGTATTAATTGTTCTTTAAATGTTTGATAGAATTAACTTGCAAATCAGACGCTGGAAATTTTTTTCTTACACAGTTCATTCCTGTCTTATTCAATTTCTTTTCCTAAAATGGTGTTGAGTATTTTATTTCCTATTCTGTTAATCTAGGGAATTTATGTTTTTGTAAATACTCAGCCATTTCACTTGGATTTTTCAGATTCTCCGGTATACTATTGGGCAAAATAGGTCCTAATATTTCATTTAATTTCCTCTTCATTGGTGGTGAATTCAACCTTTTCATTTTTGTTATTGGTAATTTGATTTTCTTTATTTTCATTAATTTAACCAGAGCTTTATCTATTTTATTGGGTTCTTTTCATGAAAGCAGTTCTTAGTTTTATTTATTAGTTCAATAGTTTCCTTACTTTGTTTTATTAATCTCTCTGTTGAGTTACTGAATTTCTAATTTTGTTTTTAACTGGGGATTTTTATTTTGTTCTTTTTCTAGCCTTTTTTAATTGCATATCCAATTCATTATTCTGCTCTTTTTCTATTTTATTGATGTATGCATTTAGAGATATAAAATTTCCCCTAAGAACCACACTGGCTGCATCTTAAAAATTTTGGTATGTTGTCTCATTATTGTCTATCTTTTTGATGAAATTATTATTTTTGTGATTTGTTTTTTGATCCACTCATTCTTTAAGATTAGATTATTTAGTTTCCAATTAATTTTTGGTTTCTCTTTCCATGGCCCTTTTTACATACATTTTTTCTTCTATCATGATGTGAAAAAGATGCATTTAATATGTCTGCCTTTCTGCATTGGATTGTGAGGTTTTTATGCCCTAATACAAGGTCGATTTTTTTATGTAGGTGCCATGTACCTCTGAGAAAAAGTTATATTCTTTTCTATCCCCATTCAATTTTCTCCAGAGGTCTATCATATCTCAATTTTCTAAAATTCTATTCATATCCTTAACTACTGTCTTGTTTATTTTGTGGTTTGATTTATCTAGTTCTGAGGTGGGGTGAGTTTGAGGTCCCCCACTAGTATAGTTTTGCTTTCTATTTCTTCCTGTATTTCACTTAACTCCTCCTCTAAGAATTTGTATGCTTTGTTACTTGATGCATATATGATTAGAATTGATATTACTTAATTGTCCATGGTACCTTTTAGCAAGATGTAATTACCTTCTTATCTCTCTTAATTAGATCTATTTTTGCTTTTGGTTTGTCTGAGATCAGGATTGCTACCCTTGCTTTCTTTTTTTTTTTAACTTTAGCTGAAGCATAGTATATTTTGCTCCAGCCTTTTACCTTTACTCTGTGAGTGTCTCTCTGCTTGTAAACAACATATTGTAGGATTCTGATTTTTAAATATTCTACTATCTATTTCATTTTATGGGAGAGCTCATTCCATTCACATTCACAGTAATGATTACTATCTGCATCTTTCTCTCCCTCTTATTTTCCCCCACCCCACGTTTATGCTTTTCTCTTTCATTTTTCCCTTTCCCTCCTCATTACTGTTTTGCTTCTGACCACCACCTCCCTCAGTCTGCCCTCTTTTTATCAGCCACCCTCCATTTTCTTTCCCTTTCCCCTCCTGCTTTCTAATAGGGTTAGATAAGTTTCTGTGCCCAAATGAATGTGTATGTTATTCTTTGTTTGAGCCAAGATTCAAACAATGTTCACCCCCTCCCTTCTTTCCTTCTACTGTAGTAGGTCTTTTGCATGTGCTATAATTTGCTCTATTCTGTCTTCCTTTTTTCCTCTTCTCCCAGTATAAACCTTTTTTTCATTCCTTAATTTTAATTTTTTTTTATATCATTGCATTGAGGTTAACTTATACCCATACTTTTTGTCTATATATACTCCTTTTAAATCCCCTAATCAGTACAAGTATCATCTTCCCATTTAGGGATGTAAACAGTTTGACATTATCTAATATGATGTTTTGTTTTCTTTCCTATTTACCTTTTTATGCTTCTCTTGTGTCAGGTATTTCAAGATCAAATTTTCTGTTTAGCTCTAGTCTTTTCATCAGGAAAATTTGAAAAATCCTCTCTTTCATTGAATGTCCTTTTTTTTTTTTTTTTTGCCCTCAAAGATTTTGCTCAGTTTTGCTGGGTAGTTGGTTCTTGGTTGTAGTCCAAGCTCTTTAGACTTCCAGAATATCACATTCCAAGCCCTCTGATCCTTCAATGTAGAAACTTCTAAGTCCTATGTAATCCTAACTATTGCTCCTTGATATTTGAATTGTTTCTTTCTGCCTGCTTGCTGTATTTTCTTCTTGACCTGATAATTCTTGAATTTGTCTATAATATTCCTTGGAGTTTTCATCTTTGCATCAGAATGGCTATTTTACCCTCTTGTTCTAGGATTTCAGGTCAGTTTCCCTTGATAAATTCTTGAATGATTCTGTCCCTCCTCTTTTATTTTTAATCGTGGCTTTCAGGTAGTTCAATAATTCTTAAATTATCTCTCCTGGATACATTTTCTAGGACAGTTGTTTTTCTAATGAATTATTTTATACTATCTTCTACTTTTTCATTCCTTTCATTTTGTTTCTGATTCTTGATGTGTCGTAGAATCATTAGCTTTCACTTGCCTAATTCTACTTTTTAAGGAATTATTTTCTTCAATTAGTTTTGTATCATCCTTTTTGCATTTGGCCAATTCTACTTTTTAAAGATTTGTTTTCTCTGATGGATTTTTTTTCCCACTTGGCCAACTGTATATTTTGAAAGCTTGTTTTCTTCAGTCATTTTTTGTATTTCCTTTTTCAGGATATTGACTCTCTTTTACATAATTCTCATTTATTTTCTCAATTTTTCTTCTACCTCTCTTCTTTGATTTTTAAAATCCTTTTTTCAGACCTTCCAAAAAGGCATTTTGGGCATGAGACCAATTCATATTCTCCTTTGAGACTTCTCATGTCCACTTCTGAGTTTGAGTTCTAATATTTCCTGTTGCTATAGCAGCTTTCTATGGTCAGGGATCTGTTGGTTTTTTGCTCATTTTTGAGTTTATTTCATGACTTTTATAGTTGACTTCTGCTCCTGGGGCACACTGGGCACTCTCCCAAGGTTCTTGTCCCAAGGGCCTAGACACCAGCTTTTTACCCCAGGGTCTCAGGTACTGGTGGCTTTCCCATTGTATTATGGTGGTTTGGCCTAGTTGTGCCTGTTGTGCTGGTATTCTAGGGCTGGTAGTCTGCTTTCTGCACTGAAGCTGGAGGTCTCACAATTGACTTGCTATGCCAGTTGCTGATACTGGCTTGCCAGGATAACATCTGGATTTGGCTGTGCTCTGCTTTTACCCATTGAGACAGATATTTCCGGAAGCCTTTCTAAGATTTATCTTAAACTAGAAAAAATTGACTCTATCCTTTTGCAGCTTCTGTCACTTCAGAATCCATTTAGAGGTTTGACTTAACATTGTCTCTGAGGGAATTAGGGAGTTAAGGCAACTTCCTGACTTGTCTCTACCATCTTGGCTCTGCCCTCTCTAAACACTATTGATTAGAGAAATGACAATTAAAACACTCTGAGATAACATCACACACCAAAGAGATTAGCTAATATAACAGAAAAGGAAAATGACAAATGTTGGAGGAGATGTGGGAAAATTGGTACATTAATGTATTGTTGCCTTAACTCTCCCTAATTCCCTCAGACACAATGTTAAGTCAAACGTCTAAATGTTTCCTATTTTTTGTATGCCCAAAGCTTAGCACAGTGCCTATCATACAGAAGCTCCTGATATGCATTTTTATTCATTCATTCATTTCACTCATTCATGCATACATAATGTCCTGTTGGTTATCATCAAGGGAAATAAAGGTAAAGAATATGGAGAACACAAAAAAAAATAACCTTAACCTCTAAATTTCCCTTTGAGGTAACAATTAGGTGTAGTAAGGTGAGGGAAAGGCACTAGGTCTGCAATTAGATTTGTTTGAGCTAAATGATTTCTATATATCACTGCAATTTGACAGAGGAGCAAAGTGAGACGAAAGAAAGATTAAGTGGTTTTTTCCCAAATCCTATGGCAAATCATCTCTCTCTAATTAGATCACATCAGTAAATCCTTTCTCTATTATGTTTTACCACTGTGCTCTTGAGGAAGTCAGTTATCTTCTCTGGGTGTCAGTTTTCTCACCTTTAAATAAGGAAGATGGACTAGATGATCTTTAATGTTCCTTCAATCTCCAAATCTATGGCTTGATTCTACAGTTTTTAGGCAATAATAGACCAAGATTAGACACCAGGTGAAGTTACAACTTTTCTGAGATTTAATTTTCTCAACTGTAAAATGAGGTAGTTAGTCCCTTAGAGCTGGCCTTGGCATAAGAAAGCCAAAGTGACATAGTGGAGAGAGCAAGGAACACTCAATGTCAAGTCAGAGACCCTGGGTTCAAATGCCAACTCCATAACTTACTGTATGTTTGATGATAGGTAAGTGCCCTGGGCTTCAGGGTCTTCATCTGTTAAATTAGAGGAATAGATGGCCTCTGAAGGCTACTAGTTATATGACATACTGTGCAACACCAAGAAAGCCACTTAAACTTCTAGTTCCCTCTTTTAAAACTTAGTTTAAAACATAGTTTTAAAAACTATTATTTCCCAAAAAAGTTGATGATTTGCCTTGTAGAAGGAATTTCCCCTCAAGAGTTCCCCAGACCCCTAAAATCAAAGGCCAGGTCAAAGAACAGTGGAAAAACCAAAACAAAACCAACATGAAATAAAGTATTTTATATCCTATAGTAAAACTAACCTTTCTTTTACAGTTTGAGGATTCTACCTTCTTGGTTTTGGACACTCCTGTCTCTCAATTGTACTTTGCTCTCATTACGTAAAATATAGTGATATTTTCACTGGGCTCTTGCCATATTTTTTTTTTCCATTTTAGATGTCATATACATATAAAAGTTAGGAAAAGACTTGTCATCTTTGAGATAGCCTCCCCTTGGATTTCATTTGATCTGTTTAGTCATTGTTTGTTGTTCAGTAACTGGCAAAACTGAAGGAAAAAAGCAAATTTATCTTTTGTTAGTAATATCCTTTAGGCAGTGCTTGGAATAAAATCAGTTCTTTCTAAAAGTCAATTTGATTGAATATATAGCAACCTATAAATACAAAGGCATTGTCTTTGTAGAATTCAATAATATGGATTTAGCAGCAACATTCATCAGGCTGCATCTCTGGGTATCAGGAAATAAAATACAGATATAACAAGCCTTTTATTGCCACTTTTATTTTTCATGGTAAACAAAGCACTAAATGATGATGATAATGATGATGATGATGATGATGATGATGATGATGATGATGATGATAGCATTTATATAGAACTTTCTTCATGCTAGGCACTGTGTTCAGTACATTAAATTTTTTGTCATATTTCATTCTCAAAATAACCCTGTGAAGTGTTATTTTTATCTCCACTTTACACATGCAGAAATTAAAGCAAAGGCTAACTTGCCCAAGGTCACACAGCTAGTAAGTGTCTGAGGATGGATTTGAACTCTAGGATGTGAGAGATGGGTAAAAGTTAAGGAAAGTTAGGTTTCCACAGAAGGGTTAATTGAGTTCCACAGAATAATTAATTGTCAGCTTGAACAAAGAAGGAGTAAAAATTAACCAGGATGAGAGTCATCAACCAATCCAAATCAACCTTGTGGTTTTGGTAGATGCCTCAGACCCAGGAGGTAGGAGAACTGTTCTAAACTGGCCAGATAATGGTCAGGGTTGAAGAGAGAACTGGGTCAAATGGCTACCATGCGTGCTTAATTGGCTAATTGAATATTACCTTATACATCCACAGGGAGGAGTTTTCCACCATTTTCAAATATGGGACATATGTTGAGGAGGGGGAACATGCCAAGGAGTTGCATGTTGGGGGCATATAGGGAAGATTGTGACCTATAAGGGAGTGGACCAATCCGTTCTCTAAAGAAGGATACTGAGCTGAGGGTGCATCGATTTATGTCAGTCTAACAGAATAAAGTTAGTATCACTCCTGTATTCCTCACTCCCTCTTCCTAAAGGAGAGTGGAGTCTGCTCCTTGCCAGGAACATTTACTAATTCCTTTGAATTCCTCAATAATAATAAATCATCCTTTGTACCTGAATTTCAGTGTCAAGTGTATTTCTAAAGAGGGGGTCTATTTAGTCATAAAGGCAAATCTTATGGTAATATACTTAAAGTCCCGGTCATGAATACTGACCAGAACTTCTATCGGCCACCTGAGACACTTTCAGCTCCTTTCCCCCTACAAAGACTCCCCACACTGAGTCTTCTGAAATCCCATCAGATGACTAATTACAGATTCCTCAGATTAGCCTAACCCAAATTCTAACACTTAGTGGAGTGCAGAAATCCCTTGGTTGAACAGGGTATGAGCTATGGAGCTTTCTTGTCTTCCTTTGTCTCCATACTCTATCTGGTGAAACTTGAACCAACTTAAGAAAGGACAAAGTTATTTTATATATTATATAAATTTATTTGTTACATTTGTTATATATTATATAACAAAGTTATATAATCACAAAAATTCAAACCACAAGGGAACTTAAGCCTCACTTACTGTATTCCTTCATTTAGAGATTCTTCTGTACCAGTCCCTAAAGTACTAGACCAGGGGTGGGGAACTTGCTGCCTGGAGGCCAAATGTGACCTTCTAGGTCCTTGGGTGTGGCCTTTTGACT
Source organism: Phalanger gymnotis (assembly GCA_028646595.1). Classification (NCBI taxonomy): domain Eukaryota; kingdom Metazoa; phylum Chordata; class Mammalia; order Diprotodontia; family Phalangeridae; genus Phalanger; species Phalanger gymnotis. Next base: position 649,114,072 of record CM053622.1, on the reverse strand, counting down.
AAGTCCAAGTTTTATGGAACAAATCCTTTTATTAAGGGGATTTATTCTGTGAAGTTTTGATTCAGTCAAAGAACCACAATTGAGGACCTAGATGCCTTGAGGCCACAGGTTCCCCACCCCTATTAGATTATTCAACTCCCCAATACTAAAGTCACCTGTTTATAATTTGCCAATTGTCAGATAAGAATGATTCCCTGAGAAGTACATAGTATTTTGAAAGTAATCATTTAACTCCTATCTTAACATGAGCTCTTACTTGAGCATGCCTCATGGTACAATCCCTCAGAGGTCCCTGGGATGGGCTACTCTCATTCAGTGCTGATCTTTGTGATGACACAGAATTTTCTTTATCCCATTGACAGCAAGTAAGGATAAAGGAATACTGCGTTGTTAAGCAAAATTGTCTCATTAGCATGGCTTTTGTTTCTTTTGAGTGGAAGTACTTTCAGCTGTTAAGTGCTAAACCCCAGGCCCAGGGCCCTGTCAGGTGTGAAACCTGTGTGGGTGTGGATTGGTGACTTGGGAGGGGCCAGCTGGGGAACCAATGGTCTCTGGTCATTGAGGCGGGGCTTGAGAACTCCAGAAGCTTGGCTGCAAGGAAAGGTGAGCCAAGAGACAGTTTCAGCAGAAGCAGAAGCTGCTGTGGAGGCCGGAAGCTGCGGAAGCAGGAAGCTGCGGAAGCGGGGCTTACCCGAGTGCGAGTGCGAGCAGGAACATGAGGCCAGTGAAAATGATTTGGCTAAATACTATCTTGTTTTTCTGTGGCCTCCTGGTTGCTCTTGTGAGATGGGCTTTCTGGGCCTGGAGTCTTTTTGTCAAGATGTTGGAATGGGGAGGCTGGTTCAAGTTTTTGCTGCGGTGGGGCCTAAATAAATTTCTTGTTGTTTTCTCCTTAGAGAATCTC
>CM053622.1:649087576-649103651 GCA_028646595.1 Phalanger gymnotis | reverse complement strand
CTTGTGAAAATCAATGCTGAAAACTAAATATATTAAATAAAAAATAAAATAAAAAAAAATTAGACCAACTCAAATGTCAAAAAAGCTCCAAAAAGCCAATGAGGAAAAGAATGCCTTGAAAGGCAGAATTAGCCAAATGGAAAAAGGAGGTCCAAAAGACCACTGAAGAAAATGCTACTTTAAAAATTAGACTGGAGCAAGTGGAAGCTAGTGACTTGATGAGAAATCAACATATTATAAAACAGAACAAAAGGAATGAAAAAGTGGAAGACAAACTGCAGTATCTCATTGCAAAAACCACTGACCTGGAGAATAGATCCAGGAGAGATAATTTTAAAATTATTGCACTACCTGTAAGCCATGATCAAAAAAAAGATCCTAGATATCATCTTTCAAGAAATTATCAAACAGAATGGCCCTGATGTTCTAGAGCCAGAGAGTAAAATAGAAATTGAAAGAATTCCCCAATTGTTTCCTGAAAAAGATCCCAAAAAGAAAACTCCTAGGAATATTGTTGCCAAATTCCAGAGTTCCCAGATCAAGGAGAAAATACTGGAAACAGCCATAAAGAAACGATTTGAGTATTGTGAAAACATAATTAGAATAACACAAGATCTAGCAGCTTCTACACTAAGGGATCAAAGGGCTTGGAATATGACATTCCAGAGGTCATTGGAGCTAGGATTAAAACCAAAAATCACCTACCCGGCAAAAATGAGTATTGTGCTCCAAATAAAAATATGGATTTTCAATAAAATAGAGGACTTTCAAGCTTTCTCAGTGAAAAGACCAGAGCTGAATAGAAAATTTGACTTTCAAACACAAGAATCAAGAGAAACATGAAAAGGTAATCAAGAAAGAGAAAACATAAGGAACTTATTAAAGCTGAACTGTTTTGTATACATTGCTACATGGAAAAATGATTTGTATAATTCATGAGACCTCAGTATTAGGAAATTAGGAAATATATATATTATATGTATTTAGACAGAGGGCACAGGATGAACTGAATATGAAGAGATGATATCTAAAAAAAAATAAAGTCAAATTAAGGGATGACAGAGGAATATATTGAGAGAGGGAGGAAGGGAGAGATAATGGGGTAATTTATCTCACATAAATGTGGCAAGAAAAAGCAGTTCTGTTGAGAGGGAAGAGGGGGCAGGTGAAGGGTAATGAGTGAATCTTGCTCTCATCAGATTTGACCTGAGGAGGGAATAACATATACACTCAATTTGGTATCTTACCCCACAGGAAAGAAGGAGGAAGAAGATAAAAAAAGAGGGGATGATAGAAGGGAGGGCAGATGGGGGTGGAGGTAATCAAAAACAAACACTTTCAAAAAGAGACAGGGCCAACTGAGAAAATTCAGTAAAGTGGGATAGGTTAGGAAGGATCAAAATATAGTTAGTTTTTCACAACATGAGTATTGTGGAAGGGTTTTGCACAATGATATGCATGTAGCCTATGTTGAATTGCTTGCCTTCTTAGGGATGGTGGGTGGGGAGGGAAGAGGGGAGAGAATTTAGAACTCAAAGTTTTAAAAACAGATGTTAAAAAAAAGTTTTTGCATGTAAGTAGGAAGTAAGATATACAGGCAATGGGGCATAGAAATTTATCTTGCCCTTCAAGAAAGCAAGGGAAAAGGGGATGGGGGAGTGGGGTGACTGAAGTGAGGGTTGACTGGGGAATGGGCCAATCACAACATATGCCATCTTGGAGTGGGGGGGAGGGTAGAAATGGGGAGAAAATTTGTAATTCAAACTCTTGTGAAAATTAATGCTGAAAACTAAAAATATTAAATAAATAAATAAATAAATGATGACTTTTAAAAAAGTAAAAGAAAAAAGTAAACACATCATCCCACAACTGATCAATTGTCAATAGAAATGAAAAGGCAGTTTTCAAATGAAAAAATATAAGATATATATAGCCATATGAAGAAATGCTGTAAATCACTATTGATTAGACAAATGCAAATTCAAACACCTCTGAAGTACCACCTCATACCTACCAGATTGGCTAATATGACAGAAAATGAAAATGAAAAATGTTATAGAAGATGTTGGAAAATTGGCACACTAACACACTGTTGGAGAAGCTGTGAACTGATCCACCCATTCTGGAGAGCAATTTGGAACTCTGCTCAAAGGGCTATAAAACTGTGCATATACGTTCATCCAGCAGTACCACTACTGTGTCCCAAAGGGATCATGAAAAAGAAAATAGGACTCACACGTACAAAAATATTTATAGCAACTCTTTTTGTGGTGGTCAAAATTGGAAACTAAATGCATGCCCGTTAATTAAGGTATGGCTGAACAAACTGTGGTATATGAATGTAATGGAATACCATCGTGCTATGAGAAATGATGAGCAGGTCAATTTTAGACAAACCTGAAAAGACTCATATGAATTGATATATAGTGAAAAGAGCAGAACCAGGAGAATGTTAGTGCAGTAATAGCAAAATTATGGGATAATCAACTATAATAGACAATATAGTGATTCAAGAAAATTCCAAAAAGCTCATGATAAAAAATGCTATCCATATTGTGAGAAAGAACTATGAACATTGCAGCATATTATTTTCAGTTTTTTTTTTTGCTTTTTTTCCTCATTTTTCCTTTTTGTTCTGATTCTTCTTTCACAGCACGACTCACATGGAAATATGTTTAACATGACTGTATGTGTATAACCTATATCAGATTACTCACTGTCCTGGGAAAGAGGAAGAGAAGAGAGGGAGGGAGAAAAATTTTGAACTCAAAATCTTATAAAATAAATTTTGAAAGCTATCTCTACATATAATGTGAGAAATACTATTAATGGTGAAAAAATAAAGAAAAATAGCACCACTCTCTTCAAATTTGTTGCACTTGTAATTTTCATTTGTGTACACATTGTATTCTACAAGCAGACACTAAGCTCTTTGAGAACAGGTATTATTTTCATTTTTGTCTTTGAATCCTTAGGACTACCTGCTACTGATTAGTCCCTTAGTAAATATTTGTGCAGTTGAATTGTTCATTTGAATTAATTTGAAATGAAATTGTAAAGTATGTATTATAGCCTTTTGTGAACTAGAAGATAAAAGAGACAAAGAAAAGTTTGCTGTAACTACTGTTATTATATCACAGACTGGTCCATATCTTCCTAAAGATTTTTATTCCTCATTTCATTCCTCAACTCATTTCATATGATTGCATTCTTAATTTCAGTTCTAAACTTGCATAGTGACATTTTCTCTTTCAAATCGGGTTGAGGAATAGCCAATGGGGAGATGGAAATTACTCTGAGCATGCTGACATTATTCCTGCTGCACCATTTACATAATGATTGGACTAGGAGGTTCTGAAACTCCATTCTCCTCTCAGTTTTCTATCACTATAAATAGAAATATTTATCTTGGTAGTAATTAGCCCCAAATTCAGACCCTTCCATGCCTGGAGGTTCATTTCATCACTGTATTGTAGCTGACTGTTTTTTACTGTAGACTCCAAGCTTTACTTAGGGCTCTGAAGACTGAAGATGAAAATTAGGCCTCTCCCCATTCCTTGCCTTAAGAAATTCAGGCTTCATTATGTGACTTACAATTTTCAAGACAGGAAGAAATTGTTTGGCTGAATTGTAGCATTCAGTATTTGCACAAGCATGTCTGAATGTTTCTGGGCATTTTGTGGAAAGCTGCCACAACCAATTATGAAACAGGGCAAAGGAAGGCATTTAACTAAGTCAGATGAGCACAGCAGAAAAACATCCATGCGTGCGCGTGCGCACACACACACACACACACACAGATACCTGCATGTGTCTTTTTCTTAATCACTTCAAAGATCTTATTCTTGATATCCATGGTATATGTCTAAATTAAAAATTGATTCACAAAAAATTGCTAATGTAGTAACTGCTATTAACATGTTTGCTTAATATACTTTACTATATATAAGTTTAGGATTTTTTTCCCCTTCTTTATATTTATCTTTTATTTTCTTAAAGGCTGAAATATAATATATGTGAGTGCAATGGATTATGAAATTATTCTTTTAAAGGAAAATATAAAAGTTTTGCTCATCAATATATAGTATTGTACAGTGACATAATTTCTAAGAATATAAAAGGAAAACAGCGTGGCCTAGTGGATGAACAAGTATGGTCTCAAGAAGACTTGCCTCAGACCTATACTGACTATATGACTCTGGAAAAGTTACTTAACCTCTCCATTGCCCAGGCAATTCTTTTAAAAGTGTATATTAGGGTATGGAACCAAGGGCAGGGGAGTATGGGCAGCAATCTCAAAGAACTCTCCTTATATTCTGCTCTGAACAATTTAAAAATAACTCATCCAATGAAGTTTTGGCAGAGCCAAGAAAAATTCAGAGTGGGACTTTTTTTTGGCCTAAGACGACTAAGGAGGTCAGCAGAAAAGGTCTTTGACATTGGGTTTGAGGGTCAACTTGTAGCATAGGAGCCACATAAGCAATAGGCCTTGGAGAGAGTTCCAGGACAACAGCAGCAACAGCAGCTTTGGGAGCTCTCAGCCTGGAGATAGTAAAGGGTCAGAGAACTGGCCAAAAAGAGATTTCTATATACCCTTTGCTGGCTCTGGGTGCCACTAAGTGCTGATTGGTACCTCTGTTGTCCCTAAGCATTTCTGTGTTACAATTCCAAGGTAGAGAGGAGTGCTTATGGTTGGTTGCACGGGAGCAAGGTCCCTGGTCAATGTTCCAAGGCAGAAAGGAGAATCAATGCTTGCAGTTGTAGGGTAACATGGTATTTTCCTGGTTACAGAGCAGAGCACATACCAAGAGAGCAGTGATCACACCTCTTCCTGGAGCACAGTATCTTTGAAGCACCAAAATCTTGCAAACCCCCCGCCCCCCAAACTAGTTCTGAATTCAGCAGCACAAAAAAGCCTGAAGCTTGATTCTGTACCACCTCACTACTAGATGAGCAGTGCCTAACTTTAGCATCAAGTTCAAAGTCAAGAAATAGGCTGGATAATTGAGCAAAGAACAAAATATTAACTTGACTATAAAAAGCTATTATGGTGACAGGGAAGACCAAGACATAAACTCAGGACAAGATGATGATATGAAAACAGCTGCAAGAAACACTTAAAAGAAAAAAAATACTAATTGGACCCAAGACCAATAAGAATTCCTGGAAGAGTTTTAGAGGAAAAATTGGAAAAAGAAATAAGAGTGATGTAAAATTATATGTTGTAGAGAAGCTGTGGATCTGCATTGGTATAAACAGTCCCATCACTAACTGTTCACTATTCCAATTAAATCACTGTCTATACAGACCAAAAATGCAGAGTAATTTTTTAAATTCTGAAGTAGAGGGCATGTAGCATATGTCACAAGAACAAGAGAATCTTATTCATGCATGAAACAGAGAAAACTCGTCTCAGGGAATTCCATATTCCTCAAAAGGGTAGTCTTATCTGAATGTAGAAGAGAGAAATTGATTGTGGTTTTTAAATTTATTTATATACTGCCTAAGGCCTCAGAACTAAATTTCACCAAATCAAATAAAGTCTCCCCAAATGGTCAGGTTGGTTAATCAACCAGCCAAGATGTACAATTAAACTGAATTTTAGGCTTCAATCAAGCAGTCATTTTAGGGGTAAGTAAACTGAGAGTCTGTTGATCAAATCACATTTGTCACTGCTCAAGTAATTGGTGAAAAAATGCCCTAGATTTCTCATCCTACAGTGTAACTACATGGGGGATAAAATAAATATTCTGCAGAGAAATATGTTGGGAGAGGGTATGGATGAGCAGAGGAGCTATTCTATTAGCTTGTGTAGCACCTGGAATTCTCAAGAACAAATCTTCAAATAAAGACATCCAAATAAACATTTCTGCATGCTATTATAAAAATAGCTAGTGTTTATATACCATATTATGGCTTATAGAGTTCTTTCCCCTTTTAACTAGTTATTTAGGGACAATAAAATGATCCCCATGTAACAGATGAAAAAGTCAAGACTTGGATAAGTGAAGCTGCCCACACAACATTACATAGCTAATAAAAGAGCTAGGATTTAAACCTAGGTCTCATGGCTTCAAGTCTCTTTCACTTTTCAATAAATCATGATCCAATGAAATGTGCTAGGTGTTAAATGAATAAGGCAGGATACCAATTTTCTTGGAATATAGCACGCGTTAAAGGAAAGGCTCATACAAAATTAACATTAATGTAAAAAAAGTAATCACATAAGAGAAGTACAAACTGCTATGAGAGTTCCGAGGAAGAAAATATTATTTCCCAAACCTCATCATTCAAAGAAGACATGGTAGAGAAGGTGGTATTTGAGGTGGATCTCAAATGATGAGTAGGATACCAAAAGGTAGAAATTGCAGAGAAGACATTTCATACATTGTGGAAAAAAAAAAAGAAGTTTGCAGAATGGTGAATATTCCAGCTCAGCCACAGCATAGAAGATACAATGGAGAATCCTATGAGATAAGAAGTAGATTGGGGTCACCCTGTACAGGTCATTGAATATGAGGCAAAGGAGTTCGAAAATTATTTAATAAATACTAGGGAACCATGAAAGAGGTTTGAACAGTGGCATCTGCATATGAATAAGATTAACCTAGTAGCATGAAAGATGAATTAGATGGGGAAATAATCCAGGTGAATGGAAAAGATCTCTGCTGAGGTGGTGCTTGCAGCATAAACGGAACGGAAAGGTTAGACAAGGAAGAGATTGGGGGAGAGAATTGCCACGCTTTGGTGAGGTTTAGAAGTATGGAGTAGAAGGCAATAATAAATCAAAGATGACACTATGGTTTTGTCGCTGGTTTATACAAAAAGTGAATGCTGTTTTTGAGAGAAACCTTGATATGAGAAATTCGGTGGCCAGACTGAAAACAAAATCTTCCTTCAGTAACTGCGATACTGTATCTTTGCCCTAGAATTTCCCTAGATACCCAGAAGTGAGAGGTAGGTAAAATATTCAGTGGCTGGGGAAATGAAGAGGTTATTTAGATGACCTTCTCTGCCCGAGTCAATTTAGCATTTCCAAGAATTCTCAAAAGAGGGCAGCCCTGCAGAACACTGATTTTTCTAAAGCAACAACTGTCTCTGTCTATTCCTACCAGTTCCTTACTCTCAGTGTGTATGACTGCTGTTCCCCAAGTCCCTTGTGAATACCATTCAGGAAACTACTTCTCATTCTTTCTTAATTTCGAACTCTGTTAAAAACACACAGAATGATCAAGGTGTGCTGTAAGAAGAGAAATTTCTGTTTTGCAACTCTAAATAGATTCCAACAAATGATGCAAAGTCAAAGAAACAACCCTGAAAATTGTGCTTCAGCTAACTCTTTTTAAATATGCTGAAGTGAAACAGTACAGCTCAAGAAGTATTCATATTTATTTTGAGGGAAGCAAACCTAATCTTACAAGAAAGTATAAAAATGCTTATCTTTAGTCCTACTTTTTGAAAAGCACTTTTTTGGGATAGTAAATCAGAGACATAGCTGGATATGTGAACAGACAGAATTCTTCAGCACTCATTTTCATGCGAGATAACACAGTCAAAAGCACATCCTGTCCCTTCGAGTGTGGTCTCGAAGATAGGCCTGTTCTTCTGCCTGTAAGTTGCCTTGAATATGGAAATATTTCCTCACTTAGCCAACCGGTGTTTTTTTTTTGGTGTGTGTGTGTATTCCTATCAAGCATCACCTTAACTTCAAATAAACAAATATGGAATAACTAACTGGAATAATGGGCCTTATAAACATTTTACCTTTTTCATCTTGAAATCAGAATTGTTTAAATAGAATCATCCTTTCAAATGATTAAGTATTTTGGAATATTGAAGATACTACAGTTATAGTAGAATGTTATGGCTCTAAATGGTAGTTATGGCTCTACTCTTTGACTAGTTGTGTCACCTTAAGAAAGCTACTGTAACTCTTGGGGCCTCAGTTTCTTTATCAGTTAAAAAAAGAGGTAGATTAGTTTTTCTAAGGTAGCTTCCAGCCCTTAGGATTTGTGGTTATAATGATTGTACTGCCTAACTCATAGAGTGGTTCTGAGATATCATTGCCATTTTGAATGATCAGAAAAATGAATTTCATTGCATTTCACCGCTTTCCTGGTCTATACACATGTATGTGTTTGTGTATATTTAAATGTATGTATACAGGCATATCTATAAGGATTATATATATATATATATATATATATATACATAAACACATGTGATTATATATTTGTATATATAAGCTTATTATCTACCAAATAAAATAATCAATATAAAATCTTATACTCTACCAAGGGATACATCTGAGCATGTTTACTTTAGAGCATGTAGGTACCTGGGGGAGGGAGGTGAGAGAATAATTAAGTGTGTTTGTGCTTGTCTAGTTGAATGAATTGTACTGCTTGAGATAAGACTACCACCTGGTGGTTTGCCGAGGTATACCATGGGAGTAGTTGTACTCAAGAGATTCTAGCTGACTACCAGGTGAAATTACCATTCATCTCAGTGTCCTCCAAAGGCTATTTGATATTCCAGCAAGCTGGCACCCAGGCTTCCCTGGGAGAATGTAGAGGAACCACCTCCCTAGGACAGGTTAATTTTACACATACCTATATATCTGTAGCTGACAGGTCAGAAGATTGAGAGTAAATCCATTGATCTGTACCTACATGGGTTAGTCCTGTGCTCCTCACACTTAGATTATCCACCTAATCAGCTGCCTGCATTTTCTCTGGGTGTTGTAATCGAGTCCTGGAAGTCAAATAGAAAGTGTGAATGCCCAAAGAGGACATGCTGCAAGATTAAATCCCAGAAGGAGAGTCACAAAATGAGAGCGCTGCAAAGCACTACCTGTATGAGTGATTAAATATTCTTTTGGCTTTTATGACTTATTGTGACCCTGATAGGTACCTTTTATGGCAGATCCCAGTATTTTCTGCTCCCTGAATCCATCTCCCTGTGATATCTAATGGTCAGGATAATTGTGAAGAAAAACTGAGACCCAGACAGGATTAAGTGGTGCTAAAATTACGAGTAGAGAGTAAGAGATTAATAATGTAAATAATGGGAGGACAGAATTAGTGCTTAGCAACAGTTTTGGAGAGAGGAACAAAGGGGAATAATAAGTAAAAAGAACTGTGGTTTTAAATAGTAATGAGTGAGAATGGAGTAGAAGTGGGTGTGAAATGTGATGCTAACCAGATGCATTTGTGCATGTCCAGTTGAATGAACTGTGCTGCCTGAGATAAGACTGCCACCTGATGGTTTGCTAGGATATTTCAGTAGTCAGTAGTCAGTAGTTCAGTAGTCAGTACTTACAGATTCTAGCTGACTGACTACCACATAAGTCTACTGTTTGTCTCAGTGTCCTCAGTAGCTGCTTGATAATCAGCAAGTTGGGATAGCATTGGCACCATTCTTTATGAAGTATGTATTAAACTTCTTCTGATTTTATATCACATTTATTTCTAAATATAATCTCCCCCTACTCAACCGTTTACACAAAACACCATGAAATCAAACTATTGCCCTCAAATGTAGAATATATAAAATATTTTTTAAAATATAACCTTTAAATAGTGTGATTGCTTAAACTTACTTAAATTTGATAGTTCTAATAATACTCAATTAAATGTAATCATTATTTTAGGTGAACTGGTTAAATTCCTTCCAACAAAGATAGAAAATTGAAATAATGCAACCACATATGACAAAGAATTCAACATTCTATCATAGTACTCCTTCCAATCTCTTCTGAGAGGACAGAGGAATGCCTAATTATCTGTCTTCTGGAATTATTATTTGTCTTTCAGTTATAAAGAGTCAAACTTCATTTTAGGAATATTGAAATTCATACAATTGTAGTTAATGTTTATGTTATGTTGTTCTGGTTCTGATTATTTTAGTTCATATAAATTTTCCTGTTTCTTTTTTGTTTTATTTTTTTAAATTTATTGCTTTCAAAAATAGTATTTATATATTTATCTCAGCCTCCACTTCACTTTGTAATAAAAACAGTTAGGCAAGTTAACTTACAAGACATACTATTTGACACTCAAAAACCTCCATCAACTTCCTGAGAGTAAAAAAAATACATGCTTCATTAGTTTTCTGATTAATATTAGTTATTTACCTTATTTTTTAAAAGTGTTTTCCATTCCATAAAACATATCTCTTGATTCTGCTTTCTTCACTCTACATAAGTTCACACAAATCTTCTCTAGCTTCTTTGAGTAACTCGAATTTATTGTTTCTTCCACAAAAAGTGCTATTATTAACATGGGGCTCTCCCTCACCTGAAACCTTCTTTGATCTCATTTTGTCATATGCCTTGTAGTAAACAGACAGCTGGGTCAAATGGTTCAAATAATTTAGTGACTTTTCCTGAAAAGTTCCAAATTATGGGAATGGTTGGACCAGTGCAAATCTCTACCACCAGTGTATATTAGGAGCTCCTATCTTAACAACATTACTGGTTTGTGGTTTTTTTTTCATGTTTGTCAATTTAATGTGAGGTGAAACCAGTATTATTAAATGTTCATTTCTCTTAGTGATTTCCTATAATATTTTTATCTGTTAATTGCATTTATTAATTCTGAAGGTCATTTGTTCATATCATTTGAACACTTAGCTATGAACTGGTTCTTAGTCTCATTTTTTGTATCACTTTAATGTAGCAGATTTTATTCTATTTGATTAAACTATTTTTTGCCACTCTAGTTTCTCTTGGTTTTGTTTGTACACGTGCATTTGAATTTTATACCTCTATCCTTTGGTTTAGAATTCTCCTAATTATAATTGTGAAAGGCACCTCTTTTCATTCTGACCTCAACCTATTGTGTGGGCATTATTTTTTAAACAGTAGGCTAAGAATCCATTTGGAACTTATTGCAGAAATAAATGCTTATTTAAATATTTTCTTCCAAACGTATGGTCAATTTTCCCAGTAGTTTTTTTTGTCAAATAAGGGGGGGTCATGGTTTTAATAGTAGGTACTGAATGGATGACTAGCATCACCTTTAAAAGTTACTACCAGAGTGGTGTTAAGAGATACATAAAACGGAATTGAAGCAACTCTCTGAAAGTGAGAAAAGAAGTAGAGCTGTGACCCTGGAAGGAAATGTATGAGGCAACAATGGGCCTATAAGACCTGAAAGGAAAGGTTCATTCCAGTTTTGGGAGTTTGGGCTTAAAAATGAAATGGTTTTAGAAAAATTATAATGTTTAATGTCCAGTTTCAAGTAGTATACTTTCCACGTCAAACCTGCTGTTCTCAATGTAGGGCTGGTACAACTTCATAGATAAGTAGCTAAAAATGAGAGCCTGGTTCATAGTTTGGGTGAGCTCTTCAACAATGATATATTTGAGGAGTGTTTCCTTCTTGTACATTTCTTAAAGCTTATGGGAAAGATCATAGAAGTAGGTAGTGGGCCATGTATGGAAAAGGGTGTTTGATAATTTCCTTTTCCAAGATGGCAATTTCTAGGTTATAAATTTCTTTAATGGTTGATGTTAACTTTTCCATGTTCACCTGTACCTTAGCCAAGTTTTCCAAGGTGTCTTGAAGTTCCTTGTACAAGGTCTCAAGTTCCTTGTTATATTTTGGATGTACCTTTTTTTTTTGGAGGGGGAGGAAGGAGGGCAATTGGAGTTATGTGACTTGCCCAATGTCACACTGCTAGTAAGTGTGTCAAGTATCTGAGGCCAGATTTGAACTCAGGTCCTCCTGACTCCAGGGCCAGTGCTCTATTGATTATGCCACCTAGCTACCCCAGAATGTACCTTTTGATAATGACAACCAGAAGTAATGCTTGTCTTCCTTGTCTTCCATAAGTGCACTGATTCTGATATTTCCTGTTCTGTTTGCAACAAAACACCCATATTGTTGAGAATTTCCCATTTTGATAATAAATTGCACCAATCTGCAGCATTGTCCTTAATTTTTCTTGCACTGACAAATAAGAGAGCTCTTTTGGGAGTAATGATGCCAGAATTCTTCACATCCATGACTTTAGCACCCAAGATCCAGTTCCCCCCTCTCATGTTTCTTATTGGATAAAAATAATGTATTACATTCCTATACCATAGGTACCTATTTTCCAAATAATAGATACCTATTTTGTATATTGTGAAACTTTATGCTTTTGTACTCCCAGAGCAGAGCATAAACCCACTAAAGAGATCACTGGATCAAATGGTATAAATAGTTTAGTCATTTTCCATGAGTAGATTCCATTTTCTTCTGGAATATTTGGGCCAACAATACATGAGTGTCTCCATTTTCCTACATTCCCTCAAATGTTGAAATTTATCTTATTTTTTCATCTTTCACATTTTTCAGAGTGTGAGGTGAAATCTCAGAGTTATTTTAATGTGCATTTCTCTTTTTAGTGAATTGGAACATATTTTTTTATGTAGGAATTAATAGTTTGCGTTTCTATGGAAAACTTTTTTATCTACATTCTTTGACTATTTATCTACCCAGAAATGGATCTTGGCCTTAATAAGTTGGGTCCACTAATTCACTCTTGGTGGAGTTGTGAACTGATCCAACAACGTGGAGATGAATTTGGAACTATGCCCAAAGAGCTATAAAACTGTGCTTACCATTTCACCCAGCAACACCACTAATAGGTTTGCTTTACAAAGAGGTCAGAGTAAAAGGAAAACAGTCCTATATGTACAATGATATATAGCATGTTTTTTTGTAGAGGCAAAGAACTGGAAATTGAAGGGATGTCCATCAATTGGAAATGCCTGAATAAGTCGTGGTATATGAATGTAACGGAATACTATTGTGCTATAAGAAATAAAAAGCAGGGTAGTTTCAGAAAAACCTTGGAGGACTTATATGAACTGATGTAAAATTAAGTAAAATTAAATAAATTAAGTAAGCAGAGCCAGGAGGTCATTGTACACGGTGCAGCAATATTGCACAATGATTAACTGTGAATAACATAGCTATTCTCAGCAATACAATATTATAAGACAATTCCAAAGGACTTATAAAAAATGCTATTCACCTCCACAGAAAAAAAACTGATGAAGTCTGAAAGCAGATTGAAGAATACTTAAAAAAAAAACTTTATTTTTTCCTCTATTTTTCTTCTTTTATTTTGGTCTGTGTACTCTTTGCAATGTGGCTAATATGGAAATATATTTTCTGTGACTGTACATGAATAATGTATATCAGTATTCTTAAGAAGGGGGGGAGGAGAAAGGGAGGGAATTTTGAGCTCAAAATTATAAAGAACAAATGTTTAAAATTGTTTTACAAAAAATGTTAAAACAACTAAATTAAAAATTTAAACATTTTTTTCAAAGTAAAAACAAAAATAATTTTATTAGCAGATAATATGGTTTGTTTGCTTGGAAAACCCAAGAGAATCAGCAAAAAAGAAAACTAAATGAAATTATCAACAACTCTAATAAAGCAACAGAACAGAAAATAAATTCCATGAAAATCTTCAGTATTCAGCATTTGTTACATAACAATAACAAAAAACTAGGAAGGAATGACAGAAAGAAAAACCCCACTGAAAATAAGATGCACAAAATATCTGAAGTCAGCCTACCAAGACAGACTAAATATTTATGTAAATATGGTTACAAAGCAAAGTTTGCCAAAATAAAACAACTAAATAACTAGAGTGATAGTAATTGTTCACTGATGTTCTACCCCAATATGATGAATATGATACAACATGAATAAATTTATATGTTTAGTACCACATTAACCAAACTACCAAGAACTGGACTAAATAATAAAATTCATTTGAAGCAACAAAAGATCTAGACTCTCAAGGGGAGTAAAAAAAAAATAGGAATGTAGAGGACATGATATTTTCTGTCTTCAAGCCATATTATAAAGCTATCATTATCAAAATTATTTTGTACTCATGTGTTGTTAAGCAAAATTGTCTCCTTAGCATGGCTTTTGTTTACTTTGAGTGAAAGTACTTTCAACTGTTAAGTGCTAAGCCCCAGGCCCAAAGCCCTATCAGGTGTGAAACCTGTGTGGGTGTAGATTGATGACTTAAGAGGGGCCAACTCGGGAACCAATGGTAACTGGTAGTTGAGGCGGGGCTTGAGAATGCCAGAAGCTTGGCTGCGAGGAAAGGTGAGCCCAGAGACAACTACAGTGGAAGCGGAAGCTGTGGCAGCAGGAAGCTGTGGAAGTAGGAAGCTGTGGAAGCAGAGCTGACCCATGTGTAGACCCAGGAGTGGGAGCAAGGACTTGAGGCCAGTAAAAATGATTTGGCTGAATACTATTTTGTTTTTCTGCGGCCTTCTGGTTACTCTTGTGAGGTGGGCTTTCTGGGCCTGGAGTCTTTTTGTCAAGATGTCGGAATGGGGAGGCTGATTCACAGATCTGCTGTGGTGGGGCCTAAATAAATTTTTTGTTGTTTTCTACTTAGAGAATCTCTCATACCTTGTGATTTCAAACCATTCAAACATATACATGATTATATTTGAGATTATAAATTTGGCCTTCCTAGTACAACTCATTAAACAACAGAAAAGTAGACCAGTAGAATACCCTAAATAAGAAAGAGTCCAAAACAAGTTTAGCAGCACAACCTTCAATGAATCCAAGTACCTTAGGCTACTGTTGGAAAGGCTGCTTGTTTCACACACAAATTACTTGGAAAATTTGAGAACATTGTATAGGGACTGGTTTTCAGCCAACATCATACTGTGCACAACACAATAAGCACCAAATGAATAAAGGATCAATACTGAAATGGACTGGTAACCTCATCACCTAGGCTACTAAATGAAAGAATACAGAGCACACAGCCTATCCCTGCTTATCTGTCTTAGGTGACTCTTGTCCATATCTACCCATAATTCACCCAAGGTGAACAGCCACTCACCAGGGGTTATTCACTGTCTCCTGGTCTAACAAGGACACTAGGGAACATCAAGAACATACATGCCATGCACCTGTTGTCCCATTTTCCTTTAAATTTCCCAAAAGAAATGTACCCTTCCCTCCTCTCTCCATTTAGCTGTGGTTCCAACTTGGTCATTTTTGTTGAACTGACATATGCACTCTATGAGATGTCCATTAACCATGTTACATGTTAGACAATGAAGTTTCCTTTCCACAAGTTTTCTCCTAGCCAAGCCTCAAAGTTATTCAAGATTCCTTGAAAAAAATGATATAGAAGCTAACATTATTTGATGATCCTCTGATAAAAAAAATATCAGACAATGCATGAAACAAGAAGATGTTGTCACTGTCACTAAGACACCACAGAGTCTGAGGAATAGGATTCCTTCTGGATGGTGAGACTCTGTTGAAGGATGGCAACAAGCTGATTGCAGAATCTTTTTTTTTTTCTTCTTAAATTGTTATTTATTTATTTAATATTGTTAGTTTTCAGCATTGATTTTCACAGGAGTTTGAATTACAAATTTTCTCCCCATTTCTACCCTTCCCCCACTCCAAGGTGGCATATATTCTCATTGCCCCATTCACCAGGCAGCCCTCCCTTCTGTCACCCCACTCCCCCTCATCCCCTTTTGCCTTACTTTGTTGTAGGGCAAGATAGATTTCTATGCCCCGTTGCCTGTATATCTTATTTTGTAGTTGCATGCAAAAACATTTTTTTTGAACATCTACTTTTAAAAAGTTTGAGTTCCAAATTCTCTTCCCTCTTCCCTCCCCACCTTCCCTCCATAAAAAGGCAAGCAATTCAACATAGGCCACGTGTGTATCATTAGGCAAAACCCTTCCACAATACTCATGTTGTGAAAGACTAACTATATTTTGCTCCTTCCTAGCCTATCCGCTTTTATTCAGTTTTCTCCCTTGACCCTGTCCCTTTTCAAAAGTGTTTGCTTTTGATTACCTCCACCTGCATCTGCCCTCCCTTCTTTCATGCCCCCCTTTTTTATCTCCTTCCTCTTTCTTTCTTGTGGGGTAAGATACCCAATTGAGTGTGTATGTTATTTCCTCCTCAGGTCAAATCCAATGAGAGCAAGATTCACTCATTCCCCCTCAGCTGCCCCCTCTTCCCTTCCTACAGAACTACTTTTTCTTGCCACTTTTTTGTGAGATAATTTA
>CM053622.1:649071213-649087076 GCA_028646595.1 Phalanger gymnotis | reverse complement strand
CCATTTGGCTAATTCTGCCTTTAAAGGTATTCTTCTCCTCATTGACTTTTTGGAGCTCTTTTGCCATGTGAGTTAGTCTATTTTTAAGGTGTTGTTTTCTTCAGTATATTTTTTGGTATTTTTTGGGTCTCCTTTAGCAAGTCATTGACTTGTTTTTCATGGTTTTCTCTCATCCTTCTCATTTCTCTTCCCAATTCTTCCTCTACTTCTCTAACTTGCTTTTCCACATCCTTTTTGAGCTCTTCCATGGCCTGAGACCAGTTCATGTTTTTCTTGGAGGCTTTTGTTGTAGTTTCTTTGACTTTTTTGGCTTCTTCTGTTTGTATGCTTTGGTCTTCTTTGTCACCAAAGAAAAATTCCAAAGTCTGAGACTGAATCTGGGTGCGTTTTTGCTGCCTGGCCATGTTCACCACCAACTTACTTGACCCTAGAGTTGTTCAGCGGGATATGACTGCTTGTAGAGTAAAGAGTACTATGTTCCAAGCTTGGGGGGATGTGTTGTTGATTTCAGAGCTATTACAGCCAACTCTGCCACAACAGCACCCCTACTTCCCCAAGAACCCCCAGCCTGGACTGGACTTAGATCTTCAGCAGGCTCTGCACTCCTCCTCTGATCTGCCACTTAATTCCTCCCACCAGGTGGGCTTGGGGCAGGAAGCAACTGCAGTTGTAGTTCTGTAGCTGCCCCACCTCCACTGCCTCCTGGGTGGTGGCTGAACCATGAACTCTATCACCCTGTCCTCAGCAGCTTTTACCACTAACCTTCTGTGTTGGTAAGCAAAATGGGCTCTTAGCACTTAGTTCAACTAAGTGACCTTGGCGAGTTTGGCCTTTGTTTCCTTGATTAGATTTGGGTGTCCTTAGTGCCTCCTTGCTTCAGGGGAGGGCTTAGTTTAGACATGAGTTCCAGTGACATGTGTAGGATAGCAGAGGCTTTTAGACCTGTGGATTTAAGTCGCCTCTTTGTGATGATTTTAGGTCACGTGGGTGAGTTGCCTGTGTGACTCACCCCTGACCCTGAAAAGGATATAAAACCAGGGGTTGGCCTTCTCTTCTCTGGAGCTCTTACCCACAGCAGTGGTGGTGCATGTGATTCTGGACCAGCCCTTGTTCTGAGCTCCCAGGCTGAACCTAGATGTTGGTAACTATGAATTGTATTGGGTCTGTCTGTTTGTAATTTGTTTAAGGGCTCTCACTCATGGTGGTGCTGAGACAGGATTCCTGGAAGCTGTAGCTAGGGGCCTTCCAGCTTGTAACTGGGATGCTGGGACTTTGTTAAACTCTGGTAACTATGTATTGGGATTTGAATTAGACAAGGTCTGTCTGTTGAGGCTTGTACTTTGTTCGTATTTTGCTCTGAAGTTCAGTGTGCTGATCTTTTTCCCCTGAACTAAGTGAATGATATTTGTGTGCTAAGTTAAAGTAAGCTTGCCAACCCCTTAACCTTGCTTTCCTTCGTTAAGCAGATCAAAAGAACTTTTGCTTTTGCAGCGTGCTGGTAGTTTTCTTGTTGTTGGGCTTTCAACCCCACAACAGCTGCTAGCCGGATTGTTGAAACACCTTCTCTGTTGTCTTTGGTGTTTGTGGGTTGAGAAATCTGGTAACTGCTGCAGCTCACTGATTCACGGCGCTAGGGCATGCTCCGCCCGGCTCCTGGTCTGGTTGGTCCACACGGCCCACGCTGGGCTCTGCTCCGCTCTGCTCCCAGCTCCGTGCAGGATAGATCTTACCCAGAGACCATCTAGGCTGTCCTGGGCTAGAGCCCTGCTTCCCTATGCTATTTTGTGGGTTCTGCAGTTCTTCTCTGTTGTCTTTTGTGTTTGTGGGTTGAGAAGTCTGGCAACTGCCACAGCTCACTGATTCGGGGCCGGATGCTTGTTTTTAAAGAGGCAGAAGAAATAGAGACCAAATTGCCAATGTTTGTTGGATTATGGAGCAAGCAAGGGAGTTTCAAAAAAAATCTGCTTCTCCTTCATTGACTACACAGGAGTGGGGAACCTGCAGTCTCAAGGCCACATGTGGCCCTCTAGGTCCTCAAGTACAATCCTTGGACTGAATTGAAACTTCACAGAACAAATCTCCTTAATAAAAGGATTTGTTCTGTGAAACTTGGACTCACTTAAAATGCCATCCCCAAGGATCTAGAAGGCCCCATCTGCCCTCCAGGTCATAGGTTCCCCACTTCTGCACTACACTAAAGCCTATGACTGGGTGGATCATAACAAAATGTGGCAAGTCCTCAAAGAGGGAGGAATACCAGATCATTTTACTTGTCTTCTGAAGAACCTGCATGTGGGCCAAGAAGTAACAGTTAAAACTGAAAATGGAACAACTGATTGGTTTAATATTAGGAAAAGAGTATAAGGCTGTATATTGTCACTGTATTTATATAACTTATATGCAGAATACATCATGTGAAAGTCAGACCTGATGGACCAAAAACCAGAATTAAAGTTTCAGAGGAAATATTAACAAACTCAAATATGCAAAAAACACACACTCTGGTGGCAGAAAATGAAGAAGAATTAAGAAGCACCTTGATGAGAGTAGAAGAGGAAAGCATAAAAGCTGGCTTGAGGCTTAATATTAAAAAACCCTAAGATCTTGGCAAATGGTCCCATCATTTCCTGGCTAATAGAAGGAGAAAAATGGAACCACTGTCAGATTTTAGATTCTCATGCTCAAAAGTCACTGCACATGGTGACTACAACCACGAAGTTAAAAGATTTTTTCTCCTTGGAAGGAAAGCCATGCCAAATCTTGGTAGAATACTAAAAAGTAGAGACATCACCTTGCCAACAAAGGTCCATATAGTCAAAGCTATTTTTTTTTCTCATAGCAATATATGGCTGTGAGAGTTGGACTACAAGGAAAACTGAGTGCTACAGAATCAACACTTTTGAATTGCAGTCCTAGAGAAGGCTTTTGAGAGTCCCTTGGACAGAAAAATAGAACAAATCAGTCAATAATGAAATAAATTAAATCAGACTATTAACTGGAAGGTGAAACACTGAAGATGAAGCTTAAATACTTTGACCACATAATGAGAAGACTAGACTAATTGGAAAAGACCCTCATGTTTGGAAAAATTGAAGGCAAAAGGAAAAAGGGATGGCAGAGGACGAGATGGATGCATAGTGTCTTTGAAACACTGAAAATGAACTTGGACAGACTTTTAGAAACAGCGGAAGACAGTAGAAGTAGAAGGACCTGGCTTGTTATGCTTCAGGGAGTCACAAAGAGTCAGACACGCCTGAATGACAGAGGAACAAAAATCTTTGTGTCTATCTTAGCAGGTTGATTTGAGTGAAATGATGTAGGTCCAGGTAGGTTTTTTATTTGCTATCACAGCATTTCCCAAATGTTCCTTTGTAAATTAATATATACCATGTTTATGCTGGAGGATGGGCAAGGGTTATTTAAAATATAAGATTAAATAATAAGGTAAGAGATTACAATTGAAAGCACCCTTGCTATCATTACATAGAAAAGAAAACTGAGACTGAGAAAGGTAAGATAATTTACCCAACGTTGCAGATAATACAAAGTAGATCCTAGAATTAAATGCAGGTGTTCATACTACAAATCTAGTGCTTTTTTCTCCCAACATCCAGGCTAAGTAAAATTCACATTTATGTAACACTTTAAAGATTACAAAGTGAGTCAAGGACACTTTGGAGCAAAATAGAAGAAATTGAGTCATTTTTCTATTGAAAAAGTACATGTAATGTATAGATATAGGTATATATGTATGTATGTGTATGTATATACACATCTGTACATATAAATGTACATTATATATACGTTTGTATATATAGGTATATTGATACTGACATATATCAATATCTATATGTAGTGCACAACCTTACATTTCTCTTTTAGGGTAGAAAATATCACTGGCATAGACTTCTTCCCCCCTCACAGCCTATGTGGACTCTGTGGAAGTCCAGAACCACTGGCCATGAGGCTTAGCACAGTTCCTATGAAAAGCGTCAATGGTAGCAGCAGACCCTATGAAAGCTTCTTAATGTAGCTTGTGTCAGCGCATTTAAATAACTCTGTTATTTCAGTCCTATGCTTTTCCCAAACAGACACTGCCAATTTGGCTCAGTGAAGGATAAGGACAGAACAACTAAACACATTTTCTTTCTTTTTTTTAAAAAAATATTATGCCTATCATCTGTGTATACTGTTCTTTAGAGGATTAGTGTCTGAATCCTTGCCTGAATTTCAAATCATCTTTTAGATGGATATTCTTGTTTCCACTGCACTTCTCTTGATTCGTTTTGATTTGCAAATCACTTTGAGCAGTCCACATGACCTGCATTATTATATGAATGACAGTGACAGGATTTTGCTAATCTGAGCTGTATTTCAACAAGCATCTGTGAAGGAGAAAAGTGCTAGGGCCTACTGAACCATATATGCTTCTAATTGCCTACATTTTGAAGAGTTCTTACTTTTCAGTGTAACAAAGTATGCTTCTCTGTATATTTAAAAGAAAATGTTACCATAGCTCTTTTTATATTTTAAAATTAATATGATGCATAGAGATGTGTGACTGGAAATGAAGTTGGGCCAGTTTTGTGACACTAGAAAGAGAGAGAGAGAGAGAGAGAGAGAGAGAGAGAGAGAGAGAGAGAGAGTTAGAGATGACTATGGATAATCCATGTTCTTGATTGGTATTCACATAATGTAGAGTGAATACAAGCAATATTCTAAATCCAATGGGTGGATATCCATAACTCTGGATGATTTATGAGAGTACTTGGACAAGAGTCACACAGAAAAGAAGGCATGGATGAGTTGTAATATGCACTCTGGAGGGAATTTCATATAATCACAGATCTATGGAAGTATTGAAGAGTGACAGGGTTTAGTTCATGAGGTCCCCCATAGGTAGCCTTTGGGAAATGTAGTCCTCTATGTGCTACATGATTTAACAACCACACCTTTAACTGTTACTGCTTCATTTTAATTTTATTGCTCAATCAGTAGATCAATAAAAATTTATTAAGCATCTACTGCGTGCCAGGCATTGTGCAAAACACTAGTGATAGAAAAAGAAATGGAAAAAGATAGTATCTACTCTCAAGGAGCTCACAATCCAATATGCAAATAACCATGTCAATCTGGATTCTTAGGCAATCAGATGTATTCTCATATTTCCTCATAAATTAATAGAAATGCAAAAATTTCCAATTAATCAATTTATTTTGAGCTGCAAACCCAGTTTATAAATGAACTAGATAAACCTCTTTTCCCAAAAGCTTTTACTCTTCTCTTCCTTTCTCTCAAACCCACCAGTTTCATGGACTTAGAGAAGCATCACTGATACTGGATATAAACATATTAACAGTGTACAGAAAAATGAGACATATTTTAAAATTCCAACAATCAGTGGTGAGGAAAGCCATTGCCAGTGTCAGTCCCTTCTAACTATAGGCTTCAATAGATAACTCGTCAATGCTGGAATAATACTGTTCTCTCAGGAGAGCAATTAGTTTCTTTTCAAGACATTTTCTTCAACTTATGAGTTAAGTAGTCCTCTCAAAATTTGTATTCAGATATTTTCTTTGACAGTTGACTCAGACTTTCAGGAAAGGAGCTTAGTCCTTTCTCTCGGAAGCCATTACAATGAACTCCAAAATTATGTCTATACTATACCTCCACAAGGTTTTATTTCTTCTTTTTCAAAGATACTGTGACAATATCTAAAATCTCTCAGAAAGAAGCCATTAAATTAACATTACAGACATTCATATCATGGACTGCCCAATACCACAACTATCACTGCTAATTGAATGGGGGGTGATGGCTTGTTGCCGACATTGTTACTGACAATCTCATTAACCTTTGTGGTTATTGTTGTTGTTTTCTACTTTTCCATCTTGACTAAAATTTAAATAACTCATTCTTTTGTCAGAATTCTTATTACTCATTCTACTTTGAGTCTGGTAAATATAGTCTTTATCAAACATTTTAGTCAATGTATAGAAGTCCCCAAATAAATGATAAAAGTTCACAGTCCAACCCTTATTTCCATGACTTTGTACAAGCATATATCATTTTGAAAGTAATCATTTCCTTTCCTTAAGTAAAAATATATTGCTGCACCAGGAAAATGATTTCATAAGAATACATGCCCAAATTAGTTAACTGTGTGACATCATTAAATACAGCTGTGTTTACAAAGAGCACAATGTCAAACCAAGGTACAGTATTTATAAAATGTCTTTTAAGTACAAGATACCATGGATACAAAGATAAAATGTGGAGAACATAGCTCTTGCCTTCGATATGAAAACACAAGTATACATGTGATCATTTGCCTTCGATATGAAAACACAAGTATATATGTGATACATCATGGAAAGAGTATTAAAATTTTAATAATTTGATCTGGAAACATTTCTCATGGGACAGAATCTAAACTAAACAAAGGTGATGATAGCGGGTAATGAAGAAAAACAAATAGATTTTTGTGCTTATACAAAGTCATGGAAACGGGGGTTGGACTATGAACCTATGGTCACAAGTCTTCTACAGAGTGTGCAGGTAAAATTTTAAAATCATTTTTACTGATTTTTTTAAAACATATTAACATTCAATATTGTTTTTTCATATCATATCCCTTCCAAATAATTAAATAAAAACCTAAATAAAAAAGCATATTTAAAGAAAAGTTTAATAAAGCTTAAAATATATTATTTCAAATTGAAATGCTAATCTCTAGGTTCAACATGAATACTTATGAAGCCATAGAAACCTATACATAAAATAAGTGTGTTTCCTGACCCCTTTGAATGTTCTTTTACCCCATGGGATGAATTTTTTTAAATTAATTTCGGAGTCACAAGTTAACTTCATAAGCTTTAGGCAAGTCACTGTGCCTCACATCATCTTGAAGTATGAACTTCATTGTATTTTGACTTAATAAAATACTTAGAAAGGGAGTATCAAAGTTAATAAGTTGCTTACTATGCTATCTTCATATTTTTTCTCATGACACATTCATATATTTTCCTTTAAGACAAATATTCTGGTAAACGTGTAAGAACATAATTAAAAATATAGTGATAAAATAACAATTTGAAAAGGAAATGTTTGTTTAATAATTCTAGCTATAATTTATGTTTATTTAATAGAAATTTGGGAAAAGAAAATTACATAGTTCTTTTAATGATCCCAAACTCTCTAAAATAAAGGTAGCTCTCTGACTCTTGGTTGCAGGAGAAGGTTCTGATCTGCCTTGGTAAAGCAAGTTTTTTCATCCAGGAGTTCCTTATGTCAGTGAAATTATAGTTCAATCCCTAACCCTATCATTATCATTCTTTCATGCCAGACTTTGGGGTTAGTATTTACAAAGACACAGAGATGATAATTTAAATGTCGTGTATGAGAAGCAAAGACCAAGTCACAATTGCTGGTTTTCTAGAATGTGTGTGAAGGTATGTAATGTATAATAAACCTGGAGACTTGGAGACAGATTGCAAAGGAATTTAGATATCAAACATAGGAGTTTATATTTGATTCTAGAACAAATAGAGAGCCAGTAGGTCTTCCTGAGTAAAGAAGAATCATGGTCACAGATGAGCTTTAACGATACTACTTTAGCAGTTTTTTGTTGTATGGATTGTTTTAGTTTATCCAATTCAGACATTAAAGTGATTTTCCTAAAATGCAGGTCTGATCAAATAACCCTCTCGCCGTTCCCAACCCCATTCAATATACTCCAGGGGCTTCCTATTGCCTCTCTGATCACATACTATATGCTCTGTTTGGCATTCAAAGACCTTTATAACCTAGCCCTCTCCTACCTTTCCAATATTCTTATACCTTACTCTTTGATCCAGTGACATTGGGTTTTTGGATATTCTATGAACAAGACACTCCATCTCTCAGCTCTGGACATTCTTTCTGACTGGCCCCATACCTGGAATGGTCTCTCTCTCATGCTCTGACTTCCCTGGCTTCCTTTAAGTCTCAACTAAAATTATACCTTCTACAGGAAACCTTTCCTAAGCTCTCTTTAATGTTTTACCTCTTTCAATTATTTCCTGTTTATCTTGTATATAGCTTGCTTTGTATATATTTGTTTGTATTGTCTCTCCACCATCAGATTGTAAACTCTTTTAGTTCACTGACAGTTATTTGGCTCTTTTTGTATCCCCAGCTCTTAGCACAGTGCCTGACACATAGTAGGCACTTAATAAATGTTTTTGATTGATTGTTGGATTGAAAGAGTCTCAAGGAATCTCACTTAGTCATTGGTGTTCCGTTTTGTTAAGGAAACCATTTCAAAAGCGAAGTGAAATAAACAAATGGACAAGAGGCAAGTAAGCACTTCTACAAACTAGAGGGGTTACCAGAACATTTGCCAGCCACTAAACCATTCTTTTTTTATCAATATATTCAGCTAAGTTCTGACTGATATTTAGCACTGCACTATGTACAACATCATTTTAGAAAAAAAAATTCTGAGATAATCTATCAGGAACAAAATTCTGACTTATCTCCCCCTCATCCTCCCTTTATATACTGCTCATATTCATCTTACAGTCATGTAATTATTTTGATGATTTTATCTTTATCTTTTTCATGTGTGGAAAAGTCTGAATCCCCTGAAAAAGATCTCTTGCAGTTTTAAGTCATGATTAAGACAAGATACAAGCCTCCAGATACAAAGTTCCCTAATTAGAATTTATCTTACCCTTTTGAAATGATATAAACAGGGCTGAGCTTTGTCACTAGGGATCTTATCAAAGGACACACACACACACATTATACTTCATACATTTGCAAACTATACACATAGAAAAACAGGTATGTACACATCTGTTTTTATTGAAATGTTTTATCTTTG
The DNA here is from genome assembly GCA_028646595.1 of Phalanger gymnotis. Taxonomy (NCBI): domain Eukaryota; kingdom Metazoa; phylum Chordata; class Mammalia; order Diprotodontia; family Phalangeridae; genus Phalanger; species Phalanger gymnotis. The sequence continues at coordinate 649,078,210 of CM053622.1, read as the reverse complement.
AACTATATCTTCACAAACACCTGGGTGAGGTTTTCTTTTTTGGTATTTTTTTTTAATCTTGTAGAAAAAAAAATTGCACTTTGAAGAGCTCAGATCTTGGGGTTTCAGATTGCATGGCTGAGGCTTTTTTTCTTGGTCCATTTCGTGTTTGATGTTTTCCAACATGAGCCTGCAGCTCTGCACAGCTTTGTGTTCATCATTCAAGCACATATCCTCTGAAGCCACTGTTTTTTTCTAATGTTTTTCAATTCTACCCACATTTTTAAAAATAAGAAGTAGATGTGTATCTCTTGCAAAGTGCAGATTTTTCACCTCTGTCATCTTTCCTGGGGCCCTTTAGACTTTCCAAAGGTGTATAAGTTGCTTGTTGCCTGCCAGACATAGTTAAATCACAGGTTTTGAGCTCTGGAAATTCTGGCTTAAGGGAGACATCCCTGAAAAAATACTATTCTTAGTTATGAAGGACCAGATGGATCAACTGACAGTTTTTTAGGTGCTCAAAACTTGAAAAGTCTTAGGTTTTTCTGCTTCGTACTTCAGTTTTTCTAAATTTTGTCAATCAGCATTCCTTATCCTCATCCGGTATTATAAAGATTTTTGCCATCACAAAAGAAATAAAACCTGTGGTTTTAGCTATTAGAACTGGATGCATTAAATGATGCAGATTATTCTCTTAAGGCATTCTTATATTCCAGTTTTTCTGGTATTTAAATGATGTCTAGAGCTTTTTTTCTCTCTTAAACTTTATTCCTGGCACTGCCATTGTTCTTCAAATTGAATAATAATCAGCTGTTAGTTTAGTTCTTTATCTTTTCCAAAATTAAAAGTGATCATCAGAGGCATTATCACATAGGGGACAGAGGATAGCCACATACTCGGCAAGTTATGCTGAAGCCCTGCCTCAGACATATACTAGCTATGTGGGCAAGGAAAGGTCATTTTAATATCTCTGGCACCTAAGTCTATGTGTTACAGACAAGTTTGACTATTTTCAACAGTGGAGGAAATTTCTTTCTTTAATTTTTAATTATTTATTTATTGTTTTATTTTTACACAATTGCACATCAAACAATTTTTAATATTCATTTTTTAAAATTTTGAGTTCCAAATCTTTTCCCTCTCTCCTTCCCCAGCCCCTCAATAAGAAGGAAAGCAATTTGATACAGATTATAAATGTGGAGTCATGCAAAACATATTTCCATATTAGTCATGTTGTAAAAGAAAACATAAACAAAAAAACCCAGGAAGAATAAAGTAAAAAAGGTATGCCTCAATCTATATTCAGACACCATCAGTTATTTCTCTGGGAATAGCTAGCATTTTTCATCACAAGTCCTTCAGAGTTGTCTTCGATCATTGTATTGAAGAGAAAATAGGGGATAAATATTCTCAGAATTTAGTTGCAAATGTTTTTAATTTGAAAAGCATTAGGTGCATGGTAAATTCTACTTCCACAACTACTTCCATGGGCTTTCTGGGTTAACTTTGGTTAGAATGAGAGGGAATTATCCAAACTCTTTTTCTAGTGATAACCTACAATCACAAGTTTCACTAAGGGAACAGTATCAAATTAAGGGTAAAACTCCTAAGAATTCTTGCTTACAGCTGCTTATATTTTCAAATAGGCTGTTAATGTGCCAGGATATTAAAGACAAGCAGTATTTAACTTCACTGATTTGATTATTTCTATGGGTTATGGAAGTATAGAAATAGCTATGAATATTGGATAGAGAGCAGACCTCAGTCTAAGTTCTGCCTATTACCCTGGGTATTTTTACTCTAACTCGCACTTTTCCCAGATTATTCTCTACAACTTAAATTACAGGCAAATTAGCCATCCTCAGCAAAGGAAAGAGTTCCAACATTAACAATTCCTTATTCAAAGGAATTTTAAAAAATAATTAAATCTATTTGGATTTAAATTAGCACAGAAATCAAGAATGCTGGACACTGATTATTCATTTATTGAGGACAAGTTATGCATGAGGTATTGAAAACATGGTCCCTCCCTTCAGGAACTAACTTCCAGTTAGCTGGGAAAGATAGTTTCCAAAACTATTATGAGAGAGCCTTACAGTTAATCTTTCTTTCCTTTTGTTCTGAAGGCCAGTCCATGGAAAAGCTCATTCTGACTCATTGTCCTGGCTTCCTTCCCCCTCCCCTTCCAAGGTGGTTTTGTTTTATGACAAAAGTAAATCCCTGAAACACTTTGGTTTGATTCTTGACCTGCTGAGAATATGAATAGTTTTACAGAATGTAATAAAGGAACTGGGGAGATCTCTGTTGGAGAAAGAAGCAAATTTCCTTGGATGAGGTTAAAGACTGCTATAAACCTTTTTTATATTATCTTGGCAAAGCCCATAACTGAGGCTATTTAATTCTTTTGTGGGATCAGGGATCACGGGCTTCAAAATTTACTGGTGTTGCTTTGCTGGTTTCATCTATTTTTATGCCTCATGTGACTAGACTCAGCCATCTTATTTGCATCCTGTCATGTTTTTAATAAGTATACTCTCATTATGGTCACATGATGATAGCCATCTGAATCAACACTGAAAAAGAAAATCTAAACCTTTGCAAATATTTGGCATTAGAAAGCTACAACATCTAAATAATAGACAATTATTGGAAATTCTCCGTACAGGTGGTATTTAATAAACACTACCTCTATATTGTGATGAAAATTAAGCTCAGACTTCTTTTTACCATGTCCACTGATTCAAAGATTCTTATTTGATAGATAACCAAAAATGTAGTGTATTGTGATTTTCAATATTAGTGTCCTAAATATCTAGTTTCATTATCTCAGACCCTAATGGTAATTGAAGTGGGACTTTTTTGTTTTCTCTTTTAGAATGCTAAGGTAATCAAGTACCTTTGATGGGTCTTACCTTTCAAATGTATTTGCAAGCAAAGTGGACTTTTTGTTGTCTTTTGTTTCTTTGACTGAATCAAAAGTCTTTGACTTACTTCAGAAACAAGAAAGCCTAGTTCAAATAGGTTTGAGTCCCATGGTTGTGATACCCTTTGACCCTAAGGAAGTATATATAAACTTAGAGGTTAGTATTTTGACTTTGGGGGCTTTCACTCACTGGAAGAGTATCCTGTGATTTGACCAGATGAAACTCTGGGTAGCCACTAGAGCCACCCCCCCCCCCCCCCCCCCCCCCCCCCCCCCCCCCCCCCCCCCCCCCCCCCCCCCCCCCCCCCGCCCCAGCTTTGAAAATCCAGATGTTGATGCCTCTCTCTCTGGTAACTATGTAATTCTTTGGTCAGACAGATGGAGGCTTGTCTGTTGATCTCTGTGTGTTATTTGCTCTGTTTTTATAATGCATGCTTGTAATTTCTGTATGTATTCTATCTGAAGTTCAGGATGCTGGCTTTTCCCTCTGAATTAAGTGAATGATATATGTATGTTTAATTAAAGTAAGATTGTTAAGCCCTTATAGTTGCTTTCCTTAGAAAAGCAGATAAAAGAACTGTGCTAGCAGCCCTTCTGTGTGCTCTTGTTGCTGGTCTTGTTGGGTCTTTCACTTCCACAACAGCTGCTAGCAACATTGTTGTTACACAGACCCATATACAGTATAAAGTTTGGAAGGGGCCTTGGAGTCTATCCCATTCATTAGTTTAAGTTTAGAGAGGAGAAAACTGAGATGCAGAGAATGACTTGCCTTTGGTCACGTGATTGACTAACGATTGAGTGGGGATTGGAATCCAGGTCTCTTGACTCTATCCACTACTTTGCAACTATATCACACTATATCATGTATGATGAGGCTCTCAGAAAGGAATTTTAAAGCTAGAAGGGATTTTCACAGATCATCTCTACTACTCCCTGCATTTTGCAACTTGAAAAGCTTTTGAATAGAAAGGTTAAGTCATCTAATATCCTAGAATCTAGATCTGGAAAGGACATTAGAGATCAGCCAGCTCAATGCATTCATTTTCACTGATGAAGAGATAGAGGGTCAATTGGATTAAGCAATGTGCCCCAGGTCATACAGATTGTATTGGAAGACAGTATTCAAACACAGATTCTCTGACTTTAAATCCATTAATTTATGACTATAACAAAGGTCAGAGTAAGTTAGTGTCAGAGTCTCAAGTAAAACCCAGCTCTTCTGGGTTTTAAATAATTAATTTCATAATAAACTTTTTATACTGGATCATCATTACTGCATAGATATTTCTGAATATTTACCACATTTTCTTCTTTATATTCTTAGAAATGATTAATTTTCATTTAGGATACAATTTATTTTGTAAGATCAGTCTAAAAGGAGACAGGAGGATTTAACAAGAGTACTTGCTGGGATTCAGGAACTAAATGGTGAGATCAGACTAATCCAGAAATTGTGGCTAAAGGGTTTAAGACACACTGTATTTCAAACTCTAAGGAGATAAACACATTATTTATTTCAGTTTGTAGAGGATAAGGATAGAAAGGAAAATAAAGATGAGGAAGAAGTTGAAAATGTTAAGGGCAAAGGGAAAGGAATAAATTTCTAAATAGTTCCTACTATGTTCCAGGTACTGAGCTAAGTGCTTTATAAATATGATCTTATTTGATTTACTAAGGAGAATGAAAATGATAGTGTAATGTTGAAGAGAGAGAACTAGATTAGGAACTGTGTTCTAATTGGGACTATGTCACTAACTAGTTCTGTGACCTTGCAAATATTTAACCAGTCTTGCCTTAAATGTTCTTATCTACAAAATGAGAAAGCTCTACCTCTGGAAGCAAAAATGATGGAAAATAGTGAGGTCTAAAAATAGAAAGGCAATAATCATAATGCACAAGAAAAAAAATAACCCAACTCTAGACACATTAGTAAGGAGCATAATTAATTAGTTAATTAACTTAATGAAGATATATCTTTATTTTGGGATCATTTTCTTTTGCAGTTGGTGTGTCATGAAATAAAAGGATAATGACATCAAAAGAATTTTATTTTAAATGAAAGTTGCGAACAATCCCCAAATAATTCAATATGCTTTAAAGGGTTCTTTTAGTAGTATGAAAAGAACATAGTATAAGTACATAGGTAGGTAAATGATGGCATGGATAGAGTGCCAGATAGGTGGCAAAGTGAATAGAGTATGTGGAGTCTGGAAGATTCATCTCCTTGACTTCAAATCTGGCTTCAGACATTTACTAGCTGTGACCCTGGGCAAGTCACCTAACCCTATTTGCCTCAGTTTCCTCATCTATGAAGTAAGATGGAGAAGGAAATGCAAATGACTCCAGTATGTCTACCAATAAAACCCCAAATGAGGTCATCAAAAGTCTGATATGACTGTAAATGACTAACCAACAAGAAGAGAGCATAAGTATACATCTAAATCGAATTATTTGTCCATTCCTCCACAAGCTTTCTGCTCCAGTTCCTTACCCAGACATGGAAATGATCCTAGATTTCAAAAGAGAAAGCCACTGGAACAGAAGCTCTGACTGACCCTCCCTGCTTTGAAGAAGGTAATTTTTGAGGATAATAATATCTGTCATCCTAGTACCAGCCTAGGGAGGCTGAGAGAGGTTTGTTACCTGATGGCCCATCAGCAGATGGGTTGTTTTTACTGTTGTTTTGTGGAGAAAGGAGTAAATAGCAATTTTAAAGGCACAAAATGATTACAGTCTATGTCAGAGGAAAGAATACCAGCATTGATGAATCAAAAACTTTCAATTATCTTCATAGTCCCATGAGATCTCAACATTGGAAAGGACCTCAGGAAATTATAAGGTTAGATTTGATGGTTTCTAAGGCCATTTTGAGTCCCAAATCTAGTATCCTATGATTCTGGTAAAGCTATACTGTGCATAATCAAGACCCCCAAGCTATATTATATATGGCAGGTAAGTTATCCATCCTTGGCAATAAAGATATTTTAAAAAAGCTATTCGTAATAAAGATTCATTGTTTTACATGTAATCCTCTTTTTTCTGTTCTACTTTACATACATATCTATCCTTTCAAAAATTTTTGGTGCTAATTAAATTCTGAATTAAAAAATCCAAAATACAAAAAAGAGAGAAAATAATAAGGCTTATAAAGTACTATTATACTTTTACCAAGAACAGGTCATGAAAAACAAGCTTTACTTTCTTTTTTATTGTATCACCAGATCAGATAATGTTGCAAATATAATTGATTTGGGTTTTTGCAAAGTATTTGATAAAGTGTCTCATTATTGTGAAAAAATGGAGAAATGTAGACCACGTGATAATAAATTAGATCAAATCAGAATTGTTAAGTTTAGTGGTTAGTTGTTAATGTTCCAAAGCCTAATTGGCAGGTCATCTCTAGTTGAATGCCCCAAGAAGCTGTACTCTTTAAAGTTTTTATAAATAATTTCAATAAAAGAATAGATCACTCTGTGAGTAACATAATGTTACAAAGCATAGATAACACATGTCAAGACAGTCAGGACTAAAGATTTTGATATACTTGAGCATTAGGCTGAATCTAATACTATGAAATCCAATAGGGATAAATTTACAATCTTACACTTGTGATCAAAAAGCTAACTTTACAAGTGCCTGACAGTGTAAACATGATTGGTTAGCAGTCTGCATGAAAAATATCTGGGAATTTTAGAATATTCCATGCTCAATATGAGATAATAATATAGCAATCAGAAAAAGCTAATGGAATTGTGTTGAGTTCTAGGAACCACAGTTTAATGAGGACAATGATAAATTGGAGAGCATGCAGACAATGATATTTCAAACTGGATATCCACAAACATCTTAAGCTCAACATGTGCAAAATTAAACACATTATCTTTTTTCGTAAATCCTACCTCCAACCATTGTCATTAGTACAAAAAGCAACATTATACTCCCAACTCCTTAGGTTAGCACCCTAGACGTTATCCTCAATTCATATCTCTCGTCCCTCATTTCCAATCTGTTGATATGGCCTGTAGATTTCACTTTTGCTACATTTTTCAAATACACCTCCCCCCTACACACACACACACACACACACACACACAC
>CM053622.1:649054334-649070713 GCA_028646595.1 Phalanger gymnotis | reverse complement strand
GAAGGAAGGAAGGAAGGAAGGAAGGAAGGAAGGAAGGAAGGAAGGAAGGAAAGAAGGAAGGAAAGAAGGAAAGAAGGAAGGAAAGAAGGAAGAAAGAAAGAAGGAAGGAAAGAAGGAAGCAAGAAAGGAAAGAAGGAAGGAAGGGAGGAAGTAAGGAAGGAAGGAAGGAAAGAAGGAAGGAAGCAAGCAAGGAAAGAAGGAAGGAAGCAAGGAAGAAGCAAAGAAAGAAGGAAAGAAGGAAAGAAGGAAGGAAGGAAGGAAGGAAGGAAGGAAGGAAGGAAGGAAGGAAGGAAGGAAGGAAGGAAGGAAGGAAAGAAGGAAGGAAGGCAGAAAAGAAAAAAAGAAAGAAGAAAGGGACTCTATAAAATATATACCTACACATATACCCTAACTTCCTAATGGCTAGTGGAAGGCACAGAGAAGCTGGTTATAAAAACACATGTGATGACATCAAAAGAAGAGAAAAAGACCTTTAATAAAATACATTGTCCATTAATGGTTTTTTTAAATTAAAGGCTAAAATTGAAGCATTTTCCCTTAATATGATACAAAGCATTTATTTGAATCTAAGAGCTAACATTATATGTAATGGACACATATCAACAGCTTCCTTCCTAAGAGCTAGAATAAAGTAAATTTGTCTATTTTCACCATTGCTCTTTGACTTAGTTCTGGAAAAGCTCATTATAGGAATAAGGCAAGAAAAATGAGAAAATAAAAATTGGTGATCAGGAGATTAATATATTTATTTATATTTAATTTTTTTTAATCTGGATTTCACTGAGGTGAGGTATACCCAGCTAGAAAATCCCTCAGTTAGTGAAAATCATCAACTTCCCTGTAAATTATGGAATTATCTGGGTTAATTTACTTGGTTAAGGTTAAGTTACTTGCTCCTATTAAAAATAAGCAATATTATCTTGTAAGAGGTAGGGTTAGAACTTAAGTCTTTCAGAATCTAAGATTGACAGTCTTCACACTGTAAAACATTTTCCTCATTTCAGGCAACATGGGAGCTTATTTAAAAAACAGAAGTAATAAAGCATAATGAAATAATTCCTATAGTAAATACCTTCATAAAAGTTAGAATATTAAATCAACCCACAAATTGTCTATATCCCTACATATTCCTAATTAATGGGTGGGGGGATTGATAGAATGTGTTAAATAGTTGAGCAAGATACAAACCAGACATATAAAGAAAAGTACTGAACAATTTTCACAGAAATAAATGAGAAACAAATAATTAGAGAGAGAGTTGGGCAAAGCTAATATAATAAAGATGACTTTATTACCTAAGTTTTATATAAACATTTCTCTTAAAAATATGATATCCAAAATTCATAAGAAATTGACATAAATTTCTTTTTAAGAGCCATTCTCTAATAAATACTATGGCAACAAATATTGACAAGTAGTTTTTTAAAAAAAATAAATGTATAGTATTTATAATTCCACAAAGCTGTTCAATATTTCTAATAATCAGAGAAATATAAGTAAATTTTGAGACACTTCCTGATATCCATAAAATCGTCAAAGATAGTAAAAGAACAATGTCATTTAATGCCAATGTGGCTATGGAAAGGCTAATTAAATGCTCATGGAGCTCTGGATTGGTATGTTCTTTTTGGACAACAATAGGGAATTATGTAATAAGAGCTAGAAACTATTCATCCCCTTTAAGCCAGTGATCCCAGCCTCAGGAATATATCCTAAGAAGGTTTTTAGCAGGAGCAAGGCTTATTTGTAAGAACAAAACCAAACCAAATAAAAGAAAACTATTCCTGGTAGTACCATTTGTTATAGCAAAAGAACTACAAATAAACTGTGCATAATAATTGCGACTGAACAAATTATGGCATATGCATATAAAAGGAATTTTTTGTATTTTAAATAATTACTTTCATGAAGAATTTAAAGAAATATAGGAGGAATATTAAGATGAAATGTTGCAGAGTGACAAAAAAACTAGAACAAACCCATGAGAACCACATAGTACTGTTATTTATGTACTTTTAAAAAATTACAACAAATCCCTGAAAAATACAGAAAGAAGTTCAGAATTGGTTACAGAAATAGACAGGATGACTTTATTAGAAGCTTATTAAAGTTAATGTACTTTTAAAATAAAGATCTAGAAATCATTGAAATTATCTGACATAAGTAAAATGATTTTTTTCTTCCTTTTGTTTTCTCTTAGCCTTTATTATGGATACTTATACTTGTCAAATAACAAGTACAGTGAAGAGGAAGGTGATATGTAATTGGAAAGCATTATTAGCAGCTGGATGTCAAGAAGAATAGGAAAGGTCTGAAAAAGGTGGGATTTAAATAGTCTTAAAGGAAGCAAGATAAACCAAATGGTAAAGGCAAGGACAAAGAGCATTCTAGGTGTGGGAGGCAGCAAGGACAAAGGCAACAAGACTGTAGGTGTGTCATGTTGGAGGTAATACAAGTCATCCAGTATAGCTGAATTATAGAATGAAAGTAGAGTAATGAAGCACAAAAAGATTGGAAGTGTAGGAAGAGATCAGGTTAAAAATAGCTTTGAATGACAAATAGAGGATCTTGGAGATAATGGTAGACAGTCTCTATAGTTTCTTGAGTAGAAGAATTATGTGGCTAGACCTATGCTTTAGAAAAATGACTTTGGCAGCTGAGAGGAGGATGAACAGAAGACAAGTGCCTTGACTAAGGGAGACAAGTTAGAAAGCTATTGCAATAAAACAGGCAAGAGGTGATGAGGGTTAGAATTAAGATGGTGACTATGAGTGGAGTAGAGAGAATGTGAGATTAGAGATGCCAAGATGAGAGATGCCTTGAAAATTAAAATAACAAGATTTGTGAATAAATTAAATATGTCAGGTGAAAATGACCAGACAAGAATAATACAGAAGTTGTAAACCTAGGCATCTGAGAGGATGATGTCCTAAATAATAATAAGGAAGTTTGGAAGAGCAGAAAATGTGAGGAAGAGAGATAGTGTGCTTTAGTTTAGACATTTCATCTGAGATGACAATCATTTCCATTTTGAGATATCCAGAAGACAACTGGAAATGAGATACTAAGGGTCTAGGGACCCAGTTGTGAATTCATAGTTATGACTTACCTCTCTGAGACTCGGTTTCTGATTAGTGAGCTAGGCTGCATAGAATATTATCTACACCTAAGAAGGATGAAAGGTCCTCAGGTGTATGATCCTGTGGTGCTAATCACGATTAAAGATCTTTTAATTTCCTTACTGTTATATTGAAGTGGACTTATTGGTTTAGGGATACAATTACTACGATGAAGATTTGGGCTGATTGGTTTTGGGATTTGATCCTCTGGAGTCTGAATAAATGTTTTATTTTTGCCTTCTTCATAGGGAGTCTCTTATATTTTGTGATTCTGTACTATATAGACATATTCATAGTCCCAACTGATATCTTGAATCTTGCCTTATTGATACAGATCCTCTGTTAGGATTTTTTTTCTTAAAAACAAAGAAAGATTGGGATGGTTTAATTTTTCTACTCCCAGGCCATCTTTAAATAGCATAAACATTCCCTAGAAATGCTGGATAGCTCAGTAAAACCATATTTTATTGTAAACAAAAATCTTAAAATGGAGCTGGGTATATAAATATATGGAATCTGAGAGGTATGGTCTTAGTGAGTTGTCTTAACTCTATCTGTCCCTCTGAGAATCAGATTCTCCACTAAACAATCTTTAAGGATGGGACTATATCATTTAGCATGAGAAAGAGAGAGAGAAAAACAAAAAAAAAAGAGAAAAGAGAGAGATCAGGAAATAGAGGTAAAATGAGAAAAGGAATAAAAGAGAGGGAAGAGAAGAAAGAAAGGGAAGGAAAAAACAACAGGAAAAGACAAACTTAAAAGGGGGAAACAGACCAAGTGGAGAATATAAGAGAAAGTGTTGGTGTTATTCACTTGTTTCAGTCATCTCCAACTTTTCATGACCCCATTTGGGTTTTCTTGGCAAAGATACCAGATTGGTTTGCCATTTCCTTTTCCAGATCATTTTACAATTGAGGAAACTGAGGCAAACAGGAGTAAGTGACTTGCTCCGGGTCACACAGCTAGTAAGTGTTTGATGTTGGATTTGAACCCATAAAGATGAGCCTTCCCGATTCTAAGCCCAATGCTCTATTCACTGTGCCACCTAAATGACCCCAAGAGAAAGTGAGGGGAAAAGAAAGATGGGAAGAAATCATAAGGAAATGTAGAAGTCACTGGGTTTATTTTCAAATGCTTAAAAATGCCATGACACCACTCACTTTCAAAAGATAACTGTAATACAATTCAATTCCATGGTATTCCATTTCTAGTCCTGAGATCAGGAACTGTGTCTTAAATTTCCTTGTGCCTGATACTTGAGAGAAGGAAGATACTACTAATTTTGACTTCATGTCAAAATACAAAATAGAAAATAGATCTAGTTGGAGTTACGTAACTGGAAAGAAAAACCATTTGTGTAGCAGGGGAAAGTGGTTCAATTTCTATTCAGAAGGCCTAATGAAATTGTGCATAAAACTTTTAGCAAGCATGATGACTATTCACATAATTACTGTGGAATAGCTTATGATTCACAGTCCTAAGTAACTACAGGTCAAGTAAATGCTTTGTGATATTGATGATGATGATGATGGTAGCGTTGGTGCTTCTAATGTTAATCCTCTTAGAGCTTTTGAGCTATATCTAACTCATGTTTCCTTCAGTGATTTAGCAATTGTAAAGAAGGATTTTCAGTATTTTGTGCCAGTATGGGTTACTTATATATCCTAAACAGAAGAAAATTTTCTTTTTTAAAAAAATTCCATAATAGTATTTATTTTTTCCAATTACATGTAAAGATAGTTGTCAACATTCACTCTTTTTTATGAGGCAATCAGGGTTAAGTGACTTGCCCAGGGTCACACAACTAGGAAGTGTCAAGTGTCTGAGATCAGATTTGAACTCAGGTCCTCTTGACTCCAGGGCTGGTGCTTTATATACTGTGCCAACTAGCTTTCTCTAAACATTAATTATTTTGAGTTCCATTTTTTTCTCCTCTCTCCCCAACATGGCATGCAATCTGAAAAAGGCTATACGTGTACAATCATATTAAATATATTTTTATGTTAGTCATGTTGTGAAAGAAGAGGCAGAATAAAGGGAAAACCATGAGAAAGGAAAAAAAAAGAAAATAGTATGCTTCAATCTGTATTCAGACTCCATAGTCCTTTCTCTGGATGTGGATAGAATATTCCATCTTGAGTCTTTTGGAATTGTCTTAGATCATTGTTTTGCTGAGAAGAACTAAGTCTCTAAGAGTTGGTCTTTGCACAGTGTTGCTGTCACTGTGTACCATGTCCTCCTGGTTTTGCTCACTTCACTCAGTATCAGTTCATGCAAGTCTGTCCAGCTTTTTTTGAAATCCGCCTGCTCATAATTTCTTATGGAACAATACTATTCCATTACATTCATAAACCACAACTTGTGCAGCGATTCCCCAATTGATGAGCATCCCCTCAATTTCCAGTTCTTGGCCACCACGAAAAGAGCTGCTGTAAATATTTTTTGTACCTGTGGGTCCTACCTCTTTTTATCTCTTTGGGTTATAGATCTAGTAGCGGTATTGCTGGATCAAAGGCTTGCACAGCTGTATAGCCCTTTGGACATGATTCCAAATTTCTCTCCAGATTGTTGGATCAGTTCACAGCACCACCTACAGTGCACTAGTGTTCCATTTTTCCTATATCTTCTCCAACATTCATCATTTCCTTATTTTGCCATGTTAGCCAATCTGATAAATGTGTTGTACCCCAGAGTTACTTTGATTTGTGTTTCTCTAATCAATAGTGATTTAGAGCATTTTCCTTATGGCTTTAGATAGCTTTAATTTCTTTATCTGAAAACTGCCTATTCATATCATTTGACCATTTATCAATTGAGGAATGACTTGTATTCTTAAAAATTTGACTTAGTTATCTCTATATTTTAGAAATGAGGGTTTTATCAGAGACATTGGCAGTAAGAATTGTTTCTAAGCTTTCTGTTTCCCTTCTAATCTTGGTTGTATTGCTTTGTCTGTGCAAGACCTTTTTAATTTAATGTAATCACAATTATCCGTATTGCATTTCATAATGTTCTCTATCTCTTGTTTGATCCTAAATTCTTCCCTTCTCCATATATTTGATGGGTAAACTATTCCTTGCCCTTCTAATTTGCTTGTGGCATCACCCTTAATGTCTAAATCATGTACCCATTTTGACCTTATCTTGATGTAAGCTATAACATGTTGGTCTATGCCTAGTTTCTGAAAAGGCAATTTTCAACGACAAAACATTGATGCAGTTTTATGAGAGCCATATTTTTTTACATTAAAAAAAGAAATATTTGCCACTTTGAATAAAATGGGTAATAATTTTCAATGCATTTTTCTCATTCAACTTTTGTGCAAATGTTCCTTGTGGCCAAACTTAAGTTTTTTTGTGAGCATATAAGATCATTAATCAATAAGATTGTTGGACGAGCTTTCTCTCAGGATGCCTGTTGATCAGAACTATTTTCTATTGTGTGTAGTTTCTAAAGATATGGTAAAAATTATTCTTGAAAGTCTGAGATCATTTACAATGCAGTAAATGAGACAAGTGATAATTTTATTTTAGCTTTGAGTTTTAGATGGAAATGCTAACTTACCCTTAATTATGACATTATCATGATTTTGACAAAAAATGATGCTTGAGTAACATTTCAGCTAAAATATGTTGGTGGATGTAATGTTCATGTGAGTGATAGCCTAACAACATAGTCTTTAGATAAGGCAAATGTAGGCAAGTGCCTTAATCCAGCATTTCAATTCAAATCCATCCTATTAGGGATATTCACATTATTTTAGCCCTAAGATTTATTCAGGTGAATTCCAGTATGCGTAACAACAGAAAATGTCCTCTTTGGGAACCAATTACAACCATTTTTGGATAGTGACATAATATCCAGTATTTCAACACACATTTAATAGTAATCAAAATTGTTCTCAGCTTCTCCCTCTTTAACTTCCCCTCCCCACCCCAATTAATGATGCTCCATGAATATAATCTAAAATAATGAAAAAAAGATATGAGATGATATCTTGGTAGAATGGGAAGAGCATTGAACTGGGAAACAAAAAATCTGTTTTGGTTCTTACCTTGCCACTTATTCACTGTGGAATTTAGTTACGTCCAAGTCCTTCAACTTCTTTGGGGCTCAGCTTCATATACCTTGACTTCTAAAGATTTAGTCAAGTTCAAATGATTCATTAGTTACTTATGTTTTGGGATCTATCTATTCCTTTTTATTTTATCTTTTGTTTTACATCCCTAATATTTCTCAATACACTCTTCCTCTCTCCCCCTCCTGGATAGGTATCCGTTATGGCAAATATAAAAGGGGGGGAAAACAGTTCAGGAAAATGAATCAACATATGGAAAAATAAAGTTTAAGAGTACATGCCATATTTCACACTGATAACTTCCTTAATTCTGCAAAGACAAGGGAGTGAGAGGACTTTCTTTTGTCTTTGTGTATGCATGGTTAAGCTTGGTTATTATAGTTTCACAGAATTCAATTTCAATTGTTTTGTTGCTTTTTAAATTTGCATTGTTATAATCATCAAGTATATTGTTTTCCAGATTCTTAATTTATTTAGCATAAATTCACAAAAATTCCCTACTCTCTATTCCTAATACTTATAGTTTATTGGGATGTAGTGCTATTCTATTATATTCACAAATCATAATTTGATTAAAATTCTCTAATCAGTTAGTATCTATTTTGTTTCTACTTCTTTGTAAAGAAAGTACAAAAAGTGCTATTCTAACTATTTTCACCTATATAGGATTTTTTTTAATTGACCTCCTTGGGGTATATTCCTAGCTATGGAATCTCAAGGTCAGAGGCATGGGCATTTAGTTATTTTCTTTGAATAATACAAAATTATTTTCCAGAATGTTCAATCCTTTTAACAGTGTATTAGTTTGCCCATGATTCTACCACCTTTCTAATATTGAGTGCATCCATACTGTATCATCTTTGCCATTTTTTTTGATGAGGTAGAACCTCAGGGATTATTGATCTCTGATTATTCACAATTATTGAGCACTTTTTCATATGATTCTTTTTATGATTCTTTTTTGAGAATGGTTTTTATCCTTTAACCATTTGTCTATTAGGAAATAGCTTTTGTTCCACCGTATTTCTGTTAATTACTCAAACATCTTGGATATCAGACCCTATTCAGAGATATTTAACCCAAAGATTTTTTTCCCATTCAATCACTCCCTTTCTTCTGCTTCTAATTATATTATTGTTGTCCATGTAGACACTTTTCAGTTTTGTGCTATTAGATGTATTTGTTTTATAGTTTTAATTACCTCTTTATTTGGTTAAGAATTTATGCTCTATAGATAGATGTGAAAAATATATGATCTGCTTCTCTTCTGAATTTTATGATCTTTAATGATCTTACAATCATTATGATTTTAATAATCAAACTATATATTTATTTTCTTTAATTTGATATAAGGTATGTATTGACCTAACAGAATTTCTGCTAGACTTCTTTCCAGTTTTCACAGCAATTTCTTGTCAAATATGAAGTTCTTTTCTTTTCAAGGCATTCAATTATTTCTTATTTTTTCTCGTATAGTCTGAATTATTTATCTACTTTCTAATTTGGGGAATATGGTGATAAGAATATAGATTGGACCTGTAACTTCATTTGTATAGGGAAGTTCTGAGTAATTCAACTTCCTCTAACAATGCAGATTTATGTCTGCTCTGCACCTTATAGACTTAGGTATCTGTGGTGCTGAGAAGTTAAGTGACTTTCTGGGGGTCACACAGTGAGTGTGTTTCTTTATAATGTCCTCTACCCTTAAATTCCTTGTGTCATTATCCTATTGCTGCTTATCTTTTGCCAAACTGAACCCTGGAATACCACCACCATCTGTCTCTTATGTTGTTACTCGTAGGTTGCTGAACAGAACTAAAGCAAGCCATCCAATCACGTTGCCTGATACATTATAAATTTATGTCATCCAACTTCAGCTGGGCCCTCAATGCAAGGCAGTCCTATTTTTCTCCCTAATTCAGTCCTTACCTCATCCCCATGAAACCTATTTCAAATCTTTTCTTACCTTCTCAAGCCTTGCAAAATTCTCCCTCTACATTCTCTCATCTGAGGACCTCACCTTTTTTTTTACTGGAAAGTTTAAGGCATTTGACAAGAATTCCTTTTCCTTTTCTCTTCATCTCAAAATCTATTCACACCATCCCTTGTTTTCAACTCCTTTCCTCCAGTCTCTGAAAATTTTGTAGTCCTTCTTGCCAAGATACCAATCCTTTCACATATATACCTGATACCATTTTTGAGCCCTTACTATTGATCCCCTCACTTCTTTTCCAGAAGATTGACATCTCAATAATCCTCCATCTCATTTCCCATGCAATTGCTTTTCTGGATATCATATCTTTAGAAATTCATCATTCTGCAAAATGAATTCAACTCTGTAACTCATACCACCTTAGATTATTTCCCAACCCAGTCTATATCATTTAGTCTACATCATTTTGAATATTTACACTGTCGATTATTCTTTGTTCCTATAGACTCTTTGTTTCTCTGGATTTTTATGATGCTACCATACCTTGGTTCTACTCTTGCCTTTCTTATAATTACATAAACTATTTAAAATTGTAAAAGAAAAGTAATTAAAATTTTCACACTCTTTGACCTAGCTGTTCCACTATAGGACAGATAAAAGTGCGAGCAAAGACAAAACAATCCCATATATACTGAAATGCTTATAGGAGTAGTTTTGTGGTAGCAAAAGATGAAATAAAGTGGAAATTCATGAACTGTATATGACTAAAGAAACTGTTGCATAAAATATAATGAAATATTTATTGCAATGTAAGAAATACCAACTATGAGCAAGTCAGAAAAAAACTTGAGAAGACTCATATGAAATAATACATAGACAAATAAGCAGGATGAAGAGCTAAAACCAAATATTAACAATATAACATAAACAAAAATGACAACAAAAAGGATCAAAATTCATATCAATTGCAATGACCAATCTTGGCCCAAGAGAACAAATGATTAATTACACTTCCCTCCTTTCAAGTGACTTTATGAATATGAAGTGGAGGTAATGAATAGATTTAAAATATTAGAGCTGGCAGGTAGAGTGCTTGAAGAACTATAGACAGATATCTGTAATATTGTACAGGGGGCAGCAACAAAAAAAAAAACATTCCAAAGAAAAAAGAAAAGCAAGAAAACAAAATGGCTGTTTGATGAGGCTTTATAAATAGCTGGGAAAGAAGGAAAGCAAAAGGTAAAGAGGAAAGGGACAGATATATCCAACTGATTTGTAGAATTTTAGAGAATAGCAAGAAGAGATAAGGTTTTCTTAAATCAGCAATGCAAAGGAATAGGAGAAAATAATAGAATGAGAGATCTCTTCAATTAAGTGAGAGATATCAAGAGAACATTTTGTTCAAAGAATAGGCATGATAAAATACCAAAATGGTAGGGACATAACAGAAGCAGAAGAGATTAAGAAGTGGCAAGAATATACAAAAGAACTATACAAGAAAGATCTTAAGATCACCAATAATTACTATGGTGTAGATATTCTGGAGAATGAAGTCAAGTGGGTTTTAAGAAGCATGGCAGTGGTTAGTTTCTATTTTCCAGAGGTGCTAGAATTCCAGATGAACTATTTAAAATCCTAAAGGATGATGCTGTTAAAGTGCTGTACTCAATTTGGCAGCAACAGTGGTCACTAGATTGGAAAAGACCAGTTTTTGTCCCAATGCTAAAGAAGGGAAATGTCAAGGAATGTTCAAATTACCAAACAATTGTACTCATTTCACACACCAGCAATTGTAAGCTTAAGATTCTGCAAGCTAGGCTTCTGCAATATACGAACTGAGAATTACCAGAAAAGCAAACTTGTGTTCAAAGAGGCAGAGGAATTGGAGACAAAATTGCCAACATTCTCTGGATTATGGAGAAAGCAAAAGAGTTCCAGAAAATATCTACTTCTGCTTCATTGACTACACTAGTCCTTTAACTGTGCAGATCACAATAAAATGTGGCAAATCCTAAAAGAGATGAAAGTACCACATCATCTTACTTGTCTCCTGAGGAACCTGTATGTGGATCAAGAACCAACAGGTAACAACCAAATATGGAACAATTGTTTGGTTTCAGATTGGGAAAAGAGTATGACAAAGCTATATATTGTCACCTGATTAATTTAACATATTCATCATGCAAAATGCCAGCCTAGATGAACCAAAAGCTGGAATTAAGGTTGCTGAGAGAAATCTCAACAATCTGATATGCAGATAATACTATTCTGATGGCAGGAAGTAAAGAGAAATTAAGCCACTTGATGAGGGTGAAAGAGGAGAGTGTAAAAGCTGACTTGAAGCTTAAAATTAAAAACAAACAAACAACTAAGATCTTGACAATTGCTCCAATCACTTTCTGACAAATAATGGAAGAAGGAATGGAAGCAGTGTCTAATTTTATATTCTTGAGCTCAAAGATCACTGGCTATAGTAATTGTAATCATGGAACTAAAAGCTGCTTCTTCCTTGAAAGGAAAGCTATGGCAAATCTGGATGGCATACTAAAAAGCAGAGACATCTCCTTGCCGAAAAAGGTCCTTATAATCAAAGCTATGGTTTTTCCAGTAACGATATTTGGCTGTGAGATCTGGACTATGAGGAAAGTTGAATGCTGCTGAATCAATACTTTTGAATTATAGCACTGGAGAAGAATTTTGTGAGTCCCTTGGACAGCAAGTAGATCACATCAGTCAATACCTAAAGCAACTAATTCAGCCTATTCACTAGAAGTTCAAATACTGAAGCTGAAGCTTAAATGCTTTGACAACATGGGAAGCAGCACTCATTGGAAAAGACCCTTAAATTGGGAAAGATTGAAGGCAAAAGGAAAAGGGGTGGCAGAGGATGAGATGGATGTAGTGTCATGGGAGCAATAAACATGAACACGGACAGACTTAGTGGAGAATAGAAAGACCTAGTGTGCTTTGTTCCACTGGGGTCATAATTATTAACATGATTAAATGACTGAAGAACAACGACCTTTCATTTGAGAGCTGAGGAACTATGGTCTCGGAATGTTGCCTTTACTGTGACTTTTTTGTATTGAGCTGGAACTGTGAGTTCTTCAAGATAAGAAGAATCTGGTGAGGAACTTCCACGAGTTGTCATTGCTCTATAACCCTATAATCTGAGACAGTTGGTTGCCTGAAGTATTGAGAGGTTAAATGACTTGGGATTTCACACAGCCAGTAGATGTCAGAGGTGGAAATTAAACCTAAGTTTTTGCTATTCAGTGCTGCCCTACGTGCTATGACATATAGTTGGTTTGTCAATTGCTTTTGACTAATTTTTTTCTTTCTTATTAAATTGTTATTTCTTTCTTATTAAAAGCAAGGCTTCAGTAAAGGGTTAGATATATCAGGAAATGACTAGTGTAATAAAACAAAAGTACATACAAATGTACAAAGAGAGTATTATCATTTTGTATGCAAGGATTAACTTCATGACAGTCAAATGGCTTAGCTGTCATCCACAATACCTCCAATATAAAGTTTTGTGGAAGAAAAAAATGTATTCTTTATGGTATTCTTTAATGTAATCCATAACCTTGTATGTACAGACATACATCCATGTAGATATCAAAAATGTATTCCACTATTATCGGTTTCCTTTGTATTATTATCAATCTTATTTTATGCATTTAAAAGCATTATTCTGAGAAGAGATCCACAGGCTTAACCAGATTTCTA
This sequence comes from Phalanger gymnotis, assembly GCA_028646595.1. NCBI lineage: Eukaryota > Metazoa > Chordata > Mammalia > Diprotodontia > Phalangeridae > Phalanger > Phalanger gymnotis. Next base: position 649,057,851 of record CM053622.1, on the reverse strand, counting down.
TAGGATTCCATGAAAAAAATTTTTAAGAACGTTTCATCTGCTGTTTCTGTGACAACAACCAAAGTCAAACTTTTTAGCGTTTTAATTTTTTAGTGACAAATAACAAACTGAGAAGTTTGGACTATGAGAGGACTTTATTTTCTGAATCATATTCCTTTCTATGAGCCAATATCTTTCCAGAATAAAAAAAAGTAATTGCTGAGAAAACAATTTCCAATAAAAAGAAAAGAAAAATAAAACGCACTGCATATTTAAAAGTGTCTCTGTTTCATTTGCTTCTTGAAGCAAAAGCATTGGTACTTGATCCAACCTTGGAATGTTTCTAGTTACCATGGAAACAATGGAAAATAGGCAATGTTATATTTACTTATATTTATCATAGTCTTTAAAATTAAAAAAAATTGCTGAGAGTGGTTGTAAGTTGTGAGTGCAGGTATATTAGGAAAGCTGAGTGGATGACTGAGGGCTTCGCCCAGTTAACTATTTCAGCTGAGCAGCAGTCATACTTTATTCACTTTCTTCCCTCCTTCCCAGGAATTTTCTCAACAACAGTCTTGCCATAGTGTATATAAACTCTGTCATTGTTCTGAAAATGGATTAATCGATCTACTTCCCCTTATCATTCTCATAACTTTTAGAATTAAAGTGCCATTCCCTTGCTATCTCTCTTGTATTTTTGTAGTCTTCTTCAATAAGACTGTGAACTCCTTGAAGACAAGTTGTGTCTTTCATTTTTCTATTGTATGGCTATTCAAGGAGGACTAGAATCTCCGTTGTGAAGCCTTACCAAGACCCTTTTAGAGATGCTTATCTGCTTTTGGTGTCCAACTGGCACTCAATTCTCACTCATGGCTTTAAGAAGCTGTAGTGTGTGCAGTGGCCACACCTTGGAAAACTGTCTTAGCTTGGTAAGTTAGAAGGTTATCAACTCCAAGCATGTGAAGACTTCCATGGTGGAATGGGTTTATGAGAAGAATTTGTCCCAAAAAACACACAGGCAGTTGAATCAGGTACTATGGAACACTTAGAGCTTGGTCATACACCAAAGGTACCAAAGTCATCTACTACATCCCAGGCCATCAACGGTTGTCTTGACTATTGTTTCGCCACTGGATTTCAATGACTTTGGAAGAGAATGACACACGTGACTTTGTACAAATCTGCCTCACTTAAATCCATTAACTCAGGAGTCAAAACATCACCCTATGATATCATTGGTCCTTTTCAAAAAGGAAGGACAAACAACATTTTGTATCCCTTGTCCTTAGCTCAGTCCTTGGCACAGTAATTGTGTAGTTGATTTTTATGTATTCCATACAAATAGAAAAATATTAGTTTGCAGCTGGAGCTTCAGGGAAAGTACCTTATATTCTTTTGAGTCTCTTCCTTTGTGTTTTGGTCTGCCTACCACCATCTGAAAAAAAACCATCATCCCATTCCAGGAATTACTGCCTTCTAGTCTGATCTGTCTTCTATTGTGAGTTCCTGTCCAAAGATGAAGGGGAAATTATGAGGCTATTGCATAGCTTGAAGGGCTCGAGTTTTAAGGCTAAAATGTAAATGTACTAATAAGATGTTACACTTTCAACATTTTGGAAATTTTTAAATATAATGCATAAATATAAATAGGTGTCCTGATGGTGGCAGTGATGATGATGATGATGATGTTAAAATTGTTAAGTCTAATGAATAGAGAGTACCCATGCCAAACTGACTACATACATCAACTGCATGAGAAAAAAGTGAAATATATTAATGTTGCTACCTGCAGAAGAGTTAATAGAAATATTCACCCACTTTATTATTGGGTGGTGGTAAAAAATAATAAATCAAGATCTTTTTGTAGAGGAAATGGTTGAATATATAGCTATTATGGCAAGAGCTATCTCATGTTTCATTCCATTTCCCAGCAAGCTACCGCCAAATGTATTGAAGCTGAGATTTATTGTCTGTGATAGATTTTGTTTGTGGTTATCATAACTCAGAATTTCAATCATGGACTTCCAAGTAGACTCAAATTTTTCATCTGGTGGCTGTAATGTTGTGTGATGGTCTTATCATTTAATGTCTATGTCTTTGCAATGCCAAATATTTTGGATTTGTTCCAAAGCTTGATGTTATGGAAAAACAATAAATGCCGATTGAGTTTATGAAATTCCTTGCATATTCACAAATATATATTCAAGTTTCATTTTCAGATAGCAAACTAAACACTATCAATATTCAAGAGATCTTCACTATGTTCTATAACTTAATATCATGCCATAACAGTCAGTCTCTCTAGGTGTGATTCTCTGATTCTAGATTTGGAGGTATAGAAAGGAGTGGGAATGGAAAGATATGCACCTTAAGGAGATTTAAAGTCTTTTAATGAGCACTTATTAACTATTTTTATTCAAAGTGACCCTTTTCTTGTTATTTGACATAGTGACTCCTTAATGTACAATTTACATATACCCTGTTGTTGAATATAGTTCAACTGTTAAGAAACATAGCTTCTAAAGCTACATAGCATTTTTTTTCTTTACTGTGTAGATACATTTATAGTACCTTCTGTTCCCCTGAGCTTTCCCTTTATATGATTAATTCCATCAATCTGCTACATACTATAGTATTGTCACTACTTGAGAGTCAACTCAATATGCTATGCCATATGGAAGATCTTACTTAGCAACAGGGTCTTATCTCGTTCTAAATTTAACATTCTATCATGAACCCTCCACTATTCCTTCTTCTCCTTTGCATGACTTTTCTAAGCTGCCTATGCATTCTACCAATTCTTCTACCTTTCCTTGAATATGTGTTTGTCAATGAAATAACAGCATTTTTCGCCCATCACATAGTTCATCTTATATGTATTTTAATAAATGAAAAACAATACTGTCTCTGACAGAGTAGTCTATGATTATAAATTTTTTATTTAACCAAATAAACTCTTTGAGGGCAGGGGCTATTAGTGGTTTGTGTGTATGTGTGTGTGTGTATATATATGTGTATGTGTTGTCCTGTGTTATTGCCTACCATAATAACTTTTATGTAATAAATATTCATTGAATTAAATTAGTTAATGTAAATGTAACTTTATGCGTGGTTGAGTTTTTTTAAACAATACTTTATTTCAAATTTACATGTAAAGACAATTTTTTAAACATTCATTTAAAAAAAATTTGAGTTCCAAATTTTTTCTGCCTCCATCACATTCCCCCTCCCTGAGAGAGTAAGCAATTTGATATAGGTTATTCATGTTCAATCATGCAAAATATGTTACCATATTAGTCATGTTGTGAAGGAAGAAATAAACCTAAAGGGAAAAAAAAACATTAAAAAATACAGAAAGTAAAAAAAAAATAGCATGCTTTTTTTTTGGATTTAAGGGTTGCTTTTTATTTATTTTTCTCTCAAACATTCCCCTAAATTACCCCTAAATTCTTCAACCTCAAAACCAAGAATGTCACTAAAATGGAAAGTTAGAAATAACTGAGACATTCTTGGTGGATATGGAACCTTTTTTTTTTTT
>CM053622.1:649037215-649053834 GCA_028646595.1 Phalanger gymnotis | reverse complement strand
TTTTAAAACTTGAGTTCCAAATTCTCTCCCCTCTTCCCTTCCCACCCACCCTCCCTAAGTCAAGCAGTTCAACATAGGCCACATGCGTATCATTACATAGAACCCTTCCACAATACTCATGTTGTGAAAGATTAACTATATTTTGCTCCTTCCTAACCTATCCCCCTTCATCCAATTTTCTCCCTGAAAAGTTTTTGTATAAACAAAGCCAATACAATAAAGATTAGGAGGGAAGCAGAAAATTGGGAGAGAATCTTTACAATCAATGTCTCTGATAAAGGCCTCATCTCTAAAATATGCAGCCAATTGAGCCAAATTTATAGGAATACAAGTCATTCCCCAATTGAGAAATGGTCAAAGAATATGAACATGCAGTTTTCAGAGGAAGAAATTAAAGATATCTATAGGCATATGAAAAAATGCACTAAATCACTATTGATTATAGAAATGCAAATCAAAACAATGCTTAGGTACCATATCTCTCCTGTCAGATTGGCTAACATGACAAAACAGGAAAATGTAAATGCTGGAGAGTATGTGTGGAAATTAGAACATTAATACATTAAGGGGGGGGGCAGAGCCAAGATGGTGGCTGGAAAGCAAGGACTTGCATAAACTCCCTGCCAGGTCCCTCCAAAAACCTACAAAAAAGGCCCTGAAAAAGTTCTAGGACTGCAGAATCCACAAAATAGCAGAGGGAAGTAGGGCTTCAGCCCAGGACAGCCTGGATGGTCTCAGGGTGAGGTTTATCATGCACAGAGCCGGGAGTGGAGAGGAGCAGAGCCAAGCCTGGGCAGCGGCAGGACCAACCAGACCTCAGACTGCAAGCCAGGCTGAGCGGGCCCTAGTGCCCTGAAGCATTGAGCTGTGCCAGTTGCCACACTTCTCAACCCACAAACACCAAAGATAACAGAGAAGAACTGCAGAACCCACGAAATAGTGGAAGGAAGTAGGGCTCCAGCCCAGGACAGCCTGTATGGTCTCTGGGTAAGGTCTATTGTGCTCAGAGCTGGGAGCAGAGCAGAACAGAGCCCAGCCTGGGTGGCGGCAGGACCAACCAGACCCCAGACCTGGAGCCAGGCAGAATGGGGCCTAGCACCCTGAATCAGTGAGCTGAGGCAGTTACCAGACTTCTCAACCCACAAACACCAAAGACAACAGAGAAGGTTAGTGGGAAAAGCTTCTGGGAGAGAGTGATAAGAGTTCCAGGTTCAGCCACACCCCCAGGGGCAGCGGAGGTGGGGCAGCTACAGAACTACAGCTGCAGTTGCTTCCTGGCCCCAGGCCCACCTGGTGGGAGGAATTAAGTGGTGGATCAGAGCAGGAGTGCAGAGCCTGCTGAAGATCTGAGTCCAATCCAGGTTGGCGGTTCTTGAGGAAGGAGGAGTGCTGGTGTAGAAAGCTGGCTGTATAGAAATAGCTCTGAAAATGACAGCACATCCTCTCAAGCTTGGAACAAAGTACTCTTTACTCTACAAGGAGTCATACCCAGACAAAAAAACTCAAGTCAAGCCAGTTGGTTGGAAACACGGCCAGGCAGTGAAAATGGACTCAGATTCAGTCTCGGACTTTGAAATCTTTCTTTGGTGACAAAGAAGACCAAAACATACAACCAGAAGAAGTCAACAAAGTCAAAGAGCCTACAACAAAATCCTCCAAGAAAAATATGAACTGGTCTCAGGCCATGGAAGAGCTCAAAAAGGATTTGGAAAAGCAAGTTAGAGAAGTAGAGGAAAAATTGGGAAGAGAAATGAGAGTGATGTGAGAAAACCATGAAAAACAAGTCTATGACTTGCTAAAGGAGACCCTAAAAAATATGGAAAAACTATGGAACATTAAAACATTGTTGGTGGAGTTGTGAACAGATCCAGCTATCTTGGAAAGCAATTTGGAACTATGTCCAAAGGACTATAATAATGTTGATACACTTTGACCCAGCAATACCACTCCTGGGGCTATATCCCAAAGAGATCACATAAGTGGGAAAGGGACCTGTATGTACAAAATATTTATAGCTGTTCTTCTTGTGGTGGCAAAGTATTGGAAATCAAGGGGATGCCCATCAATTGAGGAATGGCTGAACAAGTTGTGGTATATGAATGTAATGGAATACTATTGTGTTATAAGAAATGGGGAAGATACGGACTTCATAATAACCTGGAAAGACCTACACAATCTGATGCTGAGTGAGAGGAGCAGAACCAGGAGAACATTATATACAACCACAGACATATTGATTTTGTGATGACTAACTTTGATAGACTAGGCTCTCCTCAGCAATACAAGGCTCAAAGACAGCTCCAAAGGACTCATGATGGAAAAAGCTAGCTATATCCAGAGAAAGAACTGTGGAATCTGAATGCAGATTGAGGCAAACTATTTGCTCTCTTTTTTTCCTCTTTTTTTGATTTTGTTTCTTCTCTCTCATGATTCATTCTTTTCATCATAATTCTTGTTTGCAACTTTACTATTTTGTAAATATGTTTAATGCAAAGGTTTATGTAGAATCTGAGTTAGACTGCATGCTGTCTTGGGGAGGAAGGGGAGAGGGGAGGGAAGGGAAGAAAATTTGAAACTCAAGAACATGTAAAACTAAGTGTTGCAAACTAAAACTAAAAAATCTAATTAAAAAAATCTACAAGGTCAATTGGTTCCAGAGGAATGTTTCTTTCTAACAAAATTGTAATAACAAAAATACAAAACAATTCCAGTCAGAGAAAAAAAAAAGCTGGGGGGGGTGCTTTTAAATAGATGTATAGCTACATAAGGACTTCATCAGTCAATTCAAGTTTTTAAAAGATAAACACTGAAGGATACATACCGAAGTTAGAGAGTAGATAAACATAAGTGAAGATGAATAAAAGAAATAGTTTCACAGTCCTAAAACATTTCTAAACCCTAGAAATATCTTTGGCTACTGATGAACGCTAAACACAAAAGGGCTATAGATAGGAAGGAAGTTTTAAAAGCTATATTAGGGGCAAAAGAAAGATTGGAGAGAAGAAAAGAACATTGTTTTAGAAGAAATTGGATGGTCAGCATAATTACAAATGGAAGCCCTAACTACTGAACATTTATTTTGTTCCTCCACACAGACACTTCCATTCCATCTCTCTGAGGACAATGATTGCTAGCAATTGAAACCATTTGTACAGAAGGAGATTATTAGAGACTATCTAGAACTCAGTGAGTTCAAGTAACCAGACCTCAATAAAGTATATATAGGGCACTGAAGGAATAGATGTAAAAGTGAGTGATCTCTTCAAATACTGAAGAGAACAGAAACCACAAAGATGAGAAAATATAACTCCAGGATTTTTTTAAATGGATTCTTCAAACTATAAATTGGTAACTATAAACTTGATTTTATTGGAAACATTATGAAATTTATCATTAAAATGATAGTTTGTGAGTATTTTTAAAAGAAAGTAATGATCATCATATACTAGCATAGGCTAATCAAAAATAAGTGATGCTGGACCCCTTTGGTTTCCTTTGGTTTTCCTTCCACAATGAGACATCTAAGAAAAAATATAGAAATGATATACTTGGGTTTTAACAAAATCTCACTGAAAGCTTAACAAAAATCTCACTTGAGGCCAAAGATTGAGGAATTTGTCCTCTTCTGAGAATGATTTGGATGATGGGATAATTGAGTCCAGATAGAATGCAGGAGAGCTCAACTTTGCTTTTGCTTCCATTTACGCAGTGAAGAAGATTGATCTTCAGGTTGAAACAGAATAGTTTAAGAATCATTGATAGGGAGGTCAAACCAAATGTAAGCAAAAAAGATAGCATGGAAGTGCCCTAGCTGCTATCTATGAGTTCATACCCAGTCATCTACATCCTATTCTAATTTTAAAAATAGAAAAAAATTGCAAAATGGTTGGTGAGCAATTTTCACTCCAGAGAAAAGCTACATGACTGGGGATGGGTAAATATTGTAATTTCCTAAAAATGGACAGGAAGAGATTCTTTAAGCAATAAGCATATGAAATTTATTATGATTCCTAGAAAATTTTTAGAATATTTTAGAAAAAGAATGGCTCTTGAGTATTTAGAAAAGAAAACAATTCTCACTATGCACAAACATGGGTTTGTTAAGAACAAGCTAACACCAGACTAATCTTCTTTCCTTTTTTTGACAGGCTTATTATGCTAGTAGATCAAGTAAACTAAATATATCTGGGTAGTAGTAAAGCATTTGGTCAAGTTTTCATTCTAATATTGTGGAGGGAAAATAGTGGAAAATAATAAAGCAGTACATGGATTTGGATAAAGAGTTAGACGACAAAAGAAAGCATTAGTAGATGATGTCAAATTATAGAAAGGACTTATTTTATAGAGATTTACTCTTGGCTGTATCAGTTGCAGGAAGGCATAGATATGTTATGCTTACCAAATTTCACAAGAAACAAAGCTGCAAGTGGCTGCTAAAAAGAATGGGTGACAAAACACAAAAACCGACGATCTAGAACAATGGGACAAATATGACAATATGAAACTTAATAAAAATAAATGCAAAAGTCCTGTGCTGAGATTCCAAATTTCAGCTATACCAGTAGAGGAGAATGGCAACCTAGGTATACTACTGATTGTGTGGAAACACTCTTGAATCTTCATGGATTGAAACCTGTTATAGGAACAATATTTCCTAGGTACCTGCAATGTAAGCTGGGTTAGATTTCCCTAATGCTTTGTCCCACTCAGGTTAGGTTAATTTTTTTTTTTACCATAGGAAATCTAAATGGTATATTTTATTTCTCCAAAAACATATATATTTAAATTTACAGCAAAGATAATCATTATACCATTTAATGATTACTTTTAAAATGTGTAATTTTATGCATAATCTACTTTTATAAATTTATGAGACTCATGTCTTAAGCATGTATTCAGGAAATTTTAGAAATGATGTCTTAAAGATATGTCAGTCTTGGCTGAGTAAAGGGACCAGAGATCATATCACCTTTTTAGTTGACAGAACGAAAAAAGAATCAACTTTTGGCTGAACAAGTGAAATGGGCAATGCAATTCCCCCTTTGCAATCACTATAGACACAAGTTTAATCATTTTTCCCATATCTTCCTCTTAATTCATGGGAAACTGACTGAAATGATGACCTAACATTTCTAGCAAAAACCTGGTGACATTGGTCAAATATCACATCATTACTGCAAAAGTGGTCTTTGTCTCAAAAAGAAAATAACTAACAAAGCTTCCCTGAATAAGAAGATTTACTTTTTTGTTTCTTTACAGTGAAAATTGCCTGGAGAAGTTATTGAACATTAAAAACAGAAATTGGACACTAACGTTCACACAACCTAATTCAAACACACCCCTGATGTTCATTTGACATCTCGAGATCATACAGTAGCTTTTATTTACTAGCAGTTTAAACATGGTGTAATCACACCACATGTATAATTCTTTTCTTAAAGAAGTATGAAGGCTCTCTTAGGGTCTTGATTCATATGGGGAATCAAGTTTTTGGCTTTCATTCAGCTAAAAATATACAACCTTATGAAGCATAGCACTCAGAACAAATGAACTTATAGTCCCCTTGTACTTTCCTCTAAAATTCATCTGGACTGACATGTTTTATTCTTATTGTCACTTTGACTGACAGACTAGGGCTGAAGAGTAGATTCAAGCACTAAAATGACAGTGAAAATGGAAGGAGTCTAGAGATCATCCATGCTAACTAATCCTTCATATAGAAGAGCAAAATGAGGCCAACAAGGTTTATGGGTCATCCCAACAAGTGACAGAACAGAAATCAGGGCCTGGGTTTTCTTACTTTTAGTCTATAACTCTCTACTACATAATGTAACTTATTTATTAACAGATACATAGTTTTCTGATTTCTTTTAAATAGTTACCTAATTCCCTGTCATGTAACTTAAATATACACTTGTAGGATACTTTTCCAGAGCCTTGAAATTGAGCAAAATGATTCTAATGGAATAAAAGATAAAGGGAAAATGATATCCCATTTTTTTTATAGTTTTGTTCCAGTCTCTGAGCCTACAGGCAGTGTTGTAATGATTGTCCCTTGAGAAGTACACAGCATTTTCCTGTGGAAAAGATCTCAGAAATAATTAGACTACAGAGGTGCATTTCATCATCCACAAAATTACCTTATTGCCCCTGGCTATTTACATCGTTCTTAGATGTCTTCCATTGGTAGGCCTTAAAACTCAATCTCATTACTGGCAATTAAATAATTAATATTTTCCACCAGAGTTATAAAATGCTATATTAGATTAAATTGAATAAATGTGTTTCATGCTTATTTAATAAAATGGATTTTGATCTGGAGAACCATTAGAATCTATCATTTTCCACATTAGTTGAAAGACTAAGGGATATTTAGCTTTAGAAAACTTGTTATTTATATTGTTATTGTGCCCCCTATATTTGTTTTGTACTTTTTTTTGGTCCTCATCTTTTTTTTAACTCTGTATTTTACTTAGAAAAAAAAACAATCTTGACCTTATAGTTAACCTACTCGATTTCAGACAGTGCTGTGTTCCCAGATCTCTTGATTTTTTTCCCTATTGCTCATCATGTCCTAATAAATCTCACTTTACTCCAGTTAGATACCTTCATTTTTATTTAGTGTCTACTAATGAGTACTAAGGAGGCAGCTAGGTAACTTAGGGGATAAATTGTAGGCAGGAGTCAAGAAGAGCTGATTCCAAATCCATTCTCAGACACATACGAGGTGTATGACCCTGGGCAAGTCACTTAACCTCTATTTATCTTAATCACTAGAGAATGAAATGGGAAACCAATATCTTTGCCAAGAAAATCCAAAAGACAGTATGATCCATGGTGTCAAGAAGAGTCAGACATCACTGAACAACAGTCACACAGTTGTGCTGATTGGATCTATAACATGTTTGTTTTCTTTTAATATGAACTGGGTTATTACTGCAGCACAGCAGTCACTTTGTTCTTTGTTAATTGTATCTCCATTGTATTTTCCACAACGGCTATTGCGAATCTTTTTAAGTTACCTCAAGCCTCTGATACCACTTCTTCCTCTTAACAGAGCACCAGACCTCAAATTTTATTGAGAAAAGAGAGGTAGTTTGCTGATGGTACCATATCCATCTATCCCTCAAACCCTTTTTTTTCTTTTCCTAAAAGTGTTTCATATGAATAACAAGTGAATGAATGAATGGAAAAAAATTATTAATCACTTTCTACTAGCTGTTCAAGTACTATTCTAAGTATTCCAGAATACAAATAGAAAAGCAGACATTACCTGCTATCAAGGTATTTACATTCCAAGGGGAAGGAACAAGGGAGCAGTGGCCAGAAAGAAGCAGTTCAGTCTGTAAAGTTACTGAAAAGGTAAGTAGTCTATAGGGAAGCATATTTGATCTGCCATTCTAGGAGCAAGACACAAGAGGTTCTAGAACTGTAAGGGTTTGAGGGATAGAAGGATACGTTATCATCAGCAAAGCTTCAGTAAGATGACTTGATAGAAGCTAATAAGAAGTGCATGGCCAGGGCAAGCTTGAAATAGTAGTCCAGGACAGGCACTCACCATTCAGAACAGTTGGGCCCCCGGGTAGAAATTCTAGATATGAATAGGTTAAAACCTTCAGGGCCTGGTCTCTGGTTTGGATGGACAGGCTGCTGGGAGGAAGGTGGCTGTAGAGTGAGGAGAGAAAAGGAAGTGGCTAAAGTCTACCCAAAATATTGGTCTGTAAGTCATTAAACAATTAGGATGGGGGTAGCACAACAGGAAGCAAAGGCAAGCACAGCTGCAACAGGATTTAAAAAATGGAGCAAGTAAGTCATTCTTAGTTTAAGGGCCATATTAAAAAAGGGCAGAGTTTGATCTCATATTGTAATACTTCTGTCCACCCCACTTCCCCCTAAGGATTCTAGTTTGAAGGGATACTAGGCGAAAGCAATTAGAGAAGCCAGAGGAAAGACTGAAAACTTCCAGGGCACGATCTAGTTTGTTGTTCATCTTTCATTTTCAAAGAGATGCACCTTGTTGTGGATGACCTTGTTGTCTTTATTGCCTGGCTAAACTCTACAATGCCTGCTTCACTGGAACTAATTGTTCTTATATGCCCATTCTGCTGGGAGAATTCTTGACATGCTTGGAGTAGACATCTTGCTAACTCACTCATAGGTTTGAGGCCTACTGGTTACCCTCAATCAGTCTTAGCCTATCTGCCAAAATGGTTTATCAGATGTGACTTCTGCCAATGCTAAAGCTTTTGGGAACCACAGGTGAGAGTTCGGTGAAGATGGACACTAAAAAACGGATAAGCAGCCCTGAAAAGGGCTCTGCAAGCCCTCATACCAGAGATGCTCAAGTCCTCCCTGAACACCTCACATACTCAGCATGATCTCTATGTGGGATGTGAAACTATTAGTGAGAAAATAAGGAGGGATTAAAGAGTGAAAAGATATTATCCCAATATCATATGATATCCTGATTCAGTCTCTGATGAAGAGGTGCTCTTCTCCCTGGAGTGCCTAATTTCTCTATGTGCACCCTTAAACTCATCCCCACAAATAGGTGGCAACCACAATCATTTTGTCTCTCATCTTCCATCTCTTCAACTTCTGTTTACTGGCTTCTTCCCCTATGCCTACAAGCATATTGAGGTCAAGTCCACCTACATAAGAAAGAAACAAATAATTTTTAAAATTAATTTTTAAAATATCTTTTGCTTTCCTCTATTACCCCTTTAAAGTAGGATCTTATGGTGCTAGGCAAGGAACTCAGTCCAATATAACATCAAAATTTGCCTTTGTTTGGCTCTTGTGCTAAGAATGATTTCTATACTTTAAAGTACAATAAAATTTTATTTAAAAGTGTAAAAACTATTCTTATTTTTCATGGATTTGTCTAACATGGTAACATGTCTAACATTGCCAAACTCTGTCCTACATCTTTCTCCTCCCTTTCTTAATCAATTATCCTGAAAAAAATTGTCTAGATATGGCATGACTAACAACAAGGCTAAACAGTTTGCTTCTGCACATTTCTCCAATATCAAAATCTGAAAAGAAAAAGAATTATACACCAGACAGAGAAGAGTTGCAACTAAAACCATAAGATAAGAAGACAGAACTTCTGTGTAGAGGACTTCAAACCTCAAGAATTTACACTAGAGAACTTGAAGAGTTTGACCTCTCTTTTCAGCATCTCTGCATCCAACCAACTCTACAGGCCTAATTCAGCAAGAACCAGAAAGCCCGTAGTATTTCCTCTCAAGGTCTGGCTACAGTTCTCATCAAAGTAACTCTGCCTGATTTCTTGCTTACTGTGAAAGAAAGAATCTGATGCCTTCCTGGGGGATTCAGATGAAAACAGTAAGAAACTCTAATAAAGTTCAACAGAAAAATTTTTTAAAAATCAAAAGATAAAATAAAGAATGAATTTAGCAGAGAAATCAGTTTTAAATGCAGAATTTAAAACATTGTTAGCACATCTGGAAAACTTGAATACATAATGAGGAATAACATTGGAAAAGAGGGAGAGATGACTCTGGGAAAATACCCCTATTCAATCCTACGTTATAGGTATATAATGGAGGGGAGGAACTGATAAGGGGTAAGAGATGGAGACATTCCTCTCCCTAGGAGGAGAAAGGGTAGGATGCTACTAAACAATTTTCAATTCAATTTAGTAAACCTTTATCAAGAGCCTACTAGGTGACAGGCCCTGTACTAAGTGCTGGGGATGTTGAAAAGAAAAGAAAAAATCCCTGCCCTCAGAGGTTACTATCTAAAGAGGGAAAAGAATATGCTGAAAGTTAAACACCAGGGGACATCATGTTATAGGGTTCTATAGAGCCATTGATGGTAAATGAAGAGTCACCTAGAAAGTTCTAAGCTCTCTATAAAGGAAGGCTTTGGCAGTAGTTTATTGCTCTTCCTTCAGGCCCTCCAATCAGAGTGAGCCTTGAATATGTTGAGTATAAAAAGCTGAGTCAATCGGCATGGTGATGAGATTTCAGGTGATCACTGTATCCTTGGGGAGGCATGATGCTCTATGAACTGGAAAGCAAGCAGAGCTGCTGATAGAAAGTGGAGTTACCTATGAAGTTCTGAGCCTTCTATAAAGGAAGATTTTGGAAGAATTTATTGTTCCATACTCTGTCCCTCCAATCTAAGGAAGATTGTTCATTAGGGAAAAGGTATATCTTTGAAGGAAAGCTGTAATGGGTTTTGTCTGGATGGAGTTTGCATCTTCTCTAAGAAAGAGTCACACTTCCTTGGATAGCATCTCACTTCCGGAGAGAGATTGCAAGTTGTAAAGATAGCCAGTGCCCAAAGGGTGAAGATCCACATAGAATGAGAAGTAGGTACTAAGCACAGTCTTAGAAATAAGACTGAAGGAATGGCAGGGAGTAGGATCGGACTGCATAACTTTGGAAACAAGGTGACTCCTCCCATCCCACATTGCTTTGGTCACCAATGGTTCTTTCATGAATGTATATTTCTAGGAATAAGGTACGATGAGAGAAAGAGAGAGAGAGAAAGAGAGAGAGAGAGAGAGAGAGAGAGAGAGAGAGAGAGAGAATGAAAATATGGGATAAGATGTACAATGTTAATAATACAGACAGAAGAGCTCAAAAGTGATACTTCAGGAATACAAGAAAATCAAAAATGGACAAGTAAAAATAAAATTCAGAATAAATTGTTAGGAAAGAGAAATAACGAGAAGGGCAACAAAAGAAAAATTCTGGGATTAATACAGGTAAAGAAAATGAACATATATGGGGGAAAAGAAGGATTTTGAAATCTTGTTTAAATGGGTGGGGAAAGTATAGACAGAAAAGAGAAAATAAAATAAATAAAAATAAAAGGACAAATGAACAATTTTAATAAATTAATTAATTCTAAGAATTTGGAATAGGACAGGCAAAAAGCATCAGAGGAAAAGAGGAGAGCCTGTGGCAACAGACTAACATAAATCTAATGTAAATAATACTAATTATAGGACAATGTCCTTAATTAAAGGATCAAGAAGAAAACAGTCATCTTCAATTGAAGGACTAATGCCATATCATGGAGAGCCAGAAAAAAGCTGGACTTTGTCAACCTTTAATGATATTACATGACATTTCAGGTCCATGGCAAATGGCATACATTAATTCAGAAGTATCATAAGTCTAAGTAATGAAAGAATCTAATGGGCTGTTTGTTTCATGTTGCCATGTTTGTTTTGGGGCCTATGTAAGCCCTAAGTATCTTATATAATTTCTGTGGTGGGAGGATTTTCTGATTCTCACAATTTACATCAAGTAGTTTTGTGGGTAGGGACCCTATTACCTTCATTTAGTGAGACCTAATTATGATCTGTATTTAAACTTTATTTGAGACATTTTCCTGGAATAATTCAGATGGGGACACACATAATCATTCAATAAATCTACAAACATTTCTAAAACATTTACTATATGCGAGGCACTTATTTAAGTGTGGAGGTTACAAAGAGAAAATAAAAATAAAAACAGTCCCTGCCTCTCCCCTACAAGGATTTTATGAGAAATTATACACACACACACACACACACACACACACACACACACATAGGTTCATGCAAATATGAGGTTCTTACTAAACAGATTGAACATAGCCATAACATCATTATTTCTTTTCCCTTCCATTTTTTTTTAATAGAGAGGAGGTAGCTATGGGAGCAGAAAGTATGAGTAAAGCCTCCTTGAGAATGTTGTACTTGAGCCAAATATTGTAGGAAGTCTGAGATTCTAGGAGGTAGCAGTAATTAAGCATGCTTTCAGAATGGTGAAAAGTCAATACAGTCATGTATTATATCCCATGATGGAGGGAGAAGATGTATTATTTTGTGTGAAGAATAGCAAGTAGGCCACCATGGGCTGATCATCGAATGTAAGAAGATTATAAAGATAGGAAGAGTAAAGAATGTGAAGGGATTTCAATGCCAGAGGAGTTTATATAGGATCTTAAAGATAATAAAGAACCATTGGAGTTTACTGAGTAGTGTAACAACATGGCACAAGGGCAACCACACTGGCATACCCAGGATGGCTGCTAGTGTAATTTCTTAAACTTACTTTACTAAAGAAAGGTAGCTTTTTCAGGGGTCAACAATCTTATTTTAATAAAACACACACACACATATACATTATGTATATATATATGTATGTATACATGTATATATATGTATGTATACATGTATATATATGTATGTATACATGTATATATATATATATATATATGTAGACACACACATACATACACATATCATTCACTTAGTTCAGGGGAAAAAGTCAGCACCCTGAACTTCAGAGCAAATGCAAACAGAAATTATAGAAAAAATAACACAAATCAGCAGACAGGTTTATAACTTTCTGACTATAGCAATATATACAGTTTCAGAGAGAGAAGCACTAATATCTGGATTTTCAAAGCCAGGGGGACTCCTTAACAGCCACCCAGAGTCTTGCCTGGCCAAATCACATAAACACTTTTTGCCATGAGTGTGCCCCCAAACAAAATACTAATCTCAGAGTATATGTACTGTTTCCAATCAAGGCTTCTTGATTCAGTCAAAGACACCTGATTCAAACAAAGGCAAGACTCAAAGGCATTTTGATTGGCTTCATGCTGAGAAGCACTCTAAAAGAAAAAAAACAGCAAAAAGTCCCATTTTTCTCGCCATTACACATGGACAGACCTATACCTTAAGAAAATAATTTGACATCTTTATGATGACTAAATGGATTGGGGAAATACTTAGTCAGGGAGTCCAATTAGAGACCTATTACAAATGGCCTTCATATGAATTGTTGAGCAAGGGAGATAGCTGTGTAAGTGAAGGAATATGTGGGAGAAATAATAGAAAAAGACAATGAAAAATATGATAACTGATTAGATAAATGATGCAAATGAGAGTGAGGAGTTGAGGATAACTTCAAAGTTGCAAAGATAGGTTTCTAGAAGAACTGTAATAGTGAAGACAGTGATAAGTGAGTTTGGGAGAGGGTTGAGTTGAGGAAGAGAAGACAAAATTCTCAATGAATGGTCTAGATTTTTTCAGAAAAAAAGTACAGCTTTTCTCCACCAAAGAGAAAAAAATAACCATTCTATGGTCAAGCCCTCTTAATTGAACTCAGTCTATGTGGAAGTCCGGAGCTCTTAGAGGGGTAGAGGGCCATGGGCAACATAAACAAAATTAGTAGAAAATTATATCATTCTCTTGGATTCTATTTTTGTACCATTATTCTAATGCTCTGAATGTGGGCTAGGGACAGACTAATCTAATCTGAGGAATCAGTTGGCTAATCAACTGGTCATGAAACTTCTTGGTTAGGTTAACCCATGAGCAAATAAAAATACTATATGTTTCTTGGTGTTATGTTTCCCACCAGCTACTGCAGTAATTGTGGCAAAGTAGCAGCAAAGGGGTCAGCAGAAGGTGCAAAGGATCACACATTTTGAGACTTTCAACAAACTGATTGTTGGTCCTCTGATTCTGAAATCCTTTTTCAATGAACTTTTGAATCAGTGGCCA
This sequence comes from Phalanger gymnotis, assembly GCA_028646595.1. Lineage (NCBI taxonomy): Eukaryota > Metazoa > Chordata > Mammalia > Diprotodontia > Phalangeridae > Phalanger > Phalanger gymnotis. The sequence goes on along the minus strand of CM053622.1, from coordinate 649,040,291 downwards.
TATTACTAGATGAGTGGGGTCATATGAACCTTGGCATTCTTGTTATAAACAAAATGAGAAGAAAGAAGAAAGTTGCAGCAAAATGGAAAGATGTTTCCTCAAGCTGTGAAAAGAGGTAGAGAAAAATAGCAGAACGGGTTTTATCAGTTGTCTAAAAATAGTAGTATCACTTCATGGTATTTGATCACCATGTATTTCAGTATTAATGATAAATATTCACAAATATATATAATTTTGAAAATAATTGCAATGTACACACCAGCACTGATTGGTGAGGAAGAAACACTAAAGAATTTTATGAAGAACTTAATTAGATCCTCCAAGTCAAATTCACATATACTCTTGATACTTGATGCAATCAATGCAAATATGAAAAAAAAGATGAGGCTGAGAAGAAATCTATGGGAAAGTATGGGTCAGGGGAAATATATAAGGGGAACTTAAGACTTATAGTTTATACAGGATCTTCTTACCTCCATATCATGGACACTTTCATAAAAAAAGAAATGAATTGTATTGCTAGACATGGCAAGCACCAAATAATATCAGAATTAAACATTTTAAGAATTATTAGACTTATTGATGTGAACATACCCCTGAGTCAGTTGTGAATGCACAATCAGACCATAGATTTGTCAGAGCAAAAAATAAAATTCATAATAAAAAAGAATAGCAAGAAAAAATGTGGTATATAATTATTAAGATTTAGCTTTGAATCAATTAAACAAACTATTGACATTTTTAAAAATGGGGAATGAATAACAAATGATATTGACTCCAATAATTACAAGAATATTTTTATTTGGGTTGTGGAATCAACATACAAATACTATAACCACAGCCCCTAAAATGGTTATGGAAGAAGTAGAAATAGCACTAAAGTGAACAAAAACAGAAAAACTAATCAGAATGGATCGAGTATGGAAGAGATCTGTGGTTATGAGATAATTGTGAGGGAAGTGAGATACTCATATGCAAGATAGTTAAAGAAATGGAAGACACTAAAGGTTTGTAAAAAGAAAATCTTTGACCCTAATTGATAAAAATCGATCAAGACACCAATAACTAACAGTCTATATGCCTTCTCTCCCAAGTATAGAAAACCTTTACATAACTTATGCAGGGCATTATAGATGAGGGCATGTAGGGACCAAAAAGACATTTGCCAATGATATTGAACAGTAGTCCACATCTTTTCCATCTTACAATTGACTGAAAAATATACAATTAGATCCCATTGAGTTTATTTATTTACTACCAAAAATGATTAAGTAGAATACAGATGTGCCTGGCAAGCTCTTTTAAAACAAGTTATCTCTTGTCTATAATCAAGATCCGTGAGGATTCACTGGAAGATGAAACATCAAAAATTACATTATTCAAAAATTCCAATAATAAATGTCAACTGATCAAAAACAAATTAGAAGCAGTGAGAAAACCTTACATTGTAGGAACAAACGTTTTGAATTATTATTTTCTTTTATGAATTAATGAGTGGAAAAATAAGAACTTATATACAAAACTGCACTAAGTGCTAGCAATACAAAAGAAAGGAAGGTAGTCCTTTTAATATAATATAGATTGTGTCTATGTGAAGAAATGAGCATAGCCCTTAACACTAGGGAAATGTATACTTGTTAAAAGTATTTGCTACTATGATGTAACAGATTCAATTCAAAGCCTATGCGTAAGAGGAATTTTCTGGGGTAGGTATGGGGTTCTCTAGATGGTCATTTTTGGGGAAAATATTATAATAGTATCAAACTTTGGATCACTGTAGAATCTCATGAAAGAAATCTGCAATCACTCAAATTTGGCTTAGTAACATGCACAGAAAAGTTCAAATGGATGAAGCAAATCTATTTCCCAGATTTGACCATGTATATGATTGGAATCTCTATTGAGCATGTCCAAAAGTAGGTATATCTGGGACACACAATACAGACTGACGATCTAAATTCAGAGTTGGAAAAAAAGAGGAGAGCAAGCTGAATTGTTTGGGGAAATTTCAAGGCTTTTGTTTACTGTCCTGAAGCTTCCCATAAGATCAAAGACTATTTTTTCAACACAACAATTTTACCAGTGTTGTTGTTTGGTAACAAGACTTGGAACACTACTGTCTCTAAAGACAAGCATCTCACAAATAACAATGCAAAAATACATGGTCAGTGTGGGCAGGCCACAGCATATAACCAGTGAGGAATTCCAAAGAACAGGCAGAAAGCATGCCATAAAGCAATTATATAAGGAAGGCTTCTTAATGAGGGAGGTGAAATCAATCACAATAGGCAGTAGTTAAGGTTGTTTTTGGCAGTCAAGAAAGCAGGAATACATTCAAGACAAGGAAACCAATGACTAAAAATTGAAAAGAGAGTCTGATCACATGATGGTGGCTATTTGCCTTTTGGCCTTTTTTCTACTTCTTCCTGGATGTGCTTGGTTTTGGAAACATAGGAGTGTAATGTGAAAAAAGGAAAATCACAGTCTTTGATGCATATTCTGACTGGAAATGAGACAGAAGAAATTAATTTGCAAGGATACCTTTATGACTGTAAGACTAAATATATCAACTAATGTTAATTCCTACTTTGTTGGATCAGGATTCTTTAAATTTATGATATAGTTACATGAGATAGCTACAGAAGGAAAATCAGCATTACCTGAGAGTAAATTTCTTTCCTTGTAAAGATCATCTGTTCCACTTTTGTGATGCCTAATTTATGTCTTACTTTTGGGAGATATAAAAGTGTATCAACTTTGTACTGAACAAATTTCATCTTTGAATTTTCCATATAATCAAAATAAATTAGCTGTAGGTCTTTAAGTGGTGACGTACTACTAGCAGTGATTAGTTTTTAGTGTTCAGTCTATGATGTTGGTCTAGGATATCACCTGTAAAATAAGAAAAAGCATGGAGGCAGAGAGATGTTGTGTACAAACCTGATTCACTAGTAATCAAAAATAAGTTGGGGGCATTAGGCAAACTTTACATGGCAGAAACAAATGTTAAAATAATTATTTAATATTATAAATGATTGTGTGGGAAAAAAACATCATTTTATTTTTTTATTTTTTT
>CM053622.1:649010118-649036715 GCA_028646595.1 Phalanger gymnotis | reverse complement strand
GTGGGGCCCAAGGTGGGGCTAACTCCAGGAAGAGCCTAGTTTACATGTCTGGGACAGGAGAGGGTTTTAGACCAAGTGGATTTAAGTCTCTCTTTGTAATGATTCTAGGTCAAGTGGGTGAGTGGCATGTGTGATTCACCCCTGACCCTGAAAAAGATATAAAACCAGGGTTGGCCTCTTCTTCCTTGGAGCACTTTGCTACAGCAGTGGTGGCTCATGACTCTGGGCCAGCCCTTGTTCTGAGCTCCCGGGCTGAACCTAGATGTTGGTAACTATGAATTGTATTGGGTCTGTCTGTTTGTAATTTGTTTAAGGGCTCTTGAGATGGTGTTGATGAAGAGACTCTGGGCAGCTGTAGCTAAGGAGCCCTCCAGCTTGTAAACCCGATGCTGAGACTTTGTTGAACTCTGGTAACTATGTATTGGGATTTGAATCAGACAAGGTCTGTCTGTTGATGTTTGTAATTTGTTTGTATTTTGCTCTGAAGTTCAGGGTGCTGGCTTTTCCCCCTGAACTAAGTGAATGATATTTGTGTGCTGAATTAAAGTAAGGTTGTCAACCCCTTCATCTTGCTCTCCTTATTAAGGCAGATCAAAAGAACCCGTGCTGTCTGGCAGCTTTCTGGGTGCTCGCTGTGGGTGGATCTTGCACCCCCACAGAAGCTGCTGGTCAGATTGTGGAAACAAGAGCTCACGCTAGTCTCTGCTTTCCAGCCACCATCTTGGCTCCACCCCCTCCTTTTATTTATTTTAACAAAAATGGATATAGTTATTTTTGTGATGTTTACCTTTCAAACAAACTTATTCATTGAGGTATGATGAGCTCTTCCAAGAAGGCTTTTTAGGCTTAAGACTAATTCATATTCCTTGTTGTGGCTTCACACATAGGCATTTTAACATTGTTTTCATCTTTTGAATTTGTGTTTTGATCTTTCCTGCAGCCAGAGTAGCTTTCTATGGTCAGGGATCTTTTCTGGCTTTTGTTTTTCGCTGATTTTTAGCCTGGTTTTGTGGTTTTTAAAGTTGAGTTCTGTTCCTGGGGCACAGGAGGCACCGTCCCAAACTTCTTGCACTAGAGGCCAAGGGCCTGGTCACTGGCTTTCTGCTCCAGGGCCTCAGGTGCTGGCAGCTTGCCTACTACACTAAAGTGGCCTGGCCTATTCATACCCATTGTGCTGGGGGTTATCAGACTGTCAATTTGCCCTCTCTGATGGAGGTAGATGCCTCACAACTGGCTTGCTTTTCCACTAGCCTGCTGAATCAGTAGTGAAGGGCCTAGGCTGCTGATCTGTGCCATGGCTTAGAGTCTTCCACTAGCTTACTCAAAACATTGAGCTGAGCTCCCCTCTTACCCAAGTGAGACAGAGTTTCCTGAAGTTCTAAATTATCTTAAGCTGGAAAATTTTTTCACTCCATGTTTTTGCATGTTCTGTAGTTCCAAAATTTGTTCGGAGGCTTGATTTTAAAGTTGTTTCAGAGGGAAACTGAGGAGAGGTCAGGCAAAATCCTGGCTTTCCTCTGCCATCTTGGCTCTACCTCAGGGAAGTACAATTTCACTTAAATGGAAAGGAAAGGGAAGATATGCCTAACCATGATCCAGAAAGCTTTTACATTTGCTAAAGTATGCGAAGAGTATTTTTCAGGTTATGGACCTCTTTTCAGGATTTATTTAGGGCATGTTAGCAACTTGTTCAAAAAGATTATCTTTTTGACTGGCTTCAAGAAGTCTAGAACAACACCTTACCATCCTCAAGTGGATCCACAACCTGAGTGTTTCTACTGCATGCTAATGAACATACTGGGGCCCGTGAAACCAGAAAAAAAAATACAGTAAAGATAGTACATCGCTTTCCTTGTATATTCATAAAATTCCACCAGGAACGATGTCACCAATTTTAACCCCTATCTAATCGTGTTTAGGCAAAAACTATTTTTTTTACCCTCTAATTTGCATATTAGAGTTTTGAGAATGGAGAACATGCAGACACTCACAATCAATCTATCTCTTAGGTGAAAGAAGCTTGCCACCTAGATACATCTTCAGTTTGGAAGAATGCTAAAAGAAATTAAAAATGGTATTGGTGCCTATGTTCATTGTTAAGACCTTCAGTGAGGTGACGGAGTTCTGAGAAATATTTGTTTTCATGAGACACATACATAAGCAGAACAAGGGAAAACTACTCTATGCTTTTTCATAGAAAGACTAGACAATTTGCCTGTTTAATAAATAGTGCCAGTAGTTGGTGCAGGCCCTGTAAAGATAAATCCATTGCAAAGATTTATTTCCAGTTGGTGAATTAGTTGATCTCCCTGACTGACAGGCTTAGATTGAGATTTTGACCTCATGAGCCTCTAAACCAATGAGATTCCTTGTCAGTTATTCAAAAACTGCTGGGTCTACACAATGAATTAAAAACAGACATTATAAAGAAGCACATATATACTAAGTCCCTTAAACCATTCAAATTATGGTAGAAGACTAAACCTACAGGCAACAACTTTTCTGCCCAATACTTCAGCTCTAGTTTTTTTCTAGGGTCAGACATACTCTCTAGCTCATGGTAACACTGCATGTGAGCTTGGTCTTGTTTCAACAATCTGGCTAGCAGCTGTTGCGGGGGTGAAAGACCAACATAAGCCCAACAACAAGAACGCTACGCACGCTGCAAAAGCACAAGTTCTTTTGATCTGCTTAACTAAGGAAAGCTATGTTAAGGGGTTGACAAGCTTACTTTAATTCAGCATACAAATATCATTCACTTAGTTTGAGGGAAAAGGCAGCACCCTGAACTTCAGAACAAAATACAAATTACAAACATCAACAGACAGACCTTGTCTGATTCAAATCTCAATACATAGTTACCAGAGTTTAACAAAGTCTCAGCATTCGGGTTACAAGCTGGAGGGCTCCTAGTTACAGCTGCCCAGAGTCTCTGCCTCAGCACCACCATGAGTGAAAGCCCTGCACAAATGGCTGTCTTCTCTTCTTATAGGGTTTCAGACATCATCAAATGTCCTCCAAATGACCAGAACTTAGGCTGCTATGATTGGCTCTTGAGTTGGCACCACCCCTTGGTGCCCTGGGAGCTTCACACCCACATAGCCTTAGCACCTAATAGGGATTTGGGCCTGGGGCTTAGCATCTAGTAAGACTCAATAAAATACACTCAATGACTCAAAGGAAACAAAAGCCAAACTCTTCAAGGGCACTTGATCGAGTTAAGTATTGAGAGCCCATTTTGCTTACCAACACAGGTCTCCTTATAGATTCAGATTTAGGTATAGAAGCCTATAGCTTCTGATATTGAGTATGATCTGCCTATTCCTTAGGATTAGTACAGGTATAGGATTAGACGGGTAAGCACATCATCAGAAGGATTAGGAGTATATGAGCAGTTATCAGACTAATTTTTGATGTCCTAGGTGAAACTCAGTATTTACACAGGTAGCCAGAAGAGAATGACAATTTTTACTTACTGAATATGTACTTTGAACATAATTAACATATTAAGACTTGCAACTGTTTCATGTTTAAATATGCTTCTGTTTCTTATTATCTTCTCATTGTGCTTACTTGCTTTGCATTTGCATTCTGTATTTATTGAGGCAAGATTTGTCAGTTAAGTATGAATATTCTGCTGTTATGCTTATTTATTTACTAGAAGCTGCATGTCCTGCTGTGACATAGGCATGCATTACAACTGGCAAGTAATTAAGACCTGTAGCCACTAGAGCAGCCTGCTAAATGATGCTTTGTTTTGGATCATATCTATTGCATGTATTATTGCTATTCATCTATTGTGAATGGAACCAATGAGGTGCTAAATTACTCATCTTTATTCTAGTGATGATATGTCATTTGATGCTATGACATATAATTATGGATATCAGATATGCTATGATAAATTTTTCCAGGTATGGCAAAATTCTAATCCCTGGGGAAGTTATTTCCAGGTAACTTATGTATCTTGTTTTATATAGGTTATAAAGATACCAAAAATTTGGTATATGTAGTAGAAGTTGATAGGAAGCGTATTTTTCCCCTTACATGGAATGGAAGACTGAATGATAATGAGAGGGCAGTGCACTGAGAGGAGAGAGACCTGGAACTGCAAATGTATGCCAACAAGGTTAGGTGTAAGTGAAAGGTGATGTTACTCAGAATTGTATACAAACATGAGTAGCTTAAGCTTTGTCTGACTCATTAATTTGCTTAAGGGTCATTTGCCTGGTACACCTGAATATGCATGACTTGCCACAGTTCTAGGACAGGGTGAACTTATCTGTTCTCAACTTTCTCTCCCTCCTTTTCCATCACTGCATGGTGAATAAACATTACTTGTTATGTAAACCTTCTGGTTCTTTACAGATTTTATTTATTGTCAATACTTTTCAAGTAGGTTTTGGCTCCAAATAAAGATTACCTAATTTTTATTGAGTTTTGTGTATATGTTTGTTCTGGAGGAGTGCTAATGAGAAGGGTTATGCAGATAAGGAAAGGGATAAAACTGAAGCTATAAGACTACTTGTAGAATTTTAGGAAAAAAATTGTTGGGTTTATTGTAAGCTCCATGGTGAGACAAAGTGGGGCTTCTCCTTGAGTGGACTTTTCTGATTACTGTGTGTTGAACTCTTTCTTTCCTTTACTACCAAACTCAAGTGATCCTTCCACCATAAAACTTGCTCTTCTCTCCTAATGCTGCAGATAAATATGATCACTTTTTTCCAAATTTCTCATAGAATTTTTATCTATATTTCTTCTTAATGTTGAACACAATTTTATTTGTACCACAATTATTTGTGTAAATGCAATAGATCATATCTTCATTACATGAAAGATCATACCATATTTGTCTTTGTACCTATATCCCTTAGTACTGCTGTAAATATAATAAGTTGCATATAGTTTGTATAGAATGTTTTCTAAACAGTTGGGTTTGTATAGTGAGCATAAATTGAATTATCCCTGGTTTCCAATTTTCATTAATCTGAGCCTAGTCTTTTTTTTTTGATCTCTTGTCCATATGGACTAGCTTTCCATTACAAAACTGACTTTAAGTATTTCTGAATGTTCTAAGTAAAACAATGAGCATTCTTATTTCCTTTCTAGGTTTAGATAGCCAGATAAAAATATAAGCTGGATATTGCATTCATTGTAATGTATAACACAACACAGATAATAAAGGCTGGCATAAGAAATCTCAAGGAAGGTACTAAAGAGTAAACTAAACTAAATAAGCTGATGAGATATTAATATTTTCTGGACATTTCACCTATTTGCCAAAAACAAGGATTGTCTCTTCTTTTACAGATGTAACATATTCAGGGAAGTTGCCTTCATGGAAAAGGCCTTAAAATGAATTTTTTATCTTTCATCCATCTTTTTTTTTCTTTTAGCATCTGCCTCAGATGGTTGCTTTCTGCCATGCAGATCAGAATTACATTTGCATGCAGAACCCAAGTGGTGGTATTTCTTTTCTTCAGTAATGTTTCTGATACAATTTCCCTTCTCAGACTCATTAACTGCAGAGCATCTTTTCAAGAAGTTCAACTGAGGTACCTCTATTAGGACATGATGTTGTAAATGTAGAGGGCCTTTGATCCTTTTGATTTTACAGTTTTCCTACCTGACACAAGATTTTGCTTGAGTTGCATTTGAGTTAATCCATCAGTAAAATGCAGTCAGTGCAGCTTAATTTGAAATAAAAATGGATGATGTTAATAAGCTTTACTTCCATGCAATATGGCTTCATTTAAAGCCATTCCTCTGGGAATTTGCAATAGTTTGCTTTTGGCAGTTTGCAAAACTGGAAACCTAAGACTTTATGGAAACATAAACCTTTTGCTTTGCATTCGGGAATATTTATTGTGGTGAGGTTAAAAACCTATTAAGGAAAGCAGATTTTTACAACTATATAAAATTTGAATTTCAAATGGATAGAATATTTGTTAAATAAAATAGAATGAATATATTTTCATATATCACATAATTCATTGTTCTTGATTTTCAGGACCTAAATGTAGCTTATTCTCTGAAGCAGAAAGATTTTGTATTTCATATAAGATATGGAAAATGTAATCATTTAATATAATATCCTTGATATACAGGATTAAACATAGCTACACTAATTTAGAAAGATGTTTATTTAATGTGGAGTATTCTATTTGCTGTCTAATATATTGAATTATGCAATACTGCCTTATTTACATTGTTATGTGCAATCAGTTTTTATATCAAATCATAGTCGTGTTCTTTTTAAGAATATCAGAAATTACTCTGAGTATCTAATCAGATAACTTAAAAAGAGGGTCTAAAATATGACTTTTAAACATTTTTTTTAATTAAGACACTTAAGGAAAATATATTTGCTAATTGAAGTTAATGAAGATTCATTTGCTCATTGACAAGTAAAGTTCAGATTTTAATCAAATGAAATGATCTGGAACAAATATTAAAATTTGTTCATATTTGGAATTTCTATCACTTCATTCATTTAATATCTAATTATTCATATTCAGTGTTTCCTGGAGAGAAACAAAACACTACACTAGGTACTCAGAAAAGAAGACAAGAAGCATAAGATGTGGCCTGTGACTTCATGGAGGTACTTCATTTTGTATTACTTATTGTTGTATAGATATTGCAGAATGGAATGTGATAAGACCATAAACATATGAAAGAAATAAGGAAATACAGGGGCAATATCAGTCCAAACTGGTGAGCTCCATGGAGGAAGTGACAACCAGACTTTTGGACTTTGAAGATGGAAATGATTTCTATACATAAGTATGAGGGCAGGGCTAATTCCTGATACTGAGAATGAAACAGAGAGGTAGAAGGGTAAATGCAGGACATGATGTTTAATTTAGTTGGAATATAGAGTAAATGAAGGGAGCAAGTATAAGACAAGGTCTGAAAAGTAATGAGACACTAGGTTGTAGGAATACTAAAAAATCAGGCTAAGGAGTTCAGATTTTACAATATTGAATATATTATGGGGAGCCAATGGCAGATTCTGATTCTGGGAATACAGCAAGGGATAGGCTATCTGTAGGTTAAAGATACTTTGCTACAGTGTTAAAGATCTGATTTTCTTTTACAACCTGTTAGTAAATTTTCTGTTTCTCTAAGTATATGTTGAACTTTTCCTAGAACCAGGTTTTGTCTAAAGTAATTTTAGTCATGGTAAATTTCCTTCAGAGGAGCTAGATGGAATAACGGATAGAGTGCCCAGCCTGGAGTCAGGAATACATAAGTTCAAATCCAGTCTCAAGACACTTACTAGCTGTGTTACCCTGCGCAAGACACTCAAGTTTGCCTTGGTTTTCTTATCTGTAAAATGAGCTGGAGAAAGAAATGATAAATCACTCTGGTATCTTTGCCACAAAAATCCCAAATGGAGTCACAAAAAGTCAGATATGACAGAATAAAAATATCATTTACATTTAAGTTTGTCCCTTGACTACTTAGTGATAAGTAACACAACATATTCATTTTGGAAACAAGAATAAAATCAATCAACAAATATTTCTTAAGTGCATCCTAATTATTAGTGTGTGGAATGAAAGACCCTCACCAATTAACAGTTAATTTGTAATAAGGAACCGTCTCAGGGTGGGAACGGAAGTAAATTTTATTTCATTTTTGAGAATAGGGCATCCTCTGCTAGCACAGAGCAGAACCAGCAAAGGACGCAAAGTACAAGAGGCAAAGCACCAATAATTATACCTAACACAAGAGAATTCCCACCCACCTCTGACCCTTCTCACCATTGGCTGGGAGGTGGGCTTACAGTCTGAGCAGGAAACTAGACAGAGAACTGGGAAATCTAGGCACAGAAATTCCAATTCTCATTCCCTTAGTTAATGATTACAACTGAGATGATGTCTATAAATCTAAAGAAGGAGAATAGGATGAGGTGAGGGGGAGATGCTCTCCATTCTTCTACAGTAAAGGAAAGCAGGTCACAGTGACTCTATTCTTACTGAGCAAATCTTTAAACCAGAACCATAAGAAAGAACAAAAAGTTTCAGGGTAAACTTTCCCAGAGGCTGAGCCATTAGACTCTCATGGCCTCAGAATTTTTCCACTTCCCTATTTCCCTATTTCTTGATTTTTAAACATTTCTTAGTATGTAGATATAGATACAGATATACACATACACACAATCAGCAGTGAACATACAAAATAAAAACTAAACAAATAGTCCTGCCCTTGGGAACCCATAGTCATCAGAGGAATATTTGCAAAGACCACACACACACACGTGTCTGTGCATGTGTGTGTGTGTGTGCATAAAAAACAAAATATACAAGGTAAAAGAAACAGGAAGAAACCATGAATCACTTTGAGTGATCAGAGGCAGCTTCATAGAAGATGCATCCCATGAGCTGAGTCATAAAGGCAGATATAGATTATTATAAGAAGAGGATGAAGATGAAATACATTCCAGCCATGACAGATAGCCTGTGCGAAGGCAAGGAGAGAAGAAATTGATTATTGAGCTTAGGAACAAGTGAGGGGAGTAAAGTAGGTCAGAAATGATTTTTTAATAGGATCTTTAATTTCACTGGTATAGGAAACTTCCAGGTAAGGAACTCCCTCTGCCACCAGATCGGCAGCTATTTTATAAGCTAGCAAGTCTAGAGCACTGAAAGACACCTTGTTGTGGTCAGTAAAGAGAGTCAGAAGACTGGTTGTGTGACCCTGGGCAAGTGACTTCACCTCTCAGTACCCCAAGCAGTTCTCCGAGGCAGAAATTAATATGAGATGCAAATAATAGTCAATTAATAAAAATTTGTTAAGCGTATCCAATGCTATGCTAAGTGCTGTGTATGTCTGCTCCTAATGGTCTATGGGGCTCTAATATACACCATAAAATTCCTCCTACTTTTAGCTAATAAACACAAAGCCATTTGATGAACTTGTGCGATTATTGAAAGCATACAATTCATCAGCACACTCAATATTATTTGGAGATCTAAATATCACAAATGTAATCCACAGACCTGTGAAGTCATTACTTTTTCTACTGCAGAGTTGTTACAATGTCTCAAAACTGACATTTGGGAGATTTTTCCATAAAGTTTTAGGATTGCCTCGTGCAGGCTGCTCACAATGATGCCTCCCATCAACATACTTTGTGTAAACCAAATTTGCCATTTAAATAAACCTAAAACAAGGCCCTAGGTAGTAAGACTGCCTCAGTTCATTCATGTAACAGAAATAAAACAAACAAACCAAAAAAAGAGTTTATGATCTCCACATAGGCCAAGAACTCTATCCAACAAACTCAGCAGAGTTTGTAAGGAGGAAATCCAAGATTCCCAATATCTGCTGATGAGTTTGGACATTTCATGCCTCAGCTCAAGCTGTGGATAATTACACTGACCCTCTGTTTGCAAGGTCAGAACGCAGATTCTGCAAGAATTGGCACCCCATGATTGAATTTGGCATTTAAAAGCCCTCACAAAATCTTTATCCCTTTGCAGTACAGCTTAATGACCACTTCTTATGGACTTTCTCGATTTCCCAATTATTAGTACCTCCCTCAAAATTATTCTGTGGTTACTGTGTATACATTTGATATTCTCTTATCTATCTATGTGTCTCTGTGTATGTACGTGTGCATGTATGTGTTTGTATGTGTGTGTTTGTGTGTGTGTGTGTGTGGTTTTTTCCCCAAATAGATTGCAAAATTGAAAGCAGAAACTATTTTGTTTCTGTGTTTCTAGCACCTCCCACAATCCCTGGCACTTAGTTGGTATTCAACTGATGTTTGTTGAATTGAATGAAATACAATTGAATTAAGAGCATTTAAGCCATCTCTAAATACTGTTACTACTTACTATGCATCATAAAACCCTGAAGCTGTAGTACATTCAGTCAGTGGCGAGGTGCTTCAGGATACTTTGCCATATTTGTAGCAGTACTCATAAATCATCAGGATGGCATTGAACACCTGTTTTACAGAACCACTAATCAGTAAAGGTTCCTATCCTACCAATTATTTCCCAAAATTCATTGTCAAGGTAGTTGAAACCACTGTGCTAGCAGTTTGTCTATCTTCCCCCTAAAAACAAAAACAAAAACAAAAAACAAAACAGCAAAAAATATTCTTATCAAACTCTCAAAAATATAAAAAAAAACACCAAATGAACAAATATATCCAGCGGTGCTAAATTTAAAAAAATCTGAAATTATATTAGCAGCTGAGAATAAGGAAAAGGTGGTATTTTATAGCTCATAAAAGCTAATTGCCTTTATGAACTACATCATATCAAAAAGATTAACTAGTGGAGGGTGCCATACGGGTTAACTAATAGTAGTTAAGAAGCAAAAACAGCAGCTGAAAGTTCAAATTTACAATACAACAGATTAACAAGGGCACAGGAAAGAGAATGTCCATCTGTACAGGTCAAGAGGAGGTCAGGACAGTAAATCTACTTGTTAGTGTTTAGATGAAGCAGAGATTATAGATTGATAGATCTGGTTTGAAATCCACCCTCTAATGCTTACTGCTTCTGAAACCTTGGCCAGTTCATTTAAAGTCTTGGACTCAGCTTCTTTATCTGTTAAAAAAGCACTTCATCTAGGAGATAACTGCTGCTTTAAAAAAAAGTATCATGACTGAAGGAGTAGGAGACAGATTTGGCAGGAGTAACTCTGAGAGATAATTGTCCTATAACAATTGGCCTGAGTATTAAAGTGATTGAAGATGCTGGTAGGGGGTGGTTTGGAGGGAAAGACCAGAGGGACATACTAATATCATTGAGAAAGTTGTAATAATGTAGATTGGTATATGGTAGCAAGGATGGCAAAAAGGTAGTAAAGATAGAAATTGTGAACCTCAGAACAAAAGAGGTCATTGAGCAAAGAATCAAGGATTGGTCTGGCAGTAGTAATGGGAAAAAGAAGTTTGTTCACTAATAATCTTGGTAGTAGGAATCCAGGGTGAGCAGCCTAAAGTGGGGCCAAAAGTGATGTGGTGTCATGTTAAGAGGCTGCAAAGGTTACCAAAAAAAGTCTGGTGAAAATTGTATTAGAATTCCAAAGGAAAAAGTCAGAAAAGAAGGACAAAGTTGTCAAATCCACAGCCTTGAGGCCCTTCCTAGTGTGGCCATAGGCAGAATGAAATGTAATTGGGAAGTGCTCGATAAAATTAATTTAAAAAGGTAAGAAAATACAGATAATATTAATTTTTGGTTTTCTTTTTTAAAATTTATTTAAATTTTCAATTTGTGGAAGAAAACAAGCATTTCCATGACACAGTATAATAAACAAGATGTTACACATGAAACTGCAAATCTACCATGTACAACCTGCCATTACCTCCAAATATATGGTATCATATAAATTACTTATTTTTCCTCTTTTTCTCTTCCCTCTCCCTTTCACCCTAGTGATGGTTACCAGTAAACAGAACGACATACATACATACACATATACACATATACACCCACACACAAAATGTGGTGCCAATGCGATAATCACAGGAGCTATGGCTGCTGTGAATATGCTGGTGTAGTTCTAAATCACAAAAGAAAACAGACTCTCTTCATTGAAGGCAAAACCAAAACATTTATTCAAACACCAGAAAGCCAAATCCATAGCAACAAAGAAATCTATATATATTATCAACACAGGGGGCACTGTCATCCCCAAGCCTTCACTCTGTCAGGCCCCCCAATAAACAAATACCCTCAAGCAAAATCACTACCTGTCTCTCACTCACACTAGCTGCTGCTCTGTGTCTCTCTCTTTCCTGGCTCTAACTACTCTGCCTCACCTCCTCTCAGTTCTGCTCTACCCTCCCTGCTCCACCCCGTCCTGTTCCACCTGTTCAGCAAGCTCCTCTCACCAAAGGTTCATGTGACTCATGTTTCCATGTCACTCAAGCAGGTCACATGGGCCTATTAATGGATGGGAAATATCTCCAAATTGTATTAACAATGCATTCAATACATTAACATTACACACAAACACACGCACACGCATATATAGGTATATATTATATTGTATGTATATATGTAAAATTATTCTATACATATTTTTATTTACCAGTTCTTTCTCTGGATACAGATAACATCTTTCTTCATATGTCCTTTATTTTTAATCTGTGTATTTACAACAGCCAAAATGACTTAACTGTTCAAAGTCTTTCTTAAAATAATATTGCTGTTACTACATGCAATGTTCTCTTGATTCTGTTCACTTCATTCTTCATAATTTTGTGAAAGTCTTTCCATGCCTTTCTAAGATCAGTGAGCTCATTATGTCTCATAGCACAGTAGTATTCCATCACAACCATACACCACAACTTGTTCATTCAATGATTGCCCAGTGGATGGGGATCCTTGAAATTTCCAGTTCTTTGCCCCCACAAAGAGAGCTGCTATAAAATCCCATTCACATTCAAAGTTATAATCAGTCTTTGTCAATTTCCCTCCATCCTGTTTTTACCCATTTTTTTCTTTCTCAGCTTCTCTTTTTACCCTGTCCCTGTTACTTTATCTTCTCTCTCCACTCTGGATTTCTAAATTAATATGGGGCCCACAGGGATTCATTCCTATTTCAGTAAGTTTAACAACACTAGGATAGGAAAAGAGTAAAGTAGATTGGCATAGCACTGATTTTATTGAAAATGAGGCTTAGGGAGGAGATAGTGCGGGCATACAGCTTGCATTTAAGGCAGTAAAATAGGAGAATTAGAGAACCCATAATAATTGAAAGTAAAAAGGCAGGGCATGCTCCATTAGCAAAATTTCAATAACAAAGATCTAGCAGAATTCATCTGCCCCATGGTCCCCAAAAGCATTTGGAATCCTTATGCTCAGTAACATGCCTTCACGAGGTCTCAAGCGGTATTTGTGATTTTGATACTGTTTCAGGGCTTCCGACACTAGTTTAGGGTATGAGAAGGGTAGCTGTTTTTAATAAATGAAGTAATACTTAAACTAACAAAATATTAGTGCTTCTTCATGAATTTAAATGGTTCAAAGCCTGAATCTCCCTTTAACATACATTCAAATGAACTCTGTGAAAGCATGAAGCATGGAAATACGAATACGAAAACAAAAATTGAATCTTATATTGAGACTGAAAGCATCGAATAAAGCAAGGAATAGAATCAAATTAAAGAGTTAAGTTTATCTTAATATTTGTGTAATGGATAGGTAATGACTGGTTATATAGTTGGTGGCAAGATTCATTCTAACTTAATGTGAAAACATGTAAATTGCTTAATCAACCTGGTTAATAAGGATTTTGCTCCTGATCTACTTCCCCAAGTTCCTGGGAATGGTAGTTAACTGCATCTGAATTCAGGTTTCTTAGCAACACAGCCTGGATAAACTGTACTTTGCTGTCTCTTGGGTCCTTAAAATAATCTAACCAGCTTTCTGTGTACCCATCTGGCGTAAAAACTTTTTAATCTAGAAAAAAATGAATAAAATGACTTTGTGTAATAATGACTGACAAATGCAATAATGAAAATACATGTAACAGAATTCTGTTAATGTGGAATTTTAAACGAAATGGCTTAGTGTTTTCTGGCTTTTATGAGTTAGATATTTTAGCCTCTCTCAAATATAAAAATGGCATACTGTAGCTTCCTGGTTTCTTTACTTGGAAGCATTACTATTCTAAAAATGAACACTGTCGATCGACTTCTATGTAAATTCCCAACATTTGCTATTCTATTATAATATCTGAATACATGGGGAGACTAGGAAATCACATAATCGGCATAGGTAGGGAATTCAGTTGACAAATTGAAAAGTAAAAGATTGCCCTCACATTATAACAAGTAGATGAAATGTACAGAGTGTGTAAATAGCAAGATAAAAAATATTTATTGATATGAGCATGTGAAATATATTTGATAATGGCTTCTCTCCCCACCTTTTAAATCCCAAACAAACCATGCATGCATCACAAGCTCAGCCTGGCTGTGGACCATCATGAGTTCCCTAGATAGAATGAAATGTTAAGGGCTGCCAGGAGATAAGATGAGGTGGCTAGGTGACATCAAGAAACTTTACTGGACCCTTAACTGTGTCTAGTGTTGAGCCTCTGACCATCCTCCAAAGGAATGGAATTTGGTTTTCCAATCCAGTAATAGGAAGAAAATAGGTTTTCTGGCTCTGTATGCAGTGTTAGAATAGCCTCTCAAGCATAATACATGCTGTTGACTGCTGTGTTCTTGAAAAGTTAGGACAGTGCTGAAAGTGTTTTCAGTTAACAAACTGCAATACAACTTATTGTGTCAGCAAAGAACATACATTGATACTTGATGACTACGCAAGGTTAAGTCAAGGCAAAATTCTGAAGTAGGTGATTAATCTTCACTACCCTTGCTCTTTGGTTATTCCTTACCTTTATAGTGCTTTTTCACTCGGCATCCAATTCAAATGCCTTTTCACTGTCATTCTTACTTGCCTTTCCCCATCACCAGAACTTCCCCCTCCTCATATTCTTCTTACAACTACCCTGCCCAATTATAAAAAAGATGCAAGGGATCAATAAATTGATGTTATCCTCCATTCTAATGGTAGAAGTGTAGATATCTGATCCCCTTCAACAAATGTGCATTGTAACTGGCTTTCTGGAGACCATGCATCCAGCTTCCTTGACCAGTTCATATTTTCTCTAGTTTTCACAATTAATGACAGTAATTGGCCTCCAAGATGAATTAATTCTGAAAATTTCCTCCCTGACCATAGTTGACTGTCCTTCCATCACAATATTGTTTCTCCTGAATTTATTCCTTGCCCTCATCATGACTTTCAATTCCCTAGCTTTTCCTTATTTTTAGTAGAGACATATGTAAGAGTGTTATACAACTTGTTATACAAAGATCAGTTGAAAAAAGCTGTATTTCTTTATCCTAGTGAAGAAAAGACACTAAGGCTATGATTTCAGTCATCAGATGTTTGGTGGATTATTATGTTGAAGATGAAATGGGCACAATCCAGGGGTTTGCTGGAGCCAGCTCAAACTGGCTAACTACTAAACTGTCAGTTTGAGCATTTGCACCTCAGGAATCAGCCAAGGTTACAAATCAGGGCTTGATTTATTGTTTTCTTGATTATCTAGACTTAAGGAAGTGATAGAGAAAATGTTAATAACTCATTGAAAGCTTATAAGTGTGTCCTGTGCATATTTTCCTTCCACTTGCCCCCCCCCCCCGAAAGCTGTTTTTTTTTAACACTTATCAATAATCCTCTGGTATAGCCTATTTTGTTCCCAAGGGCAGAAAGAGGACCAATAGGCACAAGCTACAAAGAAGGGATTTTAAGTTGATATAAAAATGTTTTATCAATTGGCAGATTGCTGGCCTTGGACAGTAGTGGCTTCTCTTTCACTAGACATCTTCAAACAGAAACTAGATGAACTCTTGTTAGGAATTCTATAGAAGGATTGCCTGTTTAATTATGGATAAAATTAGTTAAGTTGTAAAGTCCTGTGTAGCTTTAGGATTTTGTGATCTTCCAATTTCATTACCCATATTCTGATATCATTCTCCACCCTATGCTCCTGTCCCTATATTTGGCTATATAGTTTGATTATTTATTTGCTTTTTTTCTTCTATCTGCTTGAGTTTTTAATGCCTATTCATCTTAATAATCTCCTTAATTTAGTAACTTTTTCTATATGTTTTCCCTTATTCTATCCCAGAGCAATTTTGAATCCCTGCTCACATAGTCCATTAATAATTCTTACTAATTAAGATTAACTGGTAGAGCAGCAAATGCAGCATAGGAAGACTAATAATTGAAGAACTACTTATTCATCATGGGATGCAGAAGTGTGTTGGACCCAGTTTAAACCACCTCATAAAATGCAACAGTTAAATTTTCAGTGTAACTTGGAACATTATATTAACGTGGGGAAATCCATGAACTTCAATGGAGAAACATGGAGATCAATGAAGGGGAAAATAGAATGATATTTTCACTGGTATACAAGACAGAAGAATTATGTAATGAGGTTGAGAAACTATCACAATCCTGACATTAAACAGTAGTCATTAGAAACTACTATTATCTAACAATCTGCTAGCAGAATAGCTGGTATGGTCTTAACTTGCCTTACTGATAATGTTATCTCTCACAATTTGGAGAAGGCCATAAAGGGAATGTTATCCTGAACTTGATTCTGGCTGACAAGGAAGAACTGAATGTTGAAGTAGAAATTTTAAGAACTCTGGGGGCAAGTGACAGCATGTTTTAGAGTTTGTGATAAACCAAAAAAGGAAGGGATAGAGAAAAATAGAACACCCATTACCATTTAAAACAACAACAACAACAACATGAGAGCATAGGAATAAATGGAGCTTTCCTTAAATGACATGCCTCTAAATGGTATCTATCTAAAACCACCAGCAAGAGTTATCTGTAATGGGGATAATTTAGAAGCTTTCCAATACAATCACGGGTGAAACCAGGATGTCCATTATTGCCTCTATTATTAAATATTGTACAAGAAATACTAGGTAGAGCAACAAGAGAAAAAAATAAGTTGAAGAAACTTGAATAGGCAATGAGAAAATAAAACTATCACTCTTTGCAGATCATATGATGGTATCCTTAGAAAATCAACTAAAAACTACTTGAGATAACTTTAGCAAAGTTGGAAGATAAAAATAAATCATCATCCAAGATGGTGGCTGGAAAGCCAGGACATAATTAAGCTCTCCCCCAGGTACCTCCAAACACCTATAAAATGGCTCTGAACATATTCTAGAGCTGCTGAACCCACAAAACAACAGAGGGAAGTAAGGTTCCAGCCCTGCAAAGCCTGGATGGTCTCTGGGTAAGGTCTATCTCATGGACCTGGCAGTGGAGCAGAGCAGAGCCCAGTGTGGGCCACTCCAGGACCAACCAGACTAAAAGCCAGGTGGAACAGGTGGTAGGGCCCTAAATCATTGAGCTATGGCAGTTACCAGACTTCTCAAAGCACAAATACCAAAGACAACAGAGCAGGTCAGTGGGAAAAACTACTGGATCAGAGTGAAAGGAGTTGGCTGCAGCCCCAGGGGTGTGATAGTGGTGCAGCTCTGGGGCTGCTTCCAGAGCTTCAGCTATGGTTGCTTCTGGCCCCATGCCTACCCAGTGGGAGGAATTCACTGGCAGATCAGAGTGGGAGTGCAGAACCTGCTTGGATCGAAGTCACAGTCAGCATTGGCAGTTCTTGGGGGAGGAGGAGTGCTGGTGTGGCAGAGCTTTCTGTGTAGAAGTAGCTCTGAAAACAGCAGCACAGGCCCTAAAGCTTGGGAGAAAGTACTCTCTACTCTATAAGCAGTTGTACCTTGACAAAAAGCTCAAGGGTCAAGTAGTTGGCTGGGAATATGGCCAGGCAGCGAAAACGCACCCAGATTCAGTCTCAGACTTTGGAATCTTTTTTTGGTGATAAAAACGATCAAAACATACAGCCAGAAGAAAGTCAAAGAGCCCACATCAAAAGCCTCCAAGAAAAATATGAATTGGTCTCAGGCCATGGAAGAGCTCAAAAAGGATTTGGAAAAGCAAATAAGAGAAGTAGAGGGAAAGTTGGGAAGAGAAAAGAGAGTGATGCAAGAAAATCACAAAAAACAAGTCAATGACTTGCTAAATGAGACCCCCCAAAATACTGAAGAAAATAACACCTTAAAGAATGGACTAAAGCAAATGTCAAAAGAGCTCCAAAAAGCCAATGAGAAGAAGAATGTCTTGAAAGGCAGAATTGACCAAATGGAAAAGGAGGTCCAAAAGACCACTGTAGAAAATATTACCTTAAAAATTAAATTGGAGCAAGTGGAAGCTAGTGACTTTCTGAGAAATCAAGATATTATAAAACAGAACCAAAGGAATGAAAAAATGGAATACAATGTGAAATGTCTCATTGGAAAAACCACCTGGAGGATAGATCCAGGAGCTATAATTTAAAAATTATTGGAATACCTGAAAGCCATGATCAAAAAAAGATCCTAGATATCATCTTTCAAGAAATTGTCAAGGACAATTATCCTGATATTCTAGACAGAGAGTAAAATAGAAATTGAAGGAATCCACCAATCACCTCTTGAAAAAGATCTTAAAAAGAAAACTCCTAGGAATATTGTTGCCAAATTCCAGAGCTCCCAGATCAAGGAGAAAATACTGCAAACAGCCAGAAAGAAACAATTTGAGTATTGTGGAAACACAATCAGGATAATGCAAGATCTAGCAGCTTCTACATTAAGGGATCAAAGGGCTTGAAATATGATATTCCAGAGGTCAAAGGAGTTAGTTTTAAAACCAAGAATCACCTACCCAGGAAACCTGATTATAATGCTTTAAGGCAAAATATGAATTTTCAATAAAATAGAGAACTTTCAAGCTTTCTCAGTGAAAAGACCAGAGCTGAATAGAAAATTTAACTTTCAAACACAAGAATCAAGAAAAGAATCAAAAGATAAACAAGAAAGTGAAATCATAAGTGACTTACTAAAGTGGAACTGTTTTGCTTACATTCCTACATGGAAAGATGATGTGTGCAATTCATGAGACCTTTCTCAGTATTAGGGTAGTTGAAGGCAATGTACATAATACATAGATGGAGGGCATAGGGTGATTTGAATATGAAGGGATGGTATCTAACAAATTAAAACAAAATTAAGGGGTGAGAGAGGAATATATTGAGAGAGGGAGAAAGGGAGAGATAGAATGGGGTAAATTATCTCACATAAAAGTGACAAGAAAAAGCAGTTCTATAGGAAGGGAAGAGGGGGCAGGTGAAGGAGAATGAGTGAATCTTACTCTCATTGGATTTGACTTAAGGATGGAATAACTTACACACTCAATTGGGTATCTTACCCCACATGGAAATAGGGGGAAAGGGATAAAAAAGGGGGATGACAGAAGGGAGGTCAAAAGGGGGAAGAAGTAATCAAAAGCAAATACTTTTGAAAAAAGGACAGGGTCAAGAGAGAAAATTGAATAAAAGGGGGACAGGATAGGAGAGAGGGAAATATAGTTAGTCTTTCACAACCTGACTATATACGGGAGTGTTTTTGCTTAACCATATATGTGTGGCCTATGTTGAATTCCTTGCCTTCTTAGGGGGGATGGGTGTGGAGGGAAGAGAGGAGAGGATTTGGAACTCAAAGTTTTAAAAGCAGATGCTCCAAAAAAGTTGTTTTTGCATGCAACTGAGAAATAAGATATACAGGCAATCGGTCATATAAATCTATCTTGCCTTACAAGAAAGTAAGGGGAAAAAGGATGGGGAGGAAGGGGGAGTGGGTTGATAGAAGGGAGGGCTGACTGGGGAATGGGGCAATTGTAATATATGCCATCTTGGAGTGGGGGGGAGTGTAGAAATAGGGAGAAAATTTATAACTCAACATCATGTGGAAATCAATGCTGAAAACTAAAAAATATCAAATAATAAAGAGTGGAATTAAAAAAATAAATTATCATGATTTCTATATATTACCATCAAAGTCCAGTTTTCCTTTTAAAATAACTACAGGAAATATAAAATACTTTGGAGTCTATCTTCCAAGACAAACCGAAAAACTATATGAACACAGCTATAAACCACTTTTCTCACAAATGAAATCAACCAACTAGTTGGAAAAAATATCGATTGTCCATGGATAGGCTAAGCCAATATGATAAAAATGACAATTCTACCTAAATTAATTTACTTATTCAGTGCCATACAAATCAAACTACCAAAATGTACTTTGGAGAGCTAGAAAAAATAATAACAAAGTTCATGTGGAAGAAAAAAAGGTCAAGAATACCAAGTGAATTAATAGGAAAAATGCAAGGGAAGGTAGCCTCCCCATATCAGATATAAAACTATATTATAAAGTGGCTATCTCAAAACTATTTGTTTACTGACTAAGAAATAGACTGGCAGATCACTGGAATAGGTTGGGCACTCAAGACACTGTAATAGACTAGAGTAATCTATTGTTTGATAAACCCAAAAATTCTAGCTTCTGGCATAAGAGTCACTATTTTACAACTGGGAAAAGTAGAAAAAAAAAGTATGGCAGATGCTAGGCCTAGACCAACATTTCACATCCTATAACAAGATAAAGTCAAAATGGGTGCATGGTTTAGACATAAAAAGTTACAAAAGCACAAATTAGGAGAACTAGGAATAATTTACCTGTCAGGCCTATGGAGAAAGGAAGAGTTTATGACTAAACAAGAGATGGCAACAGCATGAAACGCAAAATGGATAATTTTGATCACATTAAATTTAAAAGTTTTTGCACAAACAAAACCAATGCCCCCAAGATTAGAAGGAAAGTAGAAAGCTGAGAAAAAAATAATTTATGGACATTGTTTCTAATAAAGACCTCTTTTTTTCAAATATATGGAGAACTGTGTCAAATATATAGAATACAAGTTGTTCCCCAATTGACAACTGGTCAAAGGATATGAAAGCCAGTTTTCCAATGAAGATATTAAAGCTATCTATAGTAATGTGAAAAATGCTATAAATCACTATCAACTTTTCTCATCGTTCAGATGAGAATTTTGAATGAAATTTTTTTCTCTCTCCTATACCCACACATCCAGTGATTTGTCAATTATATCCATCCTACCTAACCAATATCTCTCAAATCTATCCTCTCTTTCCATTTCAATGGAAATGGCCTTCATTACTTCTTTTTTTGAGGGGAGAAGGCAGGGCAATTGGCCTTAAGTGACATGCCCAAGGTCACACAACTAGTAAGTATGTCAAGTGTTGGAGGCCGGATATGAACTCAGGTCCTCCTGACTGTAGGGCTGGTGTTCTACTCACTCTGTCACCTAGCTGCCCACTTCATTACTTCTTACTCAGAAAACAGAATGATCGTTCTAACTGATTTCCCCGCCTCTAAATTTTTCAATCTACTCATGACACTGCTGCCAAAGTAATCTTTAAAAGTCATAGCTCTGGTCACATAATTCCCATTATCAATAATCTCATTGGCATCCTCATTAACAATAATCTGTGTTCCTTATCCTGACATTCAGGGTCTTCATGATGTGACTCAGGACTTCATTTGCAATTTGATTCTACAATACTATTTTTCATCTACTCTGTTCCTAGCCAAAAGTACTACTGTCTTGTCCTCTTATCTTTTCCACACCCATAAATTTGCACACAATTTTCACCATGACATAAATAAATGCCCCAGAACATCATTAAGTCTTTAAAATTTGTGGAAAAAAATGAATCAACTTCTTTTAAAGCCCCAATTCGATACCACCTCTTCCAGGAATCTTTGCCTAAGCTGCCAACCTCAAAGGAAACCTTCAATCTGCAAATTCTTCATGGTTCTTTGTTTGATACCCGCAATGTACTTTAAAATACTAATTAGAATTATTGTTATTTCTTCATATCTCATCCCCTATAAGATTGCAAACCAATTGATCATTCTGAGGTAAGGATCCATGTCTTCTTTCTGTTCCCAGAAACATATGTAGTATATTACTTGATGAAAAAACGGCACCTTAATAAATGCTGTTGAATGTTCTCCAAACCTCTCACTTAATGAGGAAATGAAGATCCATATAATTAATGTAATTTACCTAAACTCCTAAAGAGAGTAAATGGCAGAGTCCAGATTATAAGTCAATCTAGTGTATTTCTCAATACATGCCTTATGACTTTAAACCACTTTCAATTACACTTCAATCGATATTGAATATCAATTAAAAAAAGAAAACTTAGTAGCCCACCCACCAAAAAAGGGCTTCATGATAATTTGAGGGAATAGGACAGGAGACAAAATCAGGCATTGATGTATGACAAGAAACATTAGTTGGTACAAGGAGTAATAGGAATGAGAAATCTACAGTAAGCCAGAGTCAATTTCTGGTGCTTACTGCCATAAGATAGTAGAAATGTCAGTCTCATTTTCCTTCTTCTTTCTGGGAAGTATTATATCATCTTTTCAACCAAAAGGACAGAAGTCAAGATTCATGACCTCTGACCATGTCTCTCTATTAAGAGTTTTCCTGAAAACTTTTCAGAAAGCAATCTCACCTGATATTTGGGAGCTCACCTTGTAGGAAGACTGGAGAGATAAAAGACAGTTTGTTTTTACTTTCATCCATGAGACTCTTGGCTCCATAGGGACTTTGCTTACTAGCTGTCACTTTCACTAAAGTGAAACTGGAGAAACATGTATTAAGTGTTAAGAAGTGATACATTATACTCCTATTCCTTAGAAGTCATTTTTATTTCCACCATATTTCAGCTACTGCATGACACCTATTGATATTTTCAAATAAATTAGCTAATATCTGTTTTCTTTTTATGAACAAATTATTCTATTTCAGGTTAATGTGGCATGGTATATTTCTATATTTCTTTGTTTTTTTCTGTGTTCAAGCTGTACATGACTAAACCACTATTCATATTCTATAATAGACTGTGATTTAATCAAAACAACTTCTAGTGTAAGATTTCCCCCTACCCAAGCAGATCATAAAATTGCTTCTAACATACAGCCTTAGAGAATTGACTGAGACTCACTGAGGTTAATTGAATTGCCCAGAATCACATACGGCTAGTGAGTAACAGAAGAAAGATTTGAAGATAGGTCATACAGCTTCTAAATCCAATGTTTTATCACTATGCCATCCTAAATATTATGTGATTTGCTAAGAAAAGAAGCTTTCAAAATACTGTGTGACAATTACTAATAAAAGAATTCTTTGAAGGGAGAACAAAATTTCTCCTTATTTTGGATTTTCCCTCAAATCTAAAGCTTCAATAGAGGGCCATTTACAGCACGCGCACACACACACACACATGCACACACACACACACATACACACGCACACGTATATGTATGTATGTATATGTAGGTATATATAAATATATATCATATACATGTGAATATGTATACATGCATATGCATATATACACATACATATATATACACATATATCCCTTTATTTCTTTTTTCTCTTTAATTTGTATTATTATCTTCTGCTTGTATATCACCTATGCTTTCTTCCCACATATCCTTTTTCTCTCTCTCTGAGAGGAAAATCATCCTTTATAACAAAGAACAAAAAAGAGAGTCAAAAAGTTTAGCAAAAATCCCTAAAGTAAAAAAATGCATGACTTCATGAGTAATGATTGACTTGCAAATAATTTATCCTAAATTTATTTGTCTTTTATTATAAATATGTTTTAATGATCCTAAAAGTTCCATTTTCATGATATGGCACTCATTTCCAATAAAGAGAAAATTATTCCAGAAAGGTATAACTAGAAATCTATTAAGTAATTTAAATGACTGAATATCTGAAGACAGAATTAAATTTATTGAATGTAGCTAATAGAAAATTTGATTAAAATAAGTGAAATTGGGAGAGCCTTCCTCTTGACTGAAGATTGTTTTATTATTATCGAGTTCCACTAAGATAGTCTAAATATAATTCTTAACTGCCAGAGTCTATATCTTCCCATGAGAAAGTGAAGGAATAGACACAGATCAAAATAATATCAAAGAGAAATATTACTTGAGTTTCTATATACAGATCCATTGCTCAGAATATAGATTTCATTTTAGAGTGCTAGAGTAATTTTAAGTATCAAAATACCTATCACAATATACCAGAATTTACAATGTGTTTTTTAAAATATTCATAGGCGCTTAATTACTTTAAGTTTATACTATCCTATTAAACCTAAGGACTTTCTTCAGTTTCCATCATTTCTACAAATTCTGGTAAGATGGAGATGAATCAAATTTCACCTTGATATGAAAATATGATAAAAAATAGAGCTTTCTCATAAACTGAAATATGGTGTCACCAGCAAGATGGTAGAATAGTTAATTTCTGTAAATATCCTCAACCCCCAAACTTTAAAAGAAGGATGATATGTTAGAGATATAAAGTAACTAATTACATATGAATCTGCAAAAGACAGAGCCTTCTCTCCCTTAATATACACAGGTGGGAAAAAAGAACTTCATGAGTTAACTCCAGAAAACTTTAGTACTTAGAGCTCTAATTCAGAGTCTCTATTCCCAAGTACACACACACACACACACACACACACACACACACACACACACATGCACGCACGCACGCACGCACGCATGCGCACCCTCATAAACACAAGCAGCAAGTATTGATTCTACCTACCCATGTGACAGAACAGAAAAAGGTAGTTAGAGGAACTGTATGGTACTGGCACTAAGTTACTTGGGTTATCTGTCTATTCAATTAATTTGTTAAGTGTAGACATAGTCCAAGCTATTGGCTCAAAATTGAAATTTTATGGTTTAACTTAGCTAGTATAAAAACTTTTCTTTCTTTGGTCTTGTTTATTAAAGAAAAATCAATAAACCTCCTGACAGCTATGAGAAGATCATGGACTTCATCTTTAATTGGTTATTTAACAAATAGGTAAGCCCAAGTTTCCAATAAAATATAATCTTAATACTCAGATTGATTAGCTATTCAACCAACTTGCCGACAACAACATCAGTTCTTACTGCTCTGCTGGTACACATTATATCACAGGTTTGTTTGTTTTTTAACTAATTTAAATGATTCTACTTGTCTGGGTGTAGAATAAGCAGTTATAAAACAAGAGAAAACCAAAATATCAAAGGACATTTGGGTAAAAATTACATTGAGAACAATTCTTTAAGCTTCAGGAATAGTTATGAAAATTGTAGAGTATAGCTTTATTTCATATACAAAATTATGGCACTTTTTTAGTTGTTTTTAATCACTCTAATATTTACTGTGTGCCTTATCCTATTGATTGGGTGGCCTCCAAAGAAGAAAAATGTCAAAGAGCTAGCATTAGGAGATTTAGTGTTTTTAATAGGAATGAGAGTTGTATTTTGTCAAAAGCTTTTTCTGCATCTATTGAGATAATCATATGACTTCTGTTAGTTTTGTTGTTGATATGATCAATTATGCTGATAGTTTTTCTAATATTGAACCAGCCCTGCATTGCTGGTATAAATTCCACCTGATCAAATGTATTATTCTCATCGTAAGTTCCTGTAATCTTTTTACTAATATTTTATTTAAAATTTTTGCATCGAATTTATTAGGGAAATTGGTCTATAATTTTCTTTCTCAGTTTTGGCCCTTCCCAGTTTAGGTATCAGTACCATATTTGTGTCATAAAAAGAATTTGGTAGGATTCTTTTGC
Organism: Phalanger gymnotis; assembly: GCA_028646595.1. Classification (NCBI taxonomy): domain Eukaryota; kingdom Metazoa; phylum Chordata; class Mammalia; order Diprotodontia; family Phalangeridae; genus Phalanger; species Phalanger gymnotis. The sequence continues at coordinate 649,011,551 of CM053622.1, read as the reverse complement.
CAGTTTCCCCAAAGAGTCTATATGGTATTGGAATTAATTGCTCTTTAAATGTTTGATAGAATTTGCTGGTAAATCCATTTGGCCATGGAGAATTTTTTCCTAGGGTGTTCATTGATGACTTGTTCAATTTTTATGAGATAGGGTTATTTAAGTATTTTACATCCTCTTCTGCTAATCTGAGCATTTGTATTTTTGTAAATATTCATCCATTTCATTAAGATTGTCAAGTTTAAGGGCATTCAATTGGGTGAATTAATTCCTAATTGTTGTTTTAATTTCCTCTTCATTAGTAGTGTATTCAATCTTTTCATTTTTGATACTGGTAATTTGATTTTCTTCTTTCATTTTTTAAATCAAATTAACCAAATTATTATCAATTTTATTGTTTTTTTATAAAACCAGCTCCTACTTTTATTTATTAGTTCAACAGTTTTCTTAATTTCTATTTTATTAATCTCTCCTTCAGTTTTCAATATTTATGATTTGATATTTAATTGGGGATTTTTAATTTGTTATTTTTCTAGGTTTTTAGTTACATGCCCAATTCAGTCATCTCCTCTTACTGCATTTTATTCATGTCAGCATTCGGAGATATAAAATTTCCCGCTCAGAACTGCTTTTGCTTCATCCCATAAGTTTCAGTATGTTGTCTCATTATTGTCATTCTATTGAATGAAGTTATTTATTGTTTCTATGATTTGTTGTTTGAACCACACATTCTTTAGGATTAGATTACTTAGTTTCCAATTAATTTCCACATCCCTTTATTACATGTAATTATTATAGCATTATGATCTGAAAAGGATCCACTGACTATTTCTGCCTTTCTGCACTGGCTCATGAAGTTTTTATGCCCTAGTACATGGTCAATTTTTGCATGTGTGCCATGTGCCACTGAGAAAAAGGCATATTCCTTTCTATCCCCATTCAATTTTCTCCAGAGGTCTACCATATCTACTTTTTCTAAAATTCTATTCACCTCCTTAACGTTCTTCTTGTTTATTTTGAGGTTAGATTTATCAAGTTCGGGGCAGGGGGAAGCTGTGGTCCCCCACTAGTATAGTTTTGCTGTCTAATTCTTCCTGTAACTCCCTTAACTTCTCCTCTAAGAATCTAGATGCTATACCACTTGGTGCATGTATGTTTAGTAAAGATATTATTTCATTATTTATGGCAACTTTTAGCAGGATATAGTTTCCTTCCTTATTTCTTTTGATTATATCTATTTTTGCTTTGCTTTGTCTGAGAGTGCTGCCTCTGCTTTTTTTTTTACTTCAGCTGAAGCATAATACATTCTCTTCCATCCTTTCACCTTTACCTTGTGTGTGCAAAATAGTCTTTGAAAAAATCCACTGATCACTTCCTCAAAGAGATCCCAAAATGAAAACACCAAAGAAAAGCCAAATTTCAGAATTATGAGGTCAAGGCGAAAA
>CM053622.1:648954558-649009618 GCA_028646595.1 Phalanger gymnotis | reverse complement strand
AATGAGTGAATCTTGCTCTCATCAGATCTGACCTGAGGAGGGAATACCATACACACTCACTTGGGTATCTTATCCCACAGGAAAGAAGGAGGAAGAAGATAAAAAAGGGGGATGATAGAAGGAGGGCAGATAGGGGGAGGGGGTAATGAAAAACAAACACTTTTGAAAAGGGACAGGGTCAAGAGAGAAAAGTGGATAAAGAGGGATAGGTTAGGAAGGAGTAAAATATAGTTAGTCTTTCACAACATGCGTATCGTGGAAGGGTTTTACATAATGATAAGTATGTGGCCTATGTTTAATTGCTTGCCTTCTTAGGGAGGGTGGGTGGGAAGGGAAGAGGGGAGAAAATTTGTAACTCAAAGTTTTAAAAGCAGATGTTCAAAAACAAAAATAAAAGTTTTTGTAGGCAACTAGGAAATAAGATACACAGGCAATGGGGCCTAGAAATTTATCTTGCCCTACAAGAAAGGAAGGGAAAAGAGGATGGGAGGGGAGTGGGGTGACAGAAGAGAAGGCTTATTGGGGAATGGGGCAACCAGAATATATGCCATATTGGAGTGGGTGGGAGGGTAGAAATGAGGAGAAAATTCATAATTCAAACTCTTGTGAAAATCAATGCTGAAAATTAAATATATTAAATAAATTAAATAAATAAATTAAAAAAAAAAAAGACTTGGAGCTTCACCAGTCCCAAAAGCCATTGTCTCTATAGTATCTCAAAGAGGACCTCTTGCTGGAACTGTGTATGAACAATCCAAACAGAGGAATGGCAGAGGCTGTAGCTCTCTTGCCTCTCACCCACTCTTCTAGGACACACATGCAGGGCAGGGCCTTTATCTCTATCAATAGGGAGAGTGTCCCATACCCAGGCTTTAGGCCTGAAGTTACACTTGTAATGTCAGTTTTTGCTCAGTGTCACCCCTTCCCTCTCAATTAAATTGCTGCTAGTAACAAAGATCAGTTTACACTCCTCATGAAAGAGCTCAGCCTCCTGCTGCGTCACTTATCACCTTCATGCTGGTGACCAACATTTCCCTTCTGGGTCATCTCAGTGTTCTTTGTAGCAGCCAGGTTGTAGGTTGGGACTGGGAACAGTATCAGTTACTGTGTTTTGGGGAAAGGAAGCGTCTAGGCAGTAGAGAATCAACCCATATTAGAAATTGTCTTCAAAAGCCTTTATTTTCACTATCTCTGATCACCAGCCTTTTCATAGGACTCTTAAAAGAAATAGAGAAATGTCCCCAGCAATACTCTATGGTGACCTTTAGGGGGAGTAGATCTTCTATGGACCACTTCTATAACACATGATCTAGAATTGTGTAATATATGTTATCATGTATGGGTTGCTATCTATATCATTGAAAAGAATTCCCATAAAGAGTGAGATCATGAATCAATTATTGCCAAGCTTTTTCACCTCCAATTTGGCAGCTGGTACCTTCTAGTATTTCAGATATGGAAGGAAAGGTAAGACTAAATCATCTTTCTTTTTTTTCCTTTTGTTACCCCAGCTCTTAGAGGTGAAAGGATAATTCCTAGTTGGCCATGTCTTGAAAGGGTGGTCTTCTGTTGTCAATGGAGCAGGACCCCTTTGCTTCAGAGATGTATTCCATAATAAATTATGTAAACTAGATCAAGAGAGAAAACTTTCTGACCATTGATAGGAATCAGCACTCCTTCCAAACTTATTTCTATGGTCACAGAGTCTAACATATTGACATTTCTTTAAATATATTCTTCCAACTACATGTAAAAACAAACCAAACATTGATTTAAATAAGTGAGTTAAAATGCTCTCACTCCTTCCATCCCCTATCCCTTCATTGAAAAGGCAAGCAATTTGGTATAGGTCACATATGTGCAGTCATCCAAAATATATTTTCATGTTAGTAATTTGGTGAAATAAAACAGATCAAAGTAAAATAAAGTTTAAGAAAAGTAAGCTTCAATTTCCATTCAGATTCCATCAGTTCTTTCTTTGGAGGTGGAGAGCATTTTTCATTCTAAGTCCTTTGGAATTGTCTTAGATCATTGTTATTGCTGAGAAGAGCTAAATAATTTTTAGTTGATCATCATACAACATTGCTGTTACTATGTACGCTGTTCTCCTGGTTCTGCTCATTTCACTTTGCATTAGTTCATGTGAGCCTTTCCAGGTTTTTCTGAAAGCATCTTGCTAGTCATTTCCTATAGCACAATAGTACTTTGTTATTATCACATACTATGACCTATTCAACCATTCCCCATATCGATGGGCATCCCCTCAAATTCCAGTTCTTTGCCCCACAAAAAGAGCTGCTATAAATATTTTTTGTACATATAGATTCTTTTCCTTTTTAAAAATCTCTTTGAGGTATAGACATAGTAGTGATACTGGGTTAAAGGGTATGCACAGTTTTACAGCCCTTTGGGCATAGTTCCAAATTATGGATCATTTCACAATTCCACTAGTAGTTCATCAGTGTACCAATTTTGCCACATCCTCTTTAAAATTTGTCATTTTACTTTTCTATCATATTAGCCAATCTGATAGGTGTGAGGTGGTTCTTCAGAGTTGTTTTAATTTGCATTTCTCTAATCAAGAGTGATTTAGAGTATTTTTCTTATAGTTATATTGCTTTGGTTTTCTAGATTACTTTGGTTTCTTCTTCGGAAAAGTGCCCATTCATATCCTTTGACCATTTGTCAATTGGAGAATAACTTGTATTCTTATAAATTTGATGTAGTTTTTCTCTATATATTTGAGAAATGAGGCATTTATCAGAGAAACTTGATGTAAAATTGTTTCCTAGCTTTCTGTTTTCCTTCTAATCTTGGCTGAATTGGTGTGTGCACGTGTGTGTGCGTGTGCATGTGCACGCGCATGCATGCATGTGCAAAAATTTTTTTTTTAATTTAATGTAATTAAAATTACCATCTTATATCCCATAATGCTATCACTTAATTTGGTCATAAATTCTTCCCTTCTCCATAAATCTAACAGTTAAACTATTTCATGCTCCCCTTATTTGCTTATGGCATCTCCCTTTGGGTCTAATTAATTTAATGTACTTTACTTTCTACTTCCATTTTATGGCTGAGTTCATCCCATTCACAGTCATAGCTATTATTATTGTATATTTCCTTCCAATCCATTTCTGCACCTTTTTATCCTCTATCTCTCTTTTCACCCTTTCCTTCCTCAAAAAGTGTTTTCCTTCAGACCAAAGCTTGCTTCAGTCTACTTTCGCTTTTGTCAGTTCCCTCCTTTTCTTATCCCCCTCCCCTCTCACTTCCCTGTGGATAGCTTTCCATACCCAACTGAGTGTGTATGTTATTCCCTCTTGGAATCAATTCTGGTGAGAGTAAGGTTCAATTATTACCTGCAGTTCCCCTTCCTTGTTCCCATTCACTTTAAAAGTTCTTTTATTTTTATGTAAAATAATTTACCCCATTCTACCTCTTCCTTTCCTCTTCTACCATTATCCCATTACAGTCAACTTAAGCCCATGCCTTCTGTCAATGTAAATTCCTTCTAATTGCCCTAATAATGAGAAAATTCTTAGGAGTTACAAGTACCATCTTCCCATGTAGGAGTGTAAACAACTGAAACTTATTAAATCCCTTGATTTCTTTATCATGTTTCCCTGTTTACGCTTCTCTTGAGACTTAGATTAAACTCTGGTCTTTTCATTGGGAATGCTTGAAAGTCCTCTATTTCATTAAATGTTCATCCTTCCCCTTCACTCCCCCCCCACCTACTTAGTTTTGCTAAGTAGGTGATTCTTGCTTATAGCTCCTTTGCCCTCCAGAATATCATATTCCAAGCCCTCTGATCCTTTAAGGTAAATGCTACTAAACATTGATCCTAACTGTGACTCTGTGATATTTGATTTTTTTTTTCTTTCTGGCTGTTTGCAATGCTTTCTCCTTGATTTGGGAGCTCTGAAATTTGCCTATAATATTCCTTAGAGTTTTCATTTTCGGATCTCTTTCAAGAGGTGATCTGTGGATTCTTTCAGTTTCTATTTTACTCTCTGGTTCTAAAAGATCAGGACAGTTTTCCTTGATGATTTACTGAAAGATGATATCTAGGCACTTTTTATCATAGCTTTCAGGTTGCATAATAATTCTTAAATTATCTCTCCTAGATCTATTTTCCAGGTCATTTGTTTTACCAATGAGATATTTCACATTTTTTTCTACATTTTTTTTTCATTTATTAGACTTTGTTGTATTGTATTGTGCTGTATTGTATGGAGTCATGAGTTTCCACTTCACAATTTTAAGTTTTAAGGAATTATTTTATTCACTGAGCTTTTGTGCCTCTTTTTTCCATTTGATCAGTTCTAATTTTAAGGAGTTCTACACTTCAGTGAGTTTTTGCACTTCTTTTTGCCATTCAGCCAATTCTGCTTTTTAAGGAGTTCTTGTCTTCAGTGGATTTTTGTGCCTTTTTTTTCCATTTGGGCTATATTGTTTTTAAGATGTTATTTTTTTTCAGTTGTGTGTTTGTGTGTGTGTGTGTGTGTGTGTGTGTGCCTCCTTTACCAAGCTGCTCTTTTTTCATAATTGTTTTTCATTGGTCTAATTTCTTTTCACAAATTTACCCCCTCTATCAATCTTATTTGGCTTTTTAAATCCTTTTAGCACTCTTCCAGGGATTCTTCTTGGAACTGAGACCAATTTACATTTTGCCTTTGGGCTTTGCATATAGCTGTTATATGAGTTTGGATTTTGGTCTTCTCTGTCACTTTAGAAACTATCTATGGACAAGTTATTTTTGTTGTTGTTTGCTCATTTTTCCATCTTATTTCTTGCATCTTAACTTTATATTAAATTTGGACTTTGTTCTTAGAGTACAGAGATACCTGTCTCAAGCTTCAGGTTTTCGTCATGCTCTTTTCAGATCTCATTCTGGGTGCCTTCAAATTTTCCTTTCTTCTACTCACTGCTCTTGTGTCATGTGCTCTGGTCTGTGAGCAACTGCAAGTATTCTTTTCTTTCACAAGTACCCTTTCACCCTTTTGTGTTCAAGGTCTCTTACTAGGGCTCTTCCTCATTCTGGGACTGTGACCCTGAACCACATTTGGGCAATGCAACAGAATCTTGCTTCCAGTGCCAGAAAAAGTGCACCTGTATTCCCCTTCTGACCAGTTGTCCAAACCCCTTATTATCTTTGGGCTAAGACCTCTGGAAGCACTGGATTGGGCTCTACTCTCACCCCTATGAGACAAACATTTCCTGTTGACTTTCTAAGTTGTTTTGGGCTGAAAAAATTGTTTCATCCCTTTATTTTATTATTCCTGTCACTTCAGATTTCATTTTGAGGTGTTATGTTAATGCTGTTTGGAAAGGAATTTGTGAGAGCTCAGATGAGTCCCTGATTTTACTCCAACATTTTAGTTCTACCCCATGTTGATTTATTTTAAAGTATGGGGTGTTTCCACAATCTGGCTAGCAGCTTCTGTGGGGGTGTAAGATCCATCCACAGCCAGCACCCAGAAAGCTGCCAGCATGCCCCAAAAACACAGGTTCTTTTAATCTGCTTAACTAAGGAAAGCAAGGTGAAGGGGATGGCAAGCTTACTTTAATTCAGCACACAAATATCATTCGCTTAGTTCAGGGGAAAAAACCAGCACACTGAGCTTCAGAGCAAAATACAAAGAAATTACAAACATCGACAGACCCAATACAATTCAGAGTTACCAACATCTAGGTTCAGCCTGGGAGCTCAGAACAAGGGCTGGCCCAGAGTCACAGTGTGCCACTGCTGCAGCAAAGAGCTCCAAAAAAGAGGAGGCCAACCCCTGGTTGTTCTATCTTTGTCAAGGTCAGGGGTGAGTCACACATGTGACTCACCCATGTGACCTAAAATCGTCACAAAGAGGAGGACTTAAACCCACGTGGTCTAAGAGCCTCTGCTGTCCCAGACATGTAAACTAGGCCCTTCCTGGAGATAGCCCCACCTTGGGCCCCACCTTAGTTGCCAATCCACACCCACATAGGTTTTACACCTAATAGGGGTTTGGGCCTGGGGCTTAGCACTTGGTAAGATTCAATGAAATAGCTGAATTACTCAAAGCAAAGAAAAGCCAAGCTCTTCAAGGGCACTTGTTGAACTAAGTGCTAAGAAGCCCATTTTGCTTACCAACACATGGGGTTGAATAGTATAGTATTTCATCCTAGCAGACTCATCATTCTGTCATTATCTTCGTATCATGTATGATACATTTATCTTTGATATAGTTTCCCTATCTATATCTCTTGACTATGGCCATTTTTATTGTTCCATTATCTAGGATCATGTTTGCCACCCCCTTTTTTTGTGGGGGGGGGTGATTTAGCAGAATAATAGATCTACTTCAAACTTCTATTTTAATACCTCAATGTTTATGCATCATCTTTGGTAAACACCTTCTTTTTTTTTAATTTCCATTCCATTCTTCCACATTTCCTCATTTTGGGTGGCTACATTTTTTTTTTTTTACAGCCAAAGGAAAACAAAGTTTATTAAAGATTTGCCATATTGGGTAGACCCTTGGAAAATTGCACCATTTGTGGTGCTCACCTTAATAAGTGGGCCAGATTCAGTCTCCTGAGCTGGATTGAATATGAGCACCTTCATGGAGGCAAGATGACACCTATATACATAAAGACTGTGGGAGGATCTAGGGGTGGCTCTGGGGTGATGGAAGGAGGGGTTTAGGGAGGGTCTTGAGGAGGAGTCTAAGGAGGATCTTGATAGGACTGCTATGACTTAAGCTTAGACTCTAGGAATCAAGAAAATGGGATTTTGATGGGATCAAGGGTGGGAAATAGCTGAAGGCTACTTGGGGATAACAGACGACGGCAGAGCTAGGCTAGGTTAAGAGTAATAGAGATTGTGGCCTAGAGATAATGAAAGGCTTTTGGCCTCAGGCAAATGCCTCATCAAGTGGGGAAGATTCACAGAAAGTTCAAAGGGGTTTCCACAAGCTGTACTCCATCATCCTGCCTCAAACAAGTGGGACCCAAATTCCTTTGGAGTAAGAGTTGAAAGTCTCAACTTATGAAATGATTTCCTGCTGGCAAGGGGTATAGAGTTGTCCCTGCCTTGATGGGTCCCATTCAAAGGGTACATAGTCTGAGCAGTCATCTGGAAGTTGATAGCTTGGACTATGGAGGAGACAAACCTAGAAAGGCGGTTAAGCAAACAAGGACCAAACAGGCAGTATAGGAGTATAGAGAAAGGGCATTTTCCCTGGCATAACCCAAGGGGTAGAGATTTGACTTCTATGGTGTGGTGGAGACTGACTACCGTGTACCTAGCACTCTTAACCCCTTGTTTTGTGTGCCACACACTGCTTCAGGAGTGTGTGGCACACCTGAAGAATTATATCAGAGGTATCTAAGAGCAAGGGATGATATTTGGTGAGCCTGTTGCTAGCCAGCCACTGGTGGCCCTCTGCTTCCAGGATGTTCTGAACTTGATAAAGAGTCAGAACTTCTAATGAGTGGTCAACTAGAGGTTTAGAAGCTTCCTCGATAATAATGACTTTAGCAGCCATGGAGTCTAATTGTTTTGAAAAATAGGCAACAGGCCTGGGGTCAGGTCCTAAAGACTGGATTAGGACTCCCAAAGTAGGTCCTCTCCTTTCATCAACATACAAGGTGAAAGGGTTTTCTCTATCAGGTAAAGCTAATGCTGGAGTGGTGGCCAATTTAGTTTTCAAAGTCCCAAAAGCTTTAGACTGGTCCATGCCCCACTCTAGAGGGAGTGAGTCAGGGCCTGGAGTAGCCAATTAATGGCTGCAATCCCTCCCAGGCCTTGGACGTAATTAGATATTGAAGGCAGTGGGGGAACACTGTAGGATTTCCCAGGCAAACTATGGCTGGGTGGCAGAAGTAGGTGGCTCTGAAATTCCTTGATCCCAAACAATTGACTCAACTGTCTCCCACACCTCTGAGGGAACATAAGGAGGTCTGGTAAACAGAGGGAAAGGGAGTTATGAGGTTTAACTAGAGAAAATTGGCTTCCCAATTTCACCATCATGTCCTTTCCCAACAAGGGGGCAGGGCAAGAGGAGAGCATAAAGAATGAAGGTTTAAACAACAGATCCTTGAGTAGGCAGGGGAGGGGGAATGTCTGGAGACATGCCTTAATTTCCCCTTTGATGCTCACGACCTGACAAGTCAAGGGGCAAATAGAACCAGAGTAATTAGTTAAAATAGAGAATACAGTCATGATAAAGTGGGTAACCTTGCCTTCAGCCTTGATTTTTGCTCAGGGCTCAGCAAGAGAGGTGCAAAAAGTCAGAGCAATGCCAAGTCCTAGGCTCCCCCATCACTCCAAGTCTCGAGAAGATTGAAGGACAGGGTACTTGGAGGTAGTTCCACCACCTTTCCAGCCTTGGCTGACAATCCTTTCTCCAATGTCCCTCCTGGTCACATGGGCATGGCCCCCCAGAGGCATTGGTTCCTGGAGCTCCCTCCAGAGGGGTGCCCTGGAGGGGCACTCCTTGGACCAGTGACCCTCCTTGTGGCATCAAAATCAGGTTTTTCCACTGCCCAAGCCACCAGGCTTCCTCCAAGGGGTTGACCTGCAGGGGTGCTCCTTTGGTCCTTTCCTGGCCATGGAAGCAGCCAAGAATTGAGCATGTTCTCTAGCTCTTTCCCTGAATTCTCTTTCCTCTGCTTTGACTAAGTCTCTGTTGTTGAAAACTCCAAAGTCTGTCTCCAGTAATTGAGCTTGAGGTTTTTGGAGTCCCATTACCAATTTCTGCAGTTTACTCTGGGGTAGACTCATTAATGAAATGAAGGCTAAGAGTTGCTGTACCTTCTGTAGAATTGGGATCTCAATTTGTAAACTTTTTAATAGCTTCTACTAGGCCATCTTGGAAAAGGTCAGGGTTTTTCTTTTCTCCCTAATTTCCCTAATTTTTCGAAAATTTATTTGCTTTCAAAATGCTGTTCTTGGCTTTCTAACAATCAAATTACCATATGATCTCTGTTTCCCCTATCTTCACTCTTTTGATACTCCCATCCCAGGTCACTAGTGGGAATAGCAGCTGTTCCAGGAGAATATTTTATGGGTTTTGCTAGCCAAATGATCCCCAAATTTTGTGGCCTGTTCCCAGATTCTCCTCTTCTGCTCAGTGGTACAACAGGTGGAGAAGAAGATATGCAAATCACCCCCAAGAAAGCTCAAATTGTAGGTACATCTCCCTAACACCCTCAGCAAAGTTATTGGGATCTTCTGAGTATCTCCCCAGTTTTTCTTTAACTTGAATGAGATCCAAAATGGAGAATGGAACATGCATTCTAGTTGTTCCATTAGGCCAGATAGGCACTTCCCTTAAGGGAAAAATCCCTGAAGGCACCGTGAGGACCAGGCTGGGGAGGAAGATAGGAAGTCCTACTTCTTGTGAGGGAAGGGCTGGGGACTACCTGCTGAGCTGGATTAGACTGCAAGGCCAGGGATCCAGCTGGCAAGGGAGAAGATCAGCTGGTACCTGAGGAGGGGTAGGGATCAGAAAGGGAGATACCCAAAGACTGCCATGGGGGCAGGGCCTGAGGCCTGAACATGAGTAGGAGTTGCCTAGGGGGGAGGGGCCTGCCTCAGTGACAGCCATGGATAGAACCTGAGCAGAAGTCTGAGCGGGAAGAGACCATGGGAGGAAATGCAGGGTTGGAGAGGAAGGTGAACACGGCAGGAAGGGGGGGGGGTTTGGGCTAGAGGAAAAGGGAAGGGAAACCAAAATAAAGAGGGGGTGGCCAAGGATGGGAGGACATAGGAAGCAAGGAGGCTCAGGGAATGTTGGGAAGCAGCAGGAGGGTCTAGGGCCAAAATCCCTGAGGGACATAAGAAGGAGGTCATCCAAAATGTCCTGTTGACCGCCATTGCCCCTTAGTTGGGGCAGCTCTAGCTATGAGAATCTTACAATCTTTTCTAAGGACAGGGTTCAGAGAGAGCTCAAAGAAAGTCATCGTGTAGGAAATGTCTATCCATTTTCCTGCTCAGTGACAGTATAATGCTAATTGCAAGAGAGCATTATGTTTTAAAGTCACCCAAATGGGCCACACTTCATGGTTTTCTAGATGATATTGAGGCCAAACGGTGTTGCAAAAGAACATTGGCTTTTTCTTTTTAAGTTCCTTAGAGAAACTAAATTTTTCCCAATTTTGGAAAAGACAACCCAAAGATGAACATTTGGGAATTGAAAAGGAATGACCCATTATAGGTGTGGGGATCTGGAAGTCTCTTCCTCCATAAAAGAGGATCTGGGAGAAGGCCTATAAAACAAACAAAGCAAAACAAGATAAAAAAAAACACAAAAAGGTACCTGAAGTGTTCCCAATTCCCTAGTGCCAAGAGAATTGAAAGAATTCAGCATAACCTTCTGGATAGGGCACGTGTCCTTGTCCTCCAGGGTTCAGAAGCTGTGCCCAGGTCCATGGCTTCCAACATGAACACTGGACTGAGAACTTAAGAGTGTCAGGCTGAGTACAAGACAGCCTCCTAGCTGTCTGACCTAATGGGACCATAGAGTTCAGGCCTAAAAAAGCACCTCTAAGGTGCTTAGAGAGCAACTCCAAATGTAGGGTGAGAAGGGAGAGAGGAGAGGCGAAGAGAGAGAGAGAGGAGAAGGGAGAAAGAGAGGTGAAGGCTTACATACTTTCCAGTCTGGCCTGGAGAAGAACTTGAGAAGAGCAGTTTTCCTGGTCAGGGAATCATATTAGCGGCATGCCAGGTCCTGCTGAATGAATTCAACCCAAGCCTTCTCAGAGCCAAAGAAAAACAAAGTTTATTAAAGATTCACTATGTTGGGTAGACTCTTAGGAAATCTCACCATTTGTTATGCTCATATTTGACAAGCAGGCCAGATTCTGCTGAGGTAGATTGAATCTGAGTTATGGCTCCATCTTATTCTACTGTTGTGTTTGTGTTGTGTTTTGTAATTGTGTTCATAAAATTCCTGGGTTTGTTTTGGCAGGTAGACTCTGAAATATAATGTCTATAGTAACTTTAACTGGAATTTCTCTTTCTATCTCTTACTGTTGAGCTTTGTTAGTAATACATAGACATGCTGAGGATTTATGTGTATTTATTTTATACCCTGCAACTCTGTTAAAGTTATTTATTATTTCAAGAAAATTTTTTTATTGATTCTCTGGGATTCTCTAAGTATATCATCATATCTTCAGCAAAGAGTGATAACTCAGTTTCTTCTTTGCCTATTCTAATTCCTTCAATTTCCTTTTCTTCTCATATTTCTAAAGCTAACATTTCTAGTACCATATTGAATAACAGTAGTGATAATGGACATCCTTGTTTAACACCTGATCTTATTGGAAATGCTTCTAGCTTACCCCATTACATATAATACTTGTTGATGGTTTTTGGTAGATGCTACTTATAATTTTAAGGAAGACTCCATTTATTCTTATGCTGTCTAGTGTTTTAATAAGAATGGGTATTGTATTTTGTCAAAAGATTTTTCTATGTCTACTAATCATATGGTTTCTGTTAGTTTTGTTGTTGATATGATCAATTATGCTGATAGTTTTCCTAATATTGAACCAGCCTTGCACTCCTGGAATAAATCCTACCTGGTCATAGTGTATTATTCTCATGATAAGTTACTGCAATCTTTTTGCTAATATTCCTTAGGGAAATAGATCTATAATTTTCTCTCTCTGATTCAACTCTTTCTGGTTTAGGTATAAGTATCATATTAGTATCATAAAAAGAATTTGGTAGGATTCCTTCACCTATTTTCCTAAATAGTCTATATACAATTGGAATTAATTGTTCTTTAAATATTTGATAGAATTCACTTGTAAATCCATCTGGACCTGGAGATTGTTTTGCTAGGGAGTTCATTGATGGCTTGTTCAGTTTATTTTTCTGAGATATGGTTATTTAAGTGTTTTAATTCCTCTTCTGTTAATCTGGGCAATTTATATTTTTGTAAATATTCATCCATTTCACTAAGATTGTCAAATTTATGGGCATATATTTGGGCGAAATAGTTCCTAATTATTGTTTTCATTGCCTCTTTATTGGTAGTGACTTTACCTTTTTTCATTTTTGATGCCGGGAATGTGGTTTTCCTCTTTTTTTTAAATCAAATTAACAAAAGTTTATCTATTTTATTGTTTTTTTTCATAAGACCAGCTCTTAATTTCATTTATTAGTTCAATAGTTTTCTTAATTTCAGTTTCATTAATCTCTCCTTTGGTTTCCAATACTTCTAATTTGGTATTTAATTGAGGATTTTTAATTTTTTTCTTTTCCTTGCTTTTTTAGTTCCCTGTCCAATTGATTGATATCCTCTTTCTCTATTTTATTCATGTAAGCCTTTAGAGATAAAACTTCCCCTAAGAACAGCCTTTTCTTCATTCCATAATTTTTTGCATGTTGTCTCATTATGGGCATTCCTTTGGATGAAGTTATTGATTGTTTCTATGACTTGTTGTTTGATACATTCATTCTTTATGATTAGAATATTTAATTTCCAACTGATTATTAATCCATCTTTCCATGGTCCTTTATTACATATAATTTTTATTGTATCATGGTCTGAAAAGGAAGCGTTTAATATTTCTGCCTTTCTGCATTGGATTGTGAGGATTGTATGACCTAGTACATGTTCAATTTTAGTGTAGGTGCCATGTACTAGCAAGAAAAAGGTATATTCTTTTCTATATCCATTCAATTTTCTCCAGAGGTCTACCATATCCAACTTCTCTAAAATTCTATTCACCTTCTTAACTTCTTTCTTGTTCATTTGGTGGTTAGATTTATCTAGTTCAGGGGGCAGATCCAAGATGGCCACATGAAAACAGTGTCTTACTGGAGCTCTCTCACAAGCTCTGTCAGATACCTATAAAAAAAATTGAATCTGAGCAGATTTGAGAGAGTTAGAAGCCACTAGCAGTCTGAGTGGGGCAAATTTCCAAGTCAGGAGAGTCCAAAAGGTCGACGGGATGGATCTGTAGGCTGGAAGAGTGCTTGATGTGTGGAGCTGCTCCAGAGAGCACTAAAGTGGAAGCAGCCACAGAAACCAACCAGCAAGACAGGCTGGGAGAATGCTGGGCACCCAAAACCAGTAGAGATCCTCAGGCCTCCCAGTACAGGAGGGGAGTCTGTGGAAGGGCTTCTGGCTGTGAGACATCAATGCCTCAGGCTTCTTGAACTTCCAGGAGACATAATGGCCAGGTAAACAGCTATAATCCCTCCTCCCCTGACCCAGAGGGACAGAAGTGGGGCTTCAGTGGCCGAGCAGTGGGAGTTCCTGAGTCCCAAAGGGGCAGAGCCAGCAGGGGTCAACACTAGGAGCCCAGATGTACCCTTGTACCCCCAGGGGAAATGGCAGACAACAAGCAGCTGAGACCATTGCTGAAGAGCAAGAGTACTGGAGAGCAGCCCCAGGGGAAAAGGAGAAATCAGGCAGCCAGACCCCTCCCCCACACCTCAGGAAACTGAAGGCTATAATACACAAAGCCAGTAAATACTATAATGCACAAAGCCAATCCCCAGAACAAGAATCCTGGGACAGAGATACTTGAGCCCCAAAAGCAGAAATCCAATGTAAAGCCAGGAAAAAGCTAACCAACATGAAGAAGAACACACAAAAAAAATGGAGGAGCATTGATTCGTTTTATGGAGACAGGGATGATCAAAATACCAATTTGGAAGAGGATAGCATTGATACTATACCTACATCTGATACCTCAAAAAGGAATGTGAACTGGTCTCAAGCGCAAAAAGCATTACTGGAAGAGCTAAAGGAGAATTTTAAAAACCAAATTAGGGAGGTAAAAGAAAAAATGGAAAAAAAAACCCCACTGATGAAATCAAGTCTTTAAAAAATAAGATCAGTAAAATGGCTACGGAGATTCAGAATCTAAACAGAGAAGATGACACCCTGAAAGGTAAAATCAACCAATTCGAAAAGGAGACTCAAAAGCAAAATGAAGACAGCAACTCATTAAAAATTAGAATTCAGCAAGTGGAAACTAATGACTCTATGCGGCATCGAGAAGTAGTAAAACACAATGTAAAGAATGAAAAAATAAAAGAAAATGTGAAATATCTGATTGGAAAAACAAGTGACCTGGAAAATAGATCTAGGAGAGACAATCTAAGAATTATTGGCCTACCAGAAATCCACGATGAAAAAAAGAGCCTTGACAGTATCTTTGAGGAAATTATCAAAGATAACTGCCCAGAGGTCTTAGAACCAGAGGGTAAAATAGTCATTGAAAGAATCCACTGGTCACCCCCTGAAAGACACCACAAATTGAAAACTCCAAGAAATATTGTAGCCAAATTTCAGAATTACAAAGTCAAGGAGAAAATACTGCAAGGAGCCAAAAGGAAACAATTCAAATACTGTGGAACTATAGTCAGGATCATGCAGGATCTCTCAGCTTCTACATTAAATGATGGGAAAAATTGGAATATGATATTCTGAAGGGCAAAGGAGCTGGGACTACAATCAAGGATTGACCACCCAGCAAGACTGAGCATAATTTTTCATGCAAGGAGATGGACATTCAATGAAAAATTCAATCTTCAAACACAAAACTCAAGAGAGACATAAAAAGGTAAACAAGGGGAAAATCCCCCACAAACCTTATCAATCAATAAGGGCAAATTATTTACATCTTTATATAGGATTATATCATCTTATGTATGATACACACACACACACACACACACACATATATATATATACAAATCTTGAGAATACTACAGTTATTATGACAACTGAAAGGGAAACACATAGACTGTGGATGTCTGTATAAACTAACTGATATAATGATAAAAACCATAATTAAGAGGTGTAAAGGAAGGGTTCTGGGAGAAGATGTAAGGAGGTAGTAGAAAAGGGTAAATTAAATCAAATGAAGTGGCACAAAAACACATTATAATAGAGGGAAAGAAGGGAGGGAGAAGAGTAATATTTGAGCTTTACTCTCATTGGATATGGTTCAAGAAGGGAATAACATACCCTGATAAGTATAGAAATCTAACTTGTCCTACAGGCAGTAGGAGAGGAAAGGGGGGGAAAAGGGAGGGGGATGGTCAGAAGGGAGGGAAGAAGTAGTAAGTGGAAAATGGTAAGATAAGGGAAGGGAATCAAGAGGGAGGGTTAACTGAGGAAAGCAGCAGTCAAAAGCAAAACTTTGTTGAGGTGTGGAAGGGAAAAGGGAGAATAAAAAGCATAAACGGGGGGAAATAGGATGGAGAAAAAGACACAGATAGTAATCATAACTGTGAATATAAATGGGATGAACTTCCCCATAAAACAGAAGCAGATATAATCCTACAATATGCAGTTTACAAGAAACACATTTGAAACAGGGGGATACACACAGGGTAAAGGTAAAAGGCTAGAGTAGAATATATTGTGTTTCAGCTAAAATAAAAAAAAAGCAGGGTAGCAATCCTAATCTCAGACAAAGTAAATGTAAAGATAGATCTAATTAAAAGTGATCAGGAAGGACACTACATCTTGCTAAAAGACACCATAAAATATGAAGCAATATCATTGTTTAACATATACTCACCAAGTGGTATGACATGCAAATTCCTATAGGAGAGATTAAGGGAGTTACAGGAAGAAATAGACAGCAAAGCTATACTAATGGGAGAGCTCAACCTCTGCCTCTCTGATCTAGATAAATCTGACCTCAAAATAAACAAGAAAGATTTATCTAGTTCAGAAAGGGGGAGGTTGAGATTCCCCATTAGTATAATTTTGCTGTCTATTTCTTCCTGCAACTCCCTTAACTTCTTCTTTAAGAACTTGGATGGTCTTCCACTTGGTGCATACATGTTTAGTAATGACATTACTTCAGTGTTCACGATACCTTTTAGCAAGATATAGTTTCCTTCCTTATCTCTTTTAATTAGAGCTATTTTTACTTTTGTTTTGTTGGAGATCAGGATTGCTACTCTTGGATTTTTTTACTTCAGCTGAGGCGTAATATATTCTACCCCAGACTTTCACCTTTACCCCATGTGTATCCCCCCATTTCAAATGTGTTTCTTGTAAACAACATATTGTAGGATTATGGTTTTTAATCCATTCTGCCATCTGCCTCCATTTTATGAGAGAGTTTATCCCATTCACATTCATGATTACTATGGGTGTCTTTTTCTTCATCCCATTCCCCCTGTTTATGCTTTTATTTCTCCCTTTCCCCTTCCCCTCCTCAAAAGAGTTTTGCTTTTGACCACTGGTCTCCCTCAATATTGCCTCCCTGTCAGCCTCTCCCCTTATCTTACCCTTTTCCCTTACTACTTCTTCCCTTCCTTCTAACCACTCCCCCTCTTTTCTTTCCCTTTACTCCTCCTACTACCCGTAGGTCAAGTTTGATTTCTATACTTAACAGAGTATGTTATTCTCTTCTTGAACCAAATCCAATGAGAGTAAAGCTCAAACACTGCTCTTCTCTCTCCCTTCTTTCCCTCTAATATAATGGGTTTTTTTGCCTCATCATGTGATTTAATTTACCCTTTTCTGCCTCCTCCTTACCTCTTCTCCCATTACAATCCTTTAACATTCCTTAATTAGACTTTTTTTTAGTCATCACATCAGTTAATTTATACCTACACTCTCTATGTATATCCCTTTTAGATGTAGTAATACCTAAACCATTCTCAAGATTAACAAATATCATCCTCCTATAGGGATATAAACAATTTGCCCTTGTTGAATAGCAAGTTTTTTTTTCTTTTTTCTCCCATTTAACTTTTTATGCTTCTCTTGTGTCTTATATTTGAAGATCAAATTTTCCATCGAGCTCTGGACTTTTCATCAGGAATGTCTGGAATTCTTGTATTTCATTGAATGTCCATCTCCTTGCCTGAAAGATTATGCTCAATTTTGCTGGACAGTTGATGCTTGATTGTAGTAGAAGCTCTTTTACCTTACCAAATATCATATTACAATACTTCCAGTCTTTTTATGTGGAAGCTTCAAGGTTCTATATGAACCTGACTGTAGTTCCATGATATTTGAATTGTTTATTTCTGGTTGCTTGCAATATTTTCTCCTTGACCTGATGATTCGGAAATGTGGCTACAACGTTTGTAGAAGTTTTCAATTTGGGATCTCTTTCAGGGGTTGACTGATGGAATCTTTCAATGACTATTTTACCCTCTGGTTCTAGGACCTCAGGGAAGTTTTCCTTAATGATTCCTTGGAAGATACTGTCCAGGCTCTTTTTTATTTTTTTGTAATGGCTTTCTGCTAGACCAATAATTCTTGGATTATCTCTCCTGGATCTATTTTCCATGTCAATTGTTTTTCCAAGGAGACATTTTACATTTTCTTCTATTTTTCATTCTTCAGATTTTATTTGACTAATTCTTGATACCTTGTAGAGTCATTTGCTTCTACTTGCCCAATTCTAATTTTTAACAGATCATTTTTTTTTTCAGATAGCTTCTGTACCTCTCTTTCCATTTGGCCAATTTTACTTTTCAAGGAGTTATTTTCTCCTGTTAGGTTCTGTAATTTTTCTTTGACCTCTCTAATTTGGCTTTTAAAATCCTCCTTGATCTCTTCCGGGAATGCTTTTTGGGCTTGAAACCAGATCATATTCCCTTTCAAGGTTTCAGATGTTGGTGTGTACACATACATACATACATACATATATATGTCAGTAAGGCAAGATTCATGACCTTGAGGATGATTATGAACATGCCTGAATAGTTTGGAAGGGCAAAGTACAAGAAATTCCGTAGGTAGAAGGCAGAGGAAGTACAACATTTATTTAGACATCTGAGAATCCAGTCCCAGGACCAGTAATTCTAATTCCCTATAGTAGCAATAATGTTCCAAAGCCAGTAATCTCACTTCAATATAGGAACAAGGAAATTATAACACAATACTATAGGAAGGAGCCAAGTCATTCTGTAACCTTCCCCCTGCTAGGGCCTTCCTGTAAATATTCATTTACAAATCCTAACTCTCCACTTAGTACTTTCTTTGGCAGCTCTGTAGACTCCAAGTTCCTGCTCCTTCTCCTTTGGCTGAATTCTGATTCTTGTAGCTCTTCCTGCCTCAATGTCCTTTTGATGTCTGCTTCTGAATCCTGCTGCTTTCAGTTCTGCTTCTCTGCTGCTCTCAGTTCTGAGCACTTATAATATAGTCCTATCCAGCATCTGATGGACTAGAACTCAGTGCACATACCATTGATTTTGGTCTTAGCAACTCCCCTTAGGGCCCCAAGGACTTCATGCCCACATAGGCTTAACTAGCAAAAGGTTGTTAGCCTGGGGCCTCATACCTAGTTAGTGAAAGGATGTGGGCATGCCTCTAATCAGGCCTCCTTTTGTTGGCCCCACCTGAGGTCTATTCAATGGGATGAGAAAGATCTTTCACTTAATGATTGGCCTTACAGTATAGTGTCAATGCTGTCCTCTTCTGAATTTGTATTTTGATCTTCTCTGTCCCCATTATATGATTCTATGGCCTTTTCTAACTTTCTAGTTTGCTTCTTCATGGCAGTTGCCTTTTTCCTGGCTTTTAAAGTGGAACTCTGCTTTTGCAGCCCAGGGGGCTCTCTCCCAAGCTTCTTGTGCTTGGAACTATGGGCCTGGCTACTGTCTTTGTGTGCTGTGGCCTCTGATTTTATCAGCTAGAAGCTATATAATGCTGCAGCTCACTGGGTGCTGAGGTGGAGCTGGCTGGTGTGTGCCAAAGTCAAAGCTAGGTGAAGTCTTTCTGAGTTTCCTCTGGGGTTACACAGAAGCTCCCAGGGTGAGCTGTGGAAGAGGGGTGGAAGTCTCCTCCTCTCCTAGGGCTGTGCTAGAGCACAGGTAGACTTAGCCATTGGTGTCTGACAATTCTCCTGGCTGTGCAAAGGCACATTTGGGTCCTGGTGTTGGTACTTGCAGGCTCTATACCCTGGGGCTTAGGAACTCCTGCTGGGTTGCTGAGGTGCGGCTTGCTGGGATGCATCCCTTCCTGCAGTGGTCTCACCACTTCAGGAGAGGCCTGTCTCCCTAGCTCCCTGAGATAAGATTGCTGAACCCCTACTTCTGGCTCCTCTATTCCAGGGTTTTTCGTAGGGCAATATTCTCTGGGTTATTCAAGGTCAGCCAGGGAGGATTGAGAGCATTTACAGTTTACTCAGTGATCATGGCTCCTGGAAGTTCAAGAATGTGAGTTTCAAACTATGGGCTGATATACCCAGGAGTAATTGCTGCCACCACCACAGGCCCTGAACTTCTGTCTCACCTAGCTCTGACAAGACTCCCCATCCTGTTCTGAGAGGCTTGAGGATCATAAGTGTAGCCAGTGATTCAGCTACCCAGGCCTGCTTCCACTCTGGTATGATCAGGTCAAGTGGCTCAGATTTTAACTATAAAAGTACTTCATCTCACTTTTTTTATATCTTAGTGATCCAATACTTGCCTTCAGTCTTCAAAAATAAAGCTATAGAAAGTGACTAAATTGGTAATTTATAATCCTTATACAAATTCTTAAGTTCTCAGAATCTGTCTTCCCTGTCTTGTGTTATTGTGTCCATGACATTTCAATAGCTATTATTCTTTCAAAAATATTTATTGAGGACCTATTATGTATAGAGTACTACACTAATAGTATTGGGTGACATGTTAAATAAACCATGGTCTGTTCGCAAATGACACTCACTGCTTATTATAGGAACTATGATATTACTGAGCTATAAAATAAGGGAAGTTAGATTTTATGTTCTCTGAGGAATATTCTAGCTTCAAATATATGATCTTATGAAAGATAATATTTGAGGTGACTCTTAAAGAATAAATATGACTTAGAAATTCAGAACAGAGGAAAGGTGCAATTAGTATTTTAGAAAACCAGTTTTCATTGGGGAAAAAGAAAGAAGTCTGATTTTATTGGAACATTGTTGGAACATTAGAGATATGAAGCTGAGAATGTACATTGAGGCAAAAGCATAGAAATACTTTGCATTTCAGGTGAAAGTATTGGAGAATTATTAAGTATTTCTTTGGAGGAGGGGTATCATGGCCCAAACCATGTTTTAGGAAAATGTGTCAGTGTTGTGGAACATGGATTGGTTAAAAATTGGGTGGGAGACTAAATACAGAAAATACATAGAGAAGACAGTTGCAATAGTTCAAGCAAGAGGTAGTAAGGACCTCAATTAGAATGTACATCTATAGAATAGAGATAAAGTGATTGAAGTGTTAAGCTAACTAAGATAGAACTGTTTAAATATAGCCACTACTATCTGCAGTCATGGTGGATGAAGAGGGTTCAGAACCTGTGAAGCCAAGGTGTTTTAAGGGGACAAGGATTGAGGTGAAAAGACTGAGCCAGTTATGGAGGAGTACAAATGTTGATCTGAAGAAGATGATAGTAATAACAGCATGGACAGCATACGGCAAACTTCAAAGGACAAGAGGTAGTTGTTGAGTGATGGTATTGGAGACAATGTCTGTAAGTAGAAATGGAAAACAAGGAATATGCCAACTCCTTCTCCTGGCCTGGTATGACAGCGATGGTAAGAGAAGGAACATCCAGCCTTGAAAAGGGTGACAAAAATGCAGTGTCTCCAGGAGAAATGTACATTTCAATAACATTTGAATATGGAAGGAATTTGAGAACAAGAGCTATAGGAACATAGGAACAAAGATAAAGAACAAGAAGAGGGCTTGGAAGACATTTAGTCCAACCTCATTCCTTTACAGGAAAAGAGAAGAAAGATGAAATAACATAGAGCTGAGATTCAAACTCTAAACTTTTCAATTTCATCACAACAAAAGTTGGTTACCAGCACTGGAAATGTAGAACAACAATGAACAGTCACTTGGGTAGGACTAGAACTGAATTTAATATGAAGAGTATGAGCTATCTTGCCCTGTCCCAAAATTCTATGATTCGTTTCATAAGCATTATTTGAATCTGTATAACTGCTACTATAAAAACCTGAATATAATCTAATTTAGTATGCCACATATTTTTTTATGAATGTTATGTATATTTTTTTTAAATCTTCATATGAAAAACTTAAGAAATAGTATGGCTTTGCTTTGACTCTTTAAGTCATGATGATTCTATAAAATGACAAGTCTGTTTTGCAGTTTCTATTGCTGATAAAAAATAGATTCTTCTCTTTGTCTCAGAATCACTTTCTCAACGAACTATAAATCAAGATTTCGATTTCTAATGAAATGTTTTCTAAAGGACAGAAATAAACTTTTAACAGTAAGATTCATAATCTTTTTCTATAAAAAGGGACTACAGGAGGTGATTAAGTTAACATATCTATGGAGATTTGGGGCCTTATTTTCCTCCCTTGTCTTAGGATATATCATACTGCATTTTTATAAATTTAAAAGAACTTTTATTGGGGATATTTTAAAGATTGAATTCTTTTTTTATTCTTTTTTATTAAGATTTTTTATTTTTAGTTTGCAACACTCACTTCCACATGATCCTGAGTTCCAGATTTTCTTCCCTCCTTTCCCCCCCAAGACAGCATATCATACCACTTTTTCCCCACATAGAATCACACATCAGAAATTCTTAAATATTCTTGAAAACGTAGTCCTTTGAAATACATATATACACACAAACACATGCATAGACACTTATCTGTATATATTCATATGTGTATGTATATATGTAATAATGTGTATTTCCTATATAAACCATTGCTTTCTAAAAATGGAGTTTGGGGCAAGAAATGTGTTAGGAACTGTGACTTGGGGACCAGGAACTCATTGGACATAGGATAATTTCCTTATTATAGGTTTCTAAATGTTGATCTAGTTAATTTTATTCAGCATTCATTTAATGTAAGTCACATTTAGCTAAAGACAAACCTTCAACAAGAGAAACTAGTAAATGAGTGAATTCTGGTAAAGTTGCCTGGCTAAATAGTCCTAATTTGAAAAAGTTACCCCTTGTTTTGAGAGCTTTTTGATTCATACTCTACTTATAGACTCTGGGATTCTCTGAATTTAAATTTTGCCAAATATCATAGATATTTGTTTTCTAAAAAATTGTCTGTATGAAATAGCTGTATAGTTCATACATAAATGTATATATGCATTTATCTGTAAAACTCAGGAATACTGATGGGCTCGAGCTTTTCTGACTCAGATTTGCAGAGGTGAAATCAACCGGTCCTTATGCTATTACAAATTCGGGACAGGAAAAACTTGAGACTATCATTGTTCCTATATCCTTTCCACCCCTACCCCTACCATACATGCACATACAGATACACTCCAAGTCTCTGCACAATATTAAGTAATCCATGGAAAAAATTGTAAAGTCTATCAGTATCTAGCACATTATATCTAGCACAGTCTATCAGACTAGCACATTATACACACACACACACACACACACACACACACACATATACATGCATATATGTGAATTG
This sequence comes from Phalanger gymnotis, assembly GCA_028646595.1. NCBI lineage: Eukaryota > Metazoa > Chordata > Mammalia > Diprotodontia > Phalangeridae > Phalanger > Phalanger gymnotis. The sequence continues at coordinate 648,987,232 of CM053622.1, read as the reverse complement.
TATTTATGTATGTCCACATACAAATGCATATATGTTTATATGTGTGTATGTATGAGTGTGTGTTTGTGTGTGTCTATACACAAACACATATCCTTCCCTAGCATGGACATTGTGACTTTGGCCAAATCACTTCATCACTGTAGACTTCTTTTGCTCTTATGGTAGAAGAAAACTTCTTTGAGCGCAAGAAGTCATTCATTTTTTGTCTTTGTTTACCTAGCACCTAACAGAAGCACCTAAGTTGGTGCTTAATAAATGCTTGTGGGTTGATTCATTCATTCCATTCCTCCCTCCCCCAATTCCCCAAACGTCTCCAGTTCTTATTTTATTCTTCCTTTCTACTGTCTCTTCTGGAAGACTGATTTATTAGTAAACTTCATTAATCCTTGGTCTCTTCTTTTTATGCCCCATTCATCTCTTGACATGAATCAATGAACAAACATTTATTAAGCACCTACTATGTTACAAACAGTTTGCAGGTTGCTAGATATACAAAGAACAAAATGAAAAAAAAACATGCACTCTAGAGGTCACAATCTACTGGTGGGAGATAAAATTATATATTGATATACATATAGAGATAGTATAGGGATCAAAAGTGGACCTGTGATTTCATTGGTATATAGTGAATGACCTTGTGGGTAAAGAAGATCCTTCTACCAATAAAGTACTTTCTCTGTAACTTAAGTCTTAGAAAGTTACCTAGAAAACTAAGAGGTTTATATGATTTGTCCAGGGTTCCATAGCCAATGTGCATAAGAGGTAAGACTTGAAACCAGCTCTCTTCATCTTCAAGGCTAATTCTTCATCTTCTATACCATGCTGCATATATGAGAAAAAATGAATGAGAAAAAATACACAGGAACTTTGAGAATGGAGTAATAAAAGAAGGGGGATAAGACAAGACTTCTTCAGAAGATGATGCTAGAGATTAATCTTGAAAGAAACAGGGGATTCTTAGAGCTGGAAGTTCAAAGTTAGTACATATCAGGATTGGGGGACAGCCAGTGCAAAGTAATAAACATGGGAGGTTATATATAAAGAACAGCAAGACCAATTTGGCTAGACCACAGAGACTGATTCATAGGTCTAGGAAACCTATATTTGGAGCCAGGTTTTGAATCAACCAAGAAAAACCTCTCTCTCTCTCTCTCTCTCTCTCTCTCTCTCTCTCTCTCTCTCTCTCTCTTTCTCTCTCTCTCTCTCTTTCTCTCTCCCTCCCTCCCTCTCTCCCTTCCTCCCTCCCTCCCTCTCTCTCCTCTCCCCCCCTCTCTTCCTCTCCTTCTCCTTCTCCATCACCACTACCCTCACCACTTTTTTCAATTCTGCCTATGTATTCCCTGTTGTCTCTCAGAGGGTCAAGAGCAAGAGATATCATGTGTTCTTCCTTGTTGCCACATCCAGACCTACTACCATCACTGGAATGTATCTTTTCCTTTACGTTCAATGCATCTGATTATATCAGCACATCCTGATTTTTGTTGCTGCCATTTATTGAGTTCCAAGACACTTTCCCACATTTTTTTTCATCTATTTCTTTACCTGGTTTAGAGTCTTCCTCTACTCTGTACCTCAACTCTAGATTTCATCCTTGATGACTTAAGTCTGATCAGATTATAACACAAGACTTCGTAGATAATATAAAGTAAGCTCTTCATTTTAAAGGTAAGGAAATTGAGGTCCAGATAGATGACTGATAAATGACTGATGATAATTAGACTGGATTTTCAGTTCATCATGATGGTCAAATTTCAGGATCTCTATTTCAACTATACCACAAAAATCATAAACTCTAGACTTTACTAATCTTCAAAACAATCTCTGTTCAGGATCTTGAAGTATGAAATACACCTTTATTTTCACTGCCTTTCCACCATTTTCCTGTCTTTCCATCTATTTTACAGGTTTGTTCTTCTCATACAGCACCAGAATCTGTCTTCATTTCCTTACCCTCATAGTCTTTGTTCTATAAGCAACCATTTCAAAAAAGCTCCATCCTCTACCCTTGACTTCCTTGCTAACTTGCAATTCTGATATTCTCATTCTCTTTATCTCCAGCCCCTGTATCCTCTCCTCTGTGCCTTCTATTCTCAAGAAATGGATTTGGTGGTTTAAGGAAACCTTGGAGGCCTGGTTTTCTATTTGTTTCTAATGCTTTCTTAATAGAACATTTGAGTACTTTCTAAGGATGGATAAGAGGACTTTTATATTGCCATAAAGAGGAGAGGAGAGGAGAGAAGACAATGATGATGATGAATTATGATAACTAACAAAGATGAGTGATGGTAAGACCTAGTTATGGATCTAGGGTTAAATAGTGACTGATGGAAGATAATCTGTTAACTGAGAGAAGGCAAGAAGCTGGGACTATGCTGATATTTTATTTACTGTATAACAAAGATAAATTATGGCTAAGTTTGGGGTCTGGAAAAGATGACTGAATGACATTTAATGAAGAAAGGGGGGGAGAGATTACTTTGCATACCATAGGACTGAATAAGAGGAGAACAAGATGTGATTTGTTGAACATAGGTTTTGTTCAGATTTTCTTTATTTTTAAGTTATCATTTATTTATTTTAGTTTTCATCATTGATTTTCACAAGAGTTTGAATTACAAATTTTCTCCCCATTTCTACCCTCCTTCCCACTCTAAGATGGCACATATGCTGATTGCCCCATTCACCAATCAGCCCTCCCTTCTGTCACCCTACCATCCCCTTTTCCCTTACTTTCTTGTAGGGAAAAATAGATTTCTATGACCCATTGCCTGCATATCTTATTTCCTAGTTGCATGAAAAAACAAATTTTTTTAACTATATTTTGCTCCTTCTTATCTTATCCCCCTTTATTCAGTTTTCTCCCTTGACCCAGTCCCTTTTCAAACATGTTTGCTTTTGATTACCTCCTCCCTCTATCTGCCCTCCCTTCTATTATCCCCCCTTTTTATCTCCTTCCTCCTTCTTTCTCGTGGGGTAAGGTACCCAACTGAGTGTGTATGGTATTCCTTCCTCAAGTCAAATCTGATGAGAGTAAGATTCACCCCTTCCCCCTCACCTGCCCCCTCTTCCCTTCCTACAGAACTGCTTTTTGTTCCCACTTTTGTGCAAGGTGATTTACCCCATTCTATCTCTCCCTTTCTCCCTCTATCAATAAATACATAAATATATATTTATGTATGCATATATGTGTATGTGTGTATACACACACACACACACACACACACACACACACACACACACACATTCCCTTCAGCTACCCTAATACTGAGGTCTCATGAATTATGCACATCGTCTTTCCTTGTAGGAATGTAAACAAAACAGTTCAACTCTTGTAAGTCCCTTATGATTCCTCTTTCTTGTTTACCTTTTCATGCTTCTCCTGATTCTTGTGTTTAAAAATCAAATTTTCTATTTAGCTCTGGTCTTTTCACTGAGAAAGCTTGAAAATCCTCTATTTTATTGAAAATCCATATTTTGCCTTGGAGCATTATACTGAATTTTGCCAGGTAGGTGATTCTTTGTTTTAATCCTAGCTCCATTGACCTCCAGAATCTGATATTCCAAGCCCTTTGATCCCTTAATGTAGAAGCTGCTAGATCTTGTGTTATCCTGATTGTGTTTCCACAATACTCAAATTATTTCTTTCTGGCTGCTTGAAGTATTTCTTCTTGATCTGGGAGCTCTGGAATTTGGCAGCAATATTCCTAGGAGTTTGCTTTTGAGATCTTTTTCAGGAGGCGATCTGTGGATTCTTTCAATTTTTATTTTACCTTCTGGCTCTAGAATGTCAGGGCAGTTCTCCTTGATAATTTCTTGAAGGATGATAATCTAGGCTCTTTTTTTGATCATGGTTGTCAGGGAGTCCAATAATTTTTAAATTATCTCTCCTGGATCTGGATCTATTTTCCAGGTCAGTGTTTTTTCCAACGAGATATTTCACATTGTCTTCCACTTTTTTATTTGTTTCGTTCTGTTTTATAAAATCTTGATTTCATGTAAAATCACTAGCTTCCACTTGGTCCAATCTAATTTTTTCCCTCTTTTTTATTTAATATATTTAGTTTTCAACATTGATTTTCACAAGAGTTTCTACCCATTTCTACCCTCCCCCCCACACCAAGATGGTGTATATTCTGGTTGCCCTATTCCCCAGTCTGCCCTCCCTTCTGTCACCCCACTGCCCTCCCACCCCCTTTTCCCTTCCTTTCTTGTAGGGCAAGATAAATTTCTATGCCCCATTGCCTGTGTAACTTGTTTTTGCAGCTTTTCCCACTAACCTTCTCTGTTGTATTTGGTGTTTGTGGGTTGAGAAGTCTGGTAACTGCTGCAGTTCATTGATTCAGGGTGCTAAGTCACACTCTACTGGCTCCTGGTCTGGTTGGTCTGTGCTGCCCATGCTGGGCTCTGCTCAGCACCACTCCACTCTGTTCCCAGCTCTTCGAAGGATAGACTTTACCCAGAGACCATCCAGGCTGTCCAGGGCTACAGCCCTGCTTCCCTCTGCTAATTTGTGGGTTCTGCAGTTCTAGAATTGGTTCAGAGCCATTTTTTATAGGTTTTTGGAGGGATTCGGTGGGAAGCTCATGCTAGTCCCTGCTTTCCAGCCGCCATCTTGGCTCCACTCCTCCAATCTAATTTTTAAGGTAGTATTTTCTTCAGCGGTCTTTTGGACCTCTTTTTCCATTTGGTTAATTCTGCCTTTCAAGCCATTCTTCTCATTTGGCTTTTTGAAGCTCTTTTGCCATTTGAGTTAGTCTATTTTTAAGGTGTTATTTTCTTCAGTATTTTTTGGGTGTCCTCTAGCCAGTCATTGACTTGTTTTTCATGGTTTTCTTGCATCACTCTCATTTCTCTTCCCAATTTTTCCTCTACTTCTCTAACTTGCTTTTCTAAATCCTTTTTGAGTTCTTCCATGGCCTGAGACCAGTTCATGTTTTTCTTGGAGGCTTTTGTTGTAGGCTCTTTGACTTTGTTGACTTCTTCTGTCTGTATGTTTTGGTCTTCTTTATCACCAAATAAAGATTCTAAAGTCTGAGTCTGAATGTGAGTCTCTTTTCGCTGCCTGGCCATGTTCCCAGCCAACTTATTTGACCCTTGAGTTTTTGTCAGGGTATGACTGCCTGCAGAATATAGAGTACTTTGTCCCAATCTTGAGGGGCTTCACTGTTGTTTTTAGAGCTATTTATACACAGCAAGCCCTGCCACACCAGTGCTCCTTCTTCCCCAAGAACCCCCAACCTGAACTGCGAGTCAGGTCTTAAGCAGGCTCTGCACTCCTGTTCCACCAGGTGTGCCTGGGGCCAGAAGCAACTGCAGCTGTAGTTCTGTCCTCAGAGCTGCACCACCTCCGCAATCCTAGTGGCAGTAGCTGAACCACAAACTCCTCTCACTCTGTCTCCATAGTTTTTCCCACTAACCTTCTCTGTTGTCTTTGGTGTTTGTGGGTTGGAAAGTCTGGTAACTGTCACAGCTCACTGATTCAAGGTGCTAGAGCCTGTTCTGCCCAGCTCCCAGTCTGCTTGTTCCTGGCACAGCTCACACTGCACTCTGCTCTGCTCCACTCCCAGTTGCAGTAGACCTTACCCAGTGACTATCCAGGCTGTCCTGGGCTGGAGCCCTGTTTCGCTCTGCTATTTCGTGGGTTCTTCAGTTCTAGAATTTGTTCAGAGCCATTTTTATAGGTGTTTGGAGGGTCCTGGGGGAGAGCTTTAGGGTAGTCCTTGCTTTCCATCCTCCATCTTGTTTTGTTCAGATTTTCAAGGGCATTTAGATTAAGTATTCATAGAAACCCATTCTTAAAAATATTTTCCTGGAGCTGTATAAGTTCTATATGATACAAGTGCCTTGCTCTGTTACTCCATGACCTTGGGAAGCAGCACAAAGGCAGTAAGGGTGGGGTAAGGATGTAATATCCTCATAATTACGGTGCCCACTATAAAATATCTCTTGTCAAGAGCTATTACTGACTTAGTTTTTCTTCTCCATGTAACTTTTAACACATTTCAGTGACAATACTCTTTGTTTTTATCTCCTTTCCAAAGATAGGTTTGTTTTCAGTTGTGTCTAACTCTTTGAACACCATTTGGGGGTTGCTTGGCACAGGTACTAAAGTAGTTTGCATTTCCTTCTCCAGCTCATTTTGAGGAAACTGAGGCAAACAGGGTTAAATGACTTGTCCCGGGTCACACAGTGTCTCAGGTCAGATTTGAATTCAGGAAGATGAGTTTTTCTGACTCAAGCATTAGCACTCTAGCCATTGAATCAATTAGCTGCCCTATATGACTTCACCTATCTTGTATTCCCTCTTCTCAACTGAAGAAATCTAAGAACTAAAATTGCATTTGCAAAGATGTAGTAGAATAGCAGTGGCAATGTCATTAGGAGCTCAGAGATCATGAGGAAGGGAGCAAGCTCTAAGAATCAGAATAGAGAAGCAATGAACCACCACTGGGTGATGGAAGATGAAGTCATGTGACATGTGAGGCTGGACCTCAATTTCCTTACCTTTAAAACCAAGAGCTTATTTTATATTATCTATGAGGTCCTTTCCAACTAGAAATCTTATAGTCTGTGTTATAATCTGATCAGACTTAAGTCATCAAGGATGAAATCTGGAGTTGAGGTACAGAGTAGAGGGAGACTGTAAACCAGGTAAAGAAATAGATAAAAAAAAATGTGAGAAAGTGTCTTGGAACTCAACAAATGGCAGCAACAAAAATCAGGATATGCTGATATAATCAGATGGATTGAACTTAAAGGAGAAGATATATTCCAGTGATGGTAGCAGATCTGGACATGGCAACAAGGAAGAATATATATTGTTACTCCTTTTCTATTATATAGGAATCTGTAGGGGAAAAGAAATGTTTCTGCATATAAGAGGAAAGGGCTGAGACTGATACACCCCAATTAAATTCACTGCTAGTCAAGGTTAAAGCTTTATATGTCGACAGAAAATGCACTGATTGGGTGTCATGCCATATTTCCATAATTAAGTTTAGCAAAAACACCCTCTGCTCGGATAATGATAGCAGTGGGTTCCAGAGTTCTTCCAGCTATATGCTCCTTAACGACATATATTGCATTAGTTTTCATCTTTATGTATTTTCTTGAACATCATAGATATTTAACAAATTGAATTGAGTTTCGATCTATATGAATGACCTCCTAGATCATTTCCAAATCGTGATTTTTAGGCTATGATTATGTCATGTAGCATCATCTAGTTAATTGATTTGATTGAACCATTGTTTTTCTTTTTGCAAGAATGAGAACTAAGTCACCTTTATACTAGACTCCATTCATTTGAAGTCAAAGAAGCAAGGCATACAAAATTACAATAATTTACCCTTTTGTTATGGTAGTAGACTAGTAGTACTTTGTAGTAGCATTGGACCAGCTGTAATTGAAAATATCATCATACAGTCCGGGATTTCTCAACAAATAATAATTGTATCTCTCCTACTTTCTCACCTCCATGTAGGACATTTGCTTCTAATTGTCAGGACATTTCTTGTGAAGCAGTATCCTTTCAAGAAAGTTAATGATTGAATGTTATCACCCTATTAGTCAAGTGATTGATGGTGGGTAATTGCATCATGAAAGATAGCACCTACAAATAGAAGGCTTTCAATTCTCACCAGCTTAGCACTTTTTCCCAGTATAGCATTTGTTATGTCACTTTATTAATGTGATTATTCACATTAATTTTTTTTAACCAAAAACCCAAATCAAAAAAGAACAAAGGCAAAGAAAAGATTTGAACAACTGTGCAACTAAATACAAATGTGCTGGTATCTTTTTTGTTCCCCTAAAGTTTTGGATAGCTCAAAGCATGGCGTAGGAGAAAGACATGTACTGCAACTTAAAATTATTAGGAAGATGGCTGATATCATTCTAGAATTTAGAGCTGGGAAGGTACTTTAGAAATCAGGTAGGCTAAAATGTTTGTTTTAGATAAAAGGAATCTGAGGTACAGAGAGGTTAAGTGACTTTACCAAGGTAACATAAGTGGCAAAAATAAGAGTTTAACCCATGAAGCTTTATACTATCAGTACATATCAAGTGATGTTCATCACACCGCTTTGTTAATCAAGTTAAGCTGTTACTGTCTTCTCTTTCCAGTAAGTGTTTGCCATGCATGTTTGCATATTTATGTGTGCCTGTGATCTCATTTGTATAAAGAATTCCTGGTGAGGAAACTCCTTCCACTAATGCAAAATGACATTTTCTTTACAACCTTAGAAAGTTGCGTCAGGCATTGAGAGATAAATTGACTTGCCCAGATTCATAATGCAAGAATGTGTCAAAAGCAAGGCTTGAGCACAGGTATTCATGAATTCAAAGTGAGCTTTCAGTGTTTTGCAAACTGTAGATATCTACTTTCAATAATATTCCATACCTACACCAGCGTAAGGTAAACAAAGTAGGGAAGTAGGTGTAGTAAAAACGTCTTTGGATCTGGCTCTATCACTGTATATCACTGCAAAAGTCATATAACCTCTCTGTGCTTAACTTCCTTTTATCTGTAAAACAAGAGACTTGGTTTAGGAAACCTTTATGAGAGATTCTGACTCTAAATATAGAGTCCTAGATTTCTTCATGCCTCAGTTAATGTGCCATTTCATTTGTAATCTAACCTGTCCTTAAATTATTTTGTATATGCTTGTCTTTTTAGATGTACCATCTCCCAAATAGAATGTAAACCAAATGAGGGCAGGGGCTATTTTCTCTTTCTCTTTGTATTCCCAGGAACTAACATAGTGGTGACACATATCAACTCAATAAACATTTATTAAGCACCTACGATATGCCAAGCACTGTGTTACATATTGAGGACACAAATGAGAAAAATGGGCCCTGCACTCAAGAAGCTTACATTCTGATAGAGAGAAGACAACACACAAAAGAAAGCTGAAAAAGTGGGTTGTGTGGGCAGGTCCGGGACCAATGGGGTATCTGGCAAAGGGGCATGATGTTCCATTGCATGGAAACCAAACAGAGCTACTGACAGAAAATGAAGTTAGCTGCAAAGTTCTGAGCCTTTTATAAAGGAACATGTTGGGAAGAGTTTGTTGTTCTATCCTCTAGCCCTCCAATAAAGTGGAGAGGAAACTAAAAGAGTAGAAAATGTGTGGAGCAGGGGTGGGGAACCTGGGGCCTCTCTCTCCCTCTTTCTATTATAGACACAGGCCAGCATTTGAGGAGGAGGTATAGTGGGGGCAGTGAGGCTTTGTACTACGATTAGAATTTTAGAGGACACTGACAATACTTCTAAAGGCATGCTCCCCTAGTGTAAATAGCTCAGGTATAAGGTGATAAGAGCTTCTAACAAGATGGCCATTGTGTTAGAGGAGAGAAATTGTGAGAGTAGGATCAACAGTCCTTGACTACACATTGGATATTGTGGGGAATTGCAAGTTTTGTGTCAAGGATGACAAGTTGTGGACCTGAGGGATTGTGAGTAGGGTAGTGCCCTTGATAATAACAGGAAAATTCAAAAGAGAAGAAAAAAAGAATTGGGGAGGGAAGTTAACAAATTCCCTCTGGATTTTTGATTTGAAGATGTACATGGGATATCTTGTTCAAGATGTCTAAACAAAAGCAGCTTATAGTGTGTTTGGAGTTCTGAAGAGAGATGAGAGATAGATAAGTAGATCTGAGAATCATCTACATAGAAATTATAATGGCATTCTTATGCTGTTAGGATCATCAAATGGTAGTACAGAGGGAGAAGATAAGGGGCCCAAAGACAAAGTCAAGGGATTGCCACATTTAGAAGCTGTGAACTGGATAAAGATCCAGCAAAGGAGACAGAGAAGGAATGATCAGACATGTAAGAGAAGAACCAGGAGGGAACAATATCATGAAAGCCTAGAGAGAAGGACCTAGAAGAAGAGAATGATCTAACTCTCTCAAAAGCTTCAGAGAACTCAAGGATGAAAACTGAATAAAGGTCTATAGATTTAGACATTGCAAGATCAATTGTTAATTTTTGCAATCACAGCTTCAGTTGAATGATGAATTCTAAAACCATAGGGTATAGATGAGACTTAGGGAAAAGAAATAGAAGTGCCAACTGCAAACTGATTTTTAAAGTAGTTTAGTCATGAAAGGTAGCTAGCAGGAATGAATAGATCAAGTGATGTTTCTTTAAGGGTGTGTGAGATATAAGGATATTTATAGGCACCAAAGAAGTATCGAGTAAGTAGGAAGAGTTTTACGTTAGTGAGAAAGTAGGGATAGATAATACAAAGGGCAATCCCCTGTAGATGAGAGAATAGAATGAGATAATTTAATTGTGCAGATGAATTTGCCTTGCCAAGACAAAAGGTGATCACTGCATGTGAGACAGGAGCAAAGGAGAAGGTAGTGAGGAAGACAACTAGACTTTATGTGATTAGAAGAGAAGAGGTTGCTCCTTGTAAATGGCCTTAATTTTTTCTGTGAAGTATGAGGCAATCTTCTCAACTGAGAGTGTGAGAGTAGGATGGCCATTCCTTGAGGAGGGAAAAGATTTCTGAACTTACTGTAATAAATGAGACAATGAATCAATTGTAGAGGCATAAAAAGGATAGTGACAGTGAGTTGAGATTATGCAACAAAAGTGTAATGCAACCCATCAGCACAGATTCATGATTTACTTTAATTCTTTTCAAGATTATGTGAATAGGAATGGAAGCAGCAGCTAGAGTACTCCAAGGGTGGGATTTTACAATGGTAAGTGACAGCAGAAGAGGACAAGGAATTCAGTTGTAGAGAATAATGTAGAGATGAACTGGTCCACAAAAAGAATCAAGACAGGAAAAGGAGAAAGAGTATAGTCAGTGCAGGGGTAACAGTATGAGAAGGACCTAGTGGGTGGAGGGATGGAAGTTCTAGTGAAGATCAACAAAGTTAGGGATAGTAAGGCAGAGGGGAAGATAGAATTTCAAGAAATTATGATTAAATACAGGAATTTCAAAGTTCATAAAATGAGAATGCAATACTCACGGATTATTGCAAGATTAACGATATGATCCCATCTGTGCGCAGCTAAATTGGGTTAAAGAAGTATGTCATGGCAATAGTAATTTGAGGAATTAGGAAGTTAGAGTGGTTAAGGTACTATCTATCTATCTATCTATCTATCTATCTATCTATCTATCTATCTATCTATTTATCTATTCAGGTCCCCTAGTATGAGGGGAGGAGAGGATGTAGAGAATAAGACTGTGAACTAGGCACTGCAGCAATTAAGGATGAAAGGAGAATGTCCTAGAGGCCTTCAGATAATACCTCTCAGAATCTTGATCAGATAATGGTTTGAATGAACTTCAAAGAAATAGATGTTTCAGAGTGATGATGATAAAGGGAGAGTCTATAAGCAGCAATGGAGAATAAGGAGTATTCTGCCTCCACCATCATGCCTAGTGAATCAAAAGCATATGAATGGAAATGGAAGCAGTATCCAAAAATGTGGCCAGGGATGTCATGTCGGTAGGAAGAAACCAAGTGTCAGTGAGTTCCTTAAGTTGAAAGAAGTGAGGAAGGAAGAGGTTTAAGATGAAAACTGGTTTACTAACTTTGGAACAAGTATTCCAAGGAGCAGTGTGGAAGGAATGGAGAGATATGAAGCAAGAAATCATAAAGATTTGTTGAAGAGGATGCGAATAAGGATGCGGTCAGTGGAAGATGTAAAAGAGGGTTTGTACAATGATAACCAGAAGTTCAGATTCACCATGATGGAGAGAATAGCTTGGACTGAGAGCATGTTAACCATTGCTAAAAGAGTTCAAGTAGATTAGTGACTGGAGAAGAGTTGATTCGGGGAGGGAGATGATTAAACAGTTCAGGACTTCTCTTCAATATCCGATCTTGTGTCAGACAGTGAGGTTGAGTCCTATGAGGTCCAAGAAGTCTGACATACAAGAGGAAGGAACAGATAAAAGAACAGAGACATGGCAGCAAGATGACACAGTGGAGGGGCCTTATGTAAACAAATTACATTACCTCTGTTTGCCTGTTCCAGCTGTAAAATGAATATAATAATAGCATCTACATTTCAGGTTGTTCTGAGAATCAAATGAAATATTTCCAAGTGCTTAGCAGAGTGTCTGGCACAGAGTAGGCAGTATATAAACAAGAATTTATGACAATGGCTATAGTGATGGAGAAGGAAGAGGAAGAGGAGGAGGAGGAGAGGGAAGAGAATTAAATGCCCAGCCTTACAGAGCTGGTGTCTGAGGTATGATTTTTAAAATTCAATTTTATTTGATTTTCAATTCTGGACTCTTACCTTTCCTCCTTTCCCCAAAAGTTGAGAAGGCAAGAAAAATGAAATACATTACAAATATGTATAGTCTTGCAAAAAAAAATCTCACATGTGCCATGTCCAAGAGAAAGGAAAAAGAAAGAAAAAGAAAATAATATTTCAATTTGTATTCTGAGTCCATCTGCTTTCTGTCTGGTGGTGTTTCTTCATGAGTTTTTTTTAAAATTGTGAGTGGTCATTGCATTTATCAGTTACCAAGTCATTCAAAATTCATTATTTTTACATTGTTGTTATTTCATAAATTGTTCTCCTGTTTTTGCTCAGTTCATTTTGTATAATTTTATACGAGTTTTTCTTAAACAATCCTCTTAATCATTTCAATAGAATTGCATGAGATTCATATAGCACAGTTTATTTAGCCATTCTCTAGTTGATGGTTATTCCCTTAGTTTTTAATTCTTTGTGACCAACAAAAATAGCTGTTATAAATATTTTTGTACATATAAATCTTTTTTTCCTTTCTTTGATCTCTTTAAGGTAAGAAATGGTAGCAACATTTTGGGGTCAAAGATTATGAGCTTAATAGGTTTTTGGTCACAAATATACACACACATATTTTCAGGATGGTTAAGCTAGTTGACAGGTACATCAACAATGCATTACTATATCTTTTTTCCCCCCTCATAGTCCCTCCTCCATTTGTCATTTTCATTCCTGTCATTTTAGCCAACCTGACAGATCTAAGATAATAGTGCCTCAGAATGATTTTTATTTTAATCTTACTTCTTTATGTTTTATAACTAATCTATTTCACTAGCCAGCCTCTGTTTCTCACTTGGTACCCAATTGTTTTGATAAGTACGGAATTGAAGTATAGTTTTAGATCTGATATTTACTAATAGGCCACTTTTTTCTTTTTTCACCTTTATATTTTTAGACTATTTATTCTTCCTGATGATTTTTTTAGTTTTATAAAGTAATTCTTTGACAGTTTGATTGGTATAGCTCAGTCTACTTATGTGCAATTAATATTTCTCCATTTGTTTAGCTCTGTACTTATGTGTGTAGAGAATGTTTTATAATTGTGTTCATATAGTATCTTGGCAGGCAACCTGCCAAGTATTTTATATTACCTGAAGTTATTTTAAATGAATTTTTCCATTTTTCTTCTTGCTGGATTTTGTTGGGAATTCACACAAGCAGTGATGTTCTATGCCAGTTTCTTTTTATTCCCTGTACATTTGCTGAAGTTATTGTTTCAGTTAGTTTTTTATTTGATTATCTAGGGTTCTCTCAGTAAACCATCATATCATCTGCAAAAAATTATACCTTTATTTATTCTTTATCTGTGCTTGATCTTTCCATTTCTTTTTCTTCTTGTTATAGCTAGCATTTGTTGTATAATAGCAAGTGGTAAGGGTGAAAATAGACGTCATTCCTTTACCCTTGACTTAATATAAAATTCCATAGCTTATCTACATTATAAATAAGGTTTGCTCTTGGCTTTAGATTGAGATTATATTTCATTTTAAAGAAAATTCCATTTATTCCTATGCTTTCTGGTGATTTGAATGGAAATGGATATTGCATTTTGTCAAAGAGCTTTTTTGCACCTGTTGAAACAATCATTTTATTTGGCAATAGATTGGGAAGGAAATATATAGAAGTGAAAAATAATCCAGCAAAAGAGAAGCAAAAAAAAGATGATTCTAAGACATAATAAACAAAACCAAAACAATTACATTATGATAGTAAGGAAAGCATTAAAATTATAACATTGAAAATCTACTTCCTATGTATGTAAAACATACTGATAATATAGGATAGATAAAGATAACCCAGGGATCATAACTCTCCCAGAAAAATTTAACTGGACAAAAAAACCTTTATATCACCATGCAAGAAATAATAGAAGAGAAATTAATGAAATTTCTGAACATAGAACTTGAAATGTCATTTGAAAGAGGAAAGAAAGGTTATAAGCTCCAAAACACATAGAGGTTAAATTTCACAGTTCAATTCAGAAACAAGAAGTTATGCAAGTTATAATGGGAAAGGCATTCAAATATAAAGGAAAGGGAATTCAAATAACACAAAGCTGTTGTGCACTTGGAAGAAAATGTAGATGGGAATGAATAACGTGTTCCAAAGAGCAATGGAGCCCAGGAAGCTGCCCAGGGTGACCTACCTTGCTAATCTGAACATAAACCTAAATGAAAAAAAGATAGACATTAAACAAAAAGGGTATTTTTACAAAGAAAAATATTACTAAAGCATTTTTTTCCTTAAACATCCTATATAAAAGAAATTCAGCATCCAAATACAATAGCAGCAGAATGATAAAAGACAGACCAGCAAAAAACCTTATTTCTTAATGCATACATGAAGACAGAGGTTAAAATGCAATTTTTGTGACATTAACAGTAAAGAGGCAATCTTAGGATATTATGAATAGAGCCTGGTGATGACCTGCCTGTAGGTTTGTCAGAATTGTTGGGGTTTTTCGGGGGATGCAAAAGGATTGGGGCCCCAATGCAACATGAGAGGGCATACAAAAAGAGAGAAAGCAGGCAAGATAGAGAGGAATATGTGATCTGCCAGAATCAATTTGAGGGCTAGCTATGAGGGGAAGGTGACCCCTGGACACAGAAAGAGAAGAGACTACAGGGGTTCAGGTGAGAAAGACAGGGAAGAATTGAAAAAGAAGGGGAGTAGAGGCCTTGTTTTGTTGGTGGGATTGGCTTCTGTTGATGAATGCTTCTATGGGTAAAGAGAGATAGTATGTAAAGGGAGATGGGGACCTTGAGCTTGGTGTGACCTGGGGGATTTGGTATATAAAAGTCTACTTTTCCTACCATGGGAGAGAGGGAAATGGAACTCTTGAAGGTAACTGGCTCCTGGGGGTGGATGGGTGCAGGAGATTTTTGAGGTTCATGGGGAAAATAAAAGATAACTGAAGAGGTATAGATCAATGGTGGGCTGCTTAATCAGAAATGTGGTGAGGAAGAGGCCCTACCATGGGGCAATATCCTCTCTGACACCTGCAATAATTCACATAATTCTGGGAGCAAGACACAGCAAAAAGGGAGAACTCATAGAGCAAGCTTGACAGAGCAGCAGCAGAAAAGTCCTAGAAGTAGAGCCTAGAATAAATACCTTGAAATATTTTATTGTAAGAGGAATAATGAGAAAAGAGAGAAACAATATAATTCTATAGGACATGATTCAGAGAATTAGGGTCTAGAAGTAGAATGAAATGAGGGATAATGAAGAGAGTGAGAGAAATCCTTTTTGAAAGGAACACAAAAAAAATCAAATTCATATTTTAAAATTGTCATTTTTATGAAAGTGTACCCGGGCAGAATTGCTCCTAATAATTACTTTTATTTCTTCATTGGTGTAAACTCACTTTTTTCATTTTTTATACTAGATTTTTCCTTTCCTTTTTTAAATCAATTTTGTGAATAGATTATCCACTTCATTGTCTTTTTAATAAAACAATTCTTTTTATTAAATCAAAAAATAGTTTGTTAATTTCTTCTTTGTTTTTCAGGATTTCTAGTTTGGTGTTTAATTGGGGTTATTTAATTTATTGCTTTTCTAGTTGTTTATTTTTTAGCTGCACACCTAATTTGTTGATCTGCTCTTTCTTTCTTAAGAGTTTAGAGATACAGCATTTCCTGTAATTACAGCTTACAAATTTTGTTATGTTGTCTAATTTTTATCATTATCTTTAGTGACTTTAATTGTTTATTTTCTTTGATCCTTAAATTATTTATTATTTAATTGTTAATTTTCCCATTCATTTGAAGTTTTCTTCAAAGGTCATTTATTCAATGTAATTTTATTGCAATTTTATTTATTGATCAGTAAAAGATGCACCAAGTATTTTTCTTTGCTTTTTTTGCATTTGTTTGTGAGGTTTTTATTTCCTGATCCATAATATGCTATCAAAACTGATGAACAGGTATATTTTTTCTATTCCCATTCAAATATTTTTAAGATATCTGTCATATCTAACTGTTCTCATGTTCTGTTTGGGTCTTTAACTTCTTTCTTGTTTACTTTTTGGTTTTATTTATTTAAGTCTGATTGAGGGAAAATTAGTTCCATCAATATTAAAGTTTTTCTATCTAACTCTTTCTGCAACTCATTTAGTGTTTCCTTTAAGAATTTACATGCAACGTTATTTTATGCTTGTATTTTTAGGATGAATATAAATTCATTGTACATATTTTTTATCTTTTAGCAAAATGTAGGTTCCCTATTTATTTCTTGTCTGTGTGTAACTTCCTATTTTAAGTGTGTTTCTCATAAAAACAATATTATTGGATTGTGGTTTCTAACCATTCTATTATTCTTTCCCATTTTAAGCACGTTCATCACATTCAAATTCATAGCTGTGCATTTCTTTTAATCATATTCTCTTATATTTATTTTTCCTCTTGATCCCTTTTAAGAGTCTCTTTTACTTATAATAGCACCCTTAATTTACCCTCCCTCTTGTTGCCCCTCTATTCCTTCATCACTTTTCTTCCTATTTCCTTGTTCAGTAAGATGTATTTCCCATTGATATAGGATACTCTTGAATTATGAAACTTGAGTCTTCATGGCTCAGAAGTCAACTCTCCATTGAAATCCACACTGTCCTCAGTCTGTCTATAATCTTTTAAAAATCATCAGTAATGACTCAATAAATCATGTCTACTTGTATTTTTAGTACTGTAATTGATGATTTGAAAAAAATTAAGAACAGCTGGGCAATCTTTTACTTCATCTCCCCTTATCCTTTTTTTAAGCCCTGTTAACCATTTCTGTGCTTGTTTCCTAGTCCAAAGAAAATTCTCCATGGCACAGGAAAAAAGCTAATAGAGTGAAATAGTTCTTCCTACTTACTGTAGATGATGATAACCTCAACTATACTATGAAACGACAGTTTTTTTTTTTAAATTCTATCTTTCCCCTAATAATAGCTGCTTAAAAGTCCTATGCCTTAACAGATAGGAAAATAATGGTCATAGATATCAGAGTATTTCTGAGATCTGTTGAAAATGTGACAACAACCCCTCTAACTGGTACTGTGGATAGATCATCGGGTCTGGAGGCAGGAAGAATTGAGTTCAAAACCAGACTCAGACACTTAGTAGTTATATGACCCTCAGTACATCACTTAATCTCTGTGTACCTCAGTTTCTTCAAATATAAAATAGGGGTCATAATAGAAGCTTCCTCACAGAGTTATTGTGAAGATAAAATAATATTTGTAATGTTCTTAGCAGAGTGTTTAATGCATGTTTATTTACTATCTGTCTATTATTTAGAGAAAAGACAAAAACTACCAAAATATTTGAAGAAAAGGAAAAAAAAACCAGAAGATTCTGTCTGAAATTACAACAGAATGAACCTCTTTTATTTAAGCAATGTGCTCATTCTGAGAAATGAAAAGTAAACAAGAAGACTAAAAAAAACAAAACATTTACTCACATTATTACAATTTCTTTTTTTGTTTTTTGGAGGGGGGAAGGCAAGGTAATTGGGACTCAGTGACTTGCCCAGGGTCACACAGCTACTAAGTATGTAAAGTGTCAGGCTAGATTTAAACTCAGGTCTTTCTGACTCCAGGGCCAGTGCTCTACTCACTGTACCACCTGGCTGCCCCTTCACATTATCACAATTTCTTAGAAAATTTTAAACCATTAAAATATGACAAGGAAGCCAAAAGATTACAGAAACCACCTCAGTGAGTAAATAATTTGTTTCTTTTATGATAATTGAGACATGGAATGAAAAAGAAATACTGATTTAGAGTACAAGTTCATTTGGAAAATAGTATGTAGTAGAATGCTGGAATATCACGAAAGTATTGATTCATAAAATGGAAAAAAAAACACATTGGCAGTTTAAATAAACTTATACACATCTTGGTGTAATAGCAAGCAAAGTGGGACTTTTCACTGTTTTTTTTTTGAGTGCTTCTCAGTATGAAGGTAATCAAGTGCCTTTGATTGAGTTTTGCTTTTGTTTGAATCAAGAGTCTTTGATTGAATCAAGAGTCTTTGATGACCTGCTTAAGTGACAAGAAAGTATTCTTAGTGTCAACTATATTCTTTTTTTGTTCTCTCCTTCTCATTGTCCTTTTCTTCCTCCTTTACCTGCTTTGAGACAGATTTTATTAAATTATATTTATCAATTTGATGGATGTGAGATGGTACTTCAAAATTATTTTAGTTTGGATTCTTTATTTTTTAATATTTTTAGCATTCTTTCAACTGCTTATTAATGATTTGTATTTCCATTTCTGAATCTTTTATGGTTTAAATCCTTTAACCATTTTTCCATTTTGGCCTAGGAGTTAACTTTGTAAATTTTTGAGATTCATGCATATTTCAAATGTACAATTGTATTTATTCTTATTGCCATGAATGTTTTTCTCAATTTGTTATTTTTCTGTGGGGGTTTGCTTTCTATTCAAACCCTCATTGAGCTTTTTCAAAAATTAGGCATGTTTTTAGGTATAAAGAATTTGCAAAGAAATATAGAAAGTAAGAAATTATAATCATTGCTTTTCCAGACCATTACACAATCAAAATAGCAATGAGTAAATGGATATAAAAAATTATATTAAGTATAATGACAATATAAAGAGTACATATCAAAATGTATTAGATACATCTAACATGGATCTCAGAGACAAAATTTTATTTTTGAATGCTCTTGTTAATAAAAGAGATTGAGAAGACTTGTATTTAGTTTAGGTCTTTTAAAAAGTGCCAATCAACAAATTAGCATGATGAATATTTTCACACCCATTTATACCCTATCATACCCTATACATGCCAGTGATTCTGATCTCCTATAAGGTTATCCGTATGATAACCTTTCCACACCTTCTAATACCCAATTCTTTATTCCTATTCCCTGCAAACCTCTCACCACAAATTTCCAACCAAATACCACCCATCTCTTCCACTGAGCCTTCTAAAATGTCTATTCCATAGGTAGCGAACTTACCTTCACCCTAAAGGATTCCTCTTTCATTCTTTTCATCTTCTAGCTATTCCTTAAACTTGACTCTCTCATAACATAGCTTCCCTGGCCATCCTTTCCAGTACAATATGCCCCTTCATTTATCCCCCTAGGTTCACTGGTCAAGGCATAGCCTAATACCTTGACTGTTCCTTGGGCCCTATTGACACTTCCCAATGCTCTCCATACATCCATCATTTAATAGTATCTCCTTTGAGGTTTATGAAATTCATCTCTACTACATAAACAAAATCCTGGTATCTGCTGTCTACAGACTTCTATGTTACTCCATTTCCTTCCTCAATGAATTTGGTACATGACTCAATTTTTTTCTCAACTCCTGTCCTCATATTAGGAAACTTCAAAGTACCAATGACTCTCCATTTAAACAACCTAACCACTCAGTTCCTTATCCTACTCACTCCTCATGACCTGTTCCCTGACTCTACCTCATCTAGCTACAAATGTACCATCTATATGTTCAAAAATTCTGAATTCCTCTTATCTGACAACAATCTACTGGATTTCCAACTCTATCTTCTCTTATAAAATCCTAATCTTTGTCCATACCATCCTCTCCAATCCCTTGAACCCTTCATTCTCCCCCAGGCCATCTCCTTTGCACTAGACACTCTCTTCTATTTTCCCTGTCTGGACCTCATGGGGAACCAATTCAACTCTACACTGTCTGCCTTCCTTGATCCTGGGATCCACAGGGGATTTGTTCTGTGATGTTTATATTCAGTCAAAGAGCCATACTTGAGGACCTAAAGGGACACATGTGACCTCAAGGGCACAGGTTCCCCACCCCTACCCAGACTCTATCATTTCACTGACTACACCCTGTAAATTCTGAGCCTTAGGTCACTCTCATCATCCACTGACTTTACTCCTTCATATGTGCTGCTGAGTCAAACGAAGAAAATCATATAAGTGTTCAAACTGGAGCCAGTACAAATCTGTCACACAACCTCTACTGGGCTTCAAACAATCCTAATATATTATCAATTCAAATAGTTATCAATTCACTTTCTTACTTTCCACAATAGCTTTTCCATATCTTTTCCTCCGTTGTCAAGCCTCCCAAGGTTTTCCCCACAGACACCATCTTGGATGAGGATATTAACTCATATTTTACAAAAAATAATTGAAGTCATTCATCATGACCTTCCTCATCTTTCCTCTTCCTCATCTGATATCACTCATATGCATTCTTACACAATCTCCTCCTTTAATCCTATCTCACATAAAGAGGTAACCGTACACTTTAGCAAGGCTAATCTTTCTATTTGTTGAAATGATTTCATTCAGTCCCATCTCTTCTGATACATTGATCCCTCTGCCATTCTCACTCTATCCCTTATTTTCAATCTGTCCATATCTGCTGGCTGATTCTCTACTTTTATAAACATGCCCATGTGTCCCCCATCCTCAAAAAATCCTTATTTAACCTTTCCGACTCCTGTAATTATCATAATATATCTCTTCCTGGACTTTGTGGCTAAACTTTAAAAGGCTGTCTATAATATTTGCCTTTACTTTCTCTCCTTTCACTCTCTTCCTAATACCTTACCATCTGGCTTTTGACCTTATATTTCCACTGACAATGCTTCCTCCCCATAGTTAGCAATGATTTCTTAGTTGTCATATCCAACAGCCTTTTTTCAATCATCATCATCTTTGACCCCTCTGCAGCCTTTGATCACTGTTTTCACTATTATCTTCTCTCTAGGCTTCTGGGACAATATGTTCTCCTCCTACCTGTCTGACCCCTCCTTTTTGGTCTCCTTTGCTGGATTCTCATTCATATCACACCTTTTAATCATAGGTGTTCCATAGGATTCTGTACTGGATCCTTTTCTCACTCTATAGTATGGATTTAATGAGCTAATCAACTCCATGCACACAATTGCCATCTCTATCCTGATGGTTCATTAATCTTCCTATTGTGCTCTAACATTTCTGCTGACCTCCAATTTTGCATTTCCAATTGCTTTTCAGACATTTTGAACTTGATATCCAGTAGACATCTTACATTTAATATATCCAAAATTGAACTCATCTTTACCCCTAAATGCTTGCCTCCTCCTACCATCCCTGTTATGGTAGAAAGCAACACCATACTACCAGTCTCTTAGGCTCACAACCAAGGCATTATCACTGACTCTTCACTATCTCTTAACCCCTATACCCAATCAGTTGCCAAGTCTCACTGTTTGTACCTTTGCAGGATATTTAGAAGATGCTCCCTATTCTCCTTTAACATTACAACCACTCAGGTGCAGGCCCTCAACAACTCAAACCCAGATAATTATAATAGGCTATTGATTGGTCTGCCTGCCTCAAAACTCCTCAGCATCCCAATCAATCTTCTCTTCAGCCAACAATGTAACTTTGCTAAAGCACAGAGCCACCCCTAATCAACAAACTCCAGTAACTACTTATCAGTTCTAGGATCTAATACAAATCCTTTTGTTTGGCTTGGCTTTCAAAGCCATTCATAATCTAGCCCCCTTCTACATTTCTAATCTTCTTAACACCTTATACCTTGCCATGTACTCTTTGAACCAGTGATACTGACCTGCTTGCCATTTCACTATATCTCTTGGCTCAGGGCATTTTTTTGGACCTTACTCATACCTGGAATATTGTCCCTCTTCATCTCTATCTATTGGATTCCCTGCTTCCTTTCAGTCTAAACTAAAATGCAATTGTCTACTGTAAAAATTTCCTCAGCACTTTTAATTCTAGTCAATTCCCGCTCAATTATTTCTTGTTTATTCTGTGTGTAACTTGTCTGCACACATGTGTTTGCTTATTGTCTCCCCCATTAGCATGTGAGCTCCTTTAGTCTAGAAACTATCCTTTCATTTCCTCAGTGCATAATGCCTGGAACATAATAAGCTCTTAATGTTTATTAACTAAGTAATATATTCAAAACAAGCACTTAATAAAAAGCAACAGACCTAAAGAGAAATTAACAAAATTGAAAGCAAATAAACATAAAGATAGGTCTGTTTTTAATCGATAATAACATAGGTAGACTATTACAAATTTAAACTAGAAAGAAAAGGGGGAAAATAAAATTATCAGAATTTTTAAAAAAAATAGGCAAGCATAGATCATAATGGAGAATAAATTGAAAAACATTTCAAAAATTATTATATGTTAATCTGTTAAGGTTATCTGCTATCTAAGCATAGAACGTAAAAGAAATTGAAACATCAAAAAATCTAAATTAGCCAAAATGATAAATAAAAAGTGTACTTAGATAGATTAATTTAATGAAGAGAAGTTGAATAAGATAGTAGTTATCAGTTGTATAAAATAACAAGACCTGAAATTTTCACATGTGCATTTTATTAAATATTTTAAAAACAAGTAATCTCTATAATACACAAAGATCCTCAAAGGAGGTAAACATGAAAAATTCAATTAATGCAATATTAGTAATGTGTATGATTCAAAATATTAAATGCAATATTGATGAAATGATTATATATCAAATGATTAGTCATTATGTTCTTAAGCTTTTCTCAAGTGGGAAGTTACGTGAGCAGACGTACTTTAGGAATATCAGTGTGGGTGTTCTTTGGAAGATGGATTGGAAAAGAGGAGAAGCCATATAATCAGGGAGTCCAACTAAGAGGCTACTGCAATATTCAGGAAGAGTGGTAAACAGAGCTAGAATTAGAGTGGTAGCCAAGTGAATGGATAGAAGGGGACAAATTCTAGAGATTCTATAAATGTAGAAGGGACAAGATATGGCAATTGTTTGGATGTGGGTGGTTATGGAAAATAAAGAGTGGGAGAATGATTCCTGAGTTGAAATTCTGAGTGGGTAGATGGATAGTTATGAACTCTATAGAATTAAGTGACTTTACTAGAAATTTAAAAATTAGCTCCTGTCTCTCTGATGATGATTCATCCTATCTTGTCATAACCTCTCTGCTTACTTACAATCTCACATCTCCAACTGCTCTATTCAGACACCTTGAACTTGATGACTAGTAGACATTTTACACTCAATATATCCAAAACTGAACTCATCATCTTTCCCCCTCCACTACTTCCTTCCCTATCACTTTTAGAGGGCAACACCATCTTCCTAGTCTCTCAGTCTCACAAGTGAGGTGTCAAAATATTTTTTAAAATATCATAAAATAAAGCTTATTATGATAACACTGTTAGGAGAAAAGATCTTTTTTTCAGTTTTGACTTGTTGAATTTGAGATGCCTGTGGAACTAGCATAAGAAGATTCCTCTTATAATTCAGAGGTGAAGGAGCCTGGATTTACAATGTTAGAAATCATCAATAGCATCCAAAAGATCTGATGAGATCTCACAAAAGAGAGGGAATAAGGAGATAACAGGACAGAGTACAGGACAGAGCACTGGAGTGGGTCACACTGAAGATAACCCTGAAAAGAGTACTGGGAAACATTGGTTAAGAAAAGGATGGTAACCTCAGCAGACTGATGTCAAGTAAAACCTTGAGATGACAGAACATACAGAATAAGAAGTTTTTTTTTTCCTAATGTGTTTTAGGAATATCAGCATTTTTCTGATTCTGAAAACTGTTCTAGCAACTCACAATTATGAATCCCTTGGTTACCCAGTTTGAAGATTACATATTCCATTTGTCTTTTTCTTCCTGTTTGCACTGCTTGGGAGCTCACTAGTGCAAGTAAAGGAAGAGCCTAGTAAATTTACTTTATCAGTCAAATGCTATTACTCCTAAATACCTCTTATAAAGTTTTAATGATGTTTGAAGAGAGTATGTAAAAGTTATTAGAATGCAGTTTTATCATTACCAGGAAGGCTTTTCCACTTATCACTTGAGATAATTCAGACCTCCTAAATGATTTAAGAAAAAATGTTATTTATAGAGCATTTTAGATGAGAAATTTGTTCTCGGTGTCTAGCTACCAGGTGTTGTAGTTATTATTGTTATTGGCATTAATAATAATAATAAACTATGTATTTGGTTTATTGAAATGTGCAGTATAAATAGCACTGGCTTTGGAAACAGTCATTTGATAAGGATTTAATAAGTGCTTACTACCTTTCAGGGAATGGATTAAGTGCTCAGGATACCAAAAAAAGGCCAAAGAAAAATACAACTCTTGCCCTCAAGATGCTCACATTCTGATTGGGGAGACCACATACAAGTAACTATGAACATGTAAGTTATATAGAATGTGAATCAAAATTTAGCTCATAGGGAAGACATGACATTGGGAAAATATTTAATCTCTCAAACCGATTTTCATCTTTCATAAAATGAAGGAATAGTGTTGGATTATACATCAGATCAAGATACATGATCCTAAGAAATGTATGCAGAGCAGTAGTAAGCTGTCTGGCAACAATGCATTTTCTGCTCTGTGGTCTATGATTTTTGCTACATCTACATAATGACCACCCTGTATGGAATCCTCATCTAAAAAAGAATATTTGTAACTCATCATCCTACACAGTTCTCTGTGACATTGAGAGATTATGTTTCTTGAACATGGTCACATTTATTATATGTCAGTGGCAAGTCTTGAACTGGTTTTCTTCACTACAAGGCCAGTCAACTCTCCACTGTTATTTGTAACAACTATGTTGGTCCTCCAAATTAGGACTTGCTTTGGAAAATGCATTAAATTACTCAGTTTTGGCATAAGATCTTCGCCACAAAATACCATTATAACACTGTCATTTCCAAGTGTATTCAAGGTCATAGGATGTTCAGAAACTTGTGATCCAAAGATGGCACTATAGGGTTACTCACATTTGCTACTGAAAGATATGAGTGTATGGAGGTGGGTGGAAGCACAACATATGATTCATGCATATAAAATGAGGTCATTTAGTTTTCTAACCATAAACTTGATTCTGATTAGTTGAGGTTTGGCTTAGAGGCACATCTTTCTGAAGTACATTAACTGAATAGATTTTGCTTAATTATCCTAATTATGCTTGATTCATGAAATCACCAATAGCTTACCAGAAAGATAATTGCTGACTTTTATAGCACACTATTAATGTTCAGGAAGCCATAAATGGCTTTATATGTAAAGAATAAAGTTCTAATAGTACTGACTTCCATAAACTCATTAACTATTGGTAAAAGCAAGGATATGATGCACTCCCTCTGCCACATTGCTGGTTTTATGCTTCAGCTCCTTCCCTTTATCTAGAATCGTTCAGTCAACCAGTCAATATTTTTAAAATATAACTAGATCCTTGGGGCTCTCTACTGTATGTATAAAAGTATAACTAGATATCTAAGAAATAGAACCCAGAGGAACAACTTCTAAGGGCCTGGAGTTATTTCTGCCACTGTGACATGTTCTTGATGGTGACATTTATTTGATATACAAGCTGAGCCATTTCTTCCCCACTGACAATTCCATTACTTTCAGCAGAAAAATGGACAGCTGAGAGAAGAGAAGCAGAGTGAGAAGCAATGAAATAAAAAAAAATAGTATTTACCATCTTCTATTAATGTGTACTAATTGAGAGCAATGTCTTTAGGATTCAATTCAACATTTATTAAGTATCTACTGTTGTCAAAGCGTTGTTCTAGGGATACAAGGACAAAAATTAAATTGGAGCATAGCTTGGCTCTTCTAAGGGATCTGGAAGAGACTATTTAGTTCAAATTCTTCATTTTATTGATGAAGAGCTGAGGCCCAGAGAGGCTAAGGGACTTGTCAAATTATGCAAAAATAATCAGTGAATCAGCAAGGATTTAAATGCAGGTCCTATGACTATAGATATAACATTCTTTCCCACTCTACCATGTTGCTTTCCAACATTCTATTGAATTTTAACTTCTCAACTAAGGTATAGTTTATACAAAGATATAATTAATTCTTTAGCATGAAAAAGTAAAATGATTTTAAACACAGTATCTTTTAAAGGACAAAATGAAAAAGTTGTTGCAACAAATATTAGTTAAAAAGGAGACATGGGGGAGGAGGCCAAGACTAAACAGTAACATAAGTATGTTCTACAAGCCTTTCCTTGACCAGATCCACCTTGAATTGACAGCTCCTGGCTTCAGTCTGGACATGCACAGGCTGTTGCATCTGCATGTTCTGAAGTGGGCCTCTGGCCTCATAGGACTAAACATCACCACCAGCCAGAAGGTTGAACACTGAGGGGGACCTTTAACAGTCTAATAACCTTTTTTCCTTCAATGCAGTTCTGTCCAGTCACTGAAAAAGAGTCTGAACACATTCCTCAATGATGAGCATCACTCCATCCAATCATACTCTTGACGCTTCCTAGTAAATCTAAATCCCCATTTCTCAATATACAAATCCCATTATTCATTCCTCTGATCCTAACTCCTTTATTCACATTTCACTTAACCCAAGCCTTCCTCCTCCAATGTTTCATTCCAAATCTACCCACCCCCTTTCGTTATATTCTCTTAGAATGCCCACTCCATCTTTAATAAAAATTGCTTTGATATGGAACATTTCCCCTTCTCATTTGGTCCATTTTTTGGCAAATGCTGAGACCTGGCTCTCTTCTGATAGATAATATGGCATCCCTGGCCATACTTATGAGTCCTGGTTGTACGATCACTCAAACTTCAGAATCATTGGCCACTGGAGGAGATCTATAGTATTCCTTGCTCCCCATTACAACTTTCAGATTTTACTTCTACCAACACCACTTAGTAACCTCTACACTTTTTAAGTTCATTCGATCCATATGTATCACCCAGTCAAAATTCTGATAGCTCTTATCTATTTATCCTCAGGGCACTCTCCTTCTTTCCTCAAGGAGTTCTGGGTCTGTCATTTTCTCTTCTCCTCATGTTCTGCTCTCATTCTAGAGCAACATATGAATTCAAAATACATATCAATAGTACTTCAAACACCCTAATTTCCCAGTTTCTCAATTTATTTGTTTCCTAGTACTTTCTCCAAGCTACTTCAAGAACATCCAGAGAAGATACCCTTGAGTTTACCATCTTGCTCCATGGTCATGATCTCAGAATATTTTTTAATCAAAATCCTTCCCCTATCCTCCAATTCCTCCATCTAGAAGTTTTCACCCAGGCCATCACTCATGCAGTGCCTGCACTCTGTATGCTGCCCAAAATCTGTGAACTGGTTCAACTTTACATTATCCTCTACATTTAAATTCCTTATCCTATTATAACTGATAATGAACATGATGGTATATTTGTGTGTATGTACGAAGATTATCCTTAATAAAAACCTAAGAAGAGAAAAGATGTATTTTCAAATTGTTCTCTATAGCAAACTAAATCTTTATAGTACTACAACTGACTGAGAAATGTGGAGAATGTAAGAACCAGCTATATTTATTTTCCATTTTTAAAAGAATTTTACCCAGTAGGGAGAAAAAAAAAGCAGCCTTGAAAGCTCTTTTTACAATAGGATCTTATATGTATAATTAAAACTATACAAGATTCGAGGATATCAAATATGAAATATGCACATATTTACTTAAGGTGAATATATGTATGCACATATATGAACATATGTATTTATATGTACATATGGTCACATGTACTCATTTAGAGTTAAAAATGTAGAAATCTTTTTTTGTTTGTTTTGAATTTATAACTCTCTCAATATCAGTATCTCTTTCTCTGTCTATGTCATATATGTGAGTGTGTAATCCCCTGCTAATGATTATAATCTTTAAACAATCTTATTGGCTGTTAGATTTGTACTGTTGTTGATGACCCCAGATTATTAACATAATTTCTCAGTGAAATACATGACAACAAGAAAAAGAAATTGTTTTTATCATCTATGCTGATAAAAGTAAACAAACAACAATTAAGCAAGTGGTAGTACATATGTTTTAATTATAACATGCAGTTAGGTCGGCATCCTATTGAGTCAGTCCCTCAGATTATATATTTTCTATATATGTTACTGCATCATAATGATCCTAAACTGTGAGAGGCCACAAAAGCCCATAACTTTAACACTAATATTGTCTTGTTGGTGCTGCATGGATAAAGTATCATAATCATGAATAAATCAAAATGACAAGTAATACAAAGTGTAATAGAAAGATATTTGTTGTGCATAAGCAGCCTGCAGCTGTATAATAGTCAATGAATGAAAGGAGGGCCTCTTGAGAATTGGATATATTTACAGTGGAGGATTTGTGGATAGATATTGTCGAGAATTGGAAAGAATGAGAGAGCATGCAGTTTACACCTGTGGAAGAATACTCACATTAGTGAAATGAAGACTAGTCTAAGGTAAAATATGTCATTAGAGAGTGCCTTGAAGCTCCTGAGAGAAAACAACATTATGAAAGCAATAGCATATTTTTCCTTAGCTTGAAATTTTCTTTTGCATGGCACATTGATTTTATTGGGAATGTTATACATATGCCAAAACATTTCTAAGAATGAGTGTGATTTCTGACAAGTTTTTCTAATCTTTTCCCTCTTATTCACTTTTTCTTGGAATTTGTAATATAAGTATAGTATGTATTTTTAAAGTATAGAAAACAAAATCCTTTTTCTGGACATGAAATAAGAAAGATTTTAACTAAGATTGTTGCCCTTTCCCCAGTCAGCATTTAAAAAGAAATTCTTGTTATATTGGAAATCTACCATGTCAAGTACATAAATTGGAAAGAATGTCTCCCATAGTTCTATAAATAGTTGACTTTCTTGACTCTATTTGGAAAATGCTCAATTATCTGAAAATATTTTATGTAATCTTGACTATAATTTGAAGTTGATTTATTCTATATAATGCCCCCAATTCATAATTTATGTTATTAAATTATTAGATGTAATTTCATTTTTTAAATATGTAAACTTATTTTATGCAGGTCACGTGATAAATTTGCTTTAGTAAATCTACATACGTTGTGAAATACAAACTTATTGATGATTAAGTTATCTTTAAAAAACAAATATAAATGTCAGTCCTTTGCTGGGAATTTATAAGACATGGCATTTGTGGGAACCCTTAAATTATATTTTTTTTGTCTGTCAAATGTGTGAGTGATATTAAGTTTATATGGATATTTTTAAGCTGAAGACAATATAAAGGACCTAAATCAGATGTAAATTTAACTAGATGAGCCATAAAAAATGCTATGTTCCCAGTTATCATTTTCTAGTTCTAGTTAAAGATAGAAAATGTTTTAGAGGGATCATGGACAAGATGAATCATGAATGATCCCAAAAAGCATAACAAGGATGACTGGGAAGACCCACAACAATAAGAGCACCATTTTACAAACAGCAGGAAGATTTTCGCCTGAAGGAGTAGAGGAGAAAATTTCAGATATAGGGACCATCCTGACCAAGGGTATAGAGGTAAAAAAAGGGCTGATATATGCTTGGGAAATGGAGAGGTGCCCGAATACACTTGAAGTATGGAGGAGTATAATGTGAAATAGGGTAAAAATGTAAGGGGTGCATATTTTTAGAGTTCCTTTCAAGCCTGGCATATGAGTGTGAACTTTGCTGGTTAAGAAATAAAACTTTGGGACTTGGGGTGGAGGCAAGATGGCGGCTGGAAAGCAGGGACTTGCCTAGGGCTTTCCCCCAGGACCCTCCAAACACTGACAAAAAATGGCTCTGAACAATTTCTAGAACTGCAGAACCCATGAAGTAGCAGAAGGAAGCAGGACTCCAGCCCAGGACAGCCTGGATGGTCACTGGGTAAGGTCTATCACTCACAGAGCTGGGAGTGGAGCACAGCAGAGCCCAGCGTCCAGACCAACCAGACCAGGAGCCGGGAAGAACAGGCCCTAGCACCCTGAATCAGTGAGCTGTGGCAGTTCCCAGACTTCTCAACCCACAAACACAAAAGACAACAGAAAAGGTTAGTGGGAAAAGCTGCTGGAACAGAGTGAAAGGAGGTCATGGTTTGGCCACTGCCCCTGGGGCAGTGTAAGTTGTGCAGCTACAGAACTACAGCTACACTTGCTTCAAGCCCCAGGCCCACCTGGTGGGAGGAATTACGTGGCAGAGCAGAGCAGGAGTGCAGAGCCTGCTGAAGATCTGAGTCCAGTCCAGGTTGGCAGTTCTTAGGGGAGGAGTAGTGCTAGTGTGGCAGAGATGGCTGTGTAAAAATAGCTCTGAAAACAACAGCACAGCCCCTCAAGCTTAGAACAAAGTACTCTCTACTCTACAAGCAGTCATACCCTGACAACAAACTCAAGGGTCAAATAAGTGGGCTGAGAACATGGCCAGGCAGCAAAAATGGACTCAAATTCAGTCTCAGACTTTGGAATCTTTCTTTGGTGACAAAGAAGACCAAAACATACAGCCAGAAGTCAACAAAGTCAAAGAGCCTACAACAAAAGCCTCCAAGAAAAACATGAGCTGATCTCAGGCCATGGAAGAGCTCAAAAAGGATTTGGAAAAGCAAGTTAGAGAAGTAGAGGAAAAATTGGGAAGAGAAATGAGAATGTTAGGAGAAAATCATGAAAACAAGACAGTGACTTGCTGAAAGAGACCCCCAAAAAAATACTGAAGAAAATAACACCTTAAAAAATAGACTAACTCAAATGGCAAAAGAGCTCCAAAAAGTCAATTAGGAGAAGAATGCCTTGAAAGGCAGAATTACCCAAATGGAAAATGAAGTCCAAAAGACCACTGAAGATAATACTAACTTAAAAATTAGATTTGGAGCAAGTGGAAGCTACTGACTTTATTAGAAAACAAGATATTATAAAACAGAACTAAAGGAATGAAAAAAATGGAAGACAATGTGAAATACCTCATTGGAAAAACCACTGACCTGGAAAGTAGATCCAGGAGAGATAATTTAAAAATTATTGGACTACCTGAAAGCCATGATCAAAGAAAGATTCTAGACATCATCTTTCAAGAAATTATCAAGGAGAACTGCCCTGATATTCTAGAGCCACAGGGCAAAATAGAAATTGAAATAATCCACCAATCACTTCCTGAAAAAGATCCCCAAAAGAAAACTCCTAGGAATATTGTTGCCAAATTCCAGAGCTCCCAGATCAAGGAGAAAATACTGCAAGCAGCAAAGAAACAAACAAACAAACAATTTGAGTATTGTGGAAACACAATTAGAATAACCCAAGATCTAGCAGCTTCTACATTAAACGATCGAAGGGCTTGGAATATGATATTCTGGAGGTCAATGGAGCTAGGATTAAAACCAAGAATCACCTATCCAGCAAAACTGAGTATAATAGTCCAGAGTAAAATATGGATATTCAATAAAATAGAGGACTTTCAAGCTTTCTCAGTGAAAAGACCAGAGCTGAATAGAAAATTTGACTTTCAAACACAAGAATCGTGAGAAGCATGAGAAGGGTGAACCTCTGGCTTTTGGAGCTAATCAGCCTATCCAGATAGCTGGGCTATTTATTCTGGATGTTACTCCCTTGGCTTCCTGGAGCTTTCAAACATCCATCTTCCCACTAATGTTCAGAGGATTGAATTACTTGCCCAGTAATTAGCTATAAACACAAGGGCAAGAGAGACTGTCATTTATAGGTCGCTTTTCCCTGCCCTGAGTGCAGTGTTCTTTATTCACATGATTCATGTTTAGTCTTCAATGATATGATCAAGGGTACAATGTAACCTCAACAGGTTTTGTGTGTGTGTGTGTGTGTGTGTGTGTGTGTGTGTGTGTGTGTGATTGTGGTTGTTGTTGTTGTTATTTTGGGGGGAAGATTCTGGTCCTGTAATTTTATCTATGTAGGGAATTCCCACAATGGAGAAACCTTTCACTGATGTAGCAACTACTCTACAGTTTATTGTCTTTCAGGGTTTCCTGAGGGTGTGGGTAAGCTGGATGCTCCTGGGGGTCAGAGGAAAGACCTGAATTTAGGTCTTCAAGAGACTGGCATTCTGTCCATCAATAAATAGATAGGGTCTGAAGAAGAGACAGTAAGTCATATCACTGGGCTAATTTAGGCTGTAGTTCAGTTCAGAGGTGGGCAAAAATGTGTGGAATAAATCTGTCTCTAATGTCACTAACACAGGAACTGAAACTTGTGATCAGGCAAAGAAATTATAGACCAGGGTCAGGTCTATTAACTTGGTTTAAAGATTTTTTTTTTGATTACTGTATTTCTTTTTTTTTATTATTATAAAAACCTCAAATTTATTAATTTAATTTCCCAGTTACTATATGACCACCCACTCAGCATGGTGCCTTGTACAGAGAATATCTGAACTGAATTGAATTTTTAAAAATAAGTTTTTAAAAATTTTTTGTTATTCTAAACATGATAAACACCAACAAACATGGATATTTCCATATATAAAGAAAAACAGGGGGGCGGAGCCAAGATGGCGACTGGAAAGCAGTAACTGGCATGAGCTCCCCTCCAAGTCCCTCCAAAAACCTATGAAAAAATGGCTCTGAACCAATTCTAGAACTACAGAAC
>CM053622.1:648937678-648954058 GCA_028646595.1 Phalanger gymnotis | reverse complement strand
CTCAAGTCCTTGCTCGCACTCCTGGGTTCACACAGGTCTCCTGCTTCGGCTTTTTTCAGCTTCAGCTGTAGTTCGTCTCTTAGCTTGCCTCTCCTTGCAGTCAAGCATCTGGCATTCTCAAGCCTCAACGACCAGAGACCAGAGACCATTGGTTCCCGAGTTGGCCCCTCTTAAGTCATTAATCTACACCCACACAGGTTTCACACCTGATAGGGCTTTGGGCCTGGGGCTTAGCACTTAACAGCTGAAAGTACTTTCACTCAAAGTAAGCAAAGTAAACAAAAGCCAAACTCTTCAAGTGCTAAGGAGCCCACTCTGTCTTATCGACACATCTTGCAACATTAAATTTTGTTTTTCTTCCAGTTGTCCACTGAAATTATTGAAATTATGTTGAAATTTTTTTCTTGCCTCTAATTCATACTGCATTAGTTCATGCTGTCTTTCTATATTTATCTGTATTAATCACATTTCTCACAACTTATATGACAGTGATATTCTAACATATACATGTACCACAACTTGTTTAGCCATTCCCTAGTTGATTGACATCTACTTTTTACCAAATTCTTTGCTATCCCAAAAAGTGCTGCTAAAAATATTTTGGTGTATATAGGAACTTTCATCTTTTCAAATTCCTGCTAGTGTTTAAGCTTAGTAGTAGAATCTCCAAATCAAAGAGTATGAATATTTTGCTTCATTTACATGATTATAAATTGCTTTTAAAAGTTATACAGATTCATAGCTCCACCAGCACTAGTGAGCCTATATTCCCACATTTTCTCCAACACTATTCCTGTTTTCTTTTCTGCCAATTTACAGGGTGATGAAGGAAAAACTCAGAACTGTTTTAATTTGCATTTCTCTTATTTCTTGTTCTTTGAAGTATTCCTTAATATAGTTGATAATAGTTTGAAATTCCTCTTTTGAGAACTATTTATTTGCATCTTTTGACAGCTTATCTACGGGGGAATGGCTTTTGGCTTCAAACACACATGTGTGTATATACATAAACATATATCATTTTAAAATATATCTTGGATATCAAACTCATAAGAGAAACCTGATACAAATATTAGTTTTCTTATTCTACTGCTTCCCTTCTTATCCCTAGATGCATTAATTTTATTTGAACAGAAAGTTTTCAATTTCATGGAATCAGTTATCACATTTTTGTAATTCACTTTATTTCATATTTACTTAAGAATATATCATATATCCTTTAATAGTAAGATCTTTAATATTAAAGTCAGATATTAATTTAGAATATATTGTACAACAGGTATAGGTTGCTTATCTAAGCCTGATTTCTGCTAACCTGCTTTCCAGTTAACCCAGAAGTTTTGTTTGTGTGTTTGTTTATTATATAGGGAGTTCTTTCCCAGGAAATTGATATTTCTACTTTATTGAACCCTGGGTTATTGGGTTTTGTTGTGTCAGATTATCTTTTGACTAAGGTGTTTCATTGATCTGCCTTTCTATTTTTAAACTTGAAAATAGATAGTTTTGCTTATTTGTCTCTACATTTTTTATCATTTCCCATGATGTTCTAGATTTTTTCAAATAAATTGTGTTATTATTTTATCAATTTCTATAAGATATTCCATTGCTAAATTAATTGCTATAGTACTAAAAGCATAAATTTAAATTTATAATAAATAAATTTAAAAGCATAAATTAATTTTAATAGTAATGTTATTTTTATAATATTGTAATACTTCCAGTTATTTAAGCTGTTTACTATTTCCTTTAGGAGATCTTTGTAATTGAATCTATATAAATTTTGTGGGGTTTTTTGGTTGGCTTATCCTCAGATATATTTTATACTTATTGAAATAGAATTTCCTTGTCTATTATTGCTTCTTTTGTTTTGTTATTGCTATAGAGAAATGCAGATGATTTTTGAGGGTTTATTTTGTAGCCTAAAACATTGCTGATACTATTTATTGTCTCATTGATTATATTTGTTGATTCCATAGGATTTACCAAGTTAACTATCTTATCATCAGCTTCTTTTTAATCTATCCTTATGCCTACACCATCAGCTTCTTGCTTTTGTTTGATGTCAATTTCTAGCGTCTACAGAGCTATATCAAATATTAATGGAGATACTGGGAATCCTCACTTTACTTTCATATTTACTAGAAAATGTAGTAGTATATCCCCATTGTATAAGGTTCTTGTTTTTACTTTTATGGGCATACTTTTTGTGACCTTAAAAAAGTTCCTTCTATGCTTATATTTTGTAGGATTGTTAGCATAAATAAGTGTTAAACTGTTTCAAAGGTTTTCATTGTATTACTTGAATTAATCATGTATTTTGGCTTTTATTATGATTATGTTGATTTCTTTCTTAATACTGAACCATCCTTATATCCCTGATACAAATACAACTTGTTCATAATTAATGATTTCTTGGATTAATCACTATAGTCTACATAATAGTATTTGATTTAAAGCTTTTGAATTGATATTTATTAATGATGTTTGTCTATATTTCTCCTTCATCTTTCTCTTGTTTAGATACAAGAACTGTATCAGTCAAGGTTGCAGGCATAACCTGATTTAAATCTTGCTCAATACAACACAGACCTGGTGACTCCCTCTCCCTGCTATCATATCAAAGCTAACAGTCCCATTGCCATAGAGAACTTGAATAAATACAGAAACACTGAAAAGTTTACCAATGCAAAAAAAAAAGAACCAACAAAGCAATGATAAAATGTTTATTGGAGGATTAAGCTAAGATATGATCAAGAGCTGACTGAATACTTATTTCATAAAGGATATAGACTGTATAATTAAAACAGATATAGTCCCTGGAAGAAGAATGGAATGAATTTGTGTTTTTCAAATATGCTGCTAGTATTGATGAGGTCCTGGAACTTAAAAAAAAACTGGATGAAAAGTTGATACACTCCAAAAGGAACAAAGCTTTTAGAGGAAAGACTACTCCCCCCAAAGTAATTGTCCATCGATTGAGTCCAGGTACATCTGAAAAAACAAATCAAATAATATTTTGGAACATTTGGACTTATTGAACTTCCCATGAACACAAAAACAAATGAAAAAGGAGGGAAATGCTTTATCATATATACAGATGAAAAACTGGTAAAGAAATTATTAGAAAACAGATAACATCAATTTGATTTAGGGAAGTATGGAACCAAAATTTCCTAAGCCAAAGGGACACACAAGTAGCAATTGTAACAACTGAAAAAAGATGGAGATGCTCTAGTTGGTGGATGAGGGTGGTATTAGATGTGGTGATAAAGGTCAAGACCAAAAATCAACCCCCAATTTAATAACTATTATGATCAAAAGTATGTAAATTGGAAAAGTACCTATGGGGTGATCAGGCAATTATAATTATGTATCATGTAATCATATGGTGGGTATAACAATGAGAACTATGGATATAGATAGGGAGAGTGATATATAGAATCTAGTAGTCAAAAAAAGCACAA
This sequence comes from Phalanger gymnotis, assembly GCA_028646595.1. NCBI lineage: Eukaryota > Metazoa > Chordata > Mammalia > Diprotodontia > Phalangeridae > Phalanger > Phalanger gymnotis. Next base: position 648,950,594 of record CM053622.1, on the reverse strand, counting down.
ATGACAAATCATCCAAAGGGGGTGGTAATAACCAAAAGAATTACCAGCAATTACATTAAAAAATGTGAAGAAAACAGGTGCAGAAGCTACAACAACCTATCCTGCAGGATGACAATATTGAATGGAGATTGGTCTTCTATTAACCTGAGATTAATATTGTGTAAAATCTTTCTAGTGTGCATGACACAACTGTGTCTTGTTGTGTACTGTAGCTGATTTAATTTCCTTATTTATTCCTGTTTTGCCATCTCTGTTAAGAAAATGTTGATTTATGTTTATGCAAATTATATATGATTTTCTATTAAATTATCCTCAAAATAAATTATTTGTAATTATTTGAAGAAAAACCATATTTGCTCATATAAGGCACCCAGTTTAGTGCTTTGTTTCTCATTTTTCAAGAATAATTTGTTTAGTACAGAATGGACAATTGTTCTTTAAAATAGTAAATTATCCAGTGAATGCATCAAGATTAGGATTTTTTTTTCTTTAATTCTTTGCATCTAATTCTATTTTTTTTCTGAGACTGAATTATTTAATATCTTTATTTGATCTTTGGTTTGGATATTTTAAATTTTTGAAAAGATTTTTATTTTCTGTTTTCAGTTTTGCTAGCCTGTGAATGTGCATAGTAGGTTGCAAAAATTATTTTTCATTTCTTCTGCTTTATTGTAATTTTACTTTTTTATTTGTTATTCTGTTGCTTGATTTTAAGCTGTCTTCTTTTTAATCAGGTTAAAGGCTTATCAATTTTAATATTCTTTACAAAGAACCAACCTTTAGCTTTATTTATCATTTCTATATTTTGTCTCCAGTTTAATGATGTTTCTTTTTAAATATTTCCTATTTAGACTCATTTTAGTTTTTTTTTATATTTTTTAAATGTGTATTGATTTAATTAATCCTCTCTTTTACTATGATGTTAGTGCATGTTTGTAGGGATCTGATTTTCCCTTGAGAACTGCTTTAGATATACCCCAGCAATTTTGGAATGTTATTTCATAATTATAATTTTCTTTTACATAATTATTAATTTCTTTGATTTCTTTCTTGACCTACTCATTATTTAAGATTTCACTGTTAAGTCTCTATTTGGTTCTGTTTCTTTCCTTTGTGAACCTTGAACTTATTACTAGTTTTATTATGTTATGAATTGTAAAGAATATTTATTATTTCTTCCTCTTTACATTTGTTTGCAATGTATTTGTGGCCTGATGCATGTTCAATTTTTGTAAAAGTTCCATGTGGTGCTGAGAAATATACACATTATTTAGCACTCTTATTTAGAAGATATGACATTTATAATCCATTTCTGCAGTATTTCATTCAGTGCTCTGTTTTCTTTTTGTTAATCTTTCTGGTAGACTTATTCAGAATTGAAACAGAGACTCTGAAGCCTACTGCCACCATTATATTGCTATCTTCTTGAGATTTTATTTTTTCTATGGTAATTGATAGCTTGGATTTATTGTCAGAAAACTCTCTTTTTATAACCATTTATTATCTATTTAATATAACTTACCCTTTTAAATTTGAATCATTACACACACACACATACACACATATATATGTATATATATGTACACACACATATACATAATGTGTATATGTATATGTATATATATATATATATATATATATACATATGAAATAAGCCCTTTATCACAAAAACCTTAAACAAAAATTTTTATAAGTTAACTCCCTTTTACTCTTAGCTATATTCGGTTATCTTAGTGCAGAAAAAAAATGTTTTTCTGTTTTATGTAATCAAAATCTTATCCATGGATCTGGTCAGCAATTTGTTCCTTAATACTTTAGTGTGTTTATGATATGACCTTTTAAATATAACTCACATATCTCTTTGAAGCTTTCTTGGTATGTGGTGTGAGGTGTTTGTCTAAACTTAATTTCTGCCAAACTGCTGTACAGTTTTCCTAATAGTTTTGGTAAATAAACACTTACCCTATTTCTGTAATTATTTTTAATTAAATGTAGCTTTTAATCTATCCTTCCCAGTTTTTTTGTTAGTGTTTAAAAGTCATGGTGGTTTTTTGGAGGTCTATTTTATGTTCTATAACTTTGCTGAAGCCATTTGTAAACTTAATTTTTAATTTATTCTCTAAGTAAACACAACATCATCTGTAGTAAATGATAATTCTTTTTCCTCTTTGACTTTGCCTGTTCCATCAATTTCCTTTTTTCATGTCTTATAGCTATACCTAGCATTTTTCACACTATCTCAAATTTTAGTGTTTTAACCCTGATGTTATGGGAAAGTCATTTACTTGGCATTAAATATAATGTTGGCTTTTAGTTTTAGAAGGATTCTTGCCAAATTAAGGAAATATTCCTATTCCTATTATTCCTATGTTTTCTATTGTTTTAAACAGAAATGGATATTGCATTTTGTCAAAAGCTTTTCCTACATATATTTATATAATTATATTCTTTTTGTTGTTCTTTTCTGGCCGTAGCAATGTCTTTGCTACATTTTTGCTAATATATTATTTAAAATATTTCCATTAATGTCATTGGTGCTCTCTTTCTTTATTTTTACTCTCTCCAGTATAGCTATCAAGACCATATTTGTATCGTGAAAGGAATTTGGTGGTATCTCTTCTTTTCCGATTTTATACATGCTTTATATAATATTAGAATTGTATATTATTAGAACAATTAAACTCCTGAAATAATTAGTGGAATTTTCTTTAAACTTTTTTTTTTCCTTTTGGGAGTTTAATTTCAAATATTTTAATTTATTTTCCTGAGACTGGGTTACTTAAAGTTTTCTTCTATTCTATTAAGTTTAACATTTTATATTTTGGAAATATTCATCTATTACATTCAAGTTTCCAAGTTTATTGATTTGGCAAAATAATGTACAGTTCTTTTATTTGTTTTCCTTTGCTTTTGTGAATTTTTCTATTTTCATGATGCTGTTAATTTAATTATTTTTAAATTTTTAGTCAAATTTGTTCATGCTTTATCTTTTAAAGTTTCTACTGATTTTTACTGATTGTCTTTTTGCTATCATTTTTGTTAATCTTTTTTTTTTACTTCACTTTGCTGTTAAATTGGGGCATTTTAAATTTTTTCATGAGGTTTTTAGTAGTAAACCCAATTAATTTACCTGTTTTTTTTTGTTGATGAAAGTATTTATGTATATGCATTTTTCCATACTGTCCACTTTGACTACATTCAAAAATCTTTTATATGTCCATTATTATGATCTCTAAAAATTATTGTTTCTATAATTTCTTCTTTGGCCCAAAGTTTTTTTTTTTTTTTAAGAATTAAATTTTTTAATCTCCATGGTCCTTTTTGAAAAGTCAGGCAGTCAGTCATAAAGTATTTATTAAAAATTATGTTTCATACATTTTCCTAATCATTTAAAAAGACAAGCCAAAATACTGATCCTGATTGTTAGGAGCTTGTCTCCTAAAGGAGAAGACAATGTTCAAGCAATTAAATACATGACAGATATGCACGGTACAAATAGGAGGCAATCTCAAAGGAAAGACCTAATATTAAGAGTGACTGGGAAAGGCCTTCAGCAGAAGGTGAGATTTGATCTAACTCTTAAAGGAACCCACGGAACCCAGAATGTGGAGGTGAGAAAGGAGAGCAGTTCAAAAAGGGAACGTAGCCAATGAAAATGCATGGGGTCAGGTGACAATGTATTGCATTTGGGGAATGATAAAGGGGGCAATGTCACTGGATCCTAGATTCTAGAGTAGATGGAGCCAAGTAAAGTTAGAGAAAACTATAAATATAAGCGAGGAGCTTTAAATTTCGAATGGAGGATTTTTTTATTCTAGAGGTAATAGAGGATCCTTGGAATTTATTGAATAAAGGGGTGGGGCTACATGGTCATGTCTACAGTTTATTAAGATTAATTAGGCAGCTGAGTGGAGGATAGACTGGAGTGGGGAGAGAACTGAGGTAGGAAGATCAATCATAAGTTTTGTGCATCAGTCCAGAGATCATGTGGGCCTCTATCTCATTAGTGGCCATGTAAGTGGGAAGAAGAGTCATGTAAAAGACACTCTGTAAAATTAGAAATGACAAGACTTAGCAATAGATTGAATATGTGGGGTGATTGTAAGTGAAGAAATAAAGATAACACTGAGGTAATGAGATCAGATAACTGGGAGGATAGTGCTATACTCAGATAGCATAGGAAATTTTTGAATAAAAGAGAGTTTCAGGAGGGTAAAGAGAATAAGTTATGTTTCAGACATGTTAAGTTTGAGGTGTCTACATCACCTCTAATTTGATATGTCCAATAGGCAACTGGCAATGCAAGACTGGAGATCAAGAAAGATGTTAAGATCAGGTAAATAGAACCAAGAATCAGAGAAAATGATTGAATCTTTGGGATCTCATGAAATCACCAACTGAAAGTGCCTAGAGGGAAAAAGAGAAACAGAGCCTTGAGAGATACCTATGGTTATTAGGCATGCCCTGCATGAGGAAGATCCAGCAAATGAGACCGAGAAGGATCAATTCTCAGTGAGCAATGGGATATTTGTGGGCTTGGAGTCTAATTAGGCAGCTCAAAAGTAAACTGAAGCTTAAGAATGGACCTAGATGTAGATGTAATGGGCGAATGAGGCAACCGCCAGTGCCAGGGAAGAGGGAAAAATGATATTGCATAATGAAAAGGTGAAGTCATCCAAGGCTAGACTAGCAAAGCAGCCTCAAAGTAAGCTAAGCAGCACAACGTTAGCAGAAAGAAAGCAACAAAAAACTATTCCCTTTAGTAGGTCAGCCAGTATTCATACAGGAACACATTAAGCTTCTATATTCATAACTTACTGCCTTCCCTTGCTTTCATCTTTTAAATGTTCATCTTTTAAAAATGTTCATCAATCAGTTCCCATGTATCCACATCAATTTCTTTCAACAATTCCCCCTTTTTCTCTATTAAATTTTTTTCTGTCTCTTCAGAGTTTCATTCTGGAGAGCTTCCATCCCTCCTGGACTGACTTGCCCTTTCGAATTTTAGTTCACAAAATCCTACTTGTCCTTTTGCTGAACCTTTTGAAATGTGGTCTACCTAAATCTCAGGGTCATGTCAGACTATGTGACTGTTTATGTTCTCCTTCTCTAATGCAATGTATAAAAGGGAATGGTTCCTTCCCCTCAAAATTCCGGTCATTTTCATCCCAGCAGCCAGTTCCTCTTTGTACTCATAATGCTCATTATGACTCAAGCATTTGGTGAGAAATTACTAAGACAGACTTGGCTGCTTCTTACATAACAGAGAAGGTGCTATCTTTCCTATAACCAGCAAAGTACTCTGTGCCAGAATCAGTAAATTTTCTTTACATGTACTAGAGCAATTATTAAGGGAAGACTCAAGCTTTTCAGAAAGCATAACCTCGGACCTTACAGTTTGGAGAGCCTCCCAGAGTTTATAAAAAACTAAACTAAATTCCTGTCACAGAATATCACATGCAATTACTAAGGTTATTGCTCTTAGACACAATTCAACCATAGAGTAAGCCTAGCAGTATTAGCAGATTTTTTTCAAACTTCTCTTTCTATTTCTTTCTCTACTCTGATAATGATAAAAATCATTCACATTTAATTAAATTCTTTTTGTTTCCATCCCTTGGGATAAAATATCTCTCAAACATACATGTATCATCGTGTTTGAAAGTTTTATGAATTTCACATTCATTGTAGTTTATCTCACACTAAAGACTATGACCATGAATTCTAATCTAAGGACATACTGAGCTCATCATATCTCATAACTCTACTGCTCCTATATTGGACTCCTTAACTTTAAAACGGAGAGAGACAGACAAAACCTTTTCCTTTTGCAGTCAGCAGAATTTTCCAAATTGTATCATGCATTATGAAATTTCCCATTCTACCTCTCTATATTATTTCCCCATGGGAATGGCTCATCAATGCTAGATGAAAGACACCAAAATTTGATTCTATTCGAAATTATAAACAAATAAAGAAAAAGCAAATGATAAAACTGAGGTTTGCAAAAAAAAGGAAATGATACTCTGAAATTAATTCTGATGAACAAAGAGGAACTGGTTGGCAAAGAGAAAGCATCAGGAATTGGGAGAAGTGTTCATTTTAAAAATTCGTAATGGTTAAGGAAAGGAACACTAGGAATAGTATTCCCTACCAGGGGTTGGGAACCTGCAGGCTTGAGGCCACATGTGGGCCCCTAAGTCCTCAACTGTGGCCCTCTGAATGAACTCAATTGTTTTTGTTCTGTGAAGTTTAGATTCAGTCAGAGGGCCACACTTGAGGGTCTAGAGGGCCACATGTGGCCTCATGGCCACAAGTTTTGCACCCCTGCGCCTAGACTAAGACTTAGGATAAAAACATTTGACAAAGTTCCAGAAGACAATAAGGAGGAACTCATAGCCAGATAGCCAGTGATAAGGAGTCTTTAAAAGAGGACATTCATGAAATCACCAAATTATAGAGCTATAATGAGCATTATCTACTCTAAGAGCCTAAGTGATAAGGAACATACTTCTTCTAGCCTCTCGACTGGGGAACTCACTACCACCTGAAGTGGTCTATTCTATTTTTGGGAAGCTTTCTTTGTTAGAGAGTTTTAATTTCTCCCCTTTTATTAAGCTGAAAACTTCCTTTCTTCCATTTCTACCTTTTATATTCAAGTGACAAGTAAAAACAAGTCTAATATTCTTTATGAGACTTTTAAATTCTTAAGTGTCCTACCTAAGTCAACTTTCCTCCAGTTCCTTCAATTGAACTTTTATGACATGGTTTCCATTCCCTCAGCATCTTTATTGTCATGGTTTGGATATACTCCAATTATTTGATGCCTTTCCTAAAAATGTGGTGGTGAGATGTGATCTCACAAGGCAGAGTAGAATTATCATCTCTCTTGTTCTAGACAAGGTGATGCCTCTTTTATGCACTTAAAATCATAGATTTCCACGTCATATAACTAATTCCTACTGAAATTGTGTTCCATTAAAACCCTAGGTATTTTTAAGGAACACTTATACACTCCTTTGGCATTTAAGTGTTTTCACAACCTGGTCTGTCCTACTTTCTAACACAGCACTCCTCATCATATTTCAATGGTGTAGTCCATGGAGGATTCTGGGAAGATGGCAAATAGGTCAGATAATTCCAAGCTCTCAAGATATTCCCAGAACAAAAGAGATAAAAAAGCACCTTGGGGTGAACAAAGTGCAGGTAAAAATAAACAAGAATAGGGAGGGGCACAACAGGGGTCTTTCTGGGACAATTTGAGATAAGAAGAAAAATCCCAGTAAGATGTTTTGTCCCTGTGAAGAGTAAACACCTCCAGGCAAGGGTCTGCTTTAACAACAAGTAGCAAGCCCTGGGGTTAGTTGGTTTGAGAGGCTGCCACTGCTCCAGCCACAGGAAATTTTACCCCTGGGATAGGAAGGGGGTGTAGGGCATTTGGGCCAGGGAAGACTGAGGGAACCTCTGCTAACAAAGACTGCCAGACCCAACTGTGCTGTGCACACCTGATGAGCACAAAAGCAGTGGGGCAGAAAGCTCCTGGCTGTGGGAGCTTACAGGAGGTTGGAGGTTTGTCTTTGGTTCCAGGCTAGAGGGAAGAATTGAATATCTGGGGCAAGAGGCACCATCCTCTATACCCCAGGGCTAGAGGTGATTACAAAAATTAAGCTATCACCACCAAAATAGGCAGGCAAAGGAGAAAGAATCCAGCCATAGAAAGCTATTATAGGAACAGAGAAGACCTGGGTTCATCTTCAGAGGAGGATGTTGAAGTTAAGAAACCCCCAAACATTAAAATCAAATGGTCACCTGTCCTAAAAGAATTCATAGAAGATCTTAAAAAAGACTTTAAAAGTCAAATGACGGAGATGGAGGAAAAACTAAAAAAAAAAAACCCAAGAATAATCCATGAAAAACAGGAACATTGTGAAAGGAAAGTCAACCAATTAGAAAAGATCTAGAATCTTAAGGAAGAAAATGACACCTTGAAAATTAGAATTAGGCAAGGTGAAGCCAACAAAATTATAAGAGATCAAGAAATAATTAAACAAAATATAAATACTGAAAATGGAGAAGACAAAGTGAAGCATCTTATAAGAAAAAGAAGAGATTTGGAGAATAGATCAGGAGAAAGCATAAAAATAATAGGACTGACTGAAAGTTATGATAAAAAAGAGTTTTGATACAATAATACAAGAAATAATTGAAGAATATTGTCTTGAAGCATTAGAACAAGAGGAGAAAGTAGAAATAGAAAAAATTCCATCAACCACCACTTAAAAGAGATCCTATGAGGTTTAACCCAAGTGGCCTGCTTACTGTTTCTCACACACCCAATACTCCATTTCCCATCTATGTGTTTTTGCACTGGTTTTCCCTCTTGCCGTCAATGCTTTTTTTCTCTCTTCCTTGTCAACCCTGAATTCTTTCAGGATTCATCTCAAGTGCTGCATTCTATGGGAGGTCTTTCCTGAGCACCCCACACTGGAGCTACTAGCTGATTTTTCCTCCAACATTACCTTGTATCTGTTTTATAAATTCCACATACATACATATACACATACATGCATATATACATCTTAGTGTGTTTATAGAAATTTGTATGTGCGTATAAATTTATACATAGATATAGTCTCTCTCATTAAAATTTAAATTCCTTGAGAGTAAGCAGAGCATTTTCTTCTGTCTTTATTTCACCAGCAGTTAGTATATTGCTGGCACATAAATGGAACTATCTAAATATTTTTCAATTGATTGATGAATTGTTGTCTAAACCCACCTCTCACATACAGCCCTTAAGCCTTTATTATTATATTAATTTAGATTTGAAAATGACTTGGATAGGACACGAGCTATGAATAAACACAAAAGAAAAGCAATGACATATAAAAAGAAAATTGTTAGGAATGCTTCAGCACAGAATGAAGTGCTAAGTCTAACAAAACACGTTAAGGAGAAATGAAAGGAAAGAGAAAAGGTGGAAAAAGACAAAGTCTTAGAGAGTAATTGTACTGAGATGAGAATGATGAACCAGAAAAGGGAAAAGAAAAAAGCAAATGGATTGAATAAGGACCTACAGAAGTGTCATAGAAGCAAAGAAAGAATGACAGCTGTGATGAATGCTTCAAAAGTTTCAAGGGAGATGAGGAGTGAAAAAATGCTATTGGACTTAGCAATTAAGAAGCCAATGACAATCTTTGAAAGAACATTTTTTCTAGAGTTGTGGGTTTCGAAATGAGCGTAAGAGTATTGCAAAGTTATGAATTTCAAATTTGTAAGAGTATAGATTAAGAAAGGATATGAAAAAGAAAGGGAGCAGTCAAAGAAACTGCCAATTGTTCATTAATAATGCCCTGTTAATGAAAGTTAAAATTCATTAACAGTTTCCCCTATCAGGAAAACCAGCTCTTCTAGAGCTACATCAACTTCTTCCAATCTCCATTCCATATCTCTTCTCTGACCCAAACTGCCTCTTGCAGAATAAGCCCCCCCCAATTTTCTTGGATCATATACCTGACCAATGAATCAAGGAATCAGAATTCTACAATAATTGGGGAATACACAGAACCAAATCCTTCATATGTCCCAAGTTTATTACCAAAACTTCCCACTAGTATTGTCCCTTGATATGAAACTACATGAAGATATATATTAAACATCTAGGCTTTCTCCACCTTTTTACACATGCCATTTATCATATAAAACTGATGAAAAGTGAGTAACTGTCACAACATCAAACAAAGGTGGTGATAGTGGAAGCCATCAAAGACTGGACAGAAATGAACAGAAGCTAGGCTTCATATACCATAGTCCATGTGTGATGGGGAAGAATATTTCACTCTAGATATGCATTTTTCATGTTTCCAGTGCTCCTGAGTATCAGATGTTTGGCTCAGTACTTTTCAGGTATTTCTTACTGTCCTAGATGCTATAGCATCTATTATCTATGGAACAACTAGTAAAATAGGCAAGAGATTGCACGCCAAGTTGTCTTTTTGGAATTTTGAATCACTGTCACCCAAATGCCAGGAGAAGCAGAACATAGCACCATCAGGTTGAGAGTATCCCTCACTCTCCTTTTCCAGTTGGAAATGATGGAATTTTGTGAATAATTTAGTTCAAGGTATGACCATTACCTACTTATTCCCTCAATAGAACTGAAAATTCTAGTTAAAACTTCAGTAAACTATGAAAAAAAAGCCCATCCATGCCTCCACTTCCTCAATCATAACTCTTGTGTACAAAAAGTTAATAAAAAGAACAAAAAACCTAAAGCTCTTTTATTACTATTAGATCAACTATACTACTATGGTTCAAAAATGTCAGAGTTTGACCGTTATCACCAATAAGGGCACCTGGCTGTTTTGTTCAGTAAATGATATCTTTAGAGAGCCTTATTCATACTCAGTATCAGCCTGAATGAAAAAAAAAGGCTTTCAGACTTCTCTCAATGACGGTGTGAGTTTAGGATCATGCCATTCAGACTTTGCATCTCTGTGATTATTTTTTTCTTTTAGCATTTCATAAACTCAGTCTTTCAGGGTATACTGAAGAAATGTACTTCAATGGTATTTTTATTTGCCTTCAAGGGCTGTGCCAAAGCCACCTGTCCACAAACCTACAAAATGTAAATTTGAGTAGAAGAAGGTACAGTCCCTGGGACATATACTAGGTCTTATAAGGTTAACAACAGAAGGACTCAAGAGACATCAAATACATGTTGAAGAAGGGGATACCCACACCCAAAACTGGCTTTCAAGAATTTCTGGCATTCATGAACTGCTAGCATCATTTTATCCCATATATTGATTTACTTTGCTTAGGCCTCAAAGATCATCTCTAAAACACAAATACTTTAGGGTAGAATCCTTCCTGCTGAGGGGGTGTTGATGAAATGACCAATATAGTTCACACATTTCCTAGCATATTGGTTAGGTTACATGTAAAAGAAGTTTTCCACTCTCATTATACTTTGTCATATCAAGTTAGAGTCTCAAGTTTGTGAAATGATTTTGTTATTTTCTATTTATTGTATTCCTATTAAAAAATAATCTATCTCTTACTTATCACCACCATCCAAGAGCAGAGGGGTAGAATGAACCATCTGTCATTCTGCCCAATGAGTTTTCTTATAACAACTCAGTCATTTCCTCTACACTAAATGCCATATTTTACTTGAATTATGGTTTTCTCTTTCATTCCTTTCCCCAAGTCACCATCAAGTTGTGGGAAACTGCCTAAGGCAGCTAGATATTTCAGAGGACCACTTGCAATATATGTTATATATGGTCAAAAACATCATGGGAAATAAGTGGAAGCTAATAGAAAATTAGAGGGGTCTTTATAAATGAGTAACCAGGATTGGGCAAAGATGAAAAATTGCTAAATTACCAAACCTTCAAAGAACTTTATATATTAAGTGATATAACCTTTTCCATTATTAAAGTGGTAAGTTCTGTCCATGAAATATTCTAGTTATATAGATCTAGGCAAGCTACATAGTTTCACAGTAGCCTCAGATAACTCTCTAAGAGTAGAAGTTGTAGGAGGCAGAGCCAAGATGGCCACATGAAAACAAGGTCTTACTGGAGCTCTCTCACAAGTTCTGTCAGATTCCTACAAAAAAGTGAATTTGAGCAGATTTGAGAGAGTTAGAAACTGTGAGAAGTCTGAGCGGGGCAAATTTCCCAGCCAGGACAGTCTGAAAGGCTGAAGGAATGAATCTGTAGGCTAGGAGAGCACTCGGCCTGCAGCTGCTCCAAATGGGACCAAAGCTGGCTGGGAAACACACAAGGAAGACAGGCTGGGAGAAAGCCAGGCACCAAAAACCAGCGGAGATCCACAGGCCTCCCAACACAGGATGTCACTCTGTGGAAGCAACGAGAAGCAGCACAACGCCACCAACCCTGAGATACCAGCTCCTGAGGCTTGCAGCCCAAAGGTTTCAAATGATTCTTGAACTTCCGGGAGACATAATGGCCAGGTAAATGGCTCTAATCCCTCCCCTCCCCACCCGGGAAAAAAAAAAAAAACGCTGGAATAGAGGAGACAGAAGTGAGGCTTCAGTGGCCGAGTACAGTGAGTTCCTGAGTCCCAGAGGGGCAGAGCCAGCAGGGGTCAACACCAGGAGCCCAGACATACTCTTGCTCCCCCAGGGGAAGTGCCAGACACCAACCTCAAACAACAAAGAGCTGACACCATTGCTGAAGAGCAACAGTACTGGAGAACAACCCCAGAGGAAGAGGAGATTTCCGGCAGCCAGACCCCCTCCTCCACACCTCAGGAAACTGAAGGCTATAATTCACAAAGCCAACAAGGAGACTCACAATCCCCAGAATAAGAAAGCTGAGACAGGGAGCCCTGAGCCCCAAAAGCAGAAATTTATTGTAAAGCCAGGAAAAGGCTAACCAACATGAAGAACACAAAAAAACGAGGACCATTGATTCTTTTTATGGAGACAGGCAGGATCAAATTACCAATTAGGAAGAGGATAACAATGATACTATATCCATATCTGGTACCTCAAAAGGTAATGTGAACTGGTATCCAGCCCAAAAAGCATTACTGGAAGAGGTAAAGGAGGATTTTAAAAACCAAATTAGGGAGGTAAAAGAAAAAAATGGAAAAAATGGGGGAAAAATGGAAAAAAAAAATCCACTGATGAAATCAAGTCCCTTAAGAATAAGATTGGTGAAATGGCTATGGAGATTCAGAATCTAAATAGAGAAAATGACACCCTGAGAGGTAAAATCAACCAATTGGAAAAGGAGACTCAAAAGCAAAATGAAAACTCTAACTCATTAAAAATTAGAGTTGAACAAGTGGAAGCTAATGAATCTACGAGGCACCAAGAAGTAGTAAAACAAAATGTAAAGAATGAAAAAATAGAAAAAATGTGAAATATCTGATTTGAAAA
>CM053622.1:648879177-648937178 GCA_028646595.1 Phalanger gymnotis | reverse complement strand
TTTTCTTCAATGGTCTTTTGGACCTCCTTTTCCATTTGGCTAATTCTGCCTTTCCAGGCATTCTTGTCTTCATTGGCTTTGGAACTCTTTTGCGATTTGAGTTAGTCTATTTTTTAAGGTGTCATTTTCTTCAGTAGTTTTTGGGTCCCCTTTAGCAAGTCATTGACTTGTTTTTCATGGCTTTCTTGCATTACTCTCATTTCTCTTCCTAATTTTTCCTCTACTTCTCTAATTTGCTTTTCCAAATCCTTTTTGAGCTCTTCCATGGCCTGAGACCAATTCATATTTTTCTTGGAAGCTTTTAATATAGTGTCTTTGACTTTGTTGACTTCTTCTGCCTATGTTTTGGTCTTCTTTGTCAGCAAAAAAAGATCCCAAAATCTGAATCTGTATCTGAGACTCTTTTCATTGCCCGTTCATGTTGCCAGACAACTACTTGACCTTGGAACTTTTTGGCAGGGTATGATTGCTTGTAGAGTAGAGAGTACTTTGTCCCAATCTTGAGGGGCTGTGCTGCTGTTTTCAGAGCAACTTCTACACAGCAAGTAGTGTTCCTTCTCCCCCAAGAACCTCCAACCAGGATTGTGGCCCAGATCCAGGCAAGGCAAAGCAGGCTTTGCATTCCTGCTCTAATCTGCCACTTCATTCCTCCTACCTGGTGGGCCTGGGGCCAGAAGCAACTGCAGCTGCAGCTCTGGAAGCAGCTTCAGAGCTGCACCACCTTGGCCACCCCCACCCCTGGGGTTGTGGCCAAAGGCAAACTCCTTTCATTCTGTCCCAGCAGCTTTTCCCTCTAATCTGCTCTGTTGTCTCTGGCATTTCTGGGTTGAGAAGTCTGGTAACTGCTACAGCTTACTGATTCAGGGTGCTATGCCTGTTCCACCTTGCTCCAGGTCTGGTTGATCCTGGCGAGGCCCATGCTGGGCTCTGCTCCACTCTGCTCTCAGCTCCATGCCATAAACCCTTCCCAATGATCATCCAGGCTGTCCTGGGCTGCAGCCTGCTCTCTTATGCTATTTTGTGGGTTCTGCAGTTCTAGAATTTATTCAGAGCCATTTTTATAAGTGTTTCAAGGGACCTGGGGGGGGGGAGCTTAAGCAAGTCCCTGCTTTCTTTTTTTTTTCTTTTTATTTTCAATTTCTTTTTTTTATTTGGAACATTCTTCATTATGGTTATTAGAAGTTTGCAATGCTTTTTCCTCAAACTTATTTGTTCATGTTGTTTATGAATTATGGAATGGCTCTTAGGAGTATATTTATGTTAACTCATATATGTATCTTACATACATGTTAAATCCTTACAAGAGACACTGGAATGAAATATTTTCTTCCATTTGTAGTTTTCTTTCTTATCCTTTGTCTTCCTCCCCCACCCCCCACCCCACACACATCCTTGCCACAGCTATAAAAGATACCTGATTTCCTTCTCTTCTAGTTTTATGTTTAGTTATGTTAGTTTTATGAGACGGACTTCTTACATTCATGTCTCATCTATTCTATTTTGATGCACTTATTCTTTGATCCAGATTGTTGAGGTGGTACATGAAGGTACAAGAAAGGTGTTACATTGTGTTAACTCCTTGGTGTACATGATGACTACTTGTTCCTAATTTTCTGGGATAAATTTATTTCTAAAATTCTGTGTAGTTATCCCTTTAAATGAAATATCCTTCTCATATCATTTATCAAAACATGTCCTTCTTGCTGTTTCAGAAGTTAAAGTCAAAATATAAACCTACAATGTAGCTTCAGCAGCATTTGAGGTACTATGTGTTGCGCATCCAGCTACACCTCAAGACAAAGAGGCTCAGACACATTTGGGGGACCTAAGACTGATTCCACATTCCAATGGGTCTAAATTTAACATCACCAATAATTTCTAAGCTTTGTAGAAAACTGTAAAATTGAACAAAGGTGATCTCTATGCCAAAACAATTCAGACAAAACACAAATGCTGAAAATATCTCAGACCAAAAATAAAACAAAAAAAGAGAATACGTTCTTCTATAAGCAGTATTCAGAAGTCCTAGAATTTCAATGGTTTCCAGAGTTTCTCATGATCTAGTAGCAAATGCACTAGTACTGCTCACTTGACTGGCTAGTTGTGGATGTAACCCTCCTCAGCCTTGCACTATGTCTCTCCCTTTCTCCATCTGTGTGCATATCAGTATGTCTATCTGAATCATTCTCTCTCTCTCTTCCTGCTTCCCTCCCTCCCTTCCTCCTTCTCTCCCTCTGTGTGTGTGTGTGTGTGTGTGTGTGTGTGTTTGTGTGTGTGTGTGCCCCTTATCTTAGGGACTATGACCAGGTCAGCTTGAAGGTAGAAGAAAACTCTTACCTACTTGATATCATAAAGAACATAATTATTATATGATGGTGAATTTTAGGAAATTAGTACAATATACACCTACATCTACTTTGTAAATAGCGTCTTCTTACTATTGGATATTTTGGGGTGGTGATTGTAGAACTTCAAATGAGGACTTAAAATAACAGAGTAAATACAAATAACTTTTTGCTAATAACCAAAAGACAAAAAGAAAAAAGAAGTATAATATATCTGTAACAAATGACAGAGAGTTAGAACTGGAAAGGACCTTATATAGTATGTCTAGTTCATCTGCCTAATTTTATATAGGGTAAGATACATCCCAAAGAAGCAAAGTGACTTGCTCAAGTTCACACATCTGGTAAGTGAAAGAGCTGGATTAGATCTCAGATCTTCTGATTATGAGCCCAGTGTTCTTTCTTCCTGCAATTAATTGCATTCTATTTTATGCCAACAAAATGACATTATTCCTCCTCTTTGAGGCTGGAAATGGTTTGTGGTGCAATCATCTCAAGGGACTGAAAAAGAGTAAAGGATAACCAGCAGTCACTTCTATGCTAAACTCTGCTTACTGACTTCCCTGGCTTCCTATAATTCCCAAGGAAAATTATATTTTTAGAAGATGCCTTTCTCAACTCCTCTTAATTCTAGTGTCTTCCTTATGTTAGTAATTTCTTATTTGTCTTTTATATAGTTTGTTTTTATATATTAGTTTACATGTTGTCTCCTCCCATTAGATTATAAGATCCATGAAGGCAAGACCGTCTTCTTTCTCTTTTTGTATACCCAAGGCTAATAAGTGTTTGATTGATTATAAGTGTGATGGTCGATATGAAGGAAATTCTGAATTACCCACAGATATGACTAAGAATGAGCTGATTTATTCCATACAGTTCAGAACATATTTTAAAATGCTACTTAAAGCAGCTAAATATCAACAGACTAAAGTCATAAATGATACAAAGTTAGGGGGAATAGCTAAACACTAGATGAGAGAGTAATTTGCATACAAAATATCTTTATAGGCTAGAACATAGGCTGAAGATAATAAGATAAAATCTAAAGTCTTGCACTAAGGTTTACAAAAAATCAGCTACTCGGGTACAGGATGTTTAATAGTAATTCATTTCTTTAAAAAGGCATACTATCACCCAAAAATTCTTCTAGTTTTGTCAACCTCAGAATCATAGAATCTTATAAATCAAAACAAATCTCAGGGCCATCCAGTGCAACCCAAAACTGAAAAAAAAATACTCTCTTCTACAATTTACCTGACATAAGGTTGTAGTCTTTGCTTGAAAACAAACCCTATAATATGGCACTAGCTTGCCTCTCCAATCTTCTTTCATATTAGCTGATAATCTGTGAACTCTCTGCTTGAATTGTATTGGTTTATCTCTATCACTAGATAAGCCAGGGCTCTCCCATTTTGGTTTCTTTGCACATGCCATTCCCCATCACTGGGATATTCATCTGTTTATTCTTCAGTTAGTGAAATCTTATTCATGTTTTAAATCCCAGATCAGATTGTAGCTCCTCCATGAAACCTGCCCCAATTACCTAATTTATTAATGATTCCTCATGAATCACATATAATGTTTCATTTTGCAACTCTCTAATGGGCCTATCATATATTGTCTACTATAGTTTTCTCTTTAGATTATATCTCCATCTTAGAATGCAAAGTCCATAAACAAAATAGGTTTGTCTTCTCCAAATTGTATACCTTCCCTAAGGATTAGCACAGGATTTTGTATCCAGTATGTGCATAATTTTATCTATGTGAATGAGTGAATGACCTCTGAGGACCCTTCTAATTCTTCAGTTCTGTAATTTTAAGTCAGTGATTCTTTTTTTTTTCTTTCATGAACCCTTTTGACAGTCTGGTGAAGTTTATGGACCCTTTCTGAGAATAACATTTTTAAATAATTGAAGGAAATTGAAGGAAAAGGTAATTTTCTGTTAAAAGTAAAAATAACATTGTTTATTAATTCCTATCCAAAGTAATGGAACTCCTGAAATCTATAGAAGGACACTAGGTTAAGAAATCCTGTTCTAAGCAATCTATCACTTACACATAAGTGTAGTTGCATGTATAATTCCAAACACACCAGAAAGCACAATCCCTACTTTAACTTTATGGAACTTTATTTGTTACAAGATTATATGAATTTAAAAAGCACATTCTGAGAGAAATAATGTCTGAAAAGGCAGTTAAGTACCTAGGCTAGGCCATATAAGCCTATTTTGCTCCTGACATGTTTTCAGTATGCTCAAATAATAATTAAATATCATATTGTACTAATTTACTAATGTTATAAAACATAATAAATATATTTAAATGCCTTCCTGGGGGAGGGGATACATTCAGAACTTCACCTTGGGCGGTCCCATGGTGGGACTCAAGACATGTTCTCGCTTCTTTGACACTTGTCAAGCATGAGCAATAGGAAATTGGTGGGATCTCCATGACCAAAACATTTAGATTTGGTTATATTTCTGGTTTCTTTTATGAAGTTTGGCATCATTCCCTACTTCAATAATGGGAACTATTTCAAAGATAATTGTGATTACATTGTTCCTATGAAAATAGCAGACAATATCATTTTGACTTTTAGACTCTCAGCAACATAACCATAAGAATGAGGACTGCCTATACTTGCAAGATTTTTTGGCTGTGAAAACTTGCCTTTTATGAGTTAGAATAGCAAAGAAAGAGTACAATTAGTTCCATGTGGGCAGAAATGTGTTATCTTGGGGATCTGATGTAATAACCAATAATTACCATGGTTTTAAAAGACCTGGAATGCTTCTCTGAATTCAGGCAGGACCTATTGGCCTATTGGCAGGTAGGCATGATCGTGCAAAACAGTGAATTTGTCCACGTGGTCTATAATACATGGTTGACCATTTCCCATTCGATATGAGGCTATGCTAAACTATGTGTAACTCTGCTTTTTCACCCCAAGGACTACCTATACCATTTCAGATTGCTGTGTATTGCTATAATTGCTTAGAATACTATAGCTATAATGGATTGTTTTAAGTTATGCTTCAGCATACTGAGGCTCAGGGACCAAGACATCAAATTAGAAACAGAAATATGGGTCAAGCCTCTTCCCTTGTGTCTTCTCCACTGAAGTACTGCAAATTAAGTTTGCTCAAATGTTTGAGTCAGTATCCAGGAAATCATAAGCAGAGAAAGAGGTTTAGATTTTATCATTGCTGATTGACATTTCCCATATATTTTTAAGAAAATCTCAAGATTCCAAAATGTTTCCCATGAGAAAAGCCTATCCAGTTCTTACTACAACTTCTCCGTATGGGAAGAATTAATATAAACATTCCACTAGGTTCCTCCCTCTAATAGGAAGGTTGGCATGGGCTAAGACATATGTGTACTAATGAAACTAATTTAAGAGTAAAGGCAAGAAGGGACTATGCTTAAATCCATGGTATCCAAATGCTGTAGTACTATGTACTCTATCTGGCATTCCTGGAATGATTTTAAAATATCTATGGATGGGGCCTGGGAGTGAAAGACAAAAAAAATCTTTAAAGGATAATGCAAGACTAGAAATGGAGCACAAAATAGATAATTTTATTATGCCATAAGAGTCATGAGAGCTGGCAACAAGTAAGTCATGATTGAGATTCTCAGTACCATCAAGTGGGAATGTCAATAGAGATTTTCCAGTGACTTGAAGAAAGTGGACTCTGTTTTTTACCAGCAATGAGTAAAAGGTGTGTTCAGTGCATTTCATCACTATGTGCATCCAGGGAATTTTATGTCTTAAAGGTAAATATTTATTGAATATGCAGATTTTTTTTTGTTTTTGTTACATCAAAGAAATTGAAGAAACTAAAGTTTTAACTAAATGTTGTTTTAATTAATAACTAAGCTTTACATGAAAGACAAATTTGAAAAATGAGACACAAAAAATTAATTTTTTTTAAAAAGAGTTAATTAAGGTCTGCCTGGAAAATCCCTACCTATTCTCTTCATCCCCCATGAATAAAATCTACTTATACACAGAAGGCAGACAGCTCTGCCTATTGGAAGAAAAAGTGAAAGGTTTAAAGGAAGGTCTTCCTACTCTCCAAGTTATAAAGAAGAATGAAATATTTCTTGAAAGAATCAGGGGGAAAGTATTTCAAAAGAAAACAAAGAGAGAAATAATCCAAAGAGATCTATGTCACATTCCTGTTGAAGAAGCTACAGTGGCTCCCTGTTGCTTCTAGCAAGATATCTAGCAAGATATAAGATGCTATGTTTAGCATTTCAAGACCTTCACAGATTTTTCTCCAGTATTTCCTATCCTGACTTATTTAAATTATTACCCTTCACATAATCCACCTTCTGGTCAATTTGATCAAATGGATGTCCCTGAACTTGATTTTGGCTCCTACCTCCATGTCAAATCATTAAGGGTAATATGCTGCAACCTAGTTATGCCTCCTATGTGTCTATCCATCATCTTTGGGATGTCCTGCAGTTCTGATTCTTCACAGTTTGTGATATTTTATGATTCATAGTTATATCACATCATTGAAAGAACCATGCCAAAATCTTTATCTATATTTATTCTATACATAGTAATGAATAGAGAGCTGGCGTTGAAGCCAGGAAGATCTGAGATCATGTTTTTATCTTTGACACATGTTGGTATGTGGCTGTGGGAAAGTCACTTAACTTTTTAGTGCACTAGGCCAGGGGTAGAGGCTGTTAGTAGCAAACTGCAAAATTCTCAATGTAGTCTGAACCTGATTAAAACATAATTGGGAAAGTTTTTTTTTTATAAAATAAAATACCACAGAAATAATGTTAATTTGTGGTTTTCTAAGTCAGTATGTTGCCCCCCAAAGATCCAGTTCCATTTGAGTTTGACACCACTTCTCTAGGCAATTCTCTAGGACTTTAAGTGAGAAAGTAGCCAACTACATTGGGAAGAGAGAGTCTTGTCACCTAGAATTTCCCTATACCACTATGATTACAAGTTCAATCTCTATGTCTATACTGAAATGTGTCTTTGTTTTCTCATTTATTAAGATATAATCTTGTGAGTAGGTATTGTTTCCTTTATTGTATTTGGATAGTAGGCACTTAATAAATGCTTAATGATTGGTTTATTAAAAATGATGGGCCTTTGTTACAGGAAGAAGCTAAAGTCAATGAAAGAGCTGTGTATTTTCTCAAATGTAATACATCCCTCTCTACTCTTGCAATGCTCTGGTCACTATCCACTTGCACTGTCAACCCAAACATAAGCACTCACTTAATAGTTCTTTGACTTGTCAATTAAGCTTCATATGAAAGCCTTGACAATAGGCATCCTTCCTCCACTTTATTTTCCCTGTGAGAATAGCCAAATTCTTTGGAGTGAATATGGAATTAGTCATTTAGGAGTTCCTATAATGCTGTAGGCCTTGATACAATTAGCACATTGTATGAGATAAAGAGGAACATCTGTAGGACCATATTAAACTCATGAAATCTCTCTGATTTTATTTTTAATTTAATTTGTATTTAGTCTCTGTATTGGACATTGTCCATGGAGGAGTCAATCTCCCTTGCTAAACAAGCATCTGATTCCTATTATATGTTGTCTTCTAATATAATTGTAAGCTCCTAGATGGCAAGTCCTGTTTTTCTTTTTTGCTTCTACTAGTATCCCCAGTACCTAATATAGTACAGGTATTGGCATATAATAAGTGCTCTATAAATGTTTGTTGACTGATGCCTTACTCGATATTTCTAATCAGAGCATTATTAAAGAATGTTAACTCTTTCTTTCCTCAATTACCTACTATAATCTCTATGATATTAATATATGTATGAGAGAAAACTTGTTGGAGGATGGCCCTTTAGAAAGGAATTTTCTCTACCAAATAAAGTGTTATTTTATAGTCACTAAATAAAAACTATACCAGAATTGCATATTCTTTAAACCTTTTAGTCAGATGTTATTGCAAAGGTATAGTGTACAGCAAAATGTCCTTTGCAAAAGGTATTCTGTTCCCTTATTAGATATACATTGAATATCCTGTTAGTACATGTGTACATTGTCGTCATATTTTGTGGATATGAAGACATAGGCTCGTGAGCTCTGTATCTATTGATATTGGCTTTGAAAGCCTTTTTTGATAATAAATCTATGATTTAATTTTTTAAAATTGTTTACCATTTATTTTTATACCATAATCATTTCCTAATATGACAATTATCTTAGAAACTTCTGTTGGAACAAATAAAAACAGTTTACCAAGATGACCAACCTGTTCTTTTTCTCTTTACAAACTTTATTCTAAGGCACTTAACTAATGTGCTTAATCAACTTTTTCCTCTCTGAAAGGATGTGACACAGACAAGTGATCTGCCCTTTAATTTAAAATTTGAATTTAAATTTAAAATTTAATTTTATTTAAATTTAATATTCATCTTAATATTATTAAATTTAAATTTTATAATTCAATTTAAAATGCGAAGTCAGAAGAAGTGGGGTTATACTCATGCCTGAAGTATTACTAATTATCCTATAATGGGACAACAAGGAATTTTGCAGAGATTTCTCTACTTTGTGGCCAAAAGTGAAGGGGGGGGGCGGCGGCAGGGTTTGTGCTAAAATGACCTCCAAAGTAAAATTATAAATTGGAAATCATTAAAAAAAACCATAGTTTGTTGAAATTATTTTGCTCATCTGTGAATAACTTACATATTAATATAATGGTTGTTTTTAAAGTTTTATGGTTGAAATAAACTTTAAGAAAAGGAAAGAAGAAAAAGACTAAGCTACCAATAGCATATGCAACATTTAATATTTTACTCCCTCATCTATTTATGGAGAATAGGAAAGTATGTTTTATTATCAGTCCTCTAGGATTAAGAATGGTCACTATATTTTAACTAAGTTCACCAGGTTTTTAGTATATTTTCACCCGAATTATTGTAGTTATTATGTATGTTATTATCTTGGGTCATGCTGTACCATTCACAAAAAAGCTTTCCACATTACTATGAATTTCTCATTTTCAGTCTAACTTAAATATAGTATTTTATTGCATTAATATATCATGGCTTGTTAAGTTGTGTCCCAACTACTGAGCACCCATTTTGTTTTCCTACTTTTTTCAGATTTTTATTATAATAGTGCTGCTACACAGACAGACAGACAAGTGTGCAATTTATGTTATATTTCTTTCTCTCTTTCACCTCCTCAGGTCTTTATACAAAGCATCAAGATTGCTGAGTTAAAGAAAATAAAATGTTTAATTACCATTTTCAAATAATCCTGAATCATTTCCCAGATTGGTTAGAGTTTTCTTTGAGAACTTTTTGGTGCTTTCTCCCTTTTCCTTCGCTATTTTTTTGTTTATTATTTTCCTTTTCTTATTATATATATTGCTACATAGGAGATTAAGGGGAGATGGGCTTTTAATCAACAGCTTAGGCATAATCCTGAAATGTCTTACTCTCATTGTAAAGAATTTATTAATGGTATTTAAATGTATATAGATATAGATATCCATTTAAAATACATGTTTATAAACATATATGATTATCTACATGTCATTTGGAAAAGGAAAAGGTCA
This sequence comes from Phalanger gymnotis, assembly GCA_028646595.1. NCBI lineage: Eukaryota > Metazoa > Chordata > Mammalia > Diprotodontia > Phalangeridae > Phalanger > Phalanger gymnotis. Next base: position 648,927,260 of record CM053622.1, on the reverse strand, counting down.
AACATATATGTATATCTACATATGTACATATATTTATAAGTTGATGAGTAAAACAGAAAAGCTTTATGCTTTCACATATACACAAAGATGTATGTATGTACATATGTGAGTATATCTACATATATATATCAAAAAGGATAAGGATTTTTTGTAATTTACATCTATTTGGATGCTTTGTTTTCCTAATCCTCAACTCTATTTTGCAATATATATTTTTCATAATTCTCTTTTATGCATACCTTTTCTTTAAAGCCACAGCATCATAGCATATGTTCATTTAGTTTGGAAGGTCTTGTTGAGTTCTTCCTTGAATTTCTCCAGTTTATCTTCTAAAAATATATTAGTGCAAAAGTTGCAATTATTTTGCTGATAGTCTTTAAGAGATGATGCACCATCTTATCAAGTAGCAGCAACAAATGCTTTTTAAGTATTTATTGTGTGCTAAGCATATAACAAATACTAGGGATACAAAGAAAGGAAAAATTAGCATCCTTACCTTCCAGGAGCTCACAGTCTAATAGGGGAGACAACATAAAACTACTTTGTACTTCCACAATATATACGGTATAAATAGTAGGTAGTCTGAGAAGGAAGGCACTAGCAGGAGGAAGGAATCATCGTGCTGGGGTACACCTCTTATACAAGGCAAGATTTGAGCTGTGACTTGAAGAATACCAGGGAAGCCAGAGGAGCTAGTGTGCAAGCAAGAAGGGAGAGCATATCAAGAATGGGGGTTAGGCAGTGAAAATGCAAGACATTTGGAAGTGTACTGTCATGTGTAAGCAATAGCAAGGCCAGTATCACTAGATTATAGAATACTCAGAGAGGGGTAAGCAATAGCAAAACTGAAAATACTGGAAATGTAGGAAAGGAACAGGTTATAAGGGCTTGAAACTAATAATAGCTAAAATTATATAGCATTTACTGTGAGCCAGGCATTGTGGTAAGTACATTGAAATTATTATCTCATTTGATCCAAAAACCCTGGGAGGTGAGTGCTATTATGATTTCTGTTTTATAGATGAGCAAACTGAGGCAAATAGGTTAAATAATTTGTCTAAGGTCGCATAGCTAGTAAATGTCTGAGACTGAACTTGAACTCAGGCATTCCAGATTCCAGGCCGGGCACTCTGTCTATTGTGACATCTAGTTGTTCAATTAGTTTTCCCAGTTTTGACCATATGCTATGCGATTATGTGTTTGTACCATTTGTGAAGAGAAACAGATTAAGGCGGATGTCCTACAAAAAGATTAGTGACAAAATATAAAATAAATATACATTTTGATTACCATATCAATGATCTATGCTACTTGTTTGACAAGCATGCTCACTATCATATTTTGTTCTTAAATGTTTCTTTTCTTTTGTATTCCTAATTTGATTGCAATTATAAAGCACCATGTTTGGACTACATCACTACCAAGGGATGTAGTTGATTTATTTTTAGCTTGTATACCAATTGAAGAATCACTCTATATTTTTCAGACCTCCTGTATATCTGAGGCTAGGCTTATAATTCTGGATATTCTCTACAACTAACTGTAGGTTCTCAAAAATTTATTTCAGGAGTGAAAATTGAACTGAATTGTATATTTAAGATACATTTAGGTCTTTGAATCCATTTTTCTAGGAATGATTTTTTATAAAATTAGAAAACACATTAAAATAGGAAAAACATGAAAAATGGAGAAGAATCAGACCCAAGCAACTATGGTAATGTTCTATGGAAGGTGAGAGTGGAAGATTCTAAGTGAAATTATACAGAAAAATTTGGCTACGCTTATATGTTTAACTCAACCCAGTTTTGAAAGTTTATAAGGTATATTTGCTTATCTAGTTTTGCCCCTCCCCCACTGCCTGAAAAGATCCACAAACAAGAAAAATTATGCACTAATATCCCCTAGGTCGTCCTTTTCTGGTAAAGGTTGGCCTAAGAAAATGTTACCTAAAAACAAAACAGAACAAACAAACAAACAAAAACAGATTGCTGATTTGTTTATCTTCTTAGATGCTGCCTTGAATTTTCCCAATCCTTCTCTAATTATGTGAAAGATGAATTGGTTGGAAAATAGTAGTTCTATTTTAAAATGGTTTTCCTCTATTTTTTCATTAAATTTTTATTTATTTAAAAACAATATAACCACATTAATATTTATTTAGACATTTCTAGTAATCATTTTTCCTTTTCATATAAAGAGAGATTACCATAGGCTAATTCAGTGAATGAAAGCATTTCACATACAAATTTTTGCATTATCTGATAGGTTTTCATATGTAAATCACATGCATCTGTTTATCTTCAGTGAATGGTGTCAAATATTTTGAATGCAAAATGCACCTTAAGTAACATTATCTTCCTAATGACTTTTTTTTCTAAGGAAAAACTGTTCATTTGTGCCACGTATTTGGAAATTGTTATTTAAAAATCTGCTTTTTAGGGTTTGTTTGTTTGTTTTTTAATTGAAATAGGTTTAGGTAAAAAAAAAACACTGAACCCTTTGAAGTGAATTATTATATAACATTTATATGAACCTTTTGGAGCTTTATATGTAAAATGAATGATGAAATACAGAATATAAGCATTTATGAAGCATGGAATACAGAAATCATCAGTTTTTCCACATTTTAAAATATTCCCTTATATTTGGGAATACTTTATTAGGCAATAGTCAATGAAATCAAGCTTCTAAGCATGCAAAAATAAATACAGTACTCACACATCAGAAATAGTCTGTTCTCTACTCTAAAACAGACCTGTCCTCTTTGAATTCACTGTGTGGGTGAAATCAAAGCATAGAACAAACACTGTTTTGATATGGCTTTGAAGATGATAACAGCTTCTAACAGAGAAAAAGGTAACTGAGTTTTCAAGGAAAAAGATGATTGACATGACACTCAGTCCAAGAAAAGTTACCTTCTAATGAGTGTGTGTGTTGGTTACCTCTCATATAATGTTTTATTTTGAAGGAATAGATCTGCTCACTACTCAGGTAGATTTCAACCAACTATTATAAGTTTTCAGAGTGTGATATTCATTCTTTCAAGCATCACATCTTTTGAATGAAATGACAACATTCAATATCAAGTTCCATACAGGGGGATTGGAGTTTACCTAATGATTAGGACATTTTTATAATTATTCCCAATACAAAATTTTCTGGTCAAGTCTCAGAATTCTGTGCCCAGTTGAAAAAGCTTACTTGTACATTCTAGTAAATATTAAGATAATGAATAGAAGACAAGAAAATCTATTTCCAAAATTTTCTATAGCTCACTGAAAGTTTAACATTCGGTAGCCAAAATACTCTAGCCCAAGTGAGCAAACTGGGCATGGATCAAGAAAAAAGAAAGAAAGAAAACTTATTTAAAAAAAAAAACAATTTTACTTAAATGCTTAAATTAAATACTTTAATTACCACTTGACAATAGAGGTAGAGCTCCCTGTTACCTGACTGGTTTATAATTTTCCTGCAATTTAAAAAGGTATATTGTAGTTTGATTAAGTAAAACTTGCTTTCTCCGTGTTAGGGTGGTTAGAGGGAATATGTGTGTGTGTCTATGTGTCTGTGTGTCTGTGTGTCTGTGTGTGTGTTTGTGTGTATATATATGTATATGTATATATGTATGTGTATATATGTGTGTATACATATACATATATATATATTTCAGTTTTCAATATTTACTTCCACAAGATTCTGAATACCAAATTTTCTCCCTATCTCTCCCCTCCCCCACCACAAAATAGCATGCATTTTGATTACCCCTTCCTCCAATCTGCCTTCCCTTCTCTTGCCCCCCACCCCCTTTTCTTATCCCCTTCCTTTCTATTTTCCTGTAGGGCAAGATAGCTTTATATACCCCATTGCCTGTATATATCTTATTTCCCAGTTGCATGTAAAAACAATCTTATATATTCATTTTTAAGTCCTTGAGTTCTACATTCTCTCTATTCCTCCCTCCTCACCCACCCTCATTGAGAAAGCAAGCAATTTGATATAGGTTTCACATGTGTACTCACGTAAAACACTTCAATAACAGTCATGTTGTGAAAGACTAACTATATTACCCTCTATCCTGTCCTGCCTCCATTTGTTCTATTCTTTCCTTTAACCATGTCCCTCCACAAAAGTGTTTGCTTCTGATTGCCCCTTACCCCATCTGCCATCCCTTCTATTATCTCCCCTCTATTATCCCCTTCCCTCCTGCTTTCCTGTAGGTGAGATAGATTTCCATACTCAGTTGAGTGTGTATGTTATTGCCTCCTTAAGCCAAATCCCATGACAGTAAGGCTCACTCATTTCCTCTCACCTCCCCCTTCTTCCCCTCCATTGCAAAAGCTCTTTCTTGCCTCTTTTGTGGGAGATAATTTACTACATTCTACCTTTTCCTTTCTCTTTCTCTCAGGACATTCCTCTCAACATTTAATTTTATTTTTTTAGATATCATCCCTTCACATTCAGCTCACCCTGTGCCCTCTGTCTACACACACACACACACACACACACACACACACACACACACACACACACACACATACACACACATATTCCCTCTAACTACCCTAATACTGAGAAAGGTCTCTTGAGTTACAAATATTATCTTTCCACATAGGAATGTAAACAAGTTAAATTTAATAAGTCCCTTATGGCTTCTCTTTCCTGTTTACCTTTGCCTGTTTCTCTTGATTCCTATATTTGAAAGTCAAATTTTCTATTCAGCTCTGGTCTTTTCAACAAGAATGCTTGGAAGTCCTCTATTTCATTGAAATTCCATTTGTCCCTCTGAAATATAATACTGAGTTTTTCTGGGTAGGTGACTCTTGGTTTTAATTCTATCTCCTTTGACCTCTAGAATATCATATTCCAAGCCCTCTGTTCCCTTAGTGTAGAATCTGCTAAATCTTGTGTTATTTGCATTATCTTTCCACAATACTTAAATTGTTTCTTTCTGGCCACTCGTAATATTTTCTCCTTGACCTGGGAACTCTGGAATTTGTCTACAATATTCCTAGGAGTTTTCCTTTTGGGATCTCTTTCAGGAGGTGATTTATGAAGTCTTTCCTTTTCTATTTTACCCTCTGCAGGGCAGTTTTCCTTGATAATTCCTTGGAAGATGATGTCTAGGCTCTTTTCTTGATCATGATTTTCTGGTAGTCCAATAATTTTTAAATTATTTCTCCTGGATCTTTTTTCCAGGTCAGTTTTTTGTCCAATGAAATATTTCATGTTGTCTTCTATTTTTTCATACTTCTGGTTTTGTTTTATAATTTCTTGATTTCTCATAAAGTCATTAGCTTCCATTTGTTCCTTTCTAATTTTTAAGGAATTATTTTTATCATTGAGCTTTTGGACATCCTTTTCCATTTTGGCCAGTTCTGCTTTTCAAGGCATTTTTCTCCTCATTGGCTTTTTGGACCTCTTTTGTCATTTGGGCTAGTCTATTTTTAAAGGTGTTATTTGGGTCTCCTTTAGCAAGCTGTTGACTCATTTTTCATGATTTTCTTGCATCACTCTCATTTCTTTTCCCAATTTTTCCTCCACTTCCCTCACTTGATGTTCAAAATCCTTTTTGAGCTTTTCCATGGCCTGAGGCCATTTCATATTTTTCTTAGAGGCTTTGGATGTAGGAGCCTTGACTTTGTTGTCCTCCTCTGGCTGCATGTCTTGATCTTCCTCATCAGTGTGTAAGAAAACAAATTTTCACCAGGAAAGTAACCTTCTACAGTCTTATTCTTTTTCCCCTGTTTGCTCATTTTCCCAGCCAATTATTTGACTTTTGAGCTGTTTGTTAAGTGGATAGGGTACTGTCTCAAGTTTCAGGTGTTTTGTGCAGCTGATTTCAGAGAGATCTCTAGGGACCTGTAAATTCTCAGTTCCTCCAAAGTGGTATGATCAAAGGAGAGGTGTTTATTCCTCTCCTGACCTGCACTCTGTGAGAAACCACAAGCACTCTTTTCTGCCCTGGAACTGTGAAGAGGGTTTCATCTCTACAGTTGCCACCAGCTCTAACACATCAGTGCTCCTCCTCATCCCAGGACTGCCACCCAGGACTGGAAACCAGACCAGCTGCTCAGTTCTCCCACCATATGTAGGCTGGCAGTTCCAGAAGCAGCCCCTGCTGCAGTAGTGGCTGCCACTGCCCTGGGGTCAGGACTGAGGCCAGACCATGCTCCCTTCTTACCCAGGTAAAAGAGCTTTCTCACTGAACTTTGAAGCTGTCTTTGGTTTTTGTGGGTTGAGAAGTCTTGTAACCACCACAGCTGCCAGTGATTCAGTGCCCTGAGGCCTGCTGTAGTCTTATCTGTGCCAGCGGGGACCCAAGCTGAGCTGCGCTCTGCTCTGAGTATTATGCAATAGACCCTTCCTGTTGCCCTTCCAGATTGTCTTGGGCTGGAAATCTGCTTCACTCTGTCATTTTGTGACTTCTGTTGCTCTAGAATTTGTTTAGAGTCATTTTTTACAGGTCTTTCAAAGAGTTTGCCCTCTTAGCTCTGCCCTCTGAAACTTGCTTTTAAATCATATTTTTGATGTTGAAAAGAAATTAAGGAGAAATAGCATCTCTCATGTGATCCAGTCCAACCTTATTGTTACTTAAAAGGAATCCCTCCTGCAACATCATAGATAAGGTTGTCTGAATCAGAGGCCTTCAGTGATAGGAACTTCATTGCTTTTTGAGATAGCCCATCCTACCTTTGATTAACTCTAAAATTTTGGTGATTTTTCCTTATGTGGAGATGAAATCTGCCTTTCCAATATTCCATTCATTGTTCCCAGTTCTGCACTATGAGGCCAAGAAGAGCAAGTCTAATGCCTTTTCATATGACAATCCTGAAAGAACCTGGACAGTTATCATAACAATACCTGCTTTCAGGTTCATAAAACTCTTTATATATAAATTTTCATCTTCCCAACAATCCTCACTGTGAAGTAGATAGTATAAATGTTATTATTCTAATAAGATTGATAAGAAAGTTGAGGATCTAAGCACTTAAATGACTTTCCTGTTGACATACTGGTAGTATCAAAAGTGAGATTCAAAGCCAAGTTTTCCCTGACCCCAAGTACAGCATTCTTTCTCATTTACCACATTGCCTCTTTAGCATGTCTCCCCTTAAGCTTTCTCTTCTATAGATTTAACATCCTTAGTTGAACTAATTGAATCTTGGTATCACTTGTAGTTCTCTCACCATGCTGGGCAACCTTTTCTAGATGCACTCCAAATGGTCGATATCCCTCCATATGCAGAATGGAATGTAATGAAGTCCATATATAGTACACCAGGATGGGAAATAGAATAACCTCCTCTTTTCTGGAAACAGCCTCTAATAATTTCGGTCGACACATTACACTAACAACTAATGAGCAAATAGTTCCCTAAAACCAAAGTGAATTTCAAATATAACATTATCTAGCTACATTTTCACCATTGTTTGAGGTGATCTTTGATCCTACTGTAGTTTTAAATATTTGCCTTTATTAAATTTTGACTTAGTCAATTTTGGATCTTGACTTCTGTTACACAACGTTACCTACTCCTTCCTGCTTTGCATCATCTGCGATCTTCATCAACCATCTATATTTTCATCTCAAGCATTAATAAAAGTTAAATAGAAGAGTACCAATGATCTGATAGCTCTAGTCACATTCTCTATCACAATAAAAGATACATTTCAAAAGGAAGCTACTATCTCCCTATTGTTTATGTCAAGTTAACAAATGGCACTTTTTTGGTACCTTTAACAAAGCATTTTCAACCTCCACAATTTGTGTCTGCTTCGCCTGATCTATATCAGATGATATCTTCCCTAGGGTCATTCAAACATTCTTAATTTCCTTCTTTAGTACATAAGAGATATCTTTCTTAGCAAAGAGTCCTTCTTCACCTATAGAAAGAATCTTATCAATTGCATCAACTGTAAGGATGTATGTAACCTATTTTACATACTTTAAAGCACAATATAAATGTTGATTAGCTAGTACTATTTTTCTGCCCAAAAGTTTTGCTCTGAAGTCTCATCATGGATTTGGTGGTTACTCTCAATTTCCCAAAGTTATGCTTTGAGAGGTCAAGCTATGTTGATTGTAACCATGCTAAATAGGCTTTAATATTTTAAACATGGCCCTGGCAAGATATTGGGTCTATTTCAAAAGACTAATGTGTATAAATAAATGAATGAATAAAGAGATAAAAATTAATTAAAGGATAAATGTATGAATGAAGGAATAAATTTATAAGCAAGAAAATAAATAATTATTTCAAGGGTTGTCACCAGAAACCTGGCCATGGTAATACATAAAACAAAGAGGAAAAAAAAGATTAATAATCAATCAGTAAACATTTCTTAAATGCCTACTATGTGCTAAGCACTATGCCAAGTGCTGGGAATGGTCCTCAGTCCTGTGTAGTCCCCTTTCACTTCTATAGTAATAGTGGTAGCATTTATGAAAAGAAAGTAGATGCTCAGAAGTAAACAGATTTTAGTTTATCTCTAAATATGAATATGAGAGTAGTCTAAATATTTGGTAATCTAAATTTAAGATCCCAACCAGATGAATGATTTTACACACTGCTAGAATAATTAAATCATAGCAAACCTGAATTTCCTGCTATAAATAAATCCATAAGAAAAAATTTACTTATACTAAATGAAAAGATGGATCACACATTCCATTTGAAGAGGTAAATAAAAGAAGTTGGTCTTATATTGTGTCCAAAGGTAATAAGAAAAATCATTTCATGAGACATATCCCTATTTGATAAACTCCAGCGGGTCTCTATTACCTTTAGGATCAAACATAAAATCCTATTTGGGTTAGTACAGTGCCTGGCACATAGTATACAGTGCCTGGCACATAGTAAGTGCTTAATAAATGTTGATTGATTGGCTGGTAATATGACTGCAAGAGGTAGGAGTAGGAGGAAGGGCTCTAAAAAACAGCCAACAGACCAATGGGTTGAGATGACTATTATAAGCACTTGAGTTTATAAGTGGAAGAGTCTATTTTTCTCTCTCCTCAAATTCTCCAAGCAAGACTATTTAACCACTCATATGAATGTGCCATCAGAGAGTAAACTGGTACATATAAGTAATTAGCAATAGTTTAATGCTCCAAATTTACTCTATTCTCTTAAGCTTTGTCCTAGCTTTCTTTTGAAATGTTTTATTTTACTAAGAATTAAGTACTTATCAAATGCCTATGAGTCAGTTTCCTACCTTTAACTTTGATAACCATCTATCCATTAATGAATTTATTCATTCTTCCATCAAATACTGAGGACCTGCCACATGCAGCATTACCTGCAGTTCATTGGCTGATAATACACTATCATGGATATACTATCACTTTATAGACTTAAAGATTGTCAGTGGCTTCCCTCATCTGTTTCATTAGGCTAAATAAATAATTTCTTCAATCTTTCAGCATATTCAGTAAAAAGGACCTGCAAACTTACTCTTAAGAAACTTGTAGTGTAGTAAGGAGGATTAACTATGGGTACATTTAATAAAATAGCATATAGTAAAAGACAATGTGGCATAGAAAATAGAAGGAGGGATAACCTCAGAATCAAGAAGATCTATGATAAATTCTTGTCAGACACTGTTCTAAGACTATCAATTAGAAACAAGTTAGTAATCAAAATAGGACAATGATTCAAACTTTTTGTTCTCAGGACCTTTTGATAAATTGAAACATTTGAGTATTATAGTGAAAATAGCTTTGATCTTTGGGAACCCTCTGAAAGGGTCTTGGACATTTGCATGGAGTCCCTAGACCACACTCTGGGAAGCACCAGGATACCTGGAATTCCCTTTGCCAAAGAAATAACAGGTTTAGAATCCACTCCCACCAAAAAAAAAATATTAGAAATTGGTTAGGAAAAATAGCCTCTTCTCTCAACATGTTATAAGATCTGAGAAGGTATCAATTCTTTCTAACTAGACATAGAGGAAAAGGTGAATTTAGACATTATGGGGTAAAAGGCAGTGGAGCTGGGTCTTGCAGGATGTTTAGGATTTTAGTGAGGGGAGATGGCAGGAATTAGATTTCAAATATAAGGAATGGCAAAGGAAAATGCATAGATATGGGCAATTAGGAGATAAAGAAATTTGAGAATAGTGCATAGTTTAGTTCAGCAAGAATATAGAGCTTGTGGAGGAGATTCATATAGAATAAAGTTGGGTACCTGACAATTTTAGTGCCATTTCTTAAATTAGTCCAAATTTCACATTTCATATTTGAAATGACTAGGCCCAAACTAAACAGACTTTGAAAAATAAAAGGTCAATTTTTGATCTTTAAGATAAAGAATTTTGCCATGATACCTTAGTTTTATGTTTCAGAAACAAGTCACTAAGACACTGATTTGTACTACTTGGGATGAATAGTCTTAGTAAGCATGAAGAACTATGTATCAAAAACATAGTAAATTTGATCATATTACTTCTAAGTGCATACATTCAACCAATTCAGAGGAATCGATTTTACCTATATACCTCCTTAGGGAATTTTATTTAATGGTGTATAATTAAAATGGGGTTTATTTTTTGTATATATGGAATTGGACCTTATTGGGAGTCTAAGGCAACTTGGAAAGTTCTAAATAATATTAATTATTAATTACCACAAAGCAACCCTAAAATTTCAAGAGATTGTCTTCATTGGCAGGGAACAAGGAATTCACTTCACCAAAGCAATCAAAGGTCTTAACTAATATTAATAACAATAATAACAACAATAACTTTCACACAAACAAAGCAAATGAATACAGAATAAAATGGAAAGATGTGGATTTGGAAATATTTGTATCAATGCTATCTGATAGAATTATGATACCTAATATCTATTGGAAATGGATACCAAATGTTAAGAACCTCCCAATATAAATCAAAGGTCAATAGAAAAACATAATATTGGCAAATAATGAGTTTAACAAATGCCATTCCACCCAGCCTTGATGCAAGTCACCAGAAGTTTTGAATTAGTATAATTTAATTAATGTATTTTTGCTGTGGTTTGTTAACACATATATCTCCTTGCTATGTATTTACAATTCAAACTAGGAAAGGTATTGTCCCAGGTACGTATGTACTGTATATTTAGAATAAAACAGGTGAATATTAAAGTTAGTGTGGGTTAGGAACCTAACTCACTGATAGTAGCTTAGGTCCTATTTTTAAAGACATTTTTTTCCAGAAAATTTGTTCAAATAACATGATTGCAATTTTATTTATAGTAAATATGTTACTAATATTACTAATGATGGTAACAATGCTGTGATGTTTTCCCCCCAGATGCGATCATAGATTTGCAGTGTCAAACATGTTCTGGCCCCTCTTGCTACCAATAACATCTAATTGTAATATGATTTATAACAGATTGAAGGATAGATGTCAAGAGAATCTGAAGCCAAAGCTGGCTCTAGCTAAGGCAAGAAGATTGGGATTTCCCCCAAGAGTGCCAAATTTAGCAGACCTTTGATAGAATTTATATTCTTTTGGAAGGGAGAAACAATAAGTTTAGCACTTAGCTAGCAAGAATATTTAGATCAAAGCAAACTACCAGGTGGTGGGCTTCCTTACCTTATACCCTTTTTCCTATGATTATACCCTGGGCGAGCTCCTCCCCTTCTTTGCCCTATTCTACTTCCTCCCACATAGCCTATAGTGTCCTGGGGTCCCTATCTTCCAACACATAGCACGTTGTGGATCAGTGTACTAGCATGACTCTCCCCAAGGGGAATTGTGTCCCAAAGCTCTCTCTCTGTGACTGTCTCTCTCTGTCCCTGTCTCTGTCTTGGTCTCTGTCTCTCTCTGTCTCTGTCTCTCTGTCTCTCTGTCTCTCTGTCTCTCTCTCTCTCTCTCTCTCTGTCTCTCTCTCTCCCTGTCTGTGTGTGTGTGTGTGGGTGTGTGTGTGTGTGTGTCTGTCTGTCTGTCTCTCTGTCTCTCTCCTCCTCCCCTCTCATTTCTGCTTTACTCTTCCTCAGATAAATTTGCCTGTAACAAGTCAATTTGAAGGCATCTTTCATGGTGCTTGACCCGGACTCATTTTTTGGTACTCATCCTCTAACTTTTGCCAAGAACAAGATTAACTCCAATTAAAACTGGAAAACGGTATGACAGAAACTGGGCATAGACCAACATCTGAGACTGTATACCAAAATAAAGTCAAAATGTGTGCACAATTTAGATATAAAGGCTGATATAAATTAATCAGGGGAGCAAGGAATAGTTTATCTGTCAGATTTATGGAGAATGGGGGAATTTATGCAAACAAGAGATAGAGGACATTATGAAATGCAAAATGGATAATATTTTGATTACATTAATTTGAAAAGTTTTTGCCAAACAAAGCCAATGAAACCAAGATTAGGAGGGAAGCAGAAAATGGGGAAAGAAGTTTTACAACTAGTGTCTCTGATAAAGGTCCCATTTCTAAAACATATAGAGAACTGAGTCAAATTTACAAGAATACAAGTCATTCCCCAACTGATAAATGGTCAAAGGATATGAACAGGCGGTTTTCAGAGTAAGAAATTAAAGCCATCTATTGTCATATGAAAAAATTCTCCAAATCACTATTTGTTAGAGGGATGCAAATCAAAACAACTCTGAGGTACCACATCATGCCAACAGATTGGCTAACATGACAAAACAGGAAAATGATAATGTTGGAGGAGATGTGGGAAAGTTGAAACACTAATTCATTTTGGTGGAGTTGTGAGCTGATCCAACCATTCTGGAGAGCAATTTGGAACTATGCCCAAAGGGTTATAAAAATGTGCATATATCCTTTGACCCAGCAATACCACTTCTAGGGTTGGATCTCAAAGGGATCATAAAAACAGAAAAAGGGCCCACATGTACAAAAATATTTATAGCAGCTCTTTTTGTGGTTGCCAAGAACTGGAAATAGAGGGAATGCCCATCAGTTGAGGAATGGCTGAATAAGTTGTGGTATATAAATGTAATGGAACACTATTGTGCTATAAGAAACGATGAGCATGCAGACTTTAGAAAAGCCTGGAAAGCCTTATGATCTCATGCTAAGTGAAGTGAGCAGAACCAGGAGAACATTGTAAGTGTGTGACGACTGACTTTGATAGACTTAGCCCTTCTCAGCAATGCAAGGATCTAAAACAATTCCAAAGGATTCATGATGGAAAATGCCATCCACATCCAGAGAAAGAACTATGGAGTCTGAATGCAGAGTGAAGCAGACTATTTCCTTTTTTGTTCTGTTTTTTTTTTCTTTCTCTTGGTTCTTCCCATTCAAATACTTCTATACAACATGGGTAATGTGAAAATATGTTTAATAGGAATGTATATGTAAAGCCTATATCAAATTGCATGCCATCTTGATGAATGGTCTGGGGAAGGAGGGGGAGAAAATTTAAAACTTATGGAAGTGAATGTTGAAAACTAAAAATAAATAAATAAACTTTAAAAAAGATTAACTCCAATTTAGCTTGTATGCAATCCATCTTTATTCTTAGTTATATAAGATCATTTTGCATTCATTTTTACCCATCTTTGTATTTCCCCAAGTAAATCTCCCTCTCTTCCCCCCCCCGTGATTCATTCTATTAGTAATAGTACACCATATCTATTTCTAGTAAGCTGATCAAGTGAGTTAGTGAAAATGGTGTCACCATCAATAGAATAAGTACCTAAAGAGATACAATAAAATACTGTCCTAGGTACTGAAATTCTCTGTTTGGCAATGTTCACTTCCTCATAGCATAGCAGAACTTACTTAATTATTTATGAACCCTTCTTAATAGGAGGTGTCTAATATTAGTCTTGAAAACCTCCAGTAATAGCAGCTCCCTTGTGGCACAAGACTGCTTTGCCTTACTGATCTCATAGTTAGTTTTTCCTAATATTAAACACATTTTCCCTTTTGCGGCTTAAGCCCATTTCTTCTTATTCTATCCTCAGTGACTAATTAGAAAAATTCGTCCTTGTCCTCATGTGAACATCCTTTTATGTATTTTTAGCCAATTATCATGTCTCCCTTCAGCCTTTTCTCTAGATTGAACCTGCCCAGTTCCCTTAACCTTTCCTCGTAGGTATTATTTTCTAAAACATTAGTTGTTGCTCTTCTCTGAACTCATTTTAATTTATCAACATGTATATATATATATGTATATGTATATGTATGTATGTGTGTGTGTGCGTGTCCACATGCAATAGTTTAAACTATACTCTAAGGTATGTTTGGTGAATTTGAATGTGTTGATATGCCATATATGTGTGTCTGTGTGTCTGTATGTGTGTGTATGTATATAATGTGTATATGTGTGTGTGTGTCTTTTCATTTTCTGCCCTCAACTTTTTTTTATTCTTTTACTTGTGCCAGGAATCTGTCTTTCTTCTATTTGTAGCTGGTGAAACCTTTATAATTCTTTTAGAAAGTTTAGTTATAGATATATCGATGAATGTGTAAGGGTGTATAAAGTTTATATCTGTTTCTTTCTCCCATGATGTCGTTAAAGGTAAGAAGCAATCATTTTGAACAAAATACTTATAGGTAGACTTTTTTCTTTTTGCATTTATATGTTAATAACTAGTAGAATTATATGATGCCTATTTAGCTCTTTACACCCATAAAGCAGTTCTCAGCACTTTTTAATAATTCATTGAATGCTTTGCTGCAGGGCTGCTGTGTTCTCAAAATTATATAAGTCATATGACTGAGAGGAGAGATGCAGGAATTTACAGAGTTTTTCTAAAGGAAATTGATATGCAGACCGTGTTACACAAAGGTGGCAATGTGGTAGGAACAACTTTTTATTGAGTATTGGGTAGATCAGAGCAAGAAAAAAAGCACTAAACATATATTATGCAGTTTCTTTTTTGCAACACCTGCAATTATTTTGATTGAACAATTCTCAGGGTGGAACTTTAGAATTTTGACTGAATAAAAGTATGTCCTGAATTTAATCAGGGACATACAAAAATGTTTCACATTATGTCTCTCTGATAAGGGGTGAAAAATCTTTATTTGGTCTTCCCAATGTTGTGTTGTTATATCTTCCTTATTTGAGATATTTTCCAAAATTCTGGATTACCTCCCTATAAGAAACAATGACCCTCCAAACAACTGAAGCCAAACATAATGACTCTTCTAAGTGATTTAATATAGGTAGTTCTCCATAAGCTTGATGCAACACAGTGCATTGGTAAGAGCCCTAGATTTGGAGTTGGAATATGTGAGTTAAAATCCAACTTTGCCACTTATCCATATCTTGAGAAAGTCACCTAGCCTCTTTATGCTCAGATATCCTCATGTTTAAAATCAGGGAATAGTACAAAATGACCCGTTAAATCTCTTCTAGACCTAAATCTACAATCCTGTGATTTGTGCAAGGAGCTGGTGGTATGGTAGATAGAGTATCTGGCCTGGAGTCAGGAAGACTGACCTTCCTGAGTTCAAATCTGGCCTCAGATACTTAATACCTATGTGACCCTGGTCAAGTCATTTAACCCTGTTTGGAGTGGCAAACTACTCCAGTATCTTTGCCAAGAAAACCCCAAATAATGTCACAAAGAGTCAGATATGACTGAAGAAACTGAACAATAACAAAAATGATTTATGCACACTTCCCTTAAATACAGGTGACTTCAACATCTGTTGGGGGGATCTTACTGAAGGAATATT
Source organism: Phalanger gymnotis (assembly GCA_028646595.1). Taxonomy (NCBI): domain Eukaryota; kingdom Metazoa; phylum Chordata; class Mammalia; order Diprotodontia; family Phalangeridae; genus Phalanger; species Phalanger gymnotis. Next base: position 648,911,597 of record CM053622.1, on the reverse strand, counting down.
TATCATATAACAATTCAGAAAGTAGTATTCCCAAGCTCTATTTATAACCACAAATGGGCTGTTTGAAACAAGTTAAAAAAAAAAAGAAATTGAATTCAGTAAAACAGCCATTTGCTTTCTAACTAAAGATGCCAGATAAATGATTTAGATGATTTTTTTTCATTTTTAACTGATTATTTAGTGTTATGTAGTCACATCTGTAGACACTCGCCATATCATCACCAGACTTTTATTTAAACAACATATTGTTATATTTTATGCTGTTAAAAGGAGTTAATGGTGAGATGATGATGATATAACATTTCTCTTTTTTAATCTATGTACACACTACATCTTTTTGTCAAACTGTTCAAGGGTTAATGATCCCCCCAGATGAGAAAAAAAAGTATTTCAACTCAAAAATTCCTAGGGACACAATATAGCATATATGTATATGTATGTGTGTATGTGTGTATATATATATATATATATGTATATATACACATATATATATATATACAACACACATTTATACATATATACACATGTGCATATGTATATATATTGATCTCACACATACATATACATACATAAGAACTGTTGTAGGGGCAGCTAGGTGTCACAGTGGATTGAGTGCCAGGCATAGAGTTAGGAAGACTTATGTTCTTGAGTTCAAATCTGGCCTCAAACACTTACTAGTTATGTAACCCTGGACAAGTGATTTAACCCTATTTGCCTCAGTTCCTCATCTATAAAATGAGCTGGCGAAGGAAACAGCAAACCTCTCTGGTATGTTTGCCAAGAGAACCCTCAGCAGGGTCACAAAGAATCACACATAACTGAAGTGGGACAAAAAAAAAGAAAGCAAAGCTGGATAAACTACCTACTATTAGCACTCTTTTCCAGGTTTTCCTTTGAAAAGCACTTTATTTGACAGTTATGGCCTATATTTGGTGGCAGCCCATGTTCAGACTACATTCGTAGGGATATGAGTATTAATTTCGATTTTAAAGGCTATCTTTTGGGGCAGCTAGATGGCGCAGCGAGTGGAGCACCGGGCCTGGAGTCAGGAGGACCTGAGCTCACATCCGGCCTCAGACACTTGACATACTTCCTAGCCGTGTGACCTTGAGCAAGTCACTTAACCCCAATTGCCCTGCCTTCTCCCCTCAAAAAATAAAAAGGGTATCTTTGTTAATTTGGGAGACGAGGATTACTCTACAATTTGAACAACTATAGCAGGGGTGAAAGTGTCACCTAGATGATCATTGTATCTCTCTAAATCCTTTACCTTCAAGGTATTAGTAACTGATAAGTAAATAATGACAAACTCCTTTCCCTCCTCACTAAATATTTTGAATAAGAAAAAGCCACTGGAAAACATATTTTTATATTTTTTTCTGGTTATAAGATAGCTTAGTCAGTTCTAAAACATGGCTTAGTAATTTCCAAATAGGCCAGCTAAAGAGTCACTGTTAGTATGACAGGTGCTTAAAAATAATTTGCTCATTTTCTTCTAGATACTGAAAGAAATTGAAATGCAAATCAAGGGCTATCTGTGCCCTCAAATATTAGTGTTGCTTTATTATGCTTATTAGATCTCAGAACTTCTGTAAGAGATAGATTATCCGTCCCTCCCAAACATGAGAGAATCAAGTTTACCTTGGATGCTAAATTACTAAAATAGCACTGAAAGTGGGGAAAATACCCCCGCTGTATCTATAGTTATCACCAATATGTGCACAGGCCTATAATAAAGACTTCAGAATCAACAGCATGGAATCAACAACAGAAAGGTACCATTTCCACCCTCAAATTTCTTATAAATTCTAATAAGTTCATCCCCACTCCCATGGAAGCTTCTGTATATATGAAGTGGAAGATTTTTATCTGTAATTTAACCTACATTGTGTTCCACAATAGTGGAGGGTCTTTGGTTAAAGGAAGAATCAAGACTGAGAAGGCTCTGCTTATGACAGAACTTACCTTCCACAATAATGGCTATATGAGGAAAAAGGTTCAAGGGAACAAAATGGAGAACAAGTCAGTGATTTTCAATTATCTTTGGTGAATAGATTTTTCTTCTGATGCTAACCATCCCTATTGTGCACACTACTGATCATGTAAGTGAGATTTTGAAAAAGGCCAGGCAAGGCCATTTGGAGGAGAGGAAAAGAAATGAAGATAAGACATCATAAAAGCTTGAGGTGGCAAAACTCTATGGAGGTGGGAGAAAAATGCTGGTTGTATACTTTAAATACTCCTGTGCTTTGCAGAGCCATTTCCTGGACAGCCTTAAATCTTCATTTTCTTTGCACTTATTTAACAGAGCCTCACTGGAGTTTTCCCCTTGCTTCCCCCCCTAAAAAACCTCTTTTGGGGTTTATTCTTATTTCAAAAACATATTTCTTTTTTGTAATTTTTACTTTAAACTTAAAAACAAACTGAGAAAAGAAAAAAAAACATTGCCATGTACACAACATACCATAAATGTAAAATAATAAAGTTTTGTTTCAAGAAAAACCTATAAAATAAATACTACACATATTTTCCCAAGCTGCCTAGATTTTCTTTGCTTCCTTGTTGGTTTTCTTTTTTCTCTGCTGTGCACTTTTTACTTTATTTTTCCCCTTCCTGCCCATTCCTAAAGAAGGCTACAATTAAGCATGGATGCATATACATAGATATCTACAAAAATACATATGTATACACATATATACTCATTCACATATATGTAAGACTGTACTATGCTTATTTCTATCTGATATCTGTTTCATTGATGGTAGATAGCAGCTTCTTTCATAAATCCAAGTCTTTCCATGTTTTTCTAAATCCACCAGCTCATCATTTCCTACACCACAGCAATATTCCAACCTAATCACATTCTATCTGAGAGATTATAAAAGTATTTTCCCCCAATTTTCTGCATTATTTCTCTTCTTGCCTATTTGGTTTTATTTATGTAATAAAAATTTAATATAAAATAATTGAAATTATCCTTTTTACACTTCAACAATGTTCTCCCTTATAACATATTTTAATGTCTGATACTACTAAATGTACTCCCCTTATGTCTTTCTTTTTCTTGGTTTCTTTGAAGTTCTAGACTTTTTGCTCTTCCCAATGAACTTTGTTTTCATTTTTTTTTCTAACTCAGTAATTCTTTTAGTAATTTAATTGGGATGACATTGAACAGATTAGTCGGGTAAAATTGTAATTTTTAAAGTTATATTGATTTTACCGACCCATGGGTGATAAATATCACATCAAGTATTTAGATTTGAGTTTATCTGCATGTGTTTTTTGTTTATGTTTATAGTTCTTTTGTCTGATTGACAGGTATATCAAAAATATGTTTCTTAACTCATGTTGAAAATAAAGCTGAAATCAGGCCATTTGACTTGCTTAGAGGAACTTTCACAATTTCTACATCCAGCTATTTTATGTTTTTGTACCCAAATATTTAAAATGATAGTTCATTGGTTGATAGTTTGTTAATAACCAGCTGGTAGAAAACCTGGGGAGAGTGGGGGAAAGTTTTACATATCAACAAAGGCTAGTAATCTACAAGGCTTAAAAAAACAGCCTTACATTGCTAGAGAGAATTCGTTTTAAAAGTAAGAAGGAAAAATATCAACATGGTAGATTTGTATAATAAAAGATACTAGGGATTTCATTGCAAACATCTTGAATTTAAGCATAGTCTAAATGCTAAATATAATCCTTAGAGAATGTGTGACAACATATAGATGACCTATGTAGAAATGAAGATTTCTTTATTGCTAATATTATCAATAATCTTTCCTTGTTAATCTCAATATTATGCATGCTTTAGGGGGATGGGGAACTGATCTCTTATCTGCTTTGCTTTGAGTAGATCTTCCAGCTTCTTGCTTTTGGAATCCTACATTTCTCATCCTCTCTCAAATATTTTGCTGCTTTTGGAACTGAACCTATGATTAAACAGATAGAGAAAACTTATAGTAAGGAGGCTCCCTTCAAAGCTCTAAACTTACTTTCTCTAAATATTATGATAAAATCTTTTGACATGAAATAACCTGTAAAAAGAATGGCATATTCCAAAGAAGACGTGGCTCAGTAGGAAATGGAGATGTACTCTCTACAAGGTTCCATGTGCAGTAGAACTACTATGTGTACATTTTATTTCCTCTGATAGAATGTAAGTTCATCGAGGGAAGGGGTGATTTTATTCTTGCCTTTTCATCCTCAGTGCCTAGCATAGTGTTTAACACATGTCTATGGACTAATTGATTGATGAGGGTAGTTAAAAATTTTGTGAAAGAATTAAGAATTGTTCATTTTCCTCACTTCTCCATAATATGCTTTGAGAAAGGAAAAGACTTTTTATCACCCCAAAGCATCACCTATGTTGTGTTAGATCAAAGAAATTCAAATTTAGGAATAGTGTTTAGAGAAATAGAGCAACTGTAGCTGAAGGTCAAGGGAAATTAACAGAGGCTGGCAACAGTGCTATGCTACAATGCACTTGTGCTTCTCACAGTGATCTAAGGAAAGAAATGGGAAGTAGATGGTGAAAAATCTCTCCATGATCTTAGAAAATATGGCTAGACTTGCATGAAATAATGAAGAGTGAAATGAGCAAAACCAAGAGAATGTTGCATACAGTATCAATAATATTGTTTTAAGAACAACTTTGAGTAAATGTCATTTTAATTATTACAAATACTCAAATTAACCACAAGGAATATATGAAGGAAAATGCTATCTGCATCCAAATAAATAACTTATAAATAGAGGTATAGAATGATTGTGTGTGTGTGTGTGTGTGTGTGTGTGTGTATGTGTGTATGGTTGGTTGTTGTCCTTTGATCTTGGAGAGGACCAAAACGATATCACCAGAGCCAAGTTTCAGTGTGCCCAACTGGCTGATTAGACCAATATGATCACGGAATGCTATAACATAGATTGGGCACAGATAGTCCATGTGAACGTTCGGGGTCAGTTCTCTAAATTTGCACATTCTGCTTTTCCTTTGAGCTGTTTCAATTCTAGTTTGCTCATAGAGCACAGCATCTTGTCTGATGTGGGCACACCATGCTGAGCCGTCTTATGCCAGTTTCATACACACAAACACAAATGTGCACATACATACATATGGATGTGTATATGCACATATACATATTTATACTTATACATATATACTTTTATATATTTGCATGTAATGGTAGCCATCTCTGAGAGGAAGGAGAGGGAAGAATAATAAAAAAAGTTACATAACTTTATTATACATTTAATAGGAATAGCAAGTTATACATAATAGGTTTGTAGTTTTATGTGCAATCATCTTTTTTTAATCATACTGTGTTTATAATATAAATGCTTGTTTTATTCCATAAATTAATAAATAATTGCTCAGGTAATCTCAGACACTTCAACAGGTTTATCTCCCACTGAAAAAATATCATAAGTTTATTCAAGACCAGGAGACAGCAAAGCTACTCACTCCTTTTCCATTAAACTATTTTAAGAGGTTTGTTTCTTAGTGAAGCTTACTGGAATTTCTTTTGAGTACACCCAAATTTGGCCCTTTTAGAGTCAAACTCAAGGAGAGACAGTTTTATTTATCAAGGATATTTTTACAGTAAAGCCCAATTAAACCTGACAGCTTATTCACAATGGGCTTCTTCCTGATGGCAGCTTAGACACATTACATTAAAAAAGACAACATAATATAGAATATAGCAACAAGCAGAATTAGATGTTGGAATGTTTTCTGCTTATCTGTGTCTCCCTTTTTTTGAAAGTATTTGATATCAACATATCTTAAAGTAGAACAAGATGAAGCTGGCTCCTTCATTTCAGTTCAGACCATGGATTTAAATAATATGGCATTGGAAATTTCAAGTAAATATTTGAGTTAACCAGTAAAGTGATAGACCTACCCAATGAAGAGCTCTAGGCAAAACATCATATGGAGTCAGTGTTCTCTATTGCTATACTTCTGCCCCCTTTCTTCATTCTCTCCCTATTCCTATATTTAGCATGCCCTACCCAAAGTAATCTACAAACATTTGCTACTTCCTTGGTTCAATATGTTATTTCAGTACAGCAACTATTGAAATAAGTTCTGAGCCCCTACTCAATGACTCTTTATCAGACCAAACAAAATGACAAATGAAATCTACAAAAAGTATTTCATGAAATATAAAACAGCATGATCATAATATATAATTTAATCAATTTTCAAGAATTTCATATCCATACAAGAACTTTATCCACCACTGGACATCTGCCATCTTCTATGCCTCCAACGGAAAATGCAAGTCCTCTCCCCACTCAATTCCTCTATACTTCTGACCTTGGAGGAACAAGATGCTTTTGGTATAAATTCATATCACTTGTAGTGCAGAGTGGAATCTAACACTAATCTTGCCCTTCTTCATTTATGACTGGCAGAATAGTGACCATTTCAGGTTGGCCTTACTGAAGCTACCAGCTTTGGACCAATAACCACTCAAAGTTTAAATAGGGAATTGGAGTTCAGGTGTATGATGCCAGTTCAATTCATGCCGTTTTTCTGAGTACCAAACTCCTCCAGCTACATCTCATGACTAATGTTTCTCATATACCTACACTGTTTACATTTGGCCTAATACTTAGCAAGGTCTAGCTATGACTACTGTTTTCCCATCCTTTGCTTATTTCAGTTCCTGCATTAGCCTGGCTCTGGTAAGCCCTGTAACACTCCTATAATTTTTTAACACTTGTTCACGTAGTGTGTCTTTTTATTCAGGATGTGCACTGACTGTGGTGATAATGTGATTAAAGATTTTCCTGCCCATTCAATAGGCCTCAGGTGGGGGCCAGTTAAGAGAGGCCTGATTAAAGGCAGTCCTACAGCTTTGTGATGCCAATCAGTGATTAAAGATCTTTCACACACCCTTTTGCCAAGTAGATGCTAAGCCTCAAGCCCACATCCTTTTGCTGATTTGGCATGAAGCCTTCTGGCCTTAAAAAAGCATATACATGCAGAAGGCAGCCATTGAGAACTGAGAATTCAGAATCTAGCCCAAGGAGGAGAAGAACTCCAAGAGGACAGAGCTGCAGAAAGAGTGCAGAGCAAGAGAGTGGAAACCAGGGAGCTGTTGAGAACAGAGTTGGGGAGGGGGAGCAGAGAGAACGCAAGCAAGCAGACAATTGGGATTTGTGAGTATTTATAAGGAGGTCCCAGCAGGGGAGAAGGTAACAGGATGACTTGGTTCCTTGCTATCATACTGTATTATAATTTCCTCATTGCTGCATTGAGGTGGGCTTACTGGTTTGGGAATATAATTATTGCTATATTGAATTGGAGTTATTGGTCTTGGGGTTTGATCCTCTGGTGTCCAAATAAGTGTTATACATCCACTGCCTTCCACCTAGAGTTTTTCATACTTTGCAATTCCAAAACATAAAAGCATGTTCATGGTCATCCTCAAGATCATGAATCTTGCCTTACTGATACACTGACATCACCAAAAGGTAGACATATGCAGTCTTGTAAGAAATGTAGTTCAAACAAATCCATTTCACATTTAGAACAAAGGGTATGACTATATTTTTCCATCTGATTTTCATAATATTTAATTTACCTATGCATTGCAAATGAGCTCTTCAAAGACTACATATATGGACTTCCTATATCTAAGATTCCCTTCTAACTCGTATAACTTGGATACATGCTAGGAGATTTCTTGATTCTCTGATTTATTAGATATATCAAGAGACTATGTGAACTTTAGTATAATTCTGTAGTTACCAAATCCCTGTATAAGGTCTGTGCTCAAATCAAAAAGTAAAATTTGAATAGGTTTTATTTAGTGGTGAAAGGAAGATAATATGACTCTCTTCAGAATCCATACCTCCAGGGAATGACTTTATGTCCAGAGGCCTATACAATCTAAGTTACATGTAGACCTGCTTTGAGGAAAGATCTATCTTATGGTATCTGAGATTTCTTCCAACATATCAATATTCCTCTCTATAGTTGTCTAGAGGGGTTTGCTTGTCCTATCACTCACATTTCTGGCAGCTCACACTTACCACCAATTGGTATTCTCCATTGTAGTCCCCTGCACTATCCTATGTGGCTTTGCTTACAGTCCTTACTTCCTTCAGTTCTCTTTGGTTCTTAGTAAATGGTGGTCATCCCTTTCCCCAGGGAACGAAGTTTCCAGGAAGACCTGAGTTCAAATTGGAACTAAGGCACTTATTAGCTGTATGACCCCAGGCAAGTAATTTAATGTATATTTGCCCTAGTTTCACCATCTACAAAATAGCAATAATAGCACCTACATCCCAGGGAGAATCTAATGAGATAATAATTGTAAAGCACTTAGTAATAGTATCAGGCACATAGTAATTGTTATATAAAAGTTAGCTACTACTATCATTATTATTGTTTGTCCTTCATTTTTGAATGAGACCAATGATATCATGGGTTGATGTCTTGACTTTGTAGGGAATTTAATTTATGTGAAGCAGAGTTGTACAAAGTCATCGGCCTCAGTATTTCTTCCACAGTCAAAGTCCAGTGGCAAGCCAACAGTCAGGACAACCAGAAATGGCCCAGGATACAGTGGATGACTTTGATGTTTGACTAAGCACTCCACAATACCTGTTTTAGCCACCTTCATGGCCACTAGAATTGTTCTCATCCAGCCATTCTGTGGACCAATAGGTTTGATGCATGTTGGCTACCCTCAACCTGATCAGACTTCAAAGATGCCATGGTTATCCACTGCATTCTGGGCCATTGCCAGTCATCCTGACTTTTGTCTCTGAGATGGTTTTACTGGGCTGTGACCACTGTGCATGCTACAGTCTCTTGGAGCCACAGGTGAGAGTTAGCTGGACACAAAAGGTGAATGAGGAACCCTAAAAAGGGCTTGACAAGTACTCACACCAGAGATGTCAGTCATCCTTGAATACCTAAAATACTCTGCTATTGGAACTCCTTTTGCCATTCTCCCTATAGCTATGTAAAATCCTATATGTGTGTATATAGTATGTTGAGGGAAGACTAGCACTTCTGGAGTCAGACCATGCTGAACTCTTTTCTGGGCTCCTCATTCATCTTGTCCACATGTCCACTTGTCACCCAACTCTCACCTGTGACTTCAAGAAGCTGTAGTACATGCAGCAGCCACATCCTGGTAAAACTATCTCAGCAGGTGGGCGAAACCAAGTTAAGAATAACCAATAGACTTTAAATCTATTAGTGAGTTAGGGGGATGGCTGACCCAGTAATGCGAAGACTTCTCTTGTTGGAACTGGTGAATGAGAACAAATTGTTTCAATAACCAAGAAAGTGGCTAAAGTAGGTACTGTAGAGTGTTTAGAGCTTGGTCAGACATCAAAGATGCCAAGGTCATCTACTGCATCCTGGGCCATCTCCAGTTGTCTTGATTTTTGTCTTGCCAGTGGACTTTGATGACTCAAGAAGAGAGACTGAGGTTAAAGATTTTGTGTAATTATGCCTCACTTAAACCCAATTTACTCTCAAGTCAAGATATCACTCTGTTATGTCATTGGACTTCCTTGAAAAAGGAGAAACAACAGTTCATATAGAGATGTTTAGGTAGAGATCTTCCCCTGTAGTTAATCTCATCTAACTAGCCTAATGTGGTTGAGGGAGCCTCTAGTTAATCTCATCAGAATATCTAGGTAGGACAAGAGTGGAACCCTGCTTTTTTGAGATAAAATCAGCACAACCCTGCAGGGTCAATTTTTTTTTATTTACTTCTAAGGTTACTATTTCTGGGGAGATTTTAGAAAGGAAAGAGAAGATGGCTGCTCTAAACTTAAAGCAGACAGGTGTAATGTTAATGCAATGTAAAGATCTTTTCCATTCATTAATAGGCCTATGTGATGTGCTTTGAGCTCCTGAGTCACGTGGAAGTCTGAGTCACACGAGGCTGTGGTAGGAGGAGCTTGCTGAATGGCTGGAGCAGGAAGGATTGGAGAAGGAAGTGGCTTAGTGAGACAGAACAGTCAGAGCTGGGAGAGAGAAAGAAACAGAGGAGCAAGAAGCAAGCATGAGTGAGCAAGGGAGTGATTTTGCTTAAGGGAGCTTGTTTGTGGGAAGGCCTAATGAAGGGAAGACTTTGGGATGGAGGTGCTCTCTGCATTGGTAATGCGTATAGACTTCTTGTTACTATGATGAATTTGGCTTTCTGGTGTTTGAATAAATGTCTTGGTTTCATCTTTGAGCTATACAGTCTGCTATACCTTGTGATTCAAAACTGTAAATACACCAGCATATTCATAGCAGCCACCGTGGGTATCATATCGGCATTATAACAGGTTTTGTCCGTTTGTTCCATACAAGGAAGGAGAGATTTGTAGTCTCTGCTTCACCTACAACATTCAGTATCTGAATTATGGATACATCAAAAAAGCTACAGTACTTTACTTTTTCATTGTTAGAGTTAAAGCATTTGACAATCAATCAGCAAGTATTTATTATGTGCCTACTATGTGTCACACATTGCTCTATATAATGGGGTAGAAATACAATAAAGGAAGTAATCTATTGTCTCATGGAATTAACATTCTAATGGAGTACAGGATGAGTATACATTAAGTCTATAGAAGATAAATGTAAATCTAATCCAATAAACATTTATTAAGTGTACTGTGCAAATTGCTGAGGATACAATTAATAAAAAGAAAAACCGTCTCTACCTCCAAGGAGCTTACACTTTTAAGGGGGAGACAACATACAAAAGGAGTCAAGAAAGGTGAGAACAGGACACCGGGGGTACCTGACTATAAGGAATCGTGTTCCCTTACTGCTGAAACCAGGCAGGGCAATAGATACAAAGCAGAGTGAGCAGAGTCCAGTTTCTACCCTCTATAAAGGAAGGCATTTCGAGGAGTTTGGTACTTTGCCTTCCAAACAATAAGGCAGAAATAAAGAGGGAATACATTCCAGGCAAGGGGGACATTTAGTGTAAGGTCACAAAAACAGTAATGGAGCAGCATGTGTGAGGAACAGAGGAAAAAAAGTTTGGCTTGACCACAGAATATAGGAAGAAGTGTCATGTACCATGAGGCTAGAAAACATAGATGAGGGCAAAGTTCTGAAGCATTTGAAAAGCTACCCAGAAGAATTTATATTTGATTCTAGAGGCAATAGGGAGCCACTAGTGTTTATTAAGTAGGGGATTGTGTTGGCAATCAAAATGGGTTTGAGTGACATGTTTGTGACATCAGAGGTTTTTAGACCATGTGGGTTTAAGTCGTATTTTTGTGAGGATTTTAGGTCACATGGGTGAGTTGCATTTGTAACTCACCTTTGACCCTGAACAAGATATATAAAACCAAGGGTTGGCTTTCTTTCTTTAGAGCTCTGAGCTGCAACAGTAGTGATGCGTGACTCTGAGCCAGCCCTTGTCGAGCTCCCCGGCTGAACTCAGAGGTTGGTAACTACGAATTTTATTTAGTCTGTTTGTAATTTGATTGTATTTGCTCCAAAGTTCAGAGTGCTGGCTTTTTCCCCTGAACTAAGTGAATGATATTTGTATGCTGGATTAAAGTAAGAACCTTAACCCCTTAACGTTGCTTTCCTTAGTAAAGCAGATCAAAAGAACCTGGGCTTTTGCAGCATTCTGTGAGCTGGTTGTTTTTGGTTTTACACCTCCACAGCAGCTGCTAGCCGGATTGTTAAAACAGGGATTGATATAATTAGATTTTTGTTTGAAGAAAATTCTTTTAGCAGTTGTGAGGAGGATGGAAAGAATCAGGGAATGATAAGACAAATTAGGAGGCCATTGAAGAAACCTAGGTGAGACGTAACAACTGACTGAACTGAGATGGTAGTTTAGATGGTGTAGAGGTAGAGATGACAACATGTAAAAACTGACTGGATATGTGGGGGTATGGGAGAATGAGGAGTTGAGGATAAAACCGTGGTTACGAAGCTGGGAACCTAAAAGATGGGGATGCCTTCAACAGAAATAGGAAAATTGGAAAAGAATGAATTTCGTGGGGGTGGGGGAGAGAGCCAATAATGGCTTTTGTTTTAGACATGTTAAGTTTGAGATCTCTCCAGGACTTATGGTTTGAAATGCTTAATAGGCAACTGATTATGTGGGATGGAACCTCAGGGGAAGTCTGGGGCTAGATATAGACAAGACAACAAGTCTCATGCTTGAGCAAAAGAACCATTATTACTATCTAGAAAATGAACATCAGTAATGTTTGTGTAGATAATGATTTTGATCAATTGGGCAGAACAGCACAATTATTACACAGTTATTAACCAGTTGTTTGCGTGAATTGACTGCTTGGTAATTCTGTGTGTGTGTGTGTGTGTGTGTGTGTGTGTGTGTTCTCTTTAAACAACTCACCATCACTGGAAACAGGCAAACTAAAGGTTAAGACAAGCATTATTAAAATCTCAGTTACTTTTCTTATTTTCATTGTTGAAAAAATTACTAGGCAAACTAGAAATTTAAAGGGGGAAAAATAAAAGCATTTCCAAACCCTATTTACCAGTATTAACAATGTCTTAAAGTTATTAGTTTCATAATTATTAAATTCGAAGATGAAATTATGCTAGAAAGAGTGTTAGCACATTGGAAAATAAAGATAAAAAGTAAAAATAAAGGAGAAATAGCATTTTAAGAACTCAGATTATACTATGAAGCAACAATTACCAACACTATTTGACACTGTTTAAAAAATGCAAAAAGAAAAAAAGTAGATGAATGGAACAGACTATATAAGGAAGAATCAGAAACAATTGGATGCCATAATTCAATGTTTGATAATGACAAGAATATAAATTATTTGAGAAAATAGAAGTAAAAATTTCCTTCCTATTTGACAAGAACCATTGGGAAAAATCAAAATGGGTTTGTTAGAAATAAGGTTTAGCCCAACATGAATACAGAAGTGGTAAATTTATTAGTGCTGTCTAGATCAAAGATATGACAATTTCTGTGTATTTCTTATGTTGGGTGGAATATGAAATGAGTAAGTTGAGGAAATGAGAGGTAAACGTTTTTGAGAAAGCATCAACATTATGTCAAAGTCCCCCAATATGAGGATAATGAGTAAGAGAGAAAGAGTGAGCCAGGCATTGAACTTAGTGAAGAAGGAAAGTGAGTATCTTAGAGGTTGGTAGACAAAAATTATCAGAATCTTGATTGAGTGATAAATTAAGCATTGAATGAACGTCACAGGGAGGGAGGTTACTAAGTGATAGTAGCAGAGGAACATGGCAATAGCAAGCAAGGAATATTCCAACTCCTGTACCCACAACCAGTTAGTTGAGGAAGGGGGGCGGGGGGGAAGTGTAGCGAGTGCTGGAAAGGATGGCCAGGAAAGCTGTGTCATCAGGAAGGAGCCAGGTATCAGTGAGTGAAAGTAGATGGAAGGAACAGAAAAGGAAAAGATGTAACATGAAAACTAGTTTGTCATTTATAGAGCAGGCATTCCAAAGAGCACAGAAGAAAGGGTGGATAACATTAGAAAAGGAAATGAGTGGGTTGAGTGGGATGGGAACTGATGAGCAGCCAGTGGAAGGGGACAAGAAAGGTACTTGAACAATCACAGATTTGTTATGGAGTTTAGAATCACTGGGATGGGGAGAGAATGAGAAAGTGGCTATCGATTAGTCATTAAGGAATGAAGTTCAGGTAGGTTATCATTGTCTACAGAGGTTCGGCTGGGGAAGGAGTTGTCCTAGGGAATCAGGCAAAAGATCTGTTGTGGAGTTTAAGTGGATAGAAAGAATGCTTGGATTGTTATCCAGTGTTTGCCCTGAGAGGCCAGGGAGTTCTCAGGCAGGACAATAAAAGGGGCTTCATATAGAATCTGGGTGGGCAAAACAAGTACTTGGAATACCTGCGAGCATATTGGCAAATTCTAAAATTCCCTTATTTGAATACATTTTATTGTAATTCTACCTCTTTCTGCCTTGAAACCCCCAAATCTGTTCTTTATCCACTCTAGGACAATCATTTTCTCCACTCCTCAATTGCTTCCTGGGCTGTTATTCCCTGAAATGACTTTATTTTTTTCCCTTTTTCATATTGACCCTTCCTCAAATCAGTTCAACTATACAATGCCCTCTTCTCTCAAGGCTCTTGCCCTGATATCCTGTCAAAGATCTTGTTCTCTAAGCCTCAACCCTGGATTACTCCTATCTACTACTTTTTTCCCTTCACATCCATCCTGAATGGAATTAGAGAAAGACACAAAACTGTTATAAATTGACCCATATTAAATTTATGTTACATAATTTCAACTGGGTTTTCACTGAAGAAAGAAAATCCTTTTATATCTCCCAATTGACTCTCTAGACCACTCACCACAGAGGCTTTTTACCCCTTCATAGAAGCTCTTTTCATTTCTCCCATAACTTCCCTAGCCATTTTCTGAGAATGTTCCTCATCTTCCCTCCTATCTCATATCAAAAAGATGTCTCCTTCACCTCTGCCTCACAAGATGTGGTACTGATGAGGTTTGGGGTTGAGGGTGCTGGAGACCCCAAAATACCAACATGCCAGGTCCTGCCAAATGAATTTGACTCAAGCCTTCTCAGCCAAGGAAAAACAAAGTTTATTAAAGATTTGCCATTTTGGGTAGATGCCTAGGGAGCCTGAGCATTTGTGACACTAATGCCAGCAGGCCAGATTAACCTGAGCTGAGCTAGATTGAACCTGAGTACCTTCATGGAGGAAATATGAGACTTATACACAGAAAGATTATGGGAAGGATCGAGGGGTGGCCTTGAATAGTCTAGGATGACTAGAGGAGGGGTTTAGAGCTGACTAGGGTGACTGGGGGTGAGGTCAGACTCTAGGGTGGGAAATAGCTGAAGGCTACCTGGAGATGACAGACAATAAGAGAGCTAGGGTAACAGAGCTAGGGTATAGATATTTTGATCAGGATCAAGTGTGGGAAACAGCTGGAAGGCAATCCAGAGGTAACTAGACAATGGAAGGCTAGGCTATTTGGTCATGAAAAGCTAGATCAAGTGGGTAGATTCAGGGTGGGGCTCAAGGGGGTTCCCACAGTCTAAAGCCCATTAGTACTTCCCCTTGACCCGGAAAAATTTCTCAACATGTGAAAAGGATCCCATTCCCTCCTGCTTTCTCTGACAGATTTTTCCCGCTATCATCCACATTCTCTCACTTAGCTTCAATTTCTCCCTGTCTACTGGCTGTTTCCCCTCTACCCACAAATGCTCATATTTTCTGAATCTTCAAAAAAAAAAAGATCATTCAATCCATCCATGCCTATGTGCAGTCATTGCACGTTTCTTCTTTCTTTTCTGACTAAACTCCTAGACAAAGCCATCTATAATTGATTCGTCCACTTTTTTTCTTTTACTCCTTTCTTACCTCTCAGAAATTAGGCTCCTAATCTTATCATTCAACTGAAATTGCTCATTACAAGCTTATCAATGATGTCTTTTTTTTAATGATGTCTAAATTACCAAACCTAAATGACCTTTTTTCAGTCCTTCATGATTGATTTCACTTCAGCCTTTGAAACTATTAATTAGACTCTTCTTTTAGAGACTTCTAAGTTTTCAAACTGCTCTTCAAGTTTTCATGACACTGTTGCCTCTTGTTTCTCACCCTACCTGTCCAATTGCTCTTGAGTCCTCTTTACTGGATCTTTTCCAGGACATTGTAATGCCAATGTGAAACTCATACCTTTCTGTAAATTGAGTGGGATGAACTGGGGTGGGGATTTTTCAGCGTGGCTCAGTGCTTCTGATTGTCAGCTAGGCCTAAGTTTTGAGTTACTACTTGTAGGAATCCGAAACTTAGAGCAGCCTGAACCTCACCGCCCCCCACCCTCCCACATGAGCCTCCCCAAATAAGGATAAAATTGTTTTTAAAAGTTGGCATTGGCTAAATTGTGCCTGGAGTAATAGATTTCTGCATTTAGATTGTAAGCCTGAACTCCACCAATGAGAGTAAAAGGACAGTGGTGGAGTAGGGGTTGTTTGCCTTGGGTTATAAAGCTAAGTTCTGCCCCCTGGGCACCGCCTCACCCTACCAATTATATATAGGTTCAGAGACCACTGTTTCCCACAGGATCATAATAAAATCCATTTCTACTTTCTACTTTAAGAGACTCTGAGTTTAATTTTGTGTGAAGTTGCTGCCCCACACAGGTATTTCCAGGGCTGATTGGCAAAATACAAAAAAAACTCTTCCTCCAAGACAAAACCAAAATATTTATTCAGATCCTGGAAAGCAAAACCTAGCAGGGCAACAAAAATGTTTGTAAACACTACCAATTCAAGTAGCACCCATCTCTTAAGCATTCTTTACTAGACAAGTTCTTCTCCCTTTTCTCTCTTGGTTTGTTTCTCTCTCCATCTACACCTCCTCTCCCTCCAAGCAATACAATGTATACTGTTGCTAATCAAAGACTCCTGATTGGCTAACTGATTGGTACCTGATTGGCTTAGTGCAGAGTAGCTTGGAAATCAGCACTTAACCGGAAAAGTGTGGGAATGCCTATGGCCCAGAGCCTAATTGGCTCTGCCTCAGGGCTCCATGTGAGGCCTATTAATGGACCAAAGATCTTATAACCCATTAACCTTACAGACATACCCATTAACCACGGATGTCCCCCAAGGTTCCCTGCTGGGCTCTCTTTTCTTCTCCCTTAATACTACTTTATCTGGTGATCTCATCAGCTTTTATAGATTCAATTATTATTACTATGCAGATGATTCTCAGATACTCTC
Source organism: Phalanger gymnotis (assembly GCA_028646595.1). Classification (NCBI taxonomy): domain Eukaryota; kingdom Metazoa; phylum Chordata; class Mammalia; order Diprotodontia; family Phalangeridae; genus Phalanger; species Phalanger gymnotis. Next base: position 648,894,874 of record CM053622.1, on the reverse strand, counting down.
TCTCTTGAACTTTACCTTCTCTCTTGATCTCCAGTCTTGAGTTGAATCTCTAAATGCCTGTCACAAATTTCAAACTGCATATCCCAGACATCCTGAACTCAACATCCTAGACATCCTAAACTCAATATGTAAAAAACCCTCCCTTCTTCCTAATGACTCTATTACCCTTGAAAACTACCAACATTCTCCAAGGTACCCAAGCTCACAACCTAGGTTTCATTCTCAACTCCTAATTCTCACTATGTCCAAACAGTAGCCAAATCCTGTCATCCATCCCCACCTTTATAACATCTCTCATATACAACTCCTTATCTCCTCTGTCATTCTCATCAGCCTAGTGCATGCCTTCATCAATTTATGCTGGTATTTTGAAATAGCCTTCTGGCCAGTATCTGAGCCTTGAGTCTGATCTCACTCTACTACATTCTTCACTCAACTTCTCAAAAGGGTCTTCCAAAAGCTGACCTGACCATACCACCTCCCTATTCAATAAACTCTAGTAGTAGCACTCTATTGGCTCCAGGAACAAATAAAAAAGTACTTGGAGTTTTAAAGAACTCCATAACTGGTCCCTTTCCTACCTTTCTTGTCTTATTACACCTTATAGCATCCCCACCCATGTGTATTCTGCAATATAGTTCTACTTGCCACCTTGCTGTTCCATGCTCAAAGATACTTCATTTCTTGACTCCAGGCATTTTCACTGACTACCTGATATTTGTTGAATATAATCTTTGCTCATGTCCTTTTCGTAGTTTCCCTGGATTCATTCAAGTCTCAGATAAAGCCCTGCCTTCTGTAAGAAGATGTTCTTTATTCCCCTTAATGCTAGTGTCTTCCCTCTTTGATCATCTCCAATTTATTTTGTATATATCCTATTTTCAAATTGTTGTTTACATATTGTCTCCCCCACTGTATTCCTTGAAAAATTTTGCCTTTCTATATATCCCCATCCCTTCCCACATTGCCTGGCACAGGGTAGATGCTTAATAAAGGTTTACTTGTTGAATTTTGTGTTGTCCCATTTTTGTCATTTTCTTTGATATTGTTTCTGTGATTTGTTTTTTTATTCACCAGGTCTTTAGGATTGACTTATTAAATTTTGAATTTGTTTTTTAATTATTTTGCTTTTCCCTCAAGATTATTTATTGAATATGCTATTTCATTATAGTCCGCAAAGGATGTGCGTGCATATATATACACGTATGTATGTATGCATGTATATATATACATGTGTATATACACATATTACATATATATATGTATATATTTCTAAACTTATTTGTGAGGTTTTTATACCATAATACATGGTCCTTTGTTTTGCAATGATGCTGATGGGGTACAGGCCCCAAACAGAGACCTTTTTTCCTAACCCAAAAAGGCCCATTTGTCTTCAGGCCCTGAAAGAAACCCCTACCTTGAATTCTCCTTGAATCTTCCCTGCTTGATCCGGTTTTGACCTGAGGCTATAGCCTTACATTATCACTAAGCCCAAATCTCTACCTGAGCCTTGCCCTCTATTGTTACTATAGATATGTATGCCTTCAGTTACTTCCCAACCCTGATATTATCAATATCCATACCTTCAGCTACTTCCCACCCTTAATCCCATTCTCTTGGTTCCTGGACTCTGACCCCATCTTGTCTTCCTTAGACTTCTCCTCAGGACCCTCCCTAAAGCCCTCCTCTAGTCACCTCAGACCACCCCTCAATCTCTCCCACAATCTTTTCTGTATTTAAATCCCATCTGGCTTCCAAAAGGTGCTCAGATTCCTTAGGAGTCTAGCCTATGGTGTGGCTTCTGGAGGTTCTGGCCAATATAGCTAATCCCTAATAAATTTTGTCTTTTTTCTTTGGCTAAGAAGACTTGAGTCGAATTCTTTCGACAGGACCTGGTGTGTCGGTATTTTGGGGTCTCGAGCACCCCTAGAAACCTATGGTTCCCTACCAATAACCTCTTCAATGCCATGTATGGCTGAGAAATACATAAATTATTTTCCATTTGTAATTGGTTGTCATCAGACATCTTATACATCTAAAGTTTCATAGGCTCTTACTTCTTTTTGTATTTATCTGGATCATACGTGTTTGTAAGTTTGAAAGCAACATTAAGGTTCCCTAACATTATAGTTTTATTTTTTTATTTATTTAATATTTTAGTTTTCAGCATTGATTTCCATGAGATTTTGAGTTATAAATTTTCTCCCTATTTCTACCTTCCCCCCCACTCCAAAATGGCATATATTCTGATTGCCCTGTTCCGTAGTCAGCCCGCCCTTCTGTCACCCCACTCCCGCCCCCCATCCCCTTTTCCTTTACTTTCTTGTAGGGCAAGATAGATTTCTATGTTCCATTGCCTGTATATCTTATTTCCCAGTTACATGCAAAAACAACTCTTTTTGGAATATCTGCTTTTAAAACTTTGAGTTCTAATTCCTCTCCCTGCTTCCCTCCCCACCCACCCTCCCTAAGAGGGCAAGCAATTCCATATAGGCCACACATGTATCATTATGAAAAACACTTCCACAATGCTCATGTTGTGAAAGACTAACTAGATTTTGCTCCCTCCTATCCTGTCCCTCTTTATTCATTTTTCTCCCTTGACCCTGTCCCTTTTTGAAAGTGTTTGCTTTTGATTACCTCCTCCCCCTATCTGCCCTCCCTTCTATCATACCTCCTTCTTTACCCCCTTTCTCCTTCTTTCCTGTGGGGTAAGATACCCAATTGAGTGTGTATGTTATTCCCTCCTCAACTCAAATCCGATGGGAGCAAGATTCACTCATTCCCTTTCACCTGCCCCCTCTTCCCTTCCAAAAGAACTGCTTTTTCTTGCCACTTTTATGTGAGATAATCAACCCCATTCTATCTCTCCCTTTCTCCCTCTCTCAATATATTCCTCTCTCATCACTTTTGTTTTTATTTGTTTTTATTTTTTTTTAGATATTATCCCTTCATATTCAACTTACCCTGTGCCCTCTCTCTCTATATATATATGTATATTCCCTTCAGCTACCTTAATACTGAGAAAGGTCTCATGAATCACACATATCATCTTTCCTTGTAGGAATGTACATAAAACAGTTCAATTTTAGTAAGTCCCTTATGATTTCTTTTTCTTGATTACCTTTTTATGCTTCTCTTGATTCTTGTGTTGGAAAGTCAAATTTTCTATTCAGCTCTGGTTTTTTCACTGAGAAAGCTTGAAAGTCCTCTATTTTATTGAAAATCTGTTTTTTGCCTTGGAGCATTATACTCAGTTTTGCTGGGTAGTTGATTCTTGGTTTTAATCCTACCTCCTTTGACTTCTATAATGTCATATTTCAAGCCCTTCAATCCCTTAATGTAGAAGCTGCTAGATCTTGGGTTATCCTGATTGTGTTTCCACAGTACTCAAATTGTTACTTTCTTGCTGCTTACATTATTTTCTCTTTGATCTGGGAACTCTGGAATTTGGCAACAATGTCTCTAGGAGTTTTCTTTCGGGGATTTTTTCCGGGGTGGGGGGGGCGGGGATTGGTGTATTCTTTCAATTTCTATTTTGCCCTGTGGCTCTAGAATATCAAGGCAATTCTCCTTGATAATTTCTTGAAAGATGATATCTAGGCTCTTTTTGTGATCATGGCTTGCAGGTAGTCCAATAATTTTTAAATTATCTCTCCTGGATCTATTTTCCAGGTCAATGGTTTTTCCAATGAGATATTTCACATTGTCTTCCATTTTTTCTTTCCTTTGATTCTGTTTTATAATTTCTTGATTTCTCATAAAGTCACTAGCTTCCATTTGCTCCAATCTAATTTTTAAAGTAGTATTTTCTTCAGTGGTCTTTTGGACCTCCTTTTCTATTTGGCTAATTCTGTCTTTCAAGGCATTCTTCTCCTCATTGGTTTTTTGTAGTTCTTTTGCCATTTGAGTTAGTCTATTTTTTAAGGTGTTTTCTTAAGTATTTTTCGAGTCTCCTTTAGCCAGTAATTGACTTGTTTTTCATGGTTTTCTCACATCACTCTCATTTCTCACCACAATTTTTCCTCTACTTTTCTTACTTGCTTTTCTAAATCCTTTTTGAGCTCTTCCATGGCCTGAGACTAATTCCTATTTTTCTTGGAGACTTTTGATGTAGGTTCTTTGACATTGTGGACTTCTTTTGGCTGTATGTTTTAGACTTCTTTGCCACCAAAAAAAAAAAAAAGATTCCAAAGTCTGAGTCTAGATCTGCATCCATTTTTGCCGCCTGTCCATGTTCCCAGCCAACTACTTGACCCTTGAGCTTTTTGTGGATTATGACTGCTTGTGTAGAGAGTACTTTGTCCCGCACTTTCGGGGCTGTGCTGTTTGTTCTCAGAGCTACTTCTACACAGCAATCTCAACCACACCAGTGCTTCTTCTCCCCCAAGAACCGCCAACCAGGATTGTAGCCCAGATCTAGGCAGGGCAAAGCAGGCTTTGCACTTCTGCTCTAATCCACCACTTAATTTCTCATACCAGGTTGGCCTGGGGATGTATTCAACTGCAGCTGTAGCTCTGGAAGCAGCCTCAAGGCTGCACCACCTCTGCTGCCCCTGGGGTGGTGACCCACCATGAACTCCTTTCACTTTGTCCCTGAAGTTTTTCCCACTAACCTGCTCTGTTGTCTTTGGCATTTGTGGGTTGAGAAGTCTGGTAACTGCCACAGCTCAATGATTCAGGGCCCTATGGCCTGTTCCACCCAGCTCCCAGTTTGGTTGTTCCTGGCATGGCCCATGTTGGGCTCTGCTCCCCTCCACAATCAGGTCTGTGTGATAGACCCTTCCCAGCGACCATCCAGCCTGTTCTGGGCTGGAGCTCTGCTTCTCTCTGCTATTTTGTGTGTTCTGCAGCCACTGTTATAGTTTTAATGTCTATGTCTTCCTATAATTCTATTAATTTTCCCTTACAAAAATTTAGGTGCTATGCTGCTTGGTGGATACATATTAAGTATTTATGTCAGTTCATTATCTCTGGTACTTCATAGTGTGATTTTTCTGCCTATCACTTTTTATCATGTCTATTTCTTTCCTGTAGACTTGTCTGAAATTATGATTACTACCTCTATAATCAAACAAACACCCACACCCACACACACAGTTATTTCAAGTATGTTTCTTGTAAACAACACATTGTTGAATGTTGCCCTCTAATCTATTCTCTGATCCTGTTTTGTGGATAAGATAATTCTCTTTATATTTACAGTTATGATTTCTGATTGTATGTTTTTTCTCCATCCTTTCATTTTGGAGATTTTCCTCTTTTTGCTAGTGCCCCCCATCTTTACATACAAAAAGCTAGAGAAAGAGTATTTTAACTAATTTTGTGATCTATATGATGCAATATGATCTGCTTCTCACTCCTCTTCTCTTTTCCTCACCCTCTAATCATGTACTTTTACTTTATTCCCTTTTAATTTCTCTTACGTTCACCTTATGACTACTCTTTCATGTATCTTGATTTCTCTTAAATTCCCATCTTCTCAACCTTGTTATTTCCTAGTTGAGTTTAGTATACTTCTGTACCATGTTTTTTGAATGTGAATAGATTTGTGTTTGTGTCTATAATTAACCTTTTGTGCAGGCCAACAAAAGTGAGATTTGTGGGATGCCCACTTGCCTGATCATTTTTCCTTGTTTATATATTATTTTTCTCCTTATTATATGGAAAATAATGAATTTTTATGCTCATAGCTTCTCTTTTTCTTACCCTTCTACCTTTGTACTTTCCATGGTCTTCTCCCAAGATCTTAAAAATAAGACAAAAACCACTCCTAGAGCCTCTGACTATCCTCTTTATCATCCTCTATGGCCTTTGGAAGCATTAGGTTTCTGAGAAGACACTCATTTCTTCTCTCTCTTTTAGGGTATAACCAATTCATCTTCACATTGTACTTTTTACTTGAAATTTTTGCATCTTCTCTTTTTACCTGAATTTCCATTTCAAAATGTCTACCAAGTTCTTGTCTTTTCATCAGGAATATTCAGAAATCTTTTGCTTTACAAAAGATCCATATCTTCACCTTATTACATTATATTCCTTTTTTTCAATTAGCTTATACATGGTCAGAACACTTTAACATTTGTTTTGGGAATGTCATATTCTATATCTTCACCTTATTATATTATATTCCTTTTTTTCAATTACCTTATACATGGTCAGAACACTTTAACATTTGTTTTGGGAATGTCATATTCTAAAGTCTTCTCTAACATGACTTTTCTCAGACTGTGTTCTTGGCACTTGAATATTATCTTTTTTAGCTACTTGTAGTGTTTTTTTTTTCCTTTGACCTGGAATCTCTGGGTTTTGTCTGTGATGTTCCTGGGAGTTTTCCTTTTAAAGTCACTTTCAGGAGGTGATAAATGGATTCTTTCTATTTTTACTTTGCCCTCTTCTTCTAAGAAAAACTAGAAAGTCTTCACTTATAAATTCTTAAAATATGGTATTTAGATCTTTTTTTGGTCATAATTTTCATGTAATCTAGTAATTCTTGATTATCTCTCCATGATCTCACCATAAAGGGCAATAAAATCAGAATTTTTTTTTAAAACCTGGGAGTATTTATAGGAATTGAAGTAGAATGAAGAAAGAAACAGGAATATATACAATAACTGTAACTAATTTTCCATGTCATTTATTTTTGATAATATACTTTATATTTAATTTTATTTTTTAATCTCTTGGTTTTGTTTTTAACATTTTTATTGTTTCATATGGAAATACTGTTTTATACTTGAAACAGTCTATGTTTTAGGGAGTTAAGCTCTTAGTTTACTAGCATCTGTTCTAAGGTATTAATTCCCCCATGCATTTTTTTTGCCTCCCAGCTATGTCATTTCTGTCTCTTATTTCATTTCTTCCAGGCATTTTTGCAGTACTTGTGTCTAGGTCATTCTTTACCCTGAAGCTCTACTTGGACACAATAGAGATATTCTTTTTATTTCTGTATTTGCTTTTTCTACTTATCTCAGTAAAACAAATTCCTTCATTGGGCTCAGCATTTTCCTCTCTACTTGAAACTCCAGCTTCCATTTCTGAATTAATGCCTTAAGAATATGGGGGTCAAACTCTGACCCCATACTTTTGGATGATGTTGAAAGACACTGCATAGACCTTAGGTGGCTAAGTCTATGTCCTGATTTCTTTTGGATTGTCTGGACTCACTTCTTGTGGTGATTCAATTCCAGGCTAGCTAAACAATGGGCTAGGAACAAACTACCTGGAAGATAGACTCGCCTTGTCTCCTGCCACTAGTGGAGTCCTTCAGTTGCCCTGGACTGTGTAAACTCACTTTCCACAGATATGAATTAATTTCTGGACATCATTTCCATTTCTAAGCCATTTTGGACATGAATTTGTAATCATGCAAGAAAAGATTTTAATTTTTTTCTTACTCTTTTACCCAGAGACTCTGCTATTGAGATGCCAAGTAGATTATTGGTTATAAGATCATAGACTGGGAGCAATAGGTCATCTATTTCAATCCTCTCATTTTATAGAGGAAGAAATTGAATCCCCCAAAGAAGTTACTAGCCCAAAGTCACAGAGGTAGTAAGTAGCAGAGCCCAGAGTCTTCTCTAAAGTTAGTAATCTAATGAAAAAGGCTTATTTGTTCTACACAATGCTGAACATAAATTTTGTGCCCGATAGTTACAGAAATGTAAGAACAAATTATGATATATGATTGTAATGGAATATAACTGCACCCCAAGGAATAACAAATGTAAAAAATTCAGATAAATACGAAAATGCTTGTATGCACTGATGTAAAATGAAGAACCAAAAGGGTTATGTACAATGACTTTAACAATATAAATGAATTCACCATGAAGGAGCAACAAAATTCTAGTCACACAGATTGTGTATGCTGTTTATATTTAGCCTAGAGATGAGAAGATTTGGAGGTAGAGTTGAGATGGGGTGAGGGGAGTGATGAAGATTGCAATCTTTAAGTATTTGAAAAAATATCCTTTATATTGAAATTAAGTTGTTGTTTTGTTGTTGTTTTTTTTTTTCCTGAGAGATTTCAGGGGGCAGAACTGGGAACAATGGGTGAAGGTAAAAGAGAGGTAGATTAAAGTTTGATAATAAGAAAAAAAAATCAAACTATTCATGATGGAATGGATTGGTTTTGGAGTTTTTTTTTTTTTCAGTTCCACATCATTAGGGGCCATCAAATAAAGATGAGATGTCCACTTGTCAGGTATATTGTAGTGGATATTCTTGCTCAGGTACAGTTTGGTCTAATTAGAATTTGATTTCTCTTCCAGTTCAGAGACTCTGTGTGATTCCTTGAAATACATGAAGACAGTCATCATGTGGAAGAGGACGAATATTAGTTCTGCTTGGCCTCAGGGCAGAAATAATGGGGTGGACATGGCAGAGAGGTAGATTTTGGCTTGTGATTAGACATATACTCCCTAAAAATAATTATAGCAGTTCAAAAGTGTAACAGATTGCCTCAAGAGAAGATAGATTTCCCATCTGGAGGGCTTTAAAAGTCTTTATGACCCCTTGTCAGGCATGTTTTAGAGGCGATTCCTTTGCAGGTATGTGTTGAGCTATGTGACCTCTGAGATCATGTCAAACTCAAGTTTCTAAGGTTCTGTAGTAATTTATCCAGTATTTTTTATTTTCTCATCATTTATCCCATTCTTATGCAAGCACTTCACAGTTCTTCCCCAGAGTAAAATTTTAAGGCATTTATAGTCTGTGATTGGCAGTCATCAAGGATTTATTTTGACAGAGTAGAATAGGACTAGTCATTGACAAAATCTGCCATAATATCACAAATATTTATCTATCCTGTTTCAGTTCACTAAGCATTAAAAATCTCTATATTCAGGAAACTGCTTTTATTGCACCCAGAGCCCAATAGCAAATTTATTTGCATTTTCTCTTTAGTTACTATATTTAACCTGTGCATCCATGAATACTTCCCCCTGTGATTACCAAGTAGGTTGGGGAGTGGCAAATGGTGAAGATAAATTATACTTATCAACCACTCCAAGGCTGGCAGTTAGCTCCAGCCTTTATCCCCAGGCCACTGCAGTCTGACTGTAATTCAAGTGAACCTATCCTGTATCTATCAAAGGCAAATTATTTCACATGGTTTTTTGAATACAGGTTAAAGAACAGTTTTTAACATCCTTCAAAAGTATGGGTTTTTATCATGGATCAAGTGTTAGAGTGGTCCTTTCATTATAGTTGGAATAATTCTTCTAGAATTTTTTCCCCTAGAGGTGTTTAAATGATATTCCTACTATACATAAATATTAGTTTACATAGAAGAAGAATGCTTCCAATTCAATGCATATATATGACTATACACGCTAATCTATATTATACATATATGCATATATATATATACATGCAAGAAGTTTGTAACACAAAGAGTTCATAGATAGCATGTATTAATATAAACTTTACATGGTGGTGAGTTCATTTTAATAATCCAATTAAATTCACTCTAATATATTCCCAATGATGGCAGTAAACTTGTATCATATCATAGAATAGAATGGTTATCATTCATTCTCTTAAAATTCCTTGATGTCTATTTTTGAAACCATAACTTATTGTGAAGACTGTTCTTGAAAACCATGAAGGAACACTAATAACATGACAGATGAAAGCATAGAGGAAGGAATCCTGAGCTGACATGTTTGAATTGCTGAGTTGTGTTTGGATATGCAAATAATATTTCACTGAGACAAGTGTGCCACAGGACAGATAGAAAGAGAGAAATTCATCCAGGTTCCTTGTGAAGGTAACACATGGAGAAACCCTAAAGTGAGGTTACAAAATGCAGTGGGAAAGTTCCTTTCACAATAGAAAGTACTATATAATCTTAAACACACATTCTTAGCACAGAAGGCTTGAATTTGTCATCTCTTACCCACAACAACTACTTCTAGATAGGCACAGCAACCTACAAAGAGATCAATCTTATTACAAGAATTGTGTCATCAAACATGCTCTGGATTTGTGATGGTAGACATCTAGCTTTGTCTTAATTCACCTCTTACTTAAGTCCCTAAATTTTTGACTCCAGGACACACATTGTCTAAATTGACAACAGGCAAACCAAACAGTCTGATGCAGATGTGTGAAGAATGAAAGAATGATTGGCACTTGGAAATATCCATGGAGAGCCATTTTTACACCAAGGGGAAGTTTTGATGTCTTTTGGTATAATAATGTGCTTAAATGAATTTATTTTGCATTGTGGAGACACCTGTTTGGAAATATGCTGCCTTCTGAAGTGTTCTGAGGGCTTCTGATAACTTTTGACAGGATTCATAAAAACAAAAACAAAACACTGAGATGCTTCTTAAAATTCATCTTTGTTAAGTTTCTACAAATATTCAACATCAGCTCTGGGATTAAAAATTCTACTCGGTCATCAATTTCCCTGAAGTTTCAACTTGGCAAAAATGCAGCAGGGGATTATAACAATTATTGGAGTTACAAGAGAAAGAGACCTCATGGATCATGTACTCTAATGACATAATTTCTTTTAAACAAATGTAGGATACTAAGAGAGGTTAAGGGACTTGTCCAAACTAATGCAAGTAGAAAGTGGTAGAGGAAGGATTTACACATATGTTCTGCCCTCCCATCCAAAAGGCTCTCCACTGCACCATAATGTTTTCCATAACATTTCCCCAAATACATGGATCAGAAAAGAACAGCTCTTAGAGCAATCTGCCCAATATCTATGGCAAAAAAACAACTGTGGTTTTAGGGTTTAATATTTTAGTTGAGGGGAGAAAGAAACAGCAGCATGAATAACCATTACAGAGAGGAAAAAATAAAATAAGAGGGCAGGTTTTCCTTGGTCCAAGTATGTTTAGATACTGAATTTAATGACAAAAATATACTATGTCCATATGGGCAGACCACTATGTTATGCTCTGAATGACAAAATGTTTAGGTTGAACCTTGTTTTCTGTAAAAGCAGTAACAAAAAACAACAAGACAACAACAAAAATAACAAGTTTTCTGCCTTCCTGGACCTTACAATCTAGTAGAGAAATATGACACATACACAGATAACTATAATACACATTGAAGGCATGGGAGAGAATCATAATTTCCAAGGGTTAGTATGTGGAGAGAGAAGCACAAAATTCATAACTTAAGTGGAGGGCAAGAACCATATCTTATTTATTTCTCATATTTCTTCCACCCTAAAAATGTTCTATATAAAATATTGACTTGATAAATACTTTATGAATAAATGAATGGATTTTGGTGGAAAAGCTCCCCATTAGCTCTGAAAACTGACCTTAGATATTTAGTAAGCTTGCTCAATAGCAAAGTAACCCTAGAAAATAGGTAAATAGCTATAATTTTGACATGGTTTGAGGGAATATTGCCTACAACAGGGCTTTATAACCACCAGTATGCAAATCATTACTTATAGATTTCCAAGAAATATGCTCACTTGAACTTAGTTAAGTCACAATGTTAGTTATGAACAACAATATTTTGCTCTAAGGAATTCTAAATAGTTACAAAACAAGTAGAAAAACTAGCTAACACATTAGCACATATTATTATATTTGATAAAATCTACAACTGTTTGTTGATGTTCTTCATTAATTATTTCAGATAGCCATTTATTAGGTGTCTACTTTGTGCAAGCATTGGATTAGTTGCTGGCAGGATCCTGAAGATATGGGACACAAAGCAGGCAAATTTTGCCTAAAGAGGAAACAGAAAAGATACAGAAGAAAGACCTTAAACTAGGGTCCATAATCTTGGGTTTTTTATATATCATAATAACTATTTCAATATATTTAGTTTATTTTATAATCCTATTTATTTTATTCTATGCATTTAAAAGCATTGTTCTAAGAAGGGGTGCACAGATTTCACCTGACTGTCAAAAGTATCCACAACATTAAAAATGTTAAGAACCCTTGATCTAAAGCATAGGGCATAGATAAGGTCTCTTAGAGGACACTTACATTCAGCAAGAGGAAGGCAGTGGGATAACATTAGGGCATTTTGTGCCACTGGACTTGTGCATATGGGGGAGCATACAATATGCCCAAAAGGGATAACAAATATGGAGAGGAGGAGATAGTAATGTCATGGAAGACAAACACTGAAAACTACAAAGTTTTGTCTAATGGATAATTTTCCCTACTGGCAAGAAGTTATATCTTTCTTCAGGGTGTAGAGCATTTGGTCAAAGGAATTTCAACTGAACAAACACCCTTCTGGACTGTGTAAAATACTGGATCTGAAATTTTGGTCCCGATGTGATGTGCTGGGAAAGCAAATGTAATTAATTTGTCTGAGAGTAAGAAAAGCAGGATGGAGAGAAGAGAAAAAGTAATTAATTTGTATTTGAATACAAAATGTTTAGTTTAAAATAGTTTCTCTGCAAAAACAATCAAACAAAACCAACTTCTCTGCCTTCCTGGAACTTATAGGCTTGTAGAGAGATTTGACAGATATATAGTTAATTATATTAGATATTGAAGGCTCAGGACTGGCTGAGAATTGCCAAGGGTTAAATTATAAAAAGAGAAGCATAAAACTCATACCTCAAGTTGAGATCAAGGATCCTAACTTATTTGTTCTTTATATCCCTTCCAACCACACCCAATATTCTACATGTAATACTGACAATAAATCTTTGTTGAATAGATGAATGAATGAATGAATGCATTTATTTGAAGAATATATGGCATCTGAAAATTAACACTGGAATTTCTAGAATTTAAATATAACTCTCAGAAAATGCTAGGCTTTTAGATGATACCTAGGAATTTAAAAGAAAAAGCAATATTTTATCTTTAGTAAAAGTTCCAAACATCAGGGTATTAAAATTGGAAAATCCATCACCTTCCTTAAGCCTCTACTTCCTCTGTGACCTTCTTCTAGAATCAGTGCACCTTGACCAAAGGGGGAAAAATTTCATCTTTACTGACTCTTTTAGTTTCACTATTTCAAGATTTCATATTTTAATTTCTCTGTTTTAAAGATTTCATGGATTCTATTGCAATTTACTCTTGTACCATATGTGAACCAGAAATGGAGACAAAACTTGATGACTCTCGAGGTTTCCATTGTGTTTTACTTTAAAATCAATTGATCTAACTTCTAACATTTTAGGCATCATATTTTAGTGACATTCAAAGTTCCCCTCATTACTGCAGAACTACTCTGGAAATATAGCAGCTATATGGTAGAGTAGATGTAGCATCAGTCCTGGAGTCAGAAAGACTCTTCTTCCTGAGTTCAAATTTGGCCTCAGATACTAGCTGTGTAACGCTGGGCAAGTCAGTTAACCCTGTTTGGCTCAGTTCTGAGGCCTGTTGGTTAGACTCAACCTCTTTTAGCCCTTCTGCTGAAGTGGCTTTACTAGGGTATGGCTGCTATGCATGCTATAGCTTTTTGGAGCCACAGGCGAGAATTGTGTGGCAGGTAGACATCAAAGGTGAATGAATAGTCCTGAAAAGGGCTCAGCAAGCCATCACAGCAGGTACGGTGCTAGAAGTGCTAGTCCTGCCTCAATACCTTACACATTCTTTGGAAAATATTAGCTGCTTGCCTCTTGTTGATTAATGGTTTGATTTATAATTAGAAACAGGTAGGACTTCCTGGAGCTAAGGTAGCAGAGTAAGCAGTAAATCACTGTAACTCTCCCATATTCACTACCAAATGAAAACAAAATAGCACCCCAAAACAAATCCTGGAACAGCAGAGCCAATAAGATCTGCAGGAAAAGTCACTCTCATTTGTGTAAAAGGGAAATGCATTCCAGGACAGGAAGCATCCCAGCAAGGCAGTAGCAAGCCCCACCTCAGCAAACTAGTGGGAGATTCTGAGCCCCAATGGTGTGGAGCAGGCAGACACTGACACTAGGTTACCCCCCATGTTCTTCAGCATAGCTCCAGGCAAAAAGAAAGCCTCCAGTAGCCAGACCACTATCTGCTTCAGTATAGTCCTGGGGAAAGGCAGAAAACACCCCACCTGCCTCAGCACACATAAGACAGCAGCACCAGGTAAGCTGCCAGACCTCTAGAGCTTCCGCCAGTACCATCCACCCCCCTATCTGACCCCCTCAATGCAGCAACAGACATGAGGGACTCCCACAAGACTTAGGACAACATCAGCACAGCACCAGGTAAATAGCCTGCAGTCACTGGCACTAGAAGCCTGAGACAGTGCCACTTTGACCCTTAGAGAAGAGTTCAAACTCAAAAGAAATGAAAAAGGCAAAAAAAGAATGTGACCGTAGAAAGTTATTATGATGACAGGGAAGATCAAGACACAAACTAATAACAGGACAACAATCTCAAAACACCTATGGGTAAAATCTCAAAGAAAAAAGGGAAGTGATCACAAGTCCAGAAAGAATTCATGGAAGAACTCAAAGAGAAGCTTAAAATCATATAAGAGAGGTAGAAGAAAAATTAGGGAAAGAAATGAAAGAAATGCAAGAAAATTGTGAAAAAAGAGTGAAGAGCTTGGAAAAAGAAACGGCTACTTGAAAAAATAGAATTGGCCAAATGGAAAAGGAAGTAAAAAAGATAAATGAGGAAAATAACTTGGTAAAAGTTAGAATTGGACACGTGGAAGCTAATGACTCTATGAGATGTCAAGAATCAGTCAAATAAATTCGAAAGAATGAAAAAATAGAATACAATGGGAAAAAACAACTGACCCAGAAAATAAATACAGGACAGAAAATGTTAGAATCATTGGACCATCTAAGTGCCATAATCAAAAGGAGGCCTGGGACAGCATCTTTTAAGAAATTATCAAGGGAAATTGCCCTAATATCTTTGAACCAGAGGGTAAAATAGGCATTGAAATAATCCACAATCACCTCAGGAAAGAGATCACAACATAAAAATTCCAAGGAAGATTATAGCCAAATTTCAGAACTATCAGGTCAAGGAAAAAATATTGCAAGTGGTCAGAAATAAACAATTCATGTATCAGGGAGTCACAATCAAGATCACACAGAATTTGGAGACTGCAAAACTAAAGGAACAGAGGTCATGGAACATGATATTCTGGAAGGCAAAGGAGCTAGGACTACAAATAAGAATCACCTACCCAGTGAAATTAAGCATGATACTTTAAGGGAAAAAAATGGTCATTCAAAGAAATTGGATTACAAACTTTCGTAAGGAGAAGACTAAAATTGAACAAAAAAAAAATTGATCTCTGATATCAAGACCCAAGGAAGGCCTTAAAAGGTAAAAAAAATAAAAAAAATAAAAAAAGGAAGAAGAAAACATAAGTGATTAAATGTAGCTGAACTGTTTATATCCCTACCTCTGAAGATAATTCTTGTAATTCTTAAAAATTGTACCAATAATAGTAATGCTCTGAGGAACATACATAGAAAGAGGGCATGAGTATAAGATGAATTTGAGGGAATAAAATAAAACTAATTAAGGGATGAGAAAGAGGAGTACATTGGATGCAGAAGGAAGTGAGAGGTAGAATGGGGTAAAATATTTTAAATGAAGAGGCAAGAAAAACCTATTAAAGACAAAGGTGGGGGGGGTGGAGCCAAGACGGTGGCTGGGAAGCAGTGACTGGCGTGAGCTCCCCACCAAGTCCCTCCAAAAACCTATAAAAAAAAATGGCTCTGAACCAATTCTAGAGCTGCAGAACCCACAAAGTGGCAGAGGGAAGCAGGGCTCCAGCCCAGCACAGC